>CM058236.1:10662627-11262627 GCA_030180135.1 Orychophragmus violaceus
GGGATGGTAAAACAATGGATAATTTGGTAAAACTTAGTATTTTTTGTAAAATTGTACATTTGGTTAAACAAGGCATAATTTGGTAAAACTTAGTATTTTGTTGGTGCAAATTTGTTCATAGTTTTTCTATTTTAACCAAAGTATAAAAACGTTTTCAACAAGTAAACGACATCGATAGTATGTACCAAAATGTTCATAAGCAAAATATTTAAACATAATTCAAAAAACATAATTAACGATAGTAGGTACCAAGCATAATTAAATCCGACCGTAGCTTACGTCAAACATAACTTAAGTTCTACAAGATATCATAATTCAAACATTAACCTTCACTTTGGTTGGATCGATTTATCATCAGCTGGGCTGGTTTCCACATTCTTTCCCCTAGTAATCACGGGACTCCTATGCATAATTGTAGACCCTTTCCCCCTCCCCCTTCTTTATAAGCTTCCCCTTTTTGTAGGCGGTTCCTCAATTGGTTCTACCACTCTCTTCGTTCCTTTCATTTCCTCTTTCTTCTCGGATCCTTCCTTCTCTTTCTCGGTTCCTTTTTTCTCTTCCTCGGATCCTTTCTTCTCCTCCTTGGATCCTTTTTTATCCTTCTTATCTTTGTCTTTCTTCTCCTTCTTCTCTTTTCCTTTCTTCCCCTCCTTACTGGCTCTCTTTCTTCCCTTACTTTCCTATTTCTCTTTAGAACCACTTGAAGGATTATGCGGTTTTTCCATGGTTCAATTCTCAGATTGCAACCTAGCACATAATCTTAAACAGATCTAGGTTCTTGTAACTGAATCATAAACACAAACCTGGACATTACCTTTTGCAGCGGAATGATTGTAATGTCGAGATCAACGAACAGATGAATACATGTTCCTCCTCGGTATCCACACGCTTACAAGCACGGATGGCTGCTAGACCGGATGGATGATCAACAGAGAGAGAGATTGGAGAGGGAGAGGCCCTGCGGCCACACCACAAATCGCCAAATGGCTTAGGGTTTCTAAAACCCTTGTTGCAATCTTATTAATTCACTAATGGGCCCAAGTTTAATTAATTAATTAAACTAATGGTCCATTAGACTTTTGGGCCCAAGACACAAATCAGACAAAAGCCCATTTGTTGTCTGCCCAACTCTCTGTACAAATACAGTAAATGCCTTAGCATCTTACCGTATTAATTCCATCTTAACTTTCCCGTTAGCTATGGTGTGTGACCCTTTGGGATCATACAATACTGGTAATAAGTCCTAAACTTATAGATCAAGAGCGGACTCTAGCAAGCCATCATGATCACCCAGTATTTATGACTTATGTCTGATCTCGACATTTATCATACTTTCTAGAGATAGTACGGTAGATTTCAGGACATTCCCAACAATCTCCCACTTGTACTGGAATCCTACACAGGACATTCCCAACAATCTCCCGATTGTACTGGAATCCTACATTCCCTAATCCTTTTGTCTCAATATCTCGATCTGGTATAAGGCAAGATGCGTGTCATCCTTATATATCCAGACCATTTTAATCGGACCAGATTTGATACTGACCATTCAAACGACTTGGGCAAGTCCGTTTGGGAGTGGCCACTCTCTTACCAGCTATCAAGTCTCCGATTGGCCTAGAGATATTACCTCCGTTATACGGCAGGGACAAATCCCATCTTGTTCCATCACTTTGAACTACACACTTCATAATACACCCAACCAAGGTCCTTATAGCTCCCAGTTACGAAACAGCGTTAGACAATGATCAAAGTGCATCACTCCATGTGCAGCCACATGCATGCGAACTCAGGTCTAAGGACTATACTCTATAGTCGTATATGAGAACCTCTCATGACACAGATATTAATATCTTGTAGAGTTCTCATCAGCGGGCCATGTCCGGTCATATGCTCCCCTACATATACCTATGTGTCGACTTTGATGCCGCGCATCTATGACCCCTCGAAACTTGGTCATAAGTCTCAACACAATCTAGTCTCAAGTGGTTGTTGGTGTTCCAATTTCAACAACCTTCGACTATGGACACTATGATTTATGTCATTTGGTTAAATATGGGGTTTCAGGATCAAGTCTACTCATGTACTTCGATGGCCCATATATAATGACATGAATCATTTTGGAACGATTATTTATATCACAGTTAAAATAATCCAAAAATCATAGATTTCATAAACATAAAATATTATGTTTACATGAACCTTTCAAAACAACTAAGTAAAGCCCTTTACAAACTCCCACTGAAATTAAGACTACATCTTAATTTCACTTATCCTACAGCAACAGTCCGCGACTCGTGCTTAGGCCTAATGAGTGGCTTCGTTAATAGATTAGCAACGTTCTCATTCGTTGAAACTTGCTGATCTACTTAACACCTCTGTCATTTATCTCACGGAATAGGTTATACCTACCCTCAATGTGTTTGGATCTCAGATGTGCAGTTAGTGTTGGGAATGTCCTGAAATCTACCGTACTATCTCTAGAAAGTATGATAAATGTCGAGATCAGACATAAGTCATAAATACTGGGTGATCATGATGGCTTGCTAGAGTGCGCTCTTGATCTATAAGTTTAGGACTTATTACCAGTATTGTATGATTCCAAAGGGTCACACACCATAGCTAACGGGAAAGTTAAGATGGAATTAATACGGTAAGATGCTAAGGCATTTACTGTATTTGTACAGAGAGTTGGGCAGACAACAAATGGGCTTTTGTCTGATTTGTGTCTTGGGCCCAAAAGACTAATGAGCCATTAGTTTAATTAATTAATTAAACTTGGGCCCATTAGTGAAATAAGAATGCAACAAGGGTTGAGAAACCCTGGTATTTTTTGTTGGCGTTTTGGTGAAGTGGCCGCGGCTCTCTCTCCTCCGATCGTCTCTCTCTCTGTCTTGATTCCATCCGGTCTAGCAGCCACCCCTGCTTGTAAGAGTGTGGATACCAAAGGAGGAATAGGTACTCATCTGTTCTAATCTGATCTTGTCATTACCACCAATCATTCCGCTGCAAAGGTAATGTCCAGGTTTGTGTTTATGATTCGATTACAAGAACCTAGATCTGTTTAAGATTATGTGCTAGGTTGCAATCTGGGAATTGAACCATGAAAAACCGCATAATCCTTCAGTTAGCCACATCAAGTTCAGTGATGAACTTTTCTATCCAAACAACCTCTTTCGCCGCTTCCCAAGCTGCGAAATGTTCAGCTTAAGTCATGGAGTCAGCAACAGTGCCTTGCACCGCCAGACAGACACAAGATATAACCGGACTGTGACCGGAAATCATCTTTGTCTGTTGGAAACTTGCCTTCAGACTCTATCGACTTGTAGCACCTCACTTTCTCCGTAAATCAAGAACTTATCCTAAGTATTTCCAAATACTTGAGGATATTCTTTACGGCAATCCAGTGATTCTTTGCTGGATTTGACTGGTCTTTACTTGTCTTGCTTATCATTAAAACAACATCAAACAAGTACGTTTCATGGCATTCATGATAGATCCAATTGCCGACGCATATGGAATCTCATCCATGCATTTAAGCTCAGCAGTTATCGTAGGACACTGTATCTTGCTTAACGTAATGCCATGTGACATTGGCATAAAACCCTTCTTGGAATGCTGAAAACGTGTAGGACTTTGTCAATTTAAGAATCCTGACTTTGTCCTACCAGCTCTTTTGGATCTCTATCTTTAGATCCAAAATCCAAGAACTACGTGGCTTTACCCATGTCTATTATAAAACCAACTCCCAAGCCAGTCCTTTACCGACTGCAGCATTGGGACGTTATTTCCGAGAATCAATATGTCATCGACATACAATATGAGAAATGCAACATCGCTCCCACTTATCTATTAGTAAACGCACAGTTCCATTTCGTTCCTGTTCAAGTCAAAACCTTGACTACTTCAACAGAACAAAGATTCCAACTCCGATATGTTTGCTTCCATCCATGAATGGATCGATGAAGCTAACTTACACAAAATGTAATTTTTCGGAGTCCGGGCTCACTTTCGCTTCTTTGAATTTCGCAGATTCGTCGCTTTCAATGATCATCAGATCATGCGAACTTTCAATGATCATCAGGTTCAACTAATGACGAGAAATCACTCTCGGATTAGTGACTGATTCATTCATATCTGCGAACTTCAGGCTCTACAGGTGTAGATTCTACAGAAATCTGTAAATCCATCCGTTGCTCTCCCTCAACAGGTTGAGCAGTGTAATGCCCCTTCCCCATTCTCCGCTGACCGTCGAGCTGACCGGTCAACAATCAAACAAGAACATGACCGATCGAACCCGAGCAAGTCGAACAGGAAAGGTTCGCTACAGGACGAAGCCAAAGACAGATCGGGTTGAGACAAAAGGCTCGCACCAACCTATCTCCGACCCCGCTATCCTCGTATCCATAGTACAAGCAGTACTACTTGCACTACTTCAACGAGTTGTGTCGGTTCGGACCAAACCTCATATCAGGGGAAACGATTCCATTTCTAAGTAATTAAACATTGAATACAACGTTTAACGGTTATACAAACAATCGTCAATAACAAACAAATAAATCCAATCATATACAAATCAATAAAACATAGCGCAGCTGCCGAACCGAAAATCAAACAATCAAAAAGCACAATCCAAACACAACACAAGCAACCCGAAGCTACACCGAGGACCTCCCGCGTCCGTCGCTGATAACCTGAAAAGCACAAAAAGAGTCTAATGAGCAATCTAAGATTACCCAGTGAATCGGCTCCCCACTAATGGCTTCTAATCTATATAACTCTACAAACCCTCCCAAAACCCAAAATAACAATCAACAAGAATAAATGGTCAATTACGCGCTACCACGGCGTAATGAACCCACACACAATCAATAGCCAAGATAAGAGAGAGAGCTAAGGAAATCGAAGCCACTGCGGCACATGTCCTCGATTGGACTCGATCTATCTACGCGCAACGAAAGAAAAATAAATAACAACACTGGGCCCTACGATCGCGGTAACTTCCACGGGTTCACATCGTCGCCTATGTGGCAACTAACCCTAGACTCCTATACGTGCTCATGAGGACTCACGCATAGGACACCGTTCTTTGTCCATCGATACACGGTGACTCTGACTACCCCTAGATAGCCCGAGTTTCCATGCAGTCCGACCCTAGGACATGACCCCGTATTCTCCGGACCGCACACCTACCGGCGTCACCCGATAGGTTAACACCATAAACGAACCACCATGGCCCGGTTAGGTCAAACCCGAGGATCCAATCGGGTCGGAAGTACCGGAACGTAAACAAAACCTAGGCTTGCGGAATCTAACGCACCCTAGCGTCCTAGTGCAGAAATATAAACACGCAGACTCGCTGGGACTCTAGCACAGATCACGCAATCAATATCAACCACAATAATCCCAACCATTCCGCAAGCCTCTACACTACCCAACTCACCGCTCTGACTAGGTAAGATACCTAGTCAGCACCACTAACTTACCCGGTCCCAAGACCGGAGTAAGTGTCCGCAATGACTACTCGGCCCAACACCGAGCAGTCTAATCACCTGTACAGAAAACTCGCAAAAACAATAACAACATAGTACACGCAACACAGTCAAACACACAATTACCACAAGCAAGTCTATTCGAGTTTCTAAGTCTTTTACTTTATTCTCGCCCGCTACCTTGGGTTAACGGATTGTTAACCCGTAGACGGTTCACAACACACATCATTTCTTTATTAATCCCTCCTAAGTATCTTTTAACCACAATCTCGATCTGTCGGTTTAGAGTTAGTAAACTTACTAACTCCCCGACCTACCATCATCAGTTACTTACTTCGCTACCCAAACCTGCTTCAAAGTCTAATTTCCCAATCCCGTTATTATATTACATACACTGGTTAAGTTTAGCTCGTATTTTACTATCGTCTTAACTCCCCGGTTATAATTCATTAATACCCGTTCTTACTTATACTTATAAATATATATATATACAACGAATACGTTTTACTCAATCTAGCGGCACGGAATCGGTTATCCTTTTTAATTATAACTCTAATCAGGTTTACTTGGTTTCCTCCGGTTAATTATTAATGTCCAATTAATCTTATATTTACTAACTAGCTAATCTCGGGTCAACGACTTAGTGACTACGGTTTAGTGGTTTCCCGGTTTCATTAAGGTTATGCGTTTTCGAGCCGACTCACAGAATAATTACGGAATGACGGGTTTGGCGCGGATGAGGATTCCCGAACTAATGAACACTCCTGAAACACAGAACCACAGATTCGTCAAATTACGGAATTAACCAAACCGGTCCAATCACCCTTAGAACCGGTTTGACTAAACCGGTTTCGGGTTAAACCGTTGACCGGTTTAACCGCCTTTGACCCGGTTTAATCAACCCACAATTCAACTCCAAAATCAACACAACAATTACCAAAGGGCTCTTGGAAGAACCGGCTGGCTTTTGACGGTGGCGGAGCTTCCCGGCGGCGGCTCTCCGGCGTTGACCGGCGGCGGAGGAGAGTTGACCGCGGCGGAGCTAGCTTTTCCGGCGGCTTCTTCTGCAAATCTCTACACCCAACTGATCACCATCACTAGATCTACTCATTTCAAGGCTTGAAGCATCACAAAACACAAGGAAAAAGGTGAGATCTACAAACCCTAAGAAGCGGCTGCTTCAAGGTGGTTTTCCGGCGATCTCCGGTGGCTACAGGGGCGGCGGTTCACTGGACAAGACAGAGGAGATCAATACAAAGCTATAAAAATTTATAGATCTAAAATCAAGCTTATAGAAAGAAAGTTACAAGCTTTCTTGTGGAAGAAGCAAAAGGAGGTGGAGGAGCTCCGGCGGCTGATTCCGGCGACCTCCCACGGCGGCGACCAACTGGAAATGGTAGAGGAGATCAAGATGAAGCCATAGGGCTTTGCAGATCTGAATTTGAGTTTATAACAAGAAAGTTATGGGGTTTCTTGCAACACAAGACTTGAAGAACAAAGCTAGGGTTCTTGGTTCTTGGTTGAAGATTCAAGAACATGCATGATCTTCTTGGCCTAAAAACTTGCTTAAACCTTAGTGACAGAGAGAGAGAGAGACCGAGAGAGAGAGGAGAAGATTTGATTAGAAGAAACAAGGATTTGAGCTTACTTGCTCATGGAAACAAGAAGAGCATGCAAGGGATTTTGGTGAAGAATCTCTCAAGAACACACAAGATCACAAGAACACAAACAAGAGATTATTGTTTCTGGGCTAGAGAGAAAAAGAGAGAGAGTTCGAGAGAGCTTGGGAGAGAGTAGAGAGTTTTTGGTGGTTCATTGAATTGGATGGAATTGTTTTGCATGCATGCAAGAAGATTCAATGAATCTTGGCATGCTTGACACCTCTCCAAGAAAGGTGGCGACATGGGGAGATGCCAAGTGTCTCTCTGGGCATTATTTGTTGCCAAAACACCCATTAAACCATCACTAATCACACTACTAATCCCACTTTCATACTAGCTCGGTTTGACAGATTATCGGATTTAATATTTTAGAACAGCTTAGGATAATTCCATAAAATCCAAAACCTCCAAAATATGATTCTCCATTCTTTTTAATGAATTTAGCAATTTGAATCACTCCGATCGGGCTTACGGAGCTCTAGTTATGAATTTCCGAAGTTTCTTCGGTTTAGTCGGTTTCCATCCCGGCAAACCGAAAAACTCGTTTCTGCTCCGATTCTTCCAATCCTGGTCTTGTAAACAT
The DNA here is from genome assembly GCA_030180135.1 of Orychophragmus violaceus. Lineage (NCBI taxonomy): Eukaryota > Viridiplantae > Streptophyta > Magnoliopsida > Brassicales > Brassicaceae > Orychophragmus > Orychophragmus violaceus. The sequence continues at coordinate 10,670,364 of CM058236.1, forward strand.
TCTTTATATTAAAATATAAGAATATTTGGCCCGCCTCGGGTTCCGTCTCGACTTTTGGTAAAATTACCATTTTACCCCTGGCTTAGGTAAAATGACGATTTTACCCTCGGTTGACTTTCTGCTGCCCGTTGACCGTATTTTTGATACGGGGCATCACATTCTTCCCCACTTACAGGAATTTGGTCCCCGAATTCTTTGTCACGTACGGACGTCGACTTGGTTCCGATTCCGGTGGGCTGCTTACCAACTCCTACGCTTCCCCACTTTGCTTCGACTTCCACATTTCTCGGACGACAACCTTCCCTCCTTTTCCTGGGACACTCTTCAAGAATCTGATCTTCGGCTTCCTTCTCCATGACTCCAACATTGGCATTCCTCCTTCCAAATTGTTTCGCTAACTCCTCATGCGCCTCGGCTCCTTCCTGTCGATTGCAATGGCGGCTGCACTCTCACTGTCGGTGCTCCCAATGCTTCGCGGTCCGGCGCACTCAACTAGAAACATCTCGACACTTTAGCTTGGTTTCGGGTTCGGGTGCAGTTTTACTTCGCTTTCTCGCTCTATCCCCGATGTCACTTTCCCATAAAAGTATGGTTACTTAATCACGTACCCTATGGTCCCTCGTGATTAAATAACAATACCATATAAGTCCGTTCCCTCGTGAATCGACGGTTGAACTCAACCGTACGCAAGTCAGCTCGAAACTTGAAATATAAGCAAAATAAACTTATGACTTAGCTTTCTATCAAGATCAAGGGAAAACGATCAATCACTACTCACACATTTAAACGGTTAGCAATCTAATAGTCACTACGACCCCAAACGGTCAATCTATCAAACCCACGCTTGCTAATACTACGCGATCTACCGCACACACAAGCAATCAATCAATCAAGCAAGAAAATAAACAAGCAATCTACTATACACAAAATCACGCAATCTAGAGATCGGCCGAATGCGTTGTCAATCCGGTTTTAGGTCATGATGAACGGTCGTCAGTTCCGCCCATCATTTAGTTTCACACAGTAAACCATTTGCTTTTCGAACCATATCAATCATGCAAATAGTTACTATGTTACTATAAATGATTAGCCGAACACTCTGCATCCACCACGTACATAAAACGATATTTCATACATAATAAAGTTTTTAGTACACGGTTAAGATCAGAGTTTCTACATAATGCCGTCATCATAAACCAAAAACCCATATGACGCCGCTACACAACAAAATCAAGACGACACGTAAGTCGCCTATCCTGCCGATCTATCTACAAGTCAAAATAAAGTTAGCGCCCCAACTTACCTGGCATAACTACCCCTACTCTAACCTAACGCCTCCAGCAAGACCAAAATGCCCAACACCACTGGCAGTACGGCTCACTGGAGTACCCGCTGGCAGGCGCACCGGGAGTGTGTGGTGTGTGTGCATCTCGAGACGGTGCTCCAACGTGCTGGGACCCGGCTATCGGACAAAGGTAAGCATCGTGACCTGCGCGGCCACAAACTGAACAGACTGAAGGAGCTACTGGGTACGGTCCTCGATAACAAGCGGCTGCCGAGTGTCCAAAACCTCCACACAACTGGCACGGTGAAGTCGGCGCTGATGGGGGATCCATGAAACAATCTGCGGCAAGATGACCCGGACCTCCACATAACTGGCACCTCCTCACTGGCTCGGGCTGCGGCGACTGAATGATCGGCATCTGGATCATAGAGAACTGTCTGGCGGGTGGCGAACTAGACTCGGGGTCTCTGCGGCTGGGTCCGGCTCCCCAACCTCCGGGTACTGCTGCTGGATACGGCTCACCATCTGGCATATACAGTCCTGCTCTAGCTACTGGGTAAGTCATCTCACCGTGATTGTCCTGACCGCACAACGGACAATGACCGGGTAAGGGCAACGGCTGATAGGGCTCTCGGAGTCGTGGGCAACGGATCGCGGACACCACCGTAGATGGAAACCTCGTACTCCACATCCACTACAAGCGCGACTCTCAGGTACAACCGGTGGGGCCTCTACTGCCTCGACTGGTGGCGTCACTGCCTCAAACTCCGACCCAGAAGATCCTGATGACAACTCAAGGTCCAACGGGGTACGGGGAGATCCTGGTCCAACCTGCTGCGCCAAGATATCCTCTAACACTGCTACCTGCTCCCCTACCTGCTGCTCCCACTGCGGATGCTGCTCAGGGTCCACTGGCTCCATATCAAGATCGAAACCGAACGGTAACGGGTCCATCAGATAATCCTCCATACCGAGCAGCGGTGGAAACTCTGGTGCCTCAAGAGGTGGCGCCTGGTACATCGGTGGCGCATCTGTCGCTGCGAGAATCTGTGGCACGTCTGGCTCTGGCCACTGCGGAGGTAACTGAAACTCTGGCTCTGCTGCGCCAAAAAATCCCATCACGCCTGCGTAAGTGTCTCGGCTGCCTGCATCGTCTACTAGAGCTGGAGGAAAAGGGTCTGGAAGGGGCGACCAGTCTATCTGTGCTGCTCTGGCGCCCTGCAACTGTGGTTTTGGAACTGGCGGATGCGCAGACACATGCGAACCTCGGGTATGTCCTGGTGATGCTGGATACCCCTGGAACTGCTCTACCTGACCCTGCTGTGACCCAACTGATCCATGCTGACTCATCCTGCTCCACTGAAAATACTCTGCACACGTGCACACACACACACCAACTACTCTGCCCGGGACACGCTGCTGTAAGACTGCAATCAAAACACAAATGAGTTAGTACGAATAATACGAAAATTTCTACTTTCCCATACCAACCCCGGGTTTAACGGACGCGGCTCGCTTTCCTAATGATTGCTTGTGTGACACATTTGACTCGATAAAACACGGAAAACACTCAAAAATGAAACGTTTCGACACCCATGCAGAACCATGCTCTGATACCACCTTTCTGTAACGCCCCTTCCCCATTCTCCGCTGACCGTCGAGCTGACCGGTCAACAATCAAACAAGAACATGACCGATCGAACCCGAGCAAGTCGAACAGGAAAAGTTCGCTACAGGACGAAGCCAAAGACAGATCGGGTTGAGACAAAAGGCTCGCACCAACCTATCTCCGACCCCGCTATCCTCGTATCCATAGTACAAGCAGTACTACTTGCACTACTTCAACGAGTTGTGTCGGTTCGGACCAAACCTCATATCAGGGGAAACGATTCCATTTCTAAGTAATTAAACATTGAATACAACGTTTAACGGTTTTACAAACAATCGTCAATAACAAACAAATAAATCCAATCATATACAAATCAATAAAACATAGCGCAGCTGCCGAACCGAAAATCAAACAATCAAAAAGCACAATCCAAACACAACACAAGCAACCCGAAGCTACACCGAGGACCTCCCGCGTCCGTCGCTGATAACCTGAAAAGCACAAAAAGAGTCTAATGAGCAATCTAAGATTACCCAGTGAATCGGCTCCCCACTAATGGCTTCTAATCTATCTAACTCTACAAACCCGCCCCAAAACCCAAAATAACAATCAACAAGAATAAATGGTCAATTACGCGCTACCACGGCGTAATGAACCCACACACAATCAATAGCCAAGATAAGAGAGAGAGCTAAGGAAATCGAAGCCACTGCGGCACATGTCCTCGATTGGACTCGATCTATCTACGCGCAACGAAAGAAAAATAAATAACAACACTGGGCCCTACGATCCCGGTAACTTCCACGGGTTCACATCGTCGCCTATGTGGCAACTAACCCTAGACTCCTATACGTGCTCATGAGGACTCACGCATAGGACACCGTTCTCTGTCCATCGATACGCGGTGACTCTGACTACCCCTAGATAGCCCGAGTTTCCATGCAGTCCGGCCCTAGGACATGACCCCGTATTCTCCGGACCGCACACCTACCGGCGTCACCCGATAGGTTAACACCATAACCGAACCACCATGGCCCGGTTAGGTCAAACCCGAGGATCCAATCGGGTCGGAAGTACCGGAACGTAAACAAAACCTAGGCTTGCGGAATCTAACGCACCCTAGCGTCCTAGTGCAGAAATATAAACACGCAGACTCGCTGGGACTCTAGCACAGATCACGCAATCAATATCAACCACAATAATCCCAACCGTTCCGCAAGCCTCTACACTACCCAACTCACCGCTCTGACTAGGTAAGATACCTAGTCAGCACCACTAACTTACCCGGTCCCAAGACCGGAGTAAGTGTCCGCAATGACTACTCAGCCCAACACCGAGCAGTCTAATCACCTGTACAGAAAACTAGCAAAAACAATAACAACATAGTACACGCAACACAGTCAAACACACAATTACCACAAGCAAGTCTATTCGAGTTTCTAAGTCTTTTACTTTATTCTCGCCCGCTACCTTGGGTTAACGGATTGTTAACCCGTAGACGGTTCACAACACACATCATTTCTTTATTAATCCCTCCTAAGTATCTTTTAACCACAATCTCGATATGTCGGTTTAGAGTTAGTAAACTTATTAACTCCCCGACCTACCATCATCAGTTACTTACTTCGCTACCCAAACCTGCTTCAAAGTCTAATTTCCCAATCCCGTTATTATATTACATACACTGGTTAAGTTTAGCTCGTATTTTACTATCGTCTTAACTCCCCGGTTATAATTCATTAATACCCGTTCTTACTTATACTTATAAATATATATATATACAACGAATACGTTTTACTCAATCTAGCGGCACGGAATCGGTTATCCTTTTTAATTATAACTCTAATCAGGTTTACTTGGTTTCCTCCGGTTAATTATTAATGTCCAATTAATCTTATATTTACTAACTAGCTAATCTCGGGTCAACGACTTAGTGACTACGGTTTAGTGGTTTCCCGGTTTCATTAAGGTTATGCGTTTTCGAGCCGACTCACAGAATAATTACGGAATGACGGGTTTGGCGCGGATGAGGATTCCCGAACTAATGAACACTCCTGAAACACAGAACCACAGATTCGTCAAATTACGGAATTAACCAAACCGGTCCAATCACCCTTAGAAACCGGTTTGACTAAACCGGTTTCGGGTTAAACCGTTGACCGGTTTAACCGCCTTTGACCCGGTTTAATCAACCCACAATTCAACTCCAAAATCAACACAACAATTACCAAAGGGCTCTTGGAAGAATCGGCTGGCTTTTGACGGTGGCGGAGCTTCCCGGCGGCGGCTCTCCGGCGTTGACCGGCGGCGGAGGAGAGTTGACCGCGGCGGAGCTAGCTTTTCCGGCGGCTTCTTCTGCAAATCTCTACACCCAACTGATCACCATCACTAGATCTACTCATTTCAAGGCTTGAAGCATCACAAAACACAAGGAAAAAGGTGAGATCTACAAACCCTAAGAAGCGGCTGCTTCAAGGTGGTTTTCCGGCGATCTCCGGTGGCTACAGGGGCGGCGGTTCACTGGACAAGACAGAGGAGATCAATACAAAGCTATAGCAATTTATAGATCTAAAATCAAGCTTATAGAAAGAAAGTTACAAGCTTTCTTGTGGAAGAAGCAAAAGGAGGTGGAGGAGCTCCGGCGGCTGATTCCGGCGACCTCCCAGGGCGGCGACCAACTGGAAGTGGTAGAGGAGATCAAGATGAAGCCATAGGGCTTTGCAGATCTGAATTTGAGTTTATAACAAGAAAGTTATGGGGTTTCTTGCAACACAAGACTTGAAGAACAAAGCTAGGGTTCTTGGTTCTTGGTTGAAGATTCAAGAACATGCATGATCTTCTTGGCCTAAAAACTTGCTTAAACCTTAGTGACAGAGAGAGAGAGACCGAGAGAGAGAGGAGAAGATTTGATTAGAAGAAACAAGGATTTGAGCTTACTTGCTCATGGAAACAAGAAGAGCATGCAAGGGATTTTGGTGAAGAATCTCTCAAGAACACACAAGATCACAAGAACACAAACAAGGGATTATTGTTTCTGGGCTAGAGAGAAAAAGAGAGAGAGTTCGAGAGAGCTTGGGAGATAGTAGAGAGTTTTTGGTGGTTCATTGAATTGGATGGAATTGTTTTGCATGCATGCAAGAAGATTCAATGAATCTTGGCATGCTTGACACCTCTCCAAGCAAGGTGGCGACATGGGGAGATGCCAAGTGTCTCTCTGGGCATTATTTGTTGCCAAAACACCCATTAAACCATCACTAATCACACTACTAATCCCACTTTCATACTAGCTCGGTTTGACGGATTATCGGATTTAATATTTTAGAACAGCTTAGGATAATTCCATAAAATCCAAAACCTCCAAAATATGATTCTCCATTCTTTTTAATGAATTTAGCAATTTGAATCACTCCGATCGGGCTTACGGAGCTCTAGTTATGAATTTCCGAAGTTTCTTCGGTTTAGTCGGTTTCCATCCCGGCAAACCGAAAAACTCGTTTCTGCTCCGATTCTTCCAATCCTGGTCTTGTAAACATTCTTTATATTAAAATATAAGAATATTTGGCCCGCCTCGGGTTCCGTCTCGACTTTTGGTAAAATTACCATTTTACCCCTGGCTTAGGTAAAATGACGATTTTACCCTCGGTTGACTTTCTGCTGCCCGTTGACCGTATTTTTGATACGGGGCATCACAAGCAGCCTCCTGTGTAACTCGAATTTCTTCGAGTTACACTTTTACTCCCACTGTTCTTCTTGGAAAGTAACTTCCCCTATTAGAAAACAGAATGGACGTAAAAGGTAACAAGCCTTGGTTTCCCTAGGACAACCAGCGAAGTAGCACAACTACAAATACTCAGTAAAGACGAATTTGGATCGATTCCAGTCCACATTTATGTGGTGTCTTTCAACTGATATTGGTGGAACTATTTCAGCGTAAACTTAGATATTTCTAGAGCGTTATTCTTAAAGAATATCATGGAAGATTCGTGTGACTCATCTTTAATCATTTCTAATAAGATCTGATTCTTTCTCACAGAAACACCTTCAGGTTTTCAAGAGAAATGAGCTGTGAAATGACTTCACACTCATTCAGATGATCACACCATCAATGACTTAAGTATTCTCACTCGTGATCTAATCAGAGTCTCAATACTTCTGTCACTCAGATTCTATACCTCATTCTGGAACTCTTTCGACCACGTCAAAGAATTCCGACTTGTGTCTCATTAAATGAACACAGTCATACTCACTGAAGTAATCAGTAAAGTCAATGAAGCACAGGAAATTTTCTCTGGCATTACTGCTCATTGGACCACATACATGAGTATGTTCAATGTCCAATAAGCCTTTGGGCCTTTCTTTAGCTCGGCTAAGATGGGCCCATTGTCTTTTGGTCCAGTAAGCAGAATTCAAGTCTCATAAGATATCCAATCAAATGAGCCCAAAAGTCCATAACTATGGGGTTTCTGAATCCGACTTACTCTATTTGACCAAAACATTTATGCCAAGAAAAATCAGGTTTAATTCATCAGATTTAAACCAATTCGGTATTTATGTTACATTTAGGCACTCTTTGGTTTAAGATATAAAACCCATTCCTTGAATAGGGTGCTACAATTAATATTTCATTAAGATCAAAAGAACAAAACTTGTCTTTATCAAAATGAAAAACATTCAAATTCTTTACAAGAAAATGAAAGACAACTCTGCGTAAAGCAGGTACATTGTAGCAATTACTTAATACAAAACCAAGCCTCAAAGGCATCTACAAGTGAAAACCCTACGGCTGAGGCAGCATCCCAAGCTCCTTCCAGACACGCAGTTCCACTTGCCCTTCCTTCAACGTTCTACTGTTGCTCAGGCTCTGCATATTATAACAAATATCAGTGCCGCAACCAGTATCCAATACCTATAAGGTATAACTTGAAGTAATAACATGAATACCTGAGGAAGTAGTTTCATACATCAACTTCAACTCCTCATAATCTTCCATGAATTTAATGCAATTTCTCTTCCAATGTCCAATCTCTTTACAGTAGCAGCACTTACCAACGTAAGAGGTATCTGACTCGGGCTCAGAAGACACACGCTTGCCATGATTTAAAATCTGGACAACTTTGTCTTCACCCTTGTCAGCATTAGGTTTAGTAAACCTACCCTTCTCCTTCATGAGATTATACAGGGTACTCTTCACGTTTGGCTCAACTGTCTTGAGCATATCATGCAGTTCAGTCAGCGTCTTCGTTAAGCCTTTCTTGATATAGTTCCTTCTGAACTTATCATAGCTTGACGGCAGTGACTGCAGAATGATCTCAGTTGCCAATTCTTGGCTAACTGGATAATCCAGTTTCCTCAGGTTATCAATGTAACCCATCATTTTACTGACATGAGGACTTACTGGATGATCATTTGGTAGCGTGCAGCTAGTGAGAGACTTAACCAACTGGTATCTCTCCACTCTTACCTGCTCCTGAAATCTCAATTTCAGGCTGCTGATCATCTCTATTGGCGACTCCATGTTCTCATATTGCTTCAGCAAATCTGAGTCCATGGTAGCCAATATCAGACCACGCACATCTACCGCATCATTATAATGCTTATTCCAAGCATCATATACTGCATGAGAGGCATTGGACCCGATCCTCTCGGGGAGAGATTTCTCAAGGACATAGTCCTTTCTCTCCTGCCTGAGGACTAGCCTCAGGTTCCGCGACCAAGTCAAGAAATTTGATCCGTTCAGTTTGTCCTTCTCAAGGACAGACCGGATCGAGAAAGTGTTTTGATTGTTTGTGCTAGTCATAACTGAAATTTAGAGATAAATTGAGTTTTAGTTATTTAGTTCATAAAAGAGTAATCTTAATAACTTATAAGAAAACTCGCATTGCATTCAAAATTTCTTTGTTTAACCTCATAAGAATGCAATGATTCCGAGACCCATGTTCAGTTAAATCCAAAGTGGGCCACTGGCCGTCACCCGGAATTAGCTTTACTTGGTAAGCATACACACAGCTAGTTATATCCATATAACTCTCGGTTGTGGATTGGGCCCAAGGCCCAAAACACCAGATGTCTCAAGGCCCGGGACTCCCGATGGCCCAGTCAAGGAAACCAATCTCTTACAGCCAAATAAAGTCTGGGACTCCCAATGAAATTAGTGACTATATACTACTTTACTTACGCGAAAACAGACACCTCACACTGTAAGCCATATCTGTAATCGAGTAAGCGTTAAGTAGCTGACAAGATTGGAAAGACATCCAAGCTTGATATTGTTTTTGAGGATTTTTCAGTTTTATTTCCAAAAATAGAAGATTACTATTTTGGGAAACTTACTTATTTTAGAAACTTTCTAAATTTAGAAACATTCTAAAAGTAGAAATTTCTAATTTAATATTTTATTAATATTTTGGGTTGGGTCACAAATTATAGGCCCAATTCTTGGCCCAAGACCATAGAATTCCAATTGGCCCAATAATTTGACATAACCGAGTCGGTTTATTAATTCTGGTCCAAGACCAAATTAACTATCAAAACCATCGGTTATTCACTAAACCAGACCAGCTCTAAATTATTTGGTCCAACCAAATCAAACTTAGACCAGCCTTCGGTTTAGGTTAAAATTCAATTTTGAATTTAAATCCGGTTTAACCAGAAATTAAATAATACCAATTGTATTAAATAATTTCCAGCAAACCGCGATTTGGGTTAACCGCTTGAACCCTAATCGATCGCTAACAAATTGATACAGCCGATTGCTTATTGCTTATACAATAATTGGATCGAGACAATCACTTAATAACAAAACGATTCTTAGGATTATCAAACAAATCAACAATCGATTACGACATACACAAAAGGACAAAACGAATTTAACCCTTTCCAAATCGTTTATTCATACGATCATGCTATTGACTGTTTAACAATTATAAAGCAAGGTCAAACTCTTTCGATTGATTTGACAACGATTCAAGTCATTCACTTAAGGACAAAAACCAAAAACAAGATTTTGACCATTAACAAACCATCGTGACTTACAAAAGACAAACACTATTTGTCCTCTTTCAATTCAATAATGGATGACATTAGCAAGCAAACATGACTTATACTAAAGACAAAAATCGATCGCAAACTTTGATCAATTAATTATCGATTCAATTAAGATTGAACAAAGTCAATATTCAATTCATACAAAGCGATTTATACTAATCGATCCAAATTACAAGATACCTAATAACCTGGCTCTGATACCACTGAAGGATTATGCGGTTTTTCCATGGTTCAATTCTCAGATTGCAACCTAGCACATAATCTTAAACAGATCTAGGTTCTTGTAACTGAATCATAAACACAAACCTGGACATTACCTTTTGCAGCGGAATGATTGTAATGTCGAGATCAACGAACAGATGAATACCTGTTCCTCCTCGGTATCCACACGCTTACAAGCACGGATGGCTGCTAGACCGGATGGATGATCAACAGAGAGAGAGATTGGAGAGGGAGAGGCCCTGCGGCCACACCACAAATCGCCAAATGGCTTAGGGTTTCTAAAACCCTTGTTGCAATCTTATTAATTCACTAATGGGCCCAAGTTTAATTAATTAATTAAACTAATGGTCCATTAGACTTTTGGGCCCAAGACACAAATCAGACAAAAGCCCATTTGTTGTCTGCCCAACTCTCTGTACAAATACAGTAAATGCCTTAGCATCTTACCGTATTAATTCCATCTTAACTTTCCCGTTAGCTATGGTGTGTAACCCTTTGGATCATACAATACTGGTAATAAGTCCTAAACTTATAGATCAAGAGCGGACTCTAGCAAGCCATCATGATCACCCAGTATTTATGACTTATGTCTGATCTCGACATTTATCATACTTTCTAGAGATAGTACGGTAGATTTCAGGACATTCCCAACAATACCACTAGCCTCACCGTCCATGCCTAGAACATCCACACCATCCCCAACCTCACCACCATCCATGTTTTTGACCGTTTCCTTTTGAGCATCACACTCAACATCTTGATCACCATCATCGGCTTTCTCCTCGGTCTCTTTTGGGTCCGTCTCCTTCATACCCCAACCTATACCACCTAGTCCATTGTCACCTAGTATACCTCTTAATTCTTTCACCTCTGATTCCATAGATGATAATCTACCATCAACCTTCTCATACAGTTCCTTAAACATATCTTCAAAATTATCACTAGTCGACACTCTATGTCAAACAATCCGTCCTTGATTAATTTCTGCATATCGGTAGCATTACCAGCAGTAGGATTCTCTTCTGGATGATTCACATCCTCATGCGTCCTTGCCGCATCCTCAATAGCAGGAAAATCCTCTTGAGCATTTTCCTGAGACGCACGAGCATCCACATCTTGGTTGAAAAGCTCTTCAAACCAGATTGTTTTATTTTTCTTAACCAGAAGCATGTTCGAACTATTAATGATAGGATCATCCACATCATTTCAGCCAGTTTCAAACGCCATGGTTCTCTTTAATAGATATATCTCAATGGGAGATGGCTCCAAGACAATTTGAATCTCCTGCAAATGTATGAAGACAAAATTTTAAAACAACCCGAATTATACATGAATTTAAGAAAACATAATTTAATAAAAATGATATGTACTAACCTTCGTAGTGCCAAGTTTATCATGATTATCTGAAATACTAAAACCCCTTGTCCCATCGGTTTTGTATCTCATCTTGCATATACGCGGACAATCATCATCTGCACCTTGAACATTTTCTCGGAAATGGTTCTTCAGAACCGGAATGGCCTCAAATTCTAGGAGCTTTAACACAAGATAATACAAACAGTTAACTTCGTACCAAGTTAGACAACTAAAATAACAAAAAAAAATTAAAAATGATTATACAATATTGTTACCTACAAAGGTACAATACATGCAGGAATACCCATGAAGACTACACCACCCCTCTGGAATGGTCCATGAAGTGCAAGATGTCTTTGATATTCTCCTCGAATGACAAACGCCCCCACAGAAACGTTTTGCATATCTCAAGATCAAGTACGGCTCTGAGGAAGAAAGTGTCTACATAAGGTTCTCCTTTTCCTGTCTTATTCTTCCCAATGATCACGCTGGATAAGAAGTACAAGAATGCCACCTTCAAACGATCCTTATTAAGCTTTCGTTTCCCTTTCAGAGTTGGGAACATCTTCTCAACTTCTTCATATGTAACCCGGTTCATTCAGAAATATTTGGAAACAAAATCTGAGCTACCAAGGGTTTCATAATGGTTCGGATAGGAGTGGCAGAATAACCCGGATATCAGTGCATGCTCCCTAAGAGAATATCGAATTGGAACCCTAGACAATAAACCAAACCTCCATCTTCTTATCCACACCAGCGGTCCTAACGAGAAGCATTCACATTCCCATCCATTTGGATCTTGTATTCTTACACATGTGGAAGAACTGTTTGAATGGTGGGTGCTCATAGAACCATTGCAGCTCATCTTTCTCGAGAATGCCTTTATAGTCTTCACAGCTTTATTGATATAACACTTTGACGAGAGATTTATTGTCTTGACATACTCGGTGAGAGGGAAATACATCTTCGTGGGCTGCACTGGTTCCGTTTCATCCTCTTAATTCTGCACATAAGAAAAGTTCCTCCAAGTATTACCAAGTTGTGCGAAAAAGTTCGACCAAGTATCACTAAGTTTCGCTTTTTCCAAACCATGTAAAATTATAATACGTTTTACAGATCCGAATTACAAAATTATAAACATGCAGTGGGTTTCGATGTTTAAAATCCAATTTTCCAGTAGTATCAAACAACCTATACTAAGTTAAAAACCAATTAAAACTGGGATCCTTTCAAATTTCCAAAATTACGATGTGTTTTAACTCCAAAGAAATACATGGATCCGAAATGGGAAATACATACCGTTATTGATTTTCCAAATCCTCTTCCTCGGGTTGACTGGGGATTTGACTGGTCCGTTCCACTTCTTCTTTGTGAAACCCTTAACCCAGAACCCGAAAAACTTCCTCCTCCTCGTCTTCCTCTTCCTCCTCGTCATTCTCAGATTCCTTTTCCAAATCGACTTCCTCGCTATCCTCGACTTCATCGGATTTATTTTATACTTCGTGATTCGCCTCTTCTTCGCGAATCGATTCAACCTCTTTCTCTTCTACTTTTGAAAATTACTTGTTCTAGGCGTCATCACAAATTCTTATTCTTTTAATTTGGGTTGATAATCGATCAAGGGGGATGAAACAGTTTGAAAAGGGAAGAAACTAAAGAAAATGGGAGATGAAAATGGAAATTGATTTGGGATTTAGGTTTTAGGTTTATGGACTTAACCAATTTAGGGGGTTTTTAATTTAACCCGACCAAAGTAAAATGGATCGGACCAAGATATCTGATTACCCTTGTTGGGTTGTAAATAACTGTAAAAGTCGTGGTTTTACTGTCTTTTACCACTTCTCACGATTTGTTTTAAAAAATGAGTTGCATCTCTGACTTTGACTTTGGGTCAAAGAGTTCCTCAGAATTTGATCCGACAATTTGGGATTGATCAAGAGGATATAACCCAAAATACGCGTGGGAAAATAACCCTTGCGCATGAGTTATCGCGGCATATATAATTCTCTCTCGACTTTGGCCGGATCTCTCAAACCTAGATCTAAGAAGCTCCGCCTCTCTGGCACCTTTAAGAGCGTCAACATCAACGTCAGACATTTTTCTTAGATGGGAAGCTTGGAGCGATAATACAATAACTGGATTTTTATTACAATGAGTAACGAAGAGGAGGTAATGACATGTCTCGACGTGTTTAGCTTATATAGGGTAAACCTAACGAAGAGTCACTTGGGGATACGATGAGCGACCAGCAGTTTCGAATTGAAAGCTCTATTATGAGGGGGTTTGATTGTAATGATGGAGGACATTGTGACAAATAGTTAAGGGTATCGTAACGGATGATGGATCGACTTCCAGAGATGTGCAAAGCATGCTTTCATGTCGACGGCGCCCATGAAAAAGAATGAGAAAGACATCTAGCTTAGGGATGTCAAAAAAGGAAGAAGATGTGGGCATAGTAATGGATAAGGCTTTTTGGTTTGTATTTTTACTTGGTGGTTAAATGCTTATTTGGACTGGGCTTATTTGGTATGGACATGTTTTAGAAGATTTTGACGGACGTTTAAACAGGTGCCACATCTTTTATTTTCTTTGGCTGACGTGGAAGCTTAAGGAAAGAGCACAATCTCTCATATTATATATATGATTAATGCATTTTTGTTTGTGTTATATTCTAACCAATAATTTAAGCATGCACTCTTTTTCCCCTAGTAATAGTTTAATATCAATGAAAATACAAAAGAAATTTACTATAGAAAAATGAGATGAGCAATTTGAAGGATGAAATTTTTGTTACTTTAATTTAAACCTGAAAATATGCATTTCATTCTCAAGCAAAACAACCCCCAAAAAAGAGAAAGTTCATTAGACCATCTCCAATGTATTGCTCTATTTTTACCTTTAAACTAGAGGAACTTTATAATAGAAGTGGGTTTTGTTACGATGTATTCCTCTATATTTCCTTCTAAAAAGGAATATTCTCTCTAATATTCTTTTATATTTTATTAGTAATTCCTTTTATTTATAAAATTTGCAATTTAATCCCTTTATTTTATTTTTACAAAATTTTATAAAATATAATATTATTTAAATTAAGTATGTATTATATACAAAATTATATTACATCTTATAAAAAATATAAAGCATATTAAATTTTTGTTTACCATTAACATTAATGTATTTTTCTAAGTAAGAGCATTTGTGTATTAGATCGGATTCCGGTAATGTATTTCGGATTTCGAGTATTTCAGATATGGAAAAATATATCAATCATATAAATCCAGATATATTCGGATAACCGTCGGTTCTCATATATTATCTGATCCGATCCGGTACCGAAATAAGAATTGTTGGATCGTACCGGTTCAGATCTTAGGATTCGGATAAAATATTTAACTCTAATTTTTTTACAAATGACCAAAAATGTTTTTCTTAAACAAAATATACTTTGGTTTTTTAATATTTATTTTATATATGATAGTATTATTTATAATTTGTTAATTTTAATATTATTACTATTAAAAATACTTGTATTTATTTGTTTTAGTCATAAATAAAATTATTTTAAAATTAAAAGACTTATTTGTAAATTAAACAGTTCACTTTTATTATAGCAGAAAAATAGAGTTTATATATATATAGAGGAAAAATAAAGATCCTTATTTTAAATTAAATGTGGAAATAGATGTGAGTTGGAGTAATGAACTAACCCTAAAGACAACAAAGAGGCCACTTCATGCACAAAGCCAATTTTTATTATAAATATTTAAGTATAACATATAAGGTCTTTTCTAGAAGAATCGAATTTCTATGGGAACATGTCGATACATATCAACAGTTTTGGATGTTGAATAACAGAGTGATGTGTCTAAAGATTACTCAAAAATACAAAGCGGGTGATCTAATATAATGTGATCAGGAGCACTACAAGATGCAAGAGAGAAATACAAGCAGCATAAGGTAAATAAAACTAGTAAGAAACGATTCTGAGTTGAACGTGATTAAGAGATTTGGATATAGTAATTAAGTCATTTTTGTTCGGGTTTTAGTCTAACTAATAATTAGTGTGAACACATTTCAGGAATACTTGTAGTCGGGATTCAAGATCTTGAACTAATGTTTAATATCATTGAAAATGTAGGAGAAAATTACTGTAACGAAGTGAAAGGTGAACTTTTATTACTTAAAACCATTTCAAAAGCAAAATAAGATAAACTGAAGACCAAATCAAATCAAACAAGAAAGTCATAAAAGTTGGGGGCAAAAGAGACATAACATCTTCCAATCGACGAAACTAATGGATTGATTGATGCTTAAATCAACAAACGGGCCACTTCATGCACAAAGCCAATCTTCTGAACCACAATTTCCATTTCTTTACCCTCCAGCATTTTCCATTTGTTATGTACTTTCATCTTTGTTTCTGCTGGCAGCATACTCCATTTTTCCTTGAGACGTTCTTCATCAACGCCAAAACTGGAAAGGGACCCGCCAATGAAAGAGTTCAGGATCCAATCAGTTTCTACCATTTGCTCAGAAGACTCCAGCTTCATCTTCTTCATCTTAGGTTCAGGCTCAGATCCCCAAATCGACTCAGACAACTCAAAACATTTCTGACCCAAAGGTTTTGAGAAAGATGGTGCCACACCTTTCTTCCTTCTGGCCATGTATTTCTTTCTCAGCGTACGGATCTTATTTATAAGTCTATTCACATTCTTACCTTCAAATCTAAATGAATCTTTCAGGGACTCATAAAATCCGTCCATGTCTACGCTATGACTTTTACCCGTTTCTCTTTTGAAACTAATCATACCTTGTAAGATGACAAGGTCGTCTTCCTCGGTCCAAAGTCTTTGGAAGTATGACTTTTTCGCCGAATCTGTTCCAGTTTCGTTCTCATCATTCTCCTTGGCTTGTCTCTCGCTTAAGGAAGTTGTTTCCTCTTCTGTCCTCTGTCTCTTTGTCTTCTTCAGTACAGATGAATCAGCGGCAGGCGACACATGGGTTTCAGACTCCGGTTCATTGCCACTCTCCGACTCACTGGACAGAGTTTGAACGGGATTCTTGGCTTCTTCATCCTCAGACGACGAAGCTTCTTCGGAGGAATCTTCTTCGCTTGCCGTCGGTGGATCCTGCAACAGTTCGTGATGTTTCTTAGCCATTTGAATAGTCAGAGAGAGAGAGAGGTGAATTTGGAATGCGTTAGGGTTTGTGGAGAAATCTGTTTTTATAATAATTAGACTCATAAATATCAGTTAGCCTCCCCGCTCGTCCAATTAAGAAAAGCGACTTTTGGAATTCTCATTTTAGTTGCTGTTAATTGTTTTTAATTAAACCAATAAAAGAATTAATTTATTGGAACTTGAAGTACAGAGGAGTACGAAAACTCTTCAAATTTGTGAAAGAAACTTTTATTTTTATCTACGAAATTGCTAAAAAATATATGTTGAGTTACTATTTATTAGTTAAAGACATGTTTTTAGAGAAAAAAGCGCTCTCTAATCAAAACGGTTCAAATGGCGATTTGGATCTAGGTTTTATGATCGACATCGGTTGTGATTGGTGGCTAGATCTCCTTAATTGTTTGAGGTTTGCGATACAGGGAGGATTATGGTACTATCTATACGGTTTATGGCTCGAGAGCTTATGGAATCGAAAAGGCGAATCGACAGGAGGATCTACGGTTCCAAGATCTACTAAAGATATGGGGTTCAATCGAAAGTTAATGGAGCTATATTCGGAAAATTGGAGGATGGAGGAAGAGATTGGTCAATTCATTAGCTGGATTATGGTTTGCTGGATTTTCAATGCGAAATCGGGGAGATATGAAAACGAAAGGTTATATGGTGATCGGATATCGGAGATTGCGCGATTAGATCGACAATTCTACAGGGTTGCTTCCTTATTTTTGAATATGGAAACTGATAGAAGTTTATTCTGGGCAACAATCATTTGTGTGACATTCATCAAAATTGATATAAGGAAATTATGGGATACGGAATTCGGGCAGAATTCCGTTAAAAGATTAATCACATTGCAGGATACTGGATTTGAGAAATTATCTTATGTGATTGCGATGATTTTGATTCTTAGGGATTCACTATTCTTTTCCTTTACTAGCAAAGTTAATTCACAGAGATTGTGGGTTAGTATAAATACACACGCCTTAGGAAGGGTTTTGATACACGTTCAAATCTCATACACTGCTCATTTCCTCTTTTTCTCATCAAAGATTATCAGTGTTATCTTGTTCTTTTGCAGTTTTGTGAGATGGCTCAGTCACAGTTGGTAAGTAAGAGTTCTGGCAAGAGTGCGGTGGAGAAGAAGGGTGGTTTGAAGATAACCATTCCAAAGTTTGATAACTCAAACTTGATTCAGGGATATGCCAATACTTTGATTTGTAGGTGTATAAATCCATCAAAGCAGGATATGCGGACTTTGCTCTACATGTTTCCAAGAATATGGCAGCTTGAAGATAAGGTGGTGGGGGCAGACTTAGGTCATGGGCGGTTCAATTTGACTTTGACGATGCAAATGACATTGAGGAGGTCTTAAAGATGGAGCCTTTTCACTTTGACTACTGGATGTTGGTGAGGTGGGAACCGGTTGTGTCCCCTACGTATCCTTCGGTGATCACCTTCTGGATTAAGGTACTAGGTATCCCACTTCATTATTGGGCTGACCCAACATTCAGAAGCATAGGGGAGGCAATTGGTGATGTGAAGCAGGTGGATTTAAATGAAGGACGGATTCAAGTGGCAGTGGATGGTTATAAGCCATTGGTATTCACAACAACAATCGAATTCCATAATGGAGAGAAGACTTTGGTATCTCTGAGGTATGAGAAACTCCTCGGTTTCTGCAAGATATGTCATAGTTTACGTCATGATCAGTTCAGGTGCCCCCACAAATGGTTTCAATCCGGAAAGTGGCAATGATGGACCGTCTGATAATCCGGGACAGGGGCCTCCGGGGGCGCATGCAGTAAGTTTTAAGGCGGTAGTGGCCAATGGTACGGACAAGCCAAAGGAGGTAGCCTCTCATCAATCGGACAGGGACAAGAACAAAGGTAAATCGGTTGTAAGAGAGCATTACCGTAGGCTGAGAATGGATAGTGACTACCGGGCTTATAAACTAATGGTTCACAGGGGGAATGGGGAAGGAACTTCTAGAGGTGTTCGCCAGTCCGGGTATGTATCTCCTGTTAGAATAATGAGATTAGATGATGAATTAAAGAGAGAATGATGAGAGAATGAAGAGAGAGTGCAAGAAAGAAGCTTAGAACTCGGTTAGGGTTTTCAGCCGCTAGAGAGAGAGAGAGAGTAAGGTTTGCAATTTGTAAGGGAAGAATAATTCCCAACAACTTGATTAGAAATGTGTACAAGAGTTATATATGAGCTATACATCTAGGGCAACCATAATAAACAACTAATAAGTGAATAAAGACAAGCTGGTCTTGGAAGAAGAGAGAGAGGGTCCAACGGCTATATTGAGAGCGACTTCTCTCTTATTTGTCCAAGACTGATAGTGACACTTGAGCGATATGATCAGACTTGGGAATGAGGGTCTTAGCTTCCTGATTGTCTTGATGATTCACAAATAGGTAAAGGCTTCTTGTTCATGAGATCACAAGCTTTAGAACCGGCTCCACTTCATTATCTAAGAATGTACAAGGATTGCACAATGAAGTCTTGTGCATTCCATGATCTCCAATTCAATACTCCCCCTCAAACTTGAATTCAAGAATTGAAGCAAGCTTGGAATGACCATGGAGATCTACCTCATTAAAAACCTTCATGAAGAAAACCACTTGGGATAAAACTTCATGAAGGGAAAAAGAGTATAGATCCCATAGCCTTAGAGGATTCAGGAAGCTCCATGAGTCCAAGCTTAGTGTGAATGGACTCACACACCTTCAAGCTAGTTGCCTTGGTGAACACATCAGCTAGTTGTTCTTCACTCCTTGTAAAACATGGTAACACCACTCCTTGCTCAATCATCTGCCTCACCTTGTGACAATCCACTTCTATATGCTTGGTTCTTTCATGGAAGACTGAATTTGATGCAATGTGGATGGCTGCTTGGTTGTCACAATGCATGGTGATTGGCTTTGAAGTTTCAATTCCCAAATCCACAAGAAGAGCTTTATCCACGCCAATTCTGTTGCTAACTTCCTCATTGCTCTATATTCAGCTTCAGCACTTGAGCATGAGACTATCTTATGCTTCTTGCTCTTCCAAGTAACAAGGTTGCCTCCAATGAATGTGCAATACCCTGTAGTAGACCTCCTGTCCACTCTATCTCCTGCCCAATCTGCATCACAATACCCAACCACTTCTGTGCTTTGGTTGCGACCCATCCAAATGCCTTGACCGAAAGCACTACTTAGGTATCTGAGTATCCTTTCAACGATATTCCAATGATACATCTTGGGAGCTTGCATATGTTGGCTTACTTGGTTCACTGCAAAACACAAATAAGGTATGGTTATGGTTAAGTAAATGAGCTTACCCACCATCCTTCTATATTGAGTAATGTCCTCAAATGGTCTATCCTCAAGCTCCCCCTCTCTTATGACTTTGTAGCCTTCCTCAAGAGGTGTCTTAGTCGGTTTTGATCCTAGCTTTCCTGCTTCAGATAACAAATCAAGTGTGTACTTCCTTTGAGATAAGAAGAGTCCATCGTTAGATCGACAAACCTCTATCCCAAGGAAGTACTTTAGAGCACCAAGGTCTTTTATATCAAAAACAGATTTAAGATAAGCCTTAGTGTCTTGTATACCTGACTTGTTGCATCCTGATATGATAATGTCATCAACATAAACAAGGATGACAATGATACCTTCCTGATCTTGAAGAGTGAACAAGGTGTGATCTCCCTCAGACTTCTTGAACCCTCTTTGCATAAGTGTTGAGCTCAGCTTATGGTACCAAGCTCTAGGTGATTGTTTCGGCCCATAGATAGCCTTCTTGAGTTCTAGCACCTTTCCTGGTTTAACAATATCCTCAAGACCAGAAGGTGGTGTCATATATACCTCATCTTCAAGCTCTCCTTGAAGGAATTCATTCTTGACATCTGATATATCATGGTTTTCACCGGTTTTAGACCATGATATAAGTATGTTTTAGAGTCTTTTGGTGTTTCTTTAGAGTCATTTACAGGTGTTATCAGGTCTATGAACGTTTGGAGCAGATTTGGTGATTATGGCACATTCTGTAGCATTTTGGAGATTTAACCCGAGAGATAGAGTTCACTGTCCAAAACAGAGGAGTGCATCGATCGACACATCTTGTGCATCGATCGACACACATGCGAGTCAGACAATTCTCGGCGGTTTAATGAGAGTTTGGAAATTTCACTTTGGTCCAGAAGTTTCTCATAATTACAAAGAAGCCCCAGCCATGATTAGACCATTATATTAGGATTTTTTAAGCCATTGTTTAGGCTACGCTTTAGACACGCTTACTTACGCTTTCATACATTGAGCATAGAGATTTTAGAGCTTTTGGGGCTGATCTGAACCTGTATTGCTTACTGATTTTGGAGAAGATTTCGAACCTCTTTTATTCTTACTCTTTATTTATGCAATCTATTTATTCTATGATTTGTGTTTCATTAATCATGTCTGAGTAGATTCATAGTTAGGTTTAGGGATTCTCATAAAGGTTTTCATGACTTGTTAGATTAATTTATCAGTTTAGGATTCATAACTTAATTGTTCTTCAACCTGAATTGTGCTTAATACTAGCTTCTAACCTGATCATTTAGAATCTAGACTTTAGGTTATTAAATTGACACGAAAGTGTGGTTTAGAATCTGAACTATTTAGATTGAGCAATTGAATTATCCTCAAAGAAATTTGGTTTAATTGAATTGTGAACAAATCGAACCTGCACTTAAGGCTAGTTTAATCTGTTAGGAATTGCAAAGAAATTTGGATTTCTGCTATAGACTTAGAGAATTTTCGCAACGAAAGTTGGTTAATTCTATATCTGTGTTTGAGTTCTAGAACCGGACTTAATTTTATCCTGGCTAATAGTTTATCTGCTTGTCTGATTTCCTGAGAACTCCCTAGACTTAGCGCTTTTAGTTGATTGCTTACAAACCACTCCTGCTACTGATTTACTTTTCTGCTTGCTATTTAGTTTCTAATTAATTTCACCTAGTTTAACTTGACTGTTCTACAATCTATCGTAAGGTCTAGAGTCCCTGTGGATTTCGATACCCTAAATACTACTGTCACGTCTGTGCACTTGCAGTGTAGATCTAGGGATAAAAATCTGATCGTATCAAGTTTTTGGCACCGTTGCCGGAGACTCTTTTGAGTCTTCGATAGATTTGAACTTAGGGTTTAGACTAGGTTTTTCGTTTTTGTTTTTGGTTACTAATTTTTCTGTTTTTCTCTGTTGCAGGTCTGATATTCACTTAGCATCGATCGATGCATCTTCTGAATCGATCGTTGCAGGGCGAATTTGAGTTGAATCGATCGTGAAACTCAGGCTTGAGGAACTTGCTAGACTAGAGAGAACAAACAGGAAAAGTCAACGAGCAAGGATGGTGCAAAATAGCTTGATTCTGATACCTGATGCTCAAGGTGTTCTGAGAGACCAACAGAACAACCCATACAATGCTTCTGAGCAAAGGATTGATGTTGAGGGACGAGTGATCCCTGAACCTGAACCTCAACCTGAACCTGAAGGTCAGAGGCAGATGGTTGATGCTAATGATAGGACTCTTGCTAACTACAACCGACCGGATGAGTTCTATGCTAACCGGTCAACAATTGTACCTCCTGGATTTGAGAAGAATGATTTTGAGATCAAGACCGTCTACTACACTTTGCTGAGGCAGAATCCTTTCCATGGTCTCCCACATGAGCAACCGATGGATCACATTGATGACTTCGTTACTGGGATGAAGTACAATGGGGTGAACTATGATTTTCTTTACCTTAAGCTTTTCCCCTATTCTCTCGCTGGAGAGGCTTTAGCTTGGCTGAAGAAACTTACACCTGGTAAGTTTACTACTTGGGATGCTGTGAAGAGAGAGTTCTTGAGGCACTTTTATGATGATGCACACTCTGATCAGTCGAGACAGGATATTCTCACCTTCACCCAAGGTCCTACAGAGCCTCTTAAGACTTCTTGGATGAGGTTTAAGAAGTACCAACGTGACTGTCCTCACCATGGATTCTCTGAAGTGACGCTGCTGGGCATATTGTTCAGAGGCATTGATCTACATTATCTGTCTGCATTGGATAATGCCAACAATGGTAATTTCAACACAAGGACTCCTAAGCAGGCTAAGACATTGATTGATAACTTGGTGAGCAGTAATAGCACCAAGACTGCTGATAAGAGAAGGAAGGAGTCTGGTGGGAAGATTGATAATCTGTGACACTGTTCACAGTTTCTTGACTGCAAAGAAAGCTGTCCACTTTGCTCAGGATGTGGAGGTATTTGGAGCTGAAGAAGATAACCAAGAAGAGGATGTGAACTACATTGGTGGCTCTGGATTCCAAGGAAACATGTTTGGGAATCAGAAAGGTAATAAGTTCTTTAATGGTGGGCAGAAGAGTGCTTTTACAAGCAACCAAAACTCTTCTGGATTTGGACAGACTGCTGGTTATCAGAAGCCTTTTCAGCAAGGTAATCAGAGGACTTATGGATCATCCTCATATCATGCACCTCCTGCTGCTAATGCTCATGAGAGCAAGATGGAAGCAATGATGGAACAGTTGCTGAAAGGACAGACTAAGACTGTTGTGGACTTCAACAAGAAACTGGATGTTGTGTATGAAGATCTGAATGGGAATTTTGAATCCTTTAGCACACATGTGAAGGAGCTTGATGCTAAGGTTGCGAGGACTGCTGGATATGTTCAGAGGGCAGATGGATCTCTTCCGGGACGGACTGATGCTAATCCTAAGTATCAGTGCAATGCAGTGACATTAATAAGTGGTAAGGAGTTGTTTCCTGCCCAGAAAAAGCAGTTGAGCCTAGAAGAAATCGTGAAAATTGAAGAAATGGAAGATGAGATCCGTGGAATTCGTAATGCATCGATCGACGCACCCAAGCAACGGTCGATGCAAGGCGAAAATGGGGATGCTGAACCCAAGCTCGACGCAGAGGTCGTAACAGAGTCGCCCAGCAACGATCGATGCAACACCAGCAACGGTCGACGCAAGGCGACTGCCGAGAGTTCAAACGCAGAAAAGCTGAAGAAGTCGGATGAAAGGGTCTACAAGCCTAAGATCCCTTTTCCTAAGAACCCCAGGAAGGCTAAGAACGATAGGCAGTATGCTAAGTGCCAAGAGATCATTAAAAAGGTGAAGATTGAAGTGCCTTTGAATGACTCTATGCAGACTACTCCTGTGATGAAGAGATGTCTTAAGGACTTACTTGCTAGTAAATGGTCTGATGAGGAGAGTGTAATGATGATAACATAAGTATGTAGTGCAGTGATTCAGGGCAAATTCCGGAGAAGTTGAAAGATCTAGGAAGCTTTGTGTTGGATTGTGGTATCTACAGGGAAAGATTGATGGATTGTTTAGTGTTTGTCCTGGTTTAATTCTGTCAGATTAAACCCTACTAAACATATTGGATCTAGGTTCTCAAGTAGAAACATAAAGGGATCTCAGTAAATACCTTGTTTATGCAGCGGATTGGAGAGGTATTGTCAGAGATCAGCAGAACCGCCAAGGGACAGCTCCTCCAGAGGTTCACACACGCACACTTCAGAGAATGGCTGCTAGACCAGAGAGGGAGGAGGCGCAGAGAGAGTTGGAGAGAGAGCAGCTAGGTTAAGTTTTATTTATAAAACTTTTGTCTAGTTCTTTTGGGCTTTTGGGCCCAAGTCCCAGTCTGATTAAATCCCTTAGATTTAATCAGGCCCTTTAATCTCTCTCTAAGTATAGTAAATGCCTGGCACTTTTACTGTACTTCTGCTGAACCATTCCCTTATAGTTTCCTGTTAGCTTAGGCGTGTGACCCATATGGGATCATATAATAAAGGCAATAAATCCAAGACTTATAGATCATGAGCGGACTCTAGCAAGCCATCATGACCCCCAGTATTATATGACTTATGTCTGATCATTGACATACTCTTACTTTCTAGAGACAGTACAGAGATTACTGGACATAATTCCAACAATCTCCCACTTGTACTGGAATCTCTGCATTCATAATCCTTTTGTCTCAATATCTCGATTAGTCATAAGGCAAGATAAGTGTCATCCTTATAAAGCCTAATCATGTTCATGGGACTCTGATTTGACACTGACAATCCAAACGACTCGGGACAGTCCGTTTGAGCATGGCCATGCATTTTCCAGTATTCAAATCTCCGATTGGCCTAGAGATATTCACTCCATTTATATTGGAGGGACAAATCCCGTCTTGTTCCATCACTGTAAACTACTCACTTCATAATACACCAAAAAAAGGTCCTTATAACTATCGCTTAACGACAGCGTTAGACAATGATCAAAGCGCATCAGTTCATGTGCAGTCACATGCATGCGAACTCAGGTCTAAGGACTATACCCTATAGTCGTAGTGAGAATCTCTTATGACACAGATATAAATATCCTGAAGAGTTCTTATAAGCGGGTCATGTCCGGTCGTATGTACCCCAACATACACCTATGTACTGACTTTGATGTCGTGCATCTATGACACCCTGAAACTTGGTCATAAGTCACATACCAATCTAGTCTCACGCGGTTGTTGGTGTTCCAATTTCAACAACCTTCGACTAGGGACAGGATGATATAAACCATCTATCAAATATAGGGTCTCATGATCAAGCCAAATGACTTCGATGACTCAAGATCAAGTCACTTACTTCGATGACCTATAAAATGGTTTATATCATTTTGGAACGATTATTTCATCACAGTTAAAATAATCTTGAAATGATAATTTTATTAAACATCTAAAAATATTTTACAAGAACATATCAATAACTAAATAAAGCCCTCAAACTCCCACTCAAATTTAGATTACATTTCAATGTCTCTAACGCCTACAGCTTCAGTCAGGTACTCGAGCTTAGGCCTTGGGAGTGGCTTTGTCAATGGATCAGCGACATTATCATCTGTCGGAACTCGGCTGATCTTGACTTCCTTTCTATTAATGATATCACGTATCAAGTGAAATCTTCTTAGTATATGCTTGGATTTCTGGTGTGATCTTGGTTCCTTTGCCTGAGCTATAGCACCATTGTTATCACAAAACAGTGCCAGAGGCTCAGCTGCATTCGGTATCACACCTAGTTCAATAATGAACTTTCGTATCCAAACAGCTTCCTTCGCTGCTTCTGAGGCGGCGACATATTCAGCTTCTGTAGTGGAATCAACAACGGTGTCTTGCTTGGAGCTTCTCCAACTAACTGCACCGCCATTCAGACAAAAGATATAACCGGACTGTGACCGGAAATCATCTTGGTCTGTCTGGAAACTTGCGTCCGTGAATCCACTGACTTCAAGCACATTACTTCCGCCGTACACCAAGAACTTATCCTTAGTATGTCTCAGATACTTCAGGATATTCTTGACGGCAATCCAGTGGCTTTCACCTGGATTTGACTGGTATCTACTCGTCATGCTCAATGCATAAGCAACATCAGGACGAGTACAGATCATGGCATACATGATAGATCCTATTGCAGATGCATAGGGAATATTCTTCATGCGCTCAAGCTCAGCATCCGTCGTAGGGCTCTGCTTCTTGCTTAGCGTTGTGCCATGTACCATTGGCGTGAAGCCCTTCTTGGAACCTGCCATGCTGAATCTATGCAGGACTTTGTCAATGTATGAATCTTGACACAAGCCTATCAGCCTTTTAGATCTATCCCGGTAGATCCGGATTCCAAGAACGTATGCGGCTTCACCCATGTCTTTCATGGAAAAACAACTTCCAAGCCAGTCCTTTACCGACCGCAGCATTGGTACGTCGTTTCCGAGAAGCAGTATGTCATTGACATACAGAATAAGAAATACTATCTTGCTCCCACTAGTCTTCTTATACACGCATTGTTCTTCTTCGTTTCTGATGAAGTCAAATTGCTTGATCGCTTCATCAAAACGAAGATTCCAGCTCCTCGATGCTTGCTTCAATCCATAAATGGATTTATGAAGCTTGCATACTTTCCCAGCATTCTTTGGATCTATGTAACCGTCAGGTTGTGTCATATACACATCCTCTTCCAGAATTCCATTCAGGAAGGCGGTTTTCACGTCCATCTGCCAAATTTCATAATCATGAAAAGCTGCAGTTGCTAGTAGAATCCGATAGATTTCATCATAGCCATTGGGGAATAGGTTTCATCATAATCCACACCGTGAACTTGCCTGAAACCTTTTGCCACCAACCTGGCTTTATAAATCTGGACATTTCCATCCACGTCGATCTTCTTCTTGAAGATCCATTTACACTCGATGGCTTTTACACCAGCGGGTAAGTCAACCAATGAAAACACTTGGTTGACCGACATGGAGTCCATTTCGGAATCAGTGGCCTTACGCCACTTAGAGGAATCTGGGCCCATCATGGCTTGATTGAAGTTCGATGGTTCATCACCATCAATGATCAGAAGATCATGACAGTCAGTCACGAGGAATCCCTGATATCTCTCGGGTTCGTGACGGATCCTCCCGGATCTTCGAACTTCAGGTACTACAGGTTCAGGCTCTACAATTTCTTGTAGGTCCTCCTGCTGCTCTTCCTCATTAGGTTGAGCAGTATCCTGTTCATCTTGAATTTCTTCAAGCAGTACCTTACTCCCACTGTTTTTCTTAGAGAGAAACTCCCTTTCAAGAAAATTACAATCCCGGGCAACAAAAATCTTGTTCTCGGATCGTAGGTAGAAGTAACAAGCCTTGGTCTCCTTCGGATAACCAATGAAGTAGCATTTATCAGACTTTGGTGTAAGCTTGTCAGAGATCAATCTCTTGACATAGGCTTCACAACCCCAAATTCTAAGATAAGACAGCACTGGAGTTTCTCCAGTCCACAATTCATATGGTGTCTTAGCTACTGCTTTTGATGGCGCTCTATTTAGAGTGAACGCTGCTGTTAGCAGAGCATATCCCCAAAGGGATATTGGAAGGTCTGTGTGACTCATCATAGACCGAACCATATCCAATAAGGTTCGATTTCTCCTCTCAGACACACCATTCCATTGAGGTGTTCCAGGAGGAGTGAGTTGGGAAACTATCCCACACTCTCTCAGATGATCACTGAACTCTTGGCTCAAGTATTCTCCTCCTCGGTCGAACCGAAGAGCTTTAATGCTTTTGCCAAGTTGGTTCTGTACTTCATTTTGGAATTCTCTGAATCTTTCAAACGATTCAGACTTATGTTTCATTAAATAAACATATCCATACCTGCTGAAATCATCAGTGAAGGTAATGAAATACTGATAGTTTCCTCTTGCATTTGTGGACATTAGGCCACACACATCAGTGTGTATCAGGCCCAATAAGTCACTGGCTCTCTCGTTGGGTTTATTAAAGGGGGCCCGCGTCATTTTGTCCATCAGGCAGGATTCGCATTTCTCACATGACTCAAAGTCAAATGAGCCAAGAAGTCCATTCGAATGGAGCCTCTTAATGCGTTTCTCACTGATGTGCCCTAAACGACAATGCCATAGAAACGTTTGGTTCTCCTCATTAGGTTTGAACCGTTTGGTATTAATGTTATAAATTGGCGCGGATTGATCAAGTATGTAAAGCCCATTCGTAATAGGGGCACAACCATAGAACAAATTATTGCGATTGAAGGAACATAATTTATTCTTAACTGAAAAATCATAACCTTCCAAATCCAACAAAGAAACTGAAATAATATTTCTGCTTATCGCAGGTACAAAATAGCAGTTATTAAGTTCTAAAACCAATCCCGAGGGTAAAGACAACAAGTATGTGCCTACAGCTAGTGCAGGAACTTTCGCTCCATTCCCAACTCGTAGCTCCACTTGTCCTTGCTTCAGCCTCCTACTGTTGCTGAGTGCCTGCATATTAGTACAAATATGAGCCCCACAACCAGTATCCATAACCCATGAGGTATTATCAGAAGTAGTTGTATTAACTTCTATAACAAAAATACCTGATGAAGAAGTCTCCAGAGTCTTCTTCTTCAATTCCTTTAGACCTTCCAGGAATTTCTTACATTCTCTCCTCCAATGCCCCGGTTCTTTGCAGAACCTGCAGATGTCAGTAGGCCCGGCCTTGGACTTGAGCTTGGGCTTCGACGTGTCCTTGTCCGAGACTTGAACAGCCTTACTCTTTCCCTTGTCCTTGGCAGAGGATTTCTTAAAGCCCTTGCCCTTTTGCACCATAAGCACGTTGGGGTCCTTGGCTTTCCTCAAGTTGGGCTCTGCAGTCTTGAGCATTCCGTGAAGCTCAGGCAATGTCTTAGTCAAGCCATGCATATTGAAGTTCAGAATGAACTGATCATAGCTTGCAGGCAAAGACTGCAGAATGATGTCGCAGGCAAGTTCATGGCTGATAGGGCAGTCGAGTTTCTGAAGATGATCGAGATAACCCATCATTTTCAAGACATGAGGACTCACTGCCGCACTTGCAGCCATCTTGCAGTCTAAGAGGTTCTTAACTGTCTGGAACCTCTCAGTTCTTGCCTGCTCCTGAAAAAGCGATTTCAGGCTTGCCATTATCTCGATGGGCGACAGCACACTCTCGAACTGCATTTGCAGTTCAGGAGTCATGGTTGCCAACATCAGGCAATAGACATCATTTTCATCTGACGAATGCTTTTCCCAAGCATTCTGCAGATTCCTGGCGGCATTGTTTGGAGGCTTCTCGGGGAGGGGATCACGAAGGACATATTCCTTCTTCTCGTGCTTGAGGACCAGCCTCAAGTTCCTCGACCACGTCAGGAAGTTCGTTCCAGTCAGCTTCTCTTTGTCGAGAACTGACCGGATTGAGAATGTGTTTTGTGTGCTTGTTGTAGTCATTGCTGAAATTTAAGATAAAAAGGATTTTAGTTAATATGTTCAACATGAGTAATCTCGCATTATATTCAATAACATTAGTTACCCTCAATAGAATATAATGATTCCAAGATCCACATATAACTAAGATCAAAATGGGCCACTGGCCGTCACCCAACCTTAGCTTATATCGGTAAGCCCTATTTCGGCTAATTATATCCGTGATATAACTCTTGGTTGTGAATCTGGGCCCGAGGCCCAATCCACTCTGATGTCTCAAGGTCCGGGACTCCCGATGGCCCAGTCAAGAAAACCAGACTATACAGTCATGTAATCACTAATGTCTGGGACTCCCAATGACATTAATGAATCACAAACTGTCTTACCCACGCAAAAAATAGACACCCTCACACTGTAAGGCCATGTGTACAATTGAATGGGCTTCAACAGCTGACATAGACTGGACAAGACATCCAACGCTTGATATTATTTGAGGTTTATAGGTTTTCTTAAAATTTCCTCCCAAAATAGAAGATTACTATTTTGGGAAACTTTCCATTTTGGGAAACCTACTGGTTTTGGAAACTTTCATAATTGGAAACTTCCTAAATTTGGAAACTTTCTAACTATGGAAATTTCCTAAATATCCAAAACATGCAAATCTAGAAACTTCTATTCTAAGAAACTTTCTAATTTAATATTTTGGAAATTAATTAATTCAAAATCGATTTTAATTATTAAAGAAATTTTAAATTAAATCTGAAGAAAAGACTCAAATAACTGGCCCAATTGTTTTAACTTCTTGGCCCAAGGCCCAAGAATTGGTCTATGTCCAAGACATAACCCAATTGTCCAATTAAATGACATAACCGGTCTGGTTCATTAAAATTGGTCTAACCAAGATTAATTACTACGATAACCACAATTGTTAACCGGTTATTTACTAAACCGGATTTTCTCAATTTATTTGGTCCAACCAAATCAAATTAGAAAACCACTGGTTTAGGCACTAAATCCAATTTTAAACGACATTGGATTTCTTATCACGGTTTAACCAGATTTAATAATATTTAATAATATTTATTAAGTCTGTAAACCGTGATGATTAAATTTTAATAATTTTTAAACCGAACCACAAACCAAACCGGACCGGCACATGCCTTGACCATCGATCCGGACAGCTCAAGCTTCACGCGATCGATGCAGCATAGCGGGACGAGAACGGGACGTGCGATCGGGCAAGCGCGGGTCGAGAGAGGCGGGACACGATCGCATGATGCTGTCGATCCATGCTATCGATCCTTGTGATCGATCCATGCGATCCGCACTGCGGATCGGTCCATCTCTCGCGCCTTATCGCCGATCGGAACGACGACGCGACACGATCCGGTCAAGCGATCGGTCCGTGCGTTATATACCGATCCGGACGTGTGATCCTTTGCCGATCCACACTCCGACGCATACCAATCCAAATGGATCGGTTCATGCGATTTTAGATTAGGGTTTTATAGGTTTTTAACTTTGTTTCTTAAGTGTTTTCTTATCAATTATTTCAAGCAATGATTGATTCATACACTTCTAAACAACCTAAACATGATTCTAACAAGAAACCCTAATAGAACCAATGGCTCTGATACCACTGATGGATTGTTTAGTGTTTGTCCTGGTTTAATTCTGTCAGATTAAACCCTACTAAACATATTGGATCTAGGTTCTCAAGTAGAAACATAAAGGGATCTCAGTAAATACCTTGTTTATGCAGCGGATTGGAGAGGTATTGTCAGAGATCAGCAGAACCGCCAAGGGACAGCTCCTCCAGAGGTTCACACACGCACATTTCAGAGAATGGCTGCTAGACCAGAGAGGGAGGAGGCGCAGAGAGAGTTGGAGAGAGAGCAGCTAGGTTAAGTTTTATTTATAAAACTTTTGTCTAGTTGTTTTGGGCTTTTGGGCCCAAGTCCCAGTCTGATTAAATCCCTTAGATTTAATCAGGCCCTTTAATCTCTCTCTAAGTATAGTAAATGCCTGGCACTTTTACTGTACTTCTGCTGAACCATTCCCTTATAGTTTCCTGTTAGCTTAGGCGTGTGACCCATATGGGATCATATAATAAAGGCAATAAATCCAAGACTTATAGATCATGAGCGGACTCTAGCAAGCCATCATGACCCCCAGTATTATATGACTTATGTCTGATCATTGACATACTCTTACTTTCTAGAGACAGTACAGAGATTACTGGACATAATTCCAACAAAGATTTGAGAGATCTCTATGTGATCTTGGTTCTAGTGTGAACCTTATGCCCTTCTCTGTTTCTAAGAGACTTGGGATGACTGACTTCTTGCCCACTAGGATCTCACTAGTTTTAGCAGACAGAACAATCAGAATTCCTGAAGGAATATTGGAAGATGTGCCTATAATGATTGGCCAATGTGTGATTCCTACTGATTTTGTGGTTCTGCAGTATGGAGAGGAACCAAAGGATCCACTGATTTTGGGTATGCCTTGAAGGATTATGGGTGTTTCCAAGGTTTAATTCTCGTTACAACCTAACACAAATCCTTAAACAGATCTAGGTTCTTGTCAAATGAATCATAAACCAAACCTGATCACTACCTTTCAGATTGCAGCGGATTATGGATGGCAGTGATGAGATCAGCTAGAACAGATGGCTACACCTATTCCTCCTCGAGTATCCACACTCTTACAAACACGGGACGGCTGCTAGACCAAAGAGTTGGAAGAATCAGAGAGAGAGAGGTCACGCCAAGAAGAAAAAATCGCAGGGAGCGTTGTTTCCTTTAGGGCTTTCTAATTCTCTTATATCTCATTAATGGGCCCAAGTCATTAGACTAATGGCTCATTAATCTTTTGGGCCCAAAACACAAATAAGACAAAAGCCTGTATTTGTCTGGCCCAAAACTTTGATCCAATACAGTAAGTGCCATTGCATCTTACCGTATTAATTCCATTTAACTTTCCCGTTAGCTATGGTGTGTGACCCTTAGGGATCATACAATGCTGGTAATAAGTCCTAAACATATAGATCAAGAGCGGACTCTAGCAAGCCATCATGATCACCCAGTATTTATGACTTATGTCTGATCTCGACACTTATCATACTTTCTAGAGATAGTACGGTAGATTTCAGGACATTCCCAACAATCTCCCACTTGTACTGGAATTCTACAAAGGACATTCCCAACAATCTTCTGATTGTACTGGAATCCTACATTCCCTAATCCTTTTGTCTTAATATCTCGATCTGGCATAAGGCAAGATGTGTGTCATCCTTATATAGCCAGACCATGTTTATCGGACCAGATTTGATACTGACAATTCAAACGACTTGGGCAAGTCCGTTTGGGAATGGCCATTCTCTTACCAGCTATCAAATCTCCGATTGGCCTAGAGATATTACCTCCGTTAAATGGCAGGGACAAATCCCGTCTTGTTCCATCACTATGAACTACACAATTCATAATACACCCAACCAAGGTCCGTATAGCTCCCAGTTACGAAACAGCGTTAGACAATGATCAAAGCGCATTACTCCATGTGCAGCCACATGCATGCGAACTCAGGTCTAAGGACTATACTCTATAGTCGTATATGAGAACTTCTTATGACACAGATATTAATATCTTGCGGAGTTCTCATCAGCGGGCCATGTCCGGTCATATGCTCCCCTACATATACCTATGTGTCGACTTTGATGCCGCGCATCTATGACCCCTCGAAACCTGGTCATAAGTCTCAACACAATCTAGTCTCAACAGGTTGTTGTTGTTCCAATTTCAACAACCTTCGACTATGGACACTATAATTTATGTCACTTCGTTAAATATGGGGTTTCAGGATCAAGTCTACTCATGTACTTCGATGGCCCATATATAATGACATGAATTATTTTGGAACGATTATTTTATATCACAGTTAAAAATAATCCAGAAATAAAATTTCATTAACATTTAAAAAATGTTTACATGAACCAATCAAAATAACTAAAACAAAAGCCCTCACAACTCCCACTCAAAAAGAGATTACATTTGAATATCTCTAATTCCTACAGCAGCAGTATGCAACTCGTGCTTAGGTCTCGGGAGTGGCTTTGTCAACGGATCAGCTACGTTCTCATCAGTGGGAACCCTGCTGACCTTCACTTCACCTCTATTTACTATATCACGAATCAGGTGATACCTTCTCATAATGTGTTTGGATTTCTGATGATGTCTCGGTTCCTTGGCTTGAGCAATTGCACCATTGTTGTCACAATACAGTGCCAAAGGCTCAGTGGCATTAGGGAATACACCGAGTTCAATCAAAAAGTTCCTAATCCAAACTCCTTCCTTCGCAGCTTCTGAGGCAGCGATGTATTCAGCTTCAGTTGTGGAATCTGCCACGGTGCACTGCTTGGAACTCTTCCAACTTACTGCACCGCCATTCAGACAGAAGATGTAGCCAGACTGTGACCGGAAATCATCCTTATCTGTCTGAAAACTTGCATCTGTGAATCCACTGATTTCAAGCACTTCACTTCCTCCGTAAACCAAGAACTTATCCTTAGTATTTCTCAAATACTTCAGGATATTCTTTACGGCAATCCAATGACTTTCACCTGGATTAGACTGGTACCTACTCGTCATGCTTAGTGCATAAGCAACATCAGGACGAGTACAGATCATGGCATACATGATAGATCCTATAGCCGAAGCATAAGGAATCCTACTCATGCGCTTAAGCTCATCAGGTGTCTTAGGACACTGATCCTTGCTTAGTGTAGCACCATGTATCATTGGCGTGAATCCCTTCTTGGAATTTTCCATTCCGAATCGATGCAGAACTTTGTCTATGTAGGAATCTTGACAAAGTCCAATCAACCTTTTAGATCTATCTCTAAAGATTCGGATTCCAAGAATATACGCGGCTTCACCCATGTCTTTCATGGAAAAACAACTTCCCAGCCAGTCTTTAACAGACTTCAGCATTGGAATATCATTTCCAATAAGCAATATGTCATCGACATATAGGATAAGAAACGCCACTTTGCTCCCACTAGTTTTCTTATACACACATTGTTCTTCCTCGTTTCTGATGAAGTCAAAGTTCTTTATTGCCTCATCAAAACGAAGATTCCAACTCCTCGATGCTTGCTTCAATCCATAAATGGATTTATGAAGTTTGCATACTTTCCCAGCATTCTTAGGATCAATGTAACCGTCAGGTTGTGTCATGTACACATCCTCTTCCAAGATTCCATTCAGGAAGGCGATTTTCACATCCATCTGCCAAATCTCATAGTCAAAATGAGCTGCAGTCGCTAGGAGAATCCGAATTGATTTCATCATTGCCACTGGTGAATAGGTTTCATCATAGTCTATACCATGAATTTGCTTGAAACCTTTTGCCACCAACCTGGCCTTGTAAATCTGGATATTTCCATCCATGTCGATCTTCTTCTTGAAGATCCATTTACACTCGATGGCTTTTGCACCAGCAGGTAAATCAACCAGTGTAAACACCCGGTTAGCAGACATGGAGTCCATTTCGGATTCAGTGGCTTCACGCCACTTCAAGGAGTCAGGGCCCATCATGGCTTCTGCAAAGTTTGAGGGTTCATCACCGTCAATGATCAAAAGATCATGGCAATTAGTCACGAGGAATCCCTGATATCTATCGGGTTCGTGACGGATCCTTCCGGATCTTCGAACTTCAGGTACTGCAGGTTCAGGTTCTATTACAACTTCATGTAATTCATCCTGCTGTTCTTCCTCATTAGGTTGAACAGGTTCCTGTTCTTCTTGAATTTCATCAAGTTGTACCTTACTCCCACTATCTTTTCTAGAGAGAAACTCCCTTTCAAGAAAAGTGCAATCCCGAGCAACAAAGATTTTGTTCTCGGATCGCAGATAGAAGTAATAAGCCTTGGTATCCCTAGGATAACCAATGAAGTAGCATTTGTCATATTTTGGTGTAAGCTTGTCTGAGATTAATCTTTTGACATATGCTTCACAACCCCAAATTCTGAGAAAATACATTGCTGGAGCTTTTCCAGTCCATATCTCATATGGTGTCTTTGCTACTGCCTTTGATGGCACTCTGTTCAGTGTGAACGTTGCGGTGAGCAAAGCATATCACCAAAGGGATATAGGAAGGTCTGTGTGATTCATCATGGATCGGACCATATCTAACAATGTCCGATTCCTTCTCTCAGACACACCATTCCACTGTGGTGTTCCAGGAGGTGTGAGTTGGGAGATAATTCCACACTCACTCAGATGATCACGAAATTCCTGGCTCAAGTATTCTCCTCCTCGGTCCGACCTAAGAGCTTTAATACTTTTACCAAGCTGGTTCTGTACTTCATTCTGGAATTCTTTGAACTTTTCAAAAGTTTCCGACTTATGTTTCATCAAGTAGACATATCCATATCTACTGAAATCATCAGTGAATGTAATGAAGTACTGAAAGTTCCCTCTAGCATTTGTGGACATTGGGCCACACACGTCAGTATGTATCAGGCCCAATAGTTCACTGGCCCTTTCTGTGGGTTTGTTGAAAGGCGCCCTTGTCATTTTGCCCATTAGGCAAGATTCGCATTGCTCACAAGACTCAAAGTCAAATGAGCCCAAGAGTCCATTTGAATGGAGCCTCTTGACGCGTTTCTCACTAATGTGCCCCAAACGACAATGCCAGAGAAACGTTTCATTTTCTTCGTTAGATTTGAACCGTTTTGTATTTATGTTATACACTGGAGCAGATTGATCCAGCATGTACAGCCCATTTATAAGAGGGGCACAGCCATAGAACATATCATTGAGATTAAAGGAACACAATTTATTCTTAATAGAAAAATCAAATCCTTGCAAATCCAACAATGAAACTGAAATGATATTTCTGCTTATAGCAGGTACAAAATAACAATTCTCAAGTTCTAAAATCAATCCAGAAGGTAAAGACAACAAGTAAGTGCCAACGGCCAGTGCTGGAACCTTCGCTCCATTGCCAACCCGCAACTCTACTTGCCCTTGCTTCAACCTTCTACTGTTTCTGAGCGCCTGCATATTAGTACAAATATGAGCCCCACATCCAGTATCTAATACCCAAGTGGTATTATCAGAAGTAGTAGTATTTACTTCAATAACAAAAATACCTGAAGATTTAGTCTCCAAGGACTTCTTCTTCTTCAGACTTTTCTGGTATTTCTTGCAGTCCCTGCGATAATGCCCTGCCTCTTTACAAAAGTGGCAGATATCAGAAGGCCCAGCTTTGGACACGGGCTTGGGCTTGGCGTTTTCATTGCCAACTACTTTGCCCTTTCCCTTGTCTGCAGCGGATTTCTTGAAACCCTTGCCCTTCTGCACCATGAGTACAGACGACTCCTTGGTTTTCTTCAGATTCGGTTCTGCAGTCTTGAGCATACCATGTAGCTCAGGCAACGTCTTTATCAACCCATGCATATTATAGTTCAAAATGAACTGGTCATATGCAGGAGTAAGAGACTGCAGAACGATATCACAAGCAAGCTCTTGGCATATAGGACAGTCGAGCCTCGTCAAATGATCGAGATAACCCATCATTTTCAGAACATGAGGACTCACTGCTGCATCCTTAGCCATTTTACAGTCCAAGAGATTCTTAACAGTTTGGAATCTCTCTGTACGAGCCTGCTCCTGAAACAACGCTTTCAGATTTGCCATCAGCTCCATGGGACAAGTCAGGCCTTCCCACTGCATCTGCAGTTCGGGAGCCATTGTCGCCAACATCAGGCAAATCACGTCATTAGCATCTGAAGAATGCGTATCCCAAGCATTCTTCACAGCTTGTGCGGCATTATTCGCAGGTCTAGGAGAGAGAGCTCTTTCAAGGACATAAGCCTTCTTCTCCTGCCTGAGCACAAGTCTCAGGTTCCTGGACCAGTTCAGGAAGTTTGATCCGTTCAGTTTGTCCTTCTCAAGGGCAGACCGGATCGAGAAAGTGTTTTGTGTTGTTGTGCTTGACATAGCTGAAAATATGAGACAATAAAGATTTAGTTATTAAGTTCATAAAAGAGTAATCTTAACAACTTATAAGAAAACTCGCATTGTATTCAAAATTTCTTTGTTTAACCTCATAAGAATACAATGATTCCGAGACCCATGTTTAGCTAAATCCAAAGTGGGCCACTGGCCGTCACCCAGAATTAGCTATACTTGGTAAGCATACACACAGCTAGTTATAACCAATAACTCTCGGTTGTGAATTGGGCCCGAGGCCCAAATTCACCAGATGTCTCAAGGCCCTGGACTCCCGATGGCCCAGTCAAGAAAACCAATCTCTTACAGCCAAATAATCACTAAAGTCTGGGACTCCCAATGAAATTAGTGACTATATACTACTTTACTTACGCGAAAACAGATACCTCACACTGTAAGTCATATCTGTAATCAAATAAGCGTTAAGTAGCTGACAAGATTGGAAAGACATCCAAGCTTGATATTGTTTTTGAGGATTTTAAGTTTTATTTCCAAAAATAGAAGATTACTATTTCGGGAAACTTTCTTATTTTAGAAACTTTCTAATTTTAGTAACTTACTAAAATAGAAATTTCTAATTAAATATTTTATAAATATTTTAGGTTGGGTCACAAATTATAGGCCCAATTCTTGGCCCAAGACCATAGAATTCCAGCTGGCCCAATAATTTGACATAACCGATCCGGTTTATTAATTCTGGTCCAAGACCAAATTAACTATCAAAACCATCGGTTATTCACTAAACCAGACCAGCTCTAAATTATTTGGTCCAACCAAATCAAACTTAGACCAGCCTTCGGTTTAGGTTAAAATTCAATTTTGAATTTAAATCCGGTTTAACCAGAAATAAAATTATTTCCAGCAAACCGCGATTTGGGTTAACCGCTTGAACCACCAATTAAATTGGATCGGTTCAGTTAAATCCAAAACCGGGAAGAAACACCTAGTGTTTTAGCCAATTTGATTTAACTTGCGGTTTAGGCTTTAAACACACAATTAACCGCCAATTAAATGGACCGGTTAAATCGGTGTGGTTTTGGGCAACGAACCGCGAAGCTCGGTTTAACCGAATGACTATTCGCGGGACATAAAATTTTAATGGGCCAAACAATCGGATCCTAGATCCAATTCGGCCCATTAACGCAATTGTGGGCCCATAATGCACCCAAGGCCCAATGATTCAACGGCGCATATTGCGCATGCTCACGATCGCAATCGATCATTGCATTTGATCATCCTCGGCTTTAGCATCACGACCCACTATTACGGTTGATCAACGCATTTGACCAACTTGCCTCACGATCGATCCAACTCGATCTCGGCCAAGGTCATGCGATCAACACACGATCGCCTTATGCATCGCACATGGCATTCGGTTAGGGCTTATTAAATCGATTGAACCGCCGGTTTAATTATTGAATGGAGCCGCAAATAACTTGTTCAATAATTGAATGAAGAACATTCGACAGCAACCAAATAGCAACGAATCAACATTAGGGTTTAATATATTCGGCCAATAACAAGCGATATAGTTCAATACATGCGACGTTTTAACAAGGCCAAAACTCTAACTTTCATCCAAAATCAATTAATCAATTTTCATATGATCCAATTTCACAAGAAACCTAATGCCTAGGCTCTGATACCACTGAAGGATTATGGGTGTTTCCAAGGTTTAATTCTCGTTACAACCTAACACAAATCCTTAAACAGATCTAGGTTCTTGTCAAATGAATCATAAACCAAACCTGATCACTACCTTTCAGATTGCAGCGGATTATGGATGGCAGTGATGAGATCAGCTAGAACAGATGGCTACACCTATTCCTCCTCGAGTATCCACACTCTTACAAGCACGGGACGGCTGCTAGACCAAAGAGTTGGAAGAATCAGAGAGAGAGATGAAGAGAGAGAGAGAGGTCACGCCAAGAAGAAAAAATCGCAGGGAGCGTTGTTTCCTTTAGGGCTTTCTAATTCTCTTATATCTCATTAATGGGCCCAAGTCATTAGACTAATGGCTCATTAATCTTTTGGGCCCAAAACACAAATAAGACAAAAGCCTGTATTTGTCTGGCCCAAAACTCTGATCCAATACAGTAAGTGCCATTGCATCTTACCGTATTAATTCCATTTAACTTTCCCGTTAGCTATGGTGTGTGACCCTTAGGGATCATACAATGCTGGTAATAAGTCCTAAACTTATAGATCAAGAGCGGACTCTAGCAAGCCATCATGATCACCCAGTATTTATGACTTATGTCTGATCTCGACACTTATCATACTTTCTAGAGATAGTACGGTAGATTTCAGGACATTCCCAACATGCCTTTCTTGGCTACTGCGGGTGCGATGATTGACTGCCAGAGAGGTAAGATAATTCTGAATGTGGGTGATCTGAAGATGAGCTTTGATATGGACAAACTGGTGAAGAGACCAACCATCGACGGACAGACCTTTTATGTGGATACACTCAGTGATTGGCTGCAGATTACTTTCATAAGATACATGCTGAGGATCCGCTAGAGAGAGCTTTACTAAGCTCTATAATGGAGCTGGAACTTCTCCAAGACGAGCCCGCAATCTGCTATGCGAGGCTAATAGATTCTGCTGAGCAAGTGATACAGTTGGATGTGTCTGACGCGTCATTGCATCGATCGACACAGTTAACGCATCGATCGTTGCATGTCGACAGAGATTGGGCAGAGGAAAAAGCCCCGAAAATTGAGCTGAAACCACTTCCATCCGGGCTAAGGTACCCATTTCTTGGACCTAATTCGACATATCCAGTGATTGTTAATGCTAGTTTGAACAACGCAGAGCTCACTTTACTGCTAAGCAAGCTGCGCAAGCATCGCAAAGCTCTTGGCTATTCTCTTGATGATATTTCAGGTATCTCTCCGGAGCTGTGCATGCATCGGATACTGTTGGGATTATGTCCTGAAATCATATTGTACTAACTCTAATAGATAGTTGTATTGTCGAGATCGGACAATTCATGTGATACTAGGCGGTCATAATGTTTTGCTAGAAGCCTCTTATGACTTATGAGTTGTAATTCATAACTAGTATTATGTGGAACTACAGGGTCTAAGCAAGCTGGATACACTTTGTATGGGATTGATCATTGGCATATGATCTGGTCAATGTGTATTGGATGCACATTGAATTCGAGCTTTAAGAGGTGTGTCGATCGACACCATTGGGTGTGTCGATCGACATAGATCGGGTTTCGAACCTGATGTTTCAGTTTGATGACTTAAACAAATTGGATTTATCCAATGATCGGTTTTGTTCATTCTAGGTCTATGTATAAAGGCTTATATGGACGACCTGGAAGATCAGCCGTTGTTGAGACTTTTTCTTGACAAAAAACGCAGCCACCTCTAAAACACAGGGATTCCCAGGAGATCCGATTCCCGGCACTAGCATCCCGGCGGATTCCAGCTTGTGTGCGTGTGGAATACGGTAGAGGCGCAACATCTGAGGCGCTCTCGATCTCACTTACTTGTTCATTATTCCGCTGCAGATATCCAGGTAAACACGAGATCATCGGTAAGGATTCAATTAACTAAACCCCAGATCCTAGGCTTAGAACTTGTGGAATTCTGAAACTGTTAAAATTGGTCCAAGTTCCTTCAGATACATCTTGAGGACGAGTCTAAGAAATCCGTTGAGCATCAGAGGAGGCTGAATCCTAATCTTAAGAAAACAGTAAAGAATGAGATCATGAAGCTCCTAGATGCTGGGATCATATATCCTATTTCACACAACGATTGGGTTAGTCCAGTCCATGTAGTGCCTAAGAAAGGTGGAGTTACAGTAGTGAAGAATGAGAAGAACGAGCTGATTCCTACAAGGACTGTGACTGGACACCGAATGTGCATAGATTACAGGAAGCTCAATGCTGCGACAAGGAAGGATCATTTCCCCTTACCTTTCCTCGATGGATATTCAGGCTTTTTTCAGATTCCCATCCATCCAGAGGATCAGGGAAAGACTACCTTTACTTGTCCATATGGCATATTTGCATACCGCAGGATGCCTTTTGGACTTTGTAATGTACCAGCCACTTTCCAGAGATGCATGATGTCCATATTTACTGATATGACTGAGGACTTTATGGAGGTGTTTATGGATGATTTTTCAGTCTACGGGTCATCTTATAATGCGTGCTTGGATAATCTGTGCAAAGTGCTAACTAGATGTGAGGAGAAGCACTTGGTTCTTAATTGGGAGAAGTGTCATTTCTTGGTCAGAGATGGCATTGTTCTTGGACATAGAGTGTCTGAAGCATGGATCGAAGTAGACCGCACTAAGATTGAGGTAATGACCAGCCTTCAGGCGCCTTACTCTGTGAAATCTGTGAGGAGCTTTCTTGGACATGCTGGTTTCTATAGACGGTTCATCAAGGATTTCAGTAAGATTGCTAGGCCACTAACTGCTTGGCTGTGCAAGGATACCAAGTTTGAGTTCACTGCAGATTGTCAGACTGCATTTGAACAGATCAAGCAAGCATTAGTGAGTACTCCTATAGTTCAGCCACCGGATTGGGATCTACCTTTTGATGTAATGTGCGATGCAAGTGATTATGCTGTAGGAGCTGTTCTGGGGCAGAAGAAGGACAAAAAGCTTCATGCTATTTACTATACCAGCAGGACACTAGATGATGCGCAAAGGAACTATGCCGCTACAGAGAAGGAGCTGTTGGCTGTTGTCTTTGCATTTGAGAAGTTTCGGCCCTATCTTGTTGGTTCTAAAGTGATTGTACACACTGATCATTCAGATCTGAAGTATCTGATGCAGAAGAAGGATGCTAATCCAAGATTGTTGAGATGGATTCTGTTGCTTCAGGAGTTTGACATTGAAGTGAGGGACAAGAAGGGAGTTGAGAATGGAGTTGTTGACCATCTGTCAAGGACTCTGGTTGAAGAAGACGTGCCCATTAATGATTTCTTACCTGAGGAGAACGTCTATATGACCGAGACAGTATTTGAGATGGATTTGGACAGAAATTTGCAGAACTATCGGATTAATCGCATTGCGTCGATCGATGCAACATCTGTGACAATCGATGCATGTGACGAGGACGCAACGATCGATGCTGCCCTACGCGATGATCGTTGCAGTGCGGATACGAGCCCAGAACCTTTAAAGGTTCAAATTGGTCAATACGACTTCGAAGTTGATGCTGTCGCGACGACCAGTCGACCCTGGTATGCAGATATAGCTAATTACCTGGCTTCAGAGACCGAACCATATGAGTTGGGGGTACGCAAAGAAGAAGTTCTTTAGAGAGCTCAGACGATACTACTGGGATGAGCCTTATCTCTACAAGCACTGTTCGGATGGCCTTTACAGGAGATGCATTGCTGAATCAGAGGTTCCAGATATCTTATTCCATTGTCATGGATCAGATTGTGCTTGACATTTTGCTACTTTCAAGACTGTGTCTAAGGTTCTGCAAGCAGGTATTTGGTGGCTGATAGGTCTAAAGTTTTACCCTATACTAACTGCAAGTGCACAGTATATCAATGTAGTACTTAGGGATCGAATCCACGAGGACTCTAGGCAACGATAGGATTAAGAACTTAAAGAGATTAAAACTAGGAGAAAGCAAAAAGCAAATTGTATTGAATTAACTAAAAGCAAGCAAGAAAATAAACAAGTAGCAGGTTGTTGTTGTAGGCAATAAACTAGGGCGCTAAGTCTAGGCCGTTCTCAGGAAATCAGACAAGCAGATAAATCATTCAGTCAAGATCTAATTAAACTCAATTCTAGAACTCAAACACGGATATAGAATTAACCAACTGTCATTGCGAGAATTCTCTAAGTCTAAGTGCAGCAATCCAAATTCCTTTGCAATTACTAACAGTTTAAACCAGCTTTAATTCCAAGTTCGATATGTTCACAATCTAATTAAACCAAATTACTTTGTGAGTAATTAAATTGCTCAACCTAAATAGTTCAGATTCTAAACCACACTGTCGTGTCATATTTAGCAACCTAAGATCTAGATTCTAATTGATCAGGTTAGAACTAGCATTAAACACAATTTAGTTTGAAGAATATCTATTGATGTGAATCCTTAACTGAATTAATTATATCTAGCAAGTCATGAAATCCCTATGAGAAACCCTAAACCTAACTATGAAACTACTCAGACATGGATGATGTAAACATAATCAATGAATTAATAGAAATCATAAAAGAGATTAGAATATAAAAGGGGTTCGAAAACTTCTCCAAAACAAATGTAGTACATGATCATATTAGCCCCAAAATCTCTAAAAACTCTTTGCTCTAAGTTATAATAGCGTATCTAAAACTGAAGCTAAAAACCTAATTAAATAGCTAAAACACGACTTGGGGCTTCTGTGTAAATATCTGGAACTTCTGGGCATCTATGCAATATTAGCATTCTTTATTAAACCGCCGAGAATCTGGCCCAACTCGTTGTGCATCGATCGATTCAGGTGTGCAACGACCGACACAGTACTCTGTTTTGGCCAGTGAACACAACCTCTCGGGTCAAATCTCCAAAGTGCTCCAATTAGCTCCATAATCTCCACTTTTGCTCCAAACGTATGTGTACCTAATAAGACTTGCAAAAGACTCTAAAGAAACACTAATAGACTCTAAAACAGACTTATATCATGGCATAAAACCGGTAAAAACCATGATATATCAACTCCCCCACACTTAGCCTTTGCTTGTCCTCAAGCAAAACAAAGAACTAAAACATGGTGAAGAGGTTTGAAAACTTTCAGAAACTCTTTTTGTCCTAGAAGCAACAACACACAGATTCCCCTTAGTAATCCACTGAAAGAATCAACTGCAAGATATCAAGACCAACATATACTTCCCCCACACTTAGCAACTGTCCTAAGTAAACTCCACAATCACATTCACGCATTCAAATTCTCCCTAC
Source organism: Orychophragmus violaceus (assembly GCA_030180135.1). Taxonomy (NCBI): domain Eukaryota; kingdom Viridiplantae; phylum Streptophyta; class Magnoliopsida; order Brassicales; family Brassicaceae; genus Orychophragmus; species Orychophragmus violaceus. The sequence continues at coordinate 10,714,778 of CM058236.1, forward strand.
TGACTTCTGCAAGTATTTAAGTGCGGTCTCACCTAAGGAGTATCGATCAAAGGGCACATGGACTCTTACCTTGCCAGCTCTAGACCACCATACTATCTTTCTCTAGTCCCTTACTTCTCTTTTCCCTTCCTTAGCATTCTGATTTTTCCCCATTGGGTATCATTTTTTTTTTATCAGTGCTCTTCCCGTTAAGGGGTGTACTTTGGACACATTCCATGGATCACACAGGAGATAATAGTGCTTGCTACTACTCCCATGACCACTTCGGAGTTACTAACTCATCCTCAGTTTATTATTATTATTTTTTATTTTATGGAAGGGGAGAAGGGAACCAAATAGGACACGTTTACAGGCTGTGTCAGAACTAACAAAGGAATCCGACACAAGGTATACCAAGCCCTTAGGTGAGAAAATTAAGTCAGTATTAAGGTGAAGTCAGTAAAAGGATCCTCTGATACCTGAAGTGATGTGGGTGTCCTTAGGAGGTTGATCTGTGATGGGGTTTTCTAATAGTCATAGATAGATCCTGCAACTTCATCCCGATGGTTACTTAAGTTCCTGCAAGATATTGTCAACTCCTCCAAAATTCACTGTTTCCTACTTAAACTGGTTTTGACTCAATAAAACAAATTTTTTTGAAAATTGGACTGGCTCTAAGAAGACAGAAAGATAAAGCCAGTAGCACCTCCCCCACACTTAAGACACAGTGTCCCCAGTAGTGTCAAGCAAAGGGTTGGTAAAAATAAAAAGCAAAAATGTTAATGGATGTGTTGAGTTCTGTCTGATTTTTACCTCTGTCGCACAGGCATCGATCGTTGCATAAATGCATCGACCATTGCTAGGCGATTTTTCGTCGTGTGTCGATCGTTGCTCAGGACCGTAACGATCGCTGCAATGCGATTTCTTTCGTGTTGTGACGATCGACACAGGTTGTGTCGATCGACGCACTGCGATTTCTCGGATCAGTCAGCAAGGTAGCAGGTTAATCCGTAAGAAAATCCAAATTTTCGAACCTGCAAGCTGAAAAACACTGAAAACAGGCAAAATCAAAGCAACTAGTAGTCTCAAAGCAAACACATCATCCAAACATAAACATCCTAACAAAATCATAAGAAAATGCAAAAAGGGAAAAAGAAAAAGAAATACAAGAACCATAGTCTAGAGATGCCAATACTCAATCACTCATCCTCCATCCCATCAATGCGAACAGTACCACTCGAAGATCCTGGAGTCGGAGAGCGTCGTCTGCGTCGTGAAGGTCATGGATGGTGTATCTGTGGCTGTCTCCTGCAAGTGCTGGTACGCATGAAGTTCCAGACGACCCGTAGAATACCATCTGAGCGCTCTCTCCACTCTGCCTCAGACATATCACCATAAGGAATCGTAGGCTCGGGAAAAGGTCCAACGTCATCGACAGGGACAGCAGGTGCAGGCGCAGGCGCAGAGGAGGTAGAAGCTCGTGTAGAAGGCTCTCCCAGCGGATGAGCCATAGAAGGGACTCTGCGCTGCTCACTCGCAAGAGGCTGGAACCTCAAGGCATCTAGCGTATCAACCCGTGTAAGACCAGGAGCAGGAAGATCCACACCGCACTTCACCGTAGCAGGGTCATAATAGACCCATACACGTCCCTCCTTCAGCCACGTAGCACTCTGCAGATGGCTGAAATCAAGGAACTCCAAGCTGTCATTACGCTCCGTTCCCTCTAAGGGAATCCTGAAATGTCTGAAAATAGGAGTAAGCAAACTCCCTACTCTCTCAGTGTCCACACCATCAAATGGCTTCTTCTGCAGCTCGCATAAGTGATGAGCGAAAACAACTCCCAAGTTGAGTCCCTTAGTGGGATCTCTCAGAACTATATCCTCAAACCGGTCCCTTAGTCCAATGAACAACATCTCCATCTCGGTCTTACGCATCTTGTTGGCTTCATACTTGCACAACAGAGTGGATCCCAAAATGCGCAAGACGTATCTAAGAACCGGATGCCTAACCTGAATCACCGGTGTGGTCCTCGAGTTGGACCGACCAGTGCCAATCCACTCCCAGAAATACTGAACTTCATCCACATCCCACTCAAGTGACATAGCAATGCGCTGCGGCTCAGTGCTGAATCCATAAATCCTACAGATATCGAGAAGGGGAATCCGATAGCTGGCTTCTAAGCACATGAAGGTAAAGAAACCTCCTGAATCCTTCCTGCTGTCTGGTGTAGGGTATATCACTCTGCAGGTGGTGAGCAGCTGTCTTACCAGCTCATGGTACATCTCTTAAGGCTGCATTGTCATTATCCCCAGACCAATGCCCTTACATAGTGCAAGAACCTGCTCATCTATCCCCAGACTCTTGCAAGTCGAGTAATCTGCAAAGTTGGTTGGCTTAAGCGTCATGCCACACCAACCATTGTACAACAATGTGTCATACTCGTCCCCCTGGTTAAGCAATAGCCTCTCTGTGAACTCATCAGTCTTAAGGAGCTCAGCAATATTATTACCCCACACTCTACCCGTCGGAATCAATAGCTGATCTGCTCTAGGCCAAGGTGGCTGTATTGCTTGTTGATCTCTCTGATAATCTGCAGGTGGATCCGAGTCTCAGTGGAACCACTCAGGTGGTGGAGCGTGGTGAGCTGTAGCAGCTGTTGCAGTGGTTCTACGCTTACGGGATTGTCGAGGAGGCATCTGCATTCAAGAAAATAAAACAATATTAGTCTCGGCAGAATATCCCTGTGAAATCGCAATGCAACGACCGTTGCACAAGTGCAACGATCGATGCAGGGCGATTTCACATCCGACAATGAATCCTCAAATTCGTTTCTAAATCCGTTCTAAAACTACACCAACAACAATAATCCATCACCAATCATCCTAAATCAGGCCTATAACAGCATTGGATTATCGTTTTCAAGCCAAAATTCTCAATTTCTAAAACCCTAAAAACGAATCCGAAAATCATGAAATTGAGGTACATTACCTTGGATTTGCTTTGAATGGGTTAGAAAAACAGATAAAGCATGTAAAAACAAGGAGAATAGCACTTGGAATCAACAAAAACGATGAAGAAATGAGAGATTTAGGAGATGAGAGTCTCGGTTGTACGGACGGCGATAGTGGAGAAGAAGAGAGGAGAAAAGGGTTTTAGGCACTTACCTGGTCGTGGGTGCAACGATCGTTGCTGATAAGCAACAATCAATGCTGTTGAACCGAATTGATTCCGGTTTAGCACGTGTACCTTAATTTTTCAATTAAACCACTTGCAATGACCGTTGCACAGGACCGCAACTATCGTCACAACGCGATCCCATCTCCTTGCAACGACAGGTGCACAAGTGCATCGATCGCCACACATCTCCAGACTCGAGTTCTGTATCTAAAAACTTAGCAAAACAAATAAAAACGTAAATTCATAAGAAAAACACCAAAAATAAGAAAGAAAAAATACTAAAACCTAACGGTGGGTTGCCTCCCACTCAGCGCTTGTTTAAGGTCATTAGCTTGACTGGACGAACAAGATCAGTTTGCTGGAGATCCTGACAGAGACTTTGATTGTCTCTGTGCAAGTCTCCTCATCCAAGGCGGAGAGTAAGCATTATCAGTATGAACGCGTCCAAGAAAAGAAGGAGTGAAATGCTCCCCAGGATCCAAAACCGTAGTGTGACTTGACTGCTCTTCATCTTCATCCATAATGGTGAAGGTCTGCCCATCAATCAGTGGCTTGCGCAGCTTGTCCATCTCAAAGTGCAGTGGCTCATCTCCCAGATGGAGATCTATCAGACTGTGTCTCACATCTATTACTGCTCCAGCTGTAGCCAAGAATGGTCTACCCAATATCAAAGCATCATCCTGCTCACTGTGGTACTTAAGAACTAAGAAATCTGTTGGAACCAAGTAGTTTCCAACTCTCACTGGGATGTCCTCAAGAACTCCTTCCGGAATCCTTATCGACTGATCAGCTAGGACAAGAGAGTGTTGGAATTATGTCCGGTAATCTCTGTACTGTCTCTAGAAAGTAAGAGTATGTCAATGATCAGACATAAGTCATATAATACTGGGGGTCATGATGGCTTGCTAGAGTCCGCTCATTATCTATAAGTCTTGGATTTATTGCCTTTATTATATGATCCCATATGGGTCACACGCCTAAGCTAACAGGAAACTATGAGGGAACGGTTCAGCAGAAGTACGGTAAAAGTGCTAGGCATTTACTATACTTAGAGAGATTAAAGGGCCTGATTAAATCTAAGGGATTTAATCAGATTGGGACTTGGGCCCAAAAGCCCAAAAGGAACTAGACATAAGTTTTATAATTAAAACTTAAACCTAGATCTTTTCTCCCTAACTCTTCTGCGCCTCTCTCTCTCTCTCTCTGCGACTTCTCCCAGCCGGTCTAGCAGCCTCTCTCCTGTTAGTGTGCGTGTGTGAGCCTTTGGAGGAACAACCTCTTGGTGGTTCTGCTGATCTCTGACGATACCTCTCTAAACCGCTGCATAACAAGGTATTTCGAGATCCCCTTATGATTCTGCAAGAGAACCTAGATCCAATATGTTTTAGGTGAGTTTAATCTGACAGAATTAAACCAGGACAAACACTAAACAATCCTACAGAGAGGTCCTAGTGGGTCTAAAATCCATCATACCCAGCTTCTCTGCCACAGAGTATGGCATGAGACTTCCAGCAGCTCCTAAATCACAAAGAGAGCGCTTAAAACCATCCTCGAAGATAGAACAACTCAGCACAAAAATACCAGGATCAGGTAGTTTCTTAGGAACCTTAGTCAAAAGTACATCACTTATATGCTGAGGAACAACTATAACCCAATCCTTCAGCTCTTCATCCAAAGGCAACATCTTACCCAAGTTTCTCTGCACACAAGGGTGATAAGGTGGATCATCAGATGGTGGAATTTATTTCAACTCTTCACCGATCTTTTCTAGCTCTTTAAGCTCATCAATCTCTTGTTGAATCACTTCAGATACCTTAGGATATAAGCGAATAGATTGTGCATAGATCTCCTGTTGAGTTATCTCAGACACTCTAGGGAATAAACGGTTAAGCTCTAAATCTGCATCAATGTCATAAGAATCCTGCGAATCTGTCTGTCCACGCCTTGCAACGATCGACACTAATGGTGCATCGATCGATGCAGTCAAATTTTCACAGATTCTACCCGAGAGATTTTCCTCAAAATCCGAAATTTCACCCTCTTCTACCACTTCAGCTGTACTTAGCTCAAATCTTTCACTTAGATGTGATCCATCATCAACGTACACTGACCAGGCCTTAATATGGGTATCTACAACACTCTTTCCATTGATGGAGCTAGAAATTTGGCTCACCTGAGTGTCCAATTGCTTCACATGAGTGTTTAGAGACTCAAACTTCCCATTGAGATCCTCATAGACAGCATCTAACTTCTTGTTGCAGTCCACATCAATCTTAGTCTGTCCTTCCAGCAGCTGTTCCATCATTTCCTCCATCTTACTCTCATGAGTAGTAGCTACAGGAGGTGCTTGGTAAGAGGAAGATCCATAAGTCCTCTGATTACCTTGTTGGAAAGGTTTCTGAAATCCACTAGTCTGTCCAAATCCAGAAGAGTTCTGGTTGCTGTTGAAAGCACTCTTCTGTCCACCATTGAAGAATCTATTACCAGACTGATTACCAAACCTGTTTCCTTGGAAACCAGATCCTCCGATGTAATTCACATCCTCTTCCTGATCATCTCCTTCATCATTGATCATCTCAAAATCTTGAGCAAAGTGGACAGCTTTCTTCCCAGCTAGAAGATTGCATACAGTGTCCAACTTAGATCTAAGATCAGCTATCTCAGAATTCTCCATCTTCCCACCGGACTTCTTCCTTCTCTCATCAGTAGTCTTGCAGCTATTACTGCTTACCAGATTATTTATTCTATGATTTGTGTTTCATTAATCATGTCTGAGTAGATTCATATTTAGGTTTAGGGATTCTCATAAAGGTTTTCATGACTTGTTAGATTAATTTATCAGTTTAGGATTCATAACTTAATTGTTCTTCAACCTGAATTGTGCTTAATACTAGCTTCTAACCTGATCACTTAGAATCTAGACTTTAGGTTATTAAATTGACACGAAAGTGTGGTTTAGAATCTGAACTATTTAGGTTGAGCAATTGAATTATCTGCAAATAAATTTGGTTTAATTGAATTGTGAACAAATCGAGCCTGCACTTAAGGCTAGTTTAATCTGTTAGGAATTGCAAAGAAATTTGGATTTCTGCTATTAGACTTAGAGAATTTTCGCAACGAAAGTTGGTTAATTCTATATCTGTGTTTGAGTTCTAGAACCGGACTTAATTTGATCATGACTGGTAGTTTATCTACTTGTCTGATTTCCTGAGAACTCCCTAGACTTAGCGCTTTTAGTTGATTGCTTACAAACCACTCCTGCTACTGATTTACTTTTCTGCTTGCTATTTAGTTTCTAATTAATTTCACCTAGCTTAACTTGACCATTCTACAATCTATCGTAAGGTCTAGAGTCCTTGTGTATTTCGATACCCTATATACTACTGTCACGTCTGTGCACTTGCAGTGTTGATCTAGGGATAAAAATCTGATCGTATCAACATCCATTTGCCAAAGCTCCCAATCAAGGTTTGTTGCCAAAAATAAGATGATCTTGACTGTATGAAGCTTAGATACTGGTGCAAAGGTATCCAAGTAATCTTTTCCATAGGTTTGAGTAAAGCCTCTTGCCACCAGCCTTGTTTTGTATCTCTCAACCTCCCCATTACTTTTATACTTGATAGTGAAAACCCACTTAGAGCTCACTGCCTTCTTTCCTTTTGGAAGTTCTGCCTCATACCAAGTCTCATTGTTCTCCATTGCTTTGGTTTCTTCATTCACAGCCTGCATCCATCTCTTATCTCCCTTAGCTTCCTCATAAGTCGTTGGCACTTGTTCCTGGTCCAACTTTCCAATGAATACTTGATGCTCCAAAAGTACATGAGCTAAAGTGCACACTGCTTGAGAAGGATGAGCTACTGCATAGCTGTTGAAGTAAACCCTTGTCTTCTTCCATTCTGATGGATCCTTTCTCTCCCTTGTACTTCTCCTTAGTACCTGAATCTGTAGGTTAGTTGGCTGTTCAATCTCTCCATTTTTATGATCCAACTCCTCAGGTTCTATCTCATGTTCCTCATGCTCCTCAACACCAGCTTGATCATGTGTAGTAGAATCAGGTTCAGGTTCTTGCGGTTCTGGTGCTGATTCTTGAGTGTCCCCCTCATGATCAGGATGGGGATGTTGGGGAGCTTCTGAAGGTAAATCAGGGACTGAAGGAGCTTTACTTGCTTTGGCCGGTTCTTGAGGCAAACTAATACCAAGGCTGTCCATGGTTCTCCTTAGGTTAGCAACTCGGTCTGATTGAGAAGTATGGAGATCCTTCAAGCTGTCCCAATTCTTCTCATCATAGAAACTTCTTGTCTCCATAAACTTCACATCTCTTGAGATCAAAACCTTCTTTGTTTCAGGCACATAACACTTGTATCCTCTTTGTGTTATGGAATATCCAATGAACATTGCTTTGGTGCTATTAGCATCCAACTTATCTCTTTGTTCTCCTGGAATTAACACAAAACAAATACACCCAAACACATGTAAGTGATCAACTAATGGATTGGTTTTGTTTAATACCTGAAATGGAGATTGATCCTTAAGAACTCTTGTGGGAGTTCTATTGAACAAGTAGCATGTAGTCATGACTGCATCTCCCCAAAACCTCCTAGGGACATTCTTGTAGAACATCATGGACCTTGCCACTTCCATTAGGTGTCTGTTCTTCCTCTCAGCCACTCCATTTTGTTGTGGAGTGTAAGGACAACTTGTTTGATGAAAAATCCCATGTTTGGACAAGTGTAGCTTGAAGGCATTGCTTGTATACTCACCACCATTGTTTGATCTAAAATTTTTGATCTTAGCATTGAAATGGTTAGTAACATGACTTTGAAAATTCATAAAAGCTTCTAACACTCTATCCTTAGTTTGCATCAATGTTATCCAAGTGTATTTAGATTTTTCATCAATGAAAGTGACAAAGTACTTATAATTCTCTCTAGACACACAAGGAGCAGTCCACACATCAGAATGAACAAGATCAAAGCAACTTTCATAAACAGTTTTAGAACTTGAAAAAACAGATTTGCAATGTTTCCCAAGAATGCAAGCCTCACAATCATCATTTTAAATGAAACAGAAGGTAATAAGAGACCTAATGCCCTAGAGTGAGGATGTCCTAGTCTAGCATGCCAAATAGAATCATCAACACTCATGAAAGTAGAAAGGGCAGTAGATAATTCAGAAGAGGATGAGTTAGTATGTTCAATCATGTAGAGCTCATCGTTTGTCACACCTTTCCCAAGCAATTTGCTTGTCTTAATATCCTGAAACACAACATCATTAGGACTGAAAATAACATTGCAATTGAGATCAGTAGCTACTATTTTCACAGATAATAAGTTTGATGTAAAACTAGGCATATAGAAAGCTTTTGATTTTTTACTAAACAACTTAAGGTTTCCTATGCCTTGAATTGGAATCTTATCACCATTTGCAATCACAACATTACCAAGAGCAGGTTGAATGTTTTCTATCAACTTAGAGTCACTGATCATATGATGGGATGCTCCTGAATCAATTATCAATGGTTTGATTCTATTGGATGCAAAGAGTGAGGTTCCAAAAGTCATACCAGAGGTTTCCTTGAAGGTTTTAATGAGAGCCTCAAGGTCTGATTTTCTTACCACATCACACTGTTCAGGAACTTGAGGAGCATGATGAACCAGCATTGTTCTTCCTTCATAACAAGGTTGCATTGAAGAGAACCGTTTGTGAGAGAATGGTCTGAGGTGTGGATACAGGCGCCAATACTTCTCCTTTAGGTGTCCACTCTGCTTGCAATACACACACATCAAGACTCCTCTCCTATCACCACCATAGCTCTGCCTTTCCTCAGGTTCATAAGCCCCTTTGTTGGCAGTCACAAGCTCATCTTTCCTACTGAACAGCCCAAATGATCCTTGTTCTCTTTGAAGTTGTCCACACACATCATCCAAAGAAGGTTATGTGTCTGCCCTTAGAATGTGTTTGATTAGGTCACTGTAGGATGGATTTAAGGTGAGCAGAAGCGCAAATACTCTATCCTGCTCTCTCCTTTCATTTAGCACAAGAGGATCAATGCTTGATGGCCTTAACATCTCCAACTCTGCCCACAAAGACCTGAACTTCCCAAAGTGAGCTTTGAACTCCATATCTTCTTGTTGAAGATTGTTGATGGCCTGCTTAATTTCAAAGACCCTGCTCAGATTAGTTTTGTTACCATAAACCTTCTCAAGGGTTTTCCACAGCTGTCACACAATAAGAATAAGCTTCCAACAGCTCCTGGTCAAGTGAGCTTTGAAGTATGGACAACACTCTTTGGTCTCCTTGTGTCCATGCTTCTTTATCAGCAGCAGCCATCTCCATACCAGCTTCTCCTTGAGCTTGCTGAAGTGTTGCTTCACTGCTTAGTACATATTTCCATAGTCCACGCCCTCTTAGAGCTGACTTCACAATCCTTTCCCAAACTATGTAGTTGGCGCCAATAAGAGTCACATAAATGACTTCACTTGAGTTCTCCATTGCTAAGTCTGATTTATAGCAAAGGAGAGAGTTTCAAGATGCGATATTTGTAACAAAAGGTTTCTTAAACCAAAGAGAACCCACGCAGAAGTAAAGAACCAAAGAAGAATGCCTTAAGAACTGAAACTCTCAAGAACAGAAATGATTTATCAAGAACTCTCAAGAACAGATTTCAAAAACAGTGAAATGAGATTTTAGAATCAGAGATTGCGGAAGTAGAGTAGGTATAGGAGCTTAATGCTCTGATATCATGTTAGAATAATGAGATTAGATGATTAATTAAAGAGAGAATGATGAGAGAATGAAGAGAGAGTGCAAGAAAAAAGCTTAGAACTCGGTTAGGGTTTTCAGCCGCTAGAGAGAGAGAGTAAGGTTTGCGATTTTTAAGGGAAGAATAATTCCCAACAACTTGATTATAAATGTGTACAAGAGTTATATATGAGCTATACATCTAGGGCAACCATAATAAACAACTAATAAGTGAATAAAGACAAGCTGGTCTTGGAAGAAGAGAGAGAGGGTCCAACGGCTATATTGAGAGTGACTTCTCTCTTCTTTGTCCAAGACTGATAGTGACACTTGAGCGATCTGATCAGACTTGGGAATGAGGGTCTTAGCTTCCTGATTGTCTTGATTATTCCACAAATAGGTAAAGGCTTCTTGTTCATGAGATCACAAGCTTTAGAACCGGCTCCACTTTAATATCTAAGAATGTACAAGGATTGCACAATGAAGTCTTGTGCATTCCATGATCTCCAATTCAATATCTCCAAGGACACTCAATAACAGGTATGCAATGGATCCAAAGGGTATAAACAATTTGAAGGATAATAGTCTGGGGTCTCATCTCTCGGACAATGAGATGCAGATGATTGAGGCTTATCAAGGGAAGAGTTCGGTTCAAAACTAGGAGGCTAAGAAAGATTCAGACAGTGTGGCTTCAAAGGCTAAGAGGGCGCTGAACTTTGAGGAGCCAGTTGTGGATATAAATACGGGTAAAAGTGAGGAAGGAAAGATCAGGATAGGTGCTCTGCAGGATAATTCAGTTCCATTATTGGAAGATATGATGTCAGGGACTAATTCATAGGAAGAGGGGGAGGTCAACGAGGATATGGAGCAGGCTTTACTGATGGTGGAAGAGGAGGAGAATGTGGTGGTAGGGACAGAGGCGGTCAATGATGTAGAGAAGCAGGATCATGGTACAACCAGCAAAGATATTCAAGATGATAAGGAGGCAAATGAAGTGGAGTTGCAGGCAGTAACTAACCAACAGACAAAGAAGAAAGTTGTAAAAGGGGGTGGGGGTTTTCTGGTTGGTGGGAACACCAAGAAACGTATGGTTCAGGGACTGCTCTCCCCAAGGAAGAAACCTTCAACAAAAATCAATGGTAAGAATGGGGAGATGGGTAATCCGGCTGGAGAGAAGGCGGTAGCACCAACAAAGAAACCTCCAAAAGCAAGCAATCTAGAATGAGTGTGAGCTGGAATGTTTCAAGAAGATCCCTCTCTTTTTTCACATTTGTGGTCTCAATAAGTCGGAAGTTTGGTGGTGGGAGGAGACTAACCACTCACCCACTGGAACTTTTTATGTTGTTTCTTCTTATTTACTTTTAAGTTTTCCTGTTGTTGGTGTCAACAGAGTCTGTCCTAAGCTTTATTTTCATGTTGGTTACTTATTTTTGAATAAAGGGATCTTTCTTTATGGTATACATAGGTTGTCTATGGTTAAGGAAATGATAGCCACTGGACACTGTTTTCATATTTTGGAAGTCGAGGTTATAGCACGGGTTCAGTGTACTGCATCTCTTTGTTACCTGTGCGGCATAGCTAACGGATATAACTACTTCAATGCCATTGTTTTCATGATAACGAAATACTATATGAGTACTATAGGGCTGGATTTTGTTTGGTGTATTCAGGTTATTCACGGTACTCTGCTTACGGTTGTTCCATCATATTGTCACTGTGCAGGTGTTCACAGGCGTAGTTATCAACGGCTGGGTTATGATACAATGCTCAAGCAGAATGATTTGATTCATGGGAGCGTTACGGCCGACCATTGTGGCCACAGTTGCGTTTTTCAGGTATTCCTAATCTTTGAACATAATGATGACATCTTTCTTGAGTTAATACGACAATATAAGAATTTGTTTTGAGATACTTGGAATAGTCTGGGTTCTGGGAATGGTTCTACAAGTGAGTAGGTTCTAAGGTTTTTACACAGCTGAAGAGTGGTAAGTAAATTAGATATAACACAGATGGGGAAAATATTGACACTGATTAATTTTGATGGGGAGATTATGGTTTTATCTTTAATTATCTTATGGTTTCTGTTAGTGTCCAGTGGGCAGTTTAGCATTGAATCACGTCGAGGAGATGTGTTATAAAGTCAAGAGGAGAGGTTTTGGAGGTTGATTAATGGAGAGGTTACGATGTCAAATGGGAAAGAATTGAAAATATTCATATGGTGGGCAGGCGTAATGGTTTACATTGAGTGTTTCAAGGAAAGATATGTAAGGGTACTGGTGAAGGGAAAGGACATTGTTGAGTTTGCGGTTGGTATATACGGTGGCTTTGGGAAGGGATGGATCGGTATAAACGGAGGTATTGGTATAAGCGGCTGTATCGGTTTAATCGTATGATTTTCCCATATATCTGGGTTTTGTAAAGGTTATGGGTGTTGTAAAGGACATATATTCATGTTACAGGAAATTAATTCAATTTGGGTGATGGGTTTACAAACCCGTTACATCAGGGTTATAAGAGTGTCAAATTCTACAAATTTGCATCGGTTTAGAAATTGTGTTTTCAGTCCAATAACAAAGGTAACATACAGGATCAAAAAGAACGACATTATGGCAACGGTGAATGGATATGACGATAGTTTTATATATCAAAACACTTTAAAGGATTCAAGAGGCTGGGTTTTTTACTTATATGTATGGAAATATGATAGACGCGGGGAACGATCGTGTAGGAAGACTTTTAATATTTGGTTAAAGAGCTTGTTTCATAAAACAACTTATGGGCGGTACAATATATTATTAGGTAGTAATGGTACACTATTACGGATTACTGGAACAAATTCTTTAAGGTTCTATTGAACAATACGAGTAGAAAACAGACATGTGATAAGCATTAAACCGTTAGTTGGAGGGATGAGTACGCTAAAAATTCATTGGATCAAGTATAAGGTTGTAGAAGAGACTGGTAAATCAAATGCGAAACCGGTTTACAAAACATGGGTGGTTTCGGTATTTAGCAAGGGTTTCCTCATACCCGAATCCCATTGGCGTAAAATATATCGGATAGATTGATGCGTATTCTAAGTTAGAATTGCCAAGGGCTTGGTAGTAAATGGACCATTAGCTACCTAAGGGAGTCATGTTTTAAACATAAACCAGAATTTTTGTTCCTATCAGAGACAAAACAACAACGACAATTTGTTGAAATGTTTCAGGGACACTTTGGATATGATAAATTATATACGGTAGAACCCCAAGGCCTAAGTGGAGGTCTTGCACTCTTCTATAATAATTTATTTAAGGTGAATGTTCTCTTTGCTAATAATCGACTGATTGATATTGAAGCGGAATTCAAAGGTCAAACGATCTTTATGACATTTGTATATGGGGAACCGAATCAACAACTACAAAATCATTTTTGGGAAAGGATAACACATATAGGTATAATAAGGAGCGAACCATGGTTTATAATTGGGGATTTGAATGAGATCACAGGAAATCATGAGAAAGAGGGAGGAGCATTACGAAGTGCGGCCAGTTTCTTAGACTTTAATAATATGATTAGAAATTGTGGCCTTTTGGAGTTTCCGTTCCTCAGAAACTCATTATCTTTGGAGAGGTTGGAGAGGGGGGGGGAATGGTTTGATGCCGATTAGATAGAATACTAGCAAATGAGGATTGACACACTTTATTTCCCCATTCATATGTTGAATATTTGGGCATGATAGGATCCGATCATTGACCGATGGTAGCCACCATAGAAGATAAGATATACCAGAGGAGGGCACAATTTAGGTTTGATAAAAGATGGATTGGGAAAGATGGTTTGATGGAAACGATCAAAGATGGGTGGAAGTCGTCAGATGAAGGAAGTCGTCCAGATATGGTATCCAAAATACGGCATTGCCGGCATGAGCTGTCAAAGTGGCGGAAAAATAATTTACCATATGGTAAGGAGAAAATAAATGACTTACAGAAGGCATTAGAAGAGGTCCAAAACGATGTCAACAGGACACATGAGGAAGTTTTAGAAATTATACGGAAATTAAAGGAGGCTTATTTGGATGAGGAATTATATTGGCAACAGAAAAATAGAAATCTTTGGTACACATCAGGGGATCAAAACACTAAATTTTACCAGGCGTTGACGAAACAACGAAGGGCAAGGAATCATATTGTGGGTCTACTTACAGAGGGAGGAGATTGGGTAACTAAAGATGAAGAGGTGGAAAAGGTGGCTATAGATTATTTTGAGGATTTATTCACAACATCAAACCTAACAGCAATAGAGGACTTTCTTTTAGAAGTGCCACATCGCATAACGGAACAGATGAACATTAAACTAACAGCGGTAGCATCTGAGGAGGAAATTAGGAAAGAACTTTTTATGATGCATCCGGAAAAGGTTCCTGGTCCGGATGGTATGACAGCCTTATTTTTCCAACAATCATGGCCAATCATCAAAAATGATATCATCCGGTTTGTAAATGACTTTATCCAGACTGGAAATTTCGACACACGGTTAAATGTTACGAATATTTGCTTAATACCGAAAACAGAGCGGCCTAGTCGTATGACGGAACTAAGACCCATTAGTTTATGCAACGTGAGCTACAAATTGTTATCAAAGGTATTATGTCAACGGTTAAAACGTTTATTACCGAACCTTATATCAGAAACACAATCAACTTTTGTGGCTGAGAGACTAATTTTAGATAACATCCTAGTTGCACAGGAGATGTTTCATGGTCTACGGACTAATCCCTCGTGTAAAAGTAAATTCATGGCAATAAAAACAGACATGAGTAAAGCGTATGACCGAGTCAAGTGGATTTTCATTGAAAATGTACTACGGAAGATGGGATTCGGAGATCGGTGGGTTAATCTTATGATGATCTGCATTACTTCAGTTGAATATAAAGTTTTACTAAACGGGCAACCGAGGGGGCGAATAAAGCCTAACAGAGGACTTCGCCAAGGGGATCCCCTATCTCCGTATCTTTTTATTCTCTGTACGGAAGCTTTGATAGCGAATGTTAAGAAAGCGGAAAGAGAAAATGTATGGACGGGGCTAAAAGTGGCAAGAGAAAGTCCTCCTATTACACATTTTTTATTTGCGAACGATAGTTTATTCTTCTCCAAGGCAAATGCTGAGGAATGTAATATTATACTCAAAATTCTAAAGGATTATGAAGCAGCATCGGGTCAACAAATAAAATTTAACAAGTCTTCACTTCAATTCGGACATAAGGTCGGTGACATGATTTGAGGGGATATGAAAAAAGTTTTGGGAATTACGATTGAAGGGGGCATGGGCTCATACTTAGGAATATCAGAGAGTCTTGGAGGGTCGAAACACAGGTTTTCAGCTTTCTCCATGAACGTCTCCATAACAGAGTAAATGGATGGACAGTTAAGCTCCTTACAAAGGGAGGAAAGGAGGTACTGATAAAGTCGGTAGCCACAACATTACCCAACCATGTTATGTCATGTTTTAGACTACCAAAAACAGTAACAAGGAAATTGACTAGTGTCACGGCTCAGGTCTGGTGGAGTACAAACGGAAATCAAAGAGGGATGCACTGGATATCTTGGGATAAGTTATGTAGAGACAAAAGCAATGGAGGAATAGGATTTCGGGATTTGGATAACGTCAATACGGTTTTTCTGGCTAAACAACTTTGGAGGTTGATTGATAAACCGGACACTTTATTTGCAAAGGTTTTTAAAGGGAGATATTATCGGAATGGGGGCCCTTTGGACCCAATTAAGTCTTACTCTTCATCCTATGGATGGAGAAGTATTACGTCAGCTAGATCTCTGGTTAATAAAGGACTAATCAAAAGGGTTGGAACAGGAGACACCAATTCTGTATGGAATGATCCGTGGATTCAAAGCCATCGCCCGGGACCAGCAACAAGTAAAACAACTCACTGTGATCCTTTCTTAAAAGTGAATCAATTAATTGACCATAATTATGGGGTGTGGAATGATCAGTTGATCTATAACATCATTGATCCTGATGACGCGGCTCTGATCATTAGTTTGACAATAAGCAGATTTGGGAGACCACATCATGTTGGTTGGCATTTTACAAAGTCTGGTAAATACACGGTTAAATCTGGATATTATTTGGAACGAGAATTCCCGAATAAAGAATGTTCCAACGAGGTCTATAGGCCAGATATAAAACGTCTGCAGGAATATTGTTGGAAAATAAAATGTCCACCGAAAATAAAACATTTTATCTGGCAAGCAATATCAAGGTAAACGAGGATGGAAACGATCAAAGATGGGTGGAAATCATCAGATGAAGGAAGTCGTCCATATATGGTATCCAAAATACGGCATTGCCGGCATTAGCTGTCAAAGTGGCGGAAAAATAATTTACCATATGGTAAGGAGAAAATAAATGACTTACAGAAGGCATTAGAAGAGGTCCAAAACGATGTCAACAGAGCACATGAGGAAGTTTTAGAAATTACACGGAAATTAAAGGAGGCTTATTTGGATGAGGAATTATATTGGCAACAGAAAAGTAGAAATCTTTGGTACACATCCGGGGATCAAAACACTAAATTTTACCAGGCGTTGATGAAACAACGAAGGGCAAGGAATCATATTGTGGGTCTACTTACAGAGGGAGGAGATTGGGTAAGATGAAGAGGTGGAAAAGGTGGCTATAGATTATTTTGAGGATTTATTCACAACATCAAACCTAACAGCAATAGAGGACTTTCTTTTAGAAGTGCCACATCGCATAACGGAACAGATGAACATTAAACTAACAGCGGTAGCATCTGAGGAGGAAATTAGGAAAGAACTTTTTATGATGCATCCGGAAAAGGTTCCTGGTCCGGATGGTATGACAGCCTTATTTTTCCAACAATCATGGCCAATCATCAAAAATGATATCATCCGGTTTGTAAATGACTTTATCCAGACTTGAAATTTCGACACACGGTTAAATGTTACGAATATTTGCTTAATACCGAAAACAGAGCGGCCTAGTCGTATGACGGAACTAAGACCCATTAGTTTATGCAACGTGAGCTACAAATTGTTATCAAAGATATTATGTCAACGGTTAAAACCTTTATTACCGAACCTTATATCAAAAACACAATCAACTTTTGTGGCTGAGAGACTAATTTTAGATAACATCCTAGTTGCACAGGAGATGTTTCATGGTCTACGGACTAATCCTCGTGTAAAAGTAAATTCATGGAAATAAAAACAGACATGAGTAAAGCGTATGACCGAGTCGAGTGGATTTTCATTGAAAATGTACTACGGAAGATGGGATTCGGAGATCGGTGGGTTAATCTTATGATGATCTGCATTACTTCAGTTGAATATAAAGTTTTACTAAACGGGCAACCGAGGGGGCGAATAAAGCCTAACAGAGGACTTCGCCAAGGGGATCCCCTATCTTCGTATCTTTTTATTCTCTGTACGGAAGCTTTCATAGCGAACGTTAAGAAAGCGGAAAGAGAAAAGGTATGGACGGGGCTAAAAGTGGTAAGAGCAAGTCCTCCTATTACACATTTGTTATTTGCGAACGATAGTTTATTCTTCTGCAAGGAAAATGCTGAGGAATGTAATATTATACTCAAAATTCTAAAGGATTATGAAGCAGCATTGGGTCAACAAATAAAATTTAACAAGTCTTCACTTCAATTCGGACATAAGGTCGGTGACATGATTTGAGGGGATATGAAAACAGTTTTGGGAATTACGATTGAAGGGGGCATGGGCTCATACTTAGGAATACCAGAGAGTCTTCACTACAAGAAATTGGAGTATATATAGCACCCGAAAAACGCTATATATCACTATTATAGCGGTTTAGTAAACGCTCTATCTGCCCCCGTTATAATAGATCAGGCACTTTATATAACGTTTTTTCGTTATGCTACAATAGAGTTATTTACAATAGCGCTTAATGTTTTGCTATTATATTATATACAATAGCATTTTATTTTTGTTATTATTTATTATATATATATATATATATAGATTTTTGATTATATATAGATTTTGGATTTATAAATTATTATTTTCTGAATATATAAAATAAAAAACGTTGAAGACTAATAAAATGAAGATATTTTATTAATTTAAACAATTTACAAAATATAATAAAATATTTAACTAAAACAATAAATTATTAAACAAAACATAAAAAAATGAATTAAAAAATGCAGATCTGACGACTCCGTCTTCAACGCGGTGGCTGCGTCTGCTTCCTCTTCTTCCCAGGAAGAATAACACGGCGGAGGCCATGAAATCAATGAAGCAGAGAACCTGGGCTAGCAGAGGCCAAGACCGACTAATAGAAGCAGGGAACCCGAGATACACCGGCGGAGGCCATGAAATCGACGCAAGAAGAGCCAGAAAACGTTGAGAAGTCGGAGGAGGGAGATCGAAGACGAAGAGTCATAACCGTCGCTGCAGAGCCACCGCCAAAACGGAGACGAAGAGACATACCCGACCTGCAGATCTCGCAACCACCGTGACCTAGGCCAAGCGCAGGGCAGAGCCACCGCGAAGAGACGGTGGAGAGGATGTGCTGGCAGGGGAGGAGAACGTGCCCGTCTTCGTCTCTCTCGCTGAAGCTCCGGCGACGAGATCGTGAAGAGAGGAAGCTTGATTTGTCTTCGACCGATTCGTCTTCGTCCGAGTCATAACCGTCGCTGCAGAGCCACCGCCAAAACGGAGACGAAGAGATGATGAGAGCGTGAAGAGATAAAACATAATGAAGAGATGAGCTTTCTATATGTGAAAGGAAATGTTGATACAAAAAAAATGGGGAGGTGTTACGGCTGTTGAGATGAAGGAAGGAAGAAGATGAGACACATAATTAATTAGGGTTAAGAGAAATGGATGGCTGAGATTAAACAATAGATGGAATCTAATGGCTTAGAGTGTTATCCATGTGATAGAATATTAGCCAATGACAAATTAGTAAGTAAATGTTATATGTTAAGAACTATTTGGAAAAAACTAAGTAAATATTATATTTTAAGAGTTTAAATTCAGGTATGAGGTTAAATATTTTATATTTGATATATTTTTATATCACATCCTAAACCCTATATATACCTTAACTAAATTTTTAGTGTTCATGATTAGGGGTTTTTGAATTTGAGATGGAAGACTTAGGATTCATAATATATTTGAGAATAAAAATTAAGGGTTATAGTTCATAATTTAGGATTTAATAATTAAGTTTTTGATTTACAAATGGATTATAATTTTTATAGTTCAAAATGGATTATGTTTGTAATCCTAAATTTTATATTCCAATACCCTAAACCCTAGACCCTATATTAGAATATAGGTTTAAGAAGTTTAGGTTTGTGTTTAGGATATAGAATTAATGTTTTAGTGTTTAGGGTTTAGGGTTAGAAGTGTAGGGTTTAAGGGTTTAGGGTTTAGGTTTGTGTTTAGGGTATAGAGTTAAAAGTTTTAGAATTTAAAATTTTGGTGTTTATGATTAAATATTAAAATTTTAGGGTTTAGGCTTTGTGTTTAGGGTATATAATTAATGTTTTAGTGTTTAGGGTTTAGGGTTAGAAGCTTGTAGGGTTTAGAGTTTAAGATTTTGTGTATGATTAAATGTTTAGAATTTTAGGGTTTAGGTTTGTGTTTAGGGTATACAGTTAAGGTTTTAAAATTTAAAAATTTAATGTTTATAATTAAATATTAAAAGTTTAGGGTTTAGGGTTTGTGTTTAGGATATATAATTAATGTTTTAGTGTTTAGGGTTTAGGGAGGATATAAGATGACGGCGTGAGAGAGGAAATGGGAAGAGGTGAAAAGAAACCCTATTTTGTTTGAGAGAAAAAAGAAGAAGGGAAATAATTATGTTAGAGGGAATCTGAAAATATAAGGCGCTTGTTTTTCGCTAAGTGTTAAGCGGGAAAATGAATTATTTTTCCGCTTCGATTATTCATAGCGTTTTAAAACTAAAAAAGTGCTATGTATACTATGTTTCTAAAAAGCGTTTGTATAACTAAAATCGGATCACCAAACATAGCGTTTGTATTTTAACAAACGCTATCTAAAAGTGAGGGGTATATAAACTATAGCAGAAAGACATAGAACGCTATCTTCTACTGCTATTAATACTCCGATTTCTTGTAGTGCTTGGAGGGTCGAAACACAGGTTTTCAGCTTTCTCCATGAACATCTCCATAACAGAGTAAATGGATGGACAATTAAGCTCCTTACAAAGGGAGGAAAGGAGGTACTGATAAAGTCGGTAGCCACAGCATTACCCAACCATGTTATGTCATGTTTTAGACTACCAAAAACAGTAACAAGGAAATTGACTAGTGTCACAGCTCAGGTCTGGTGGAGTACAAACAGAAATCAAAGAGGGATGCACTGGATATCTTGGGATAAGTTATGTAGAGACAAAAGCAATGGAGGAATAGGATTTCGGGATTTGGATAACGTCAATATGGCTTTTCTGGCTAAACAACTTCGGAGGTTGATTGATAAACCAGACACTTTATTTGCAAAGGTTTTTAAAGGGAGATATTATCGGAATGGGGGCCCTTTGGACCCAATTAAGTCTTACTCTTCATCCTATGGATGGAGAAGTATTACGTCAGCTAGATCTCTGGTTAATAAAGGACTAATCAAAAGGGTTGGAACAGGAGACACCAATTCTGTATGGAATGATCCGTGGATTCGAAGCCATCGCCCGGGACCAGCAACAAGTAAAACAACTCACTGTGATCCTTTCTTAAAAGTGAATCAATTAATTGACCATAATTATGGGGTGTGGAATGATCAATTGATCTATAACATCATTGATCCTGATGACGCGGCTCTGATCATTAGTTTGCCAATAAGCAGATTTGGGAGACCAGATCATGTTGGTTGGCATTTTACAAAGTCTGGTAAATACACGGTTAAATCGGGATATTATTTGGAACGAGAATTCCCGAATAAAGAATGTTCCAACGAGGTCTATGGGCCAGATATAAAACGTCCGCAGGAATACTGTTGGAAAATAAAATGTCCACCGAAAATAAAACATTTTATCTGGCAAGCAATATCAAGGTGTTTATCGGTTACGAAGAATTTAAGAGCTCGAGGAATAAAATGTGATACACAATGTGCTAAATGTGGGGCAGAGGAAGAATCAATAAATCATGTTCTTTTCGAGTGTCCACCCTCTTTACAAACATGGGCTCTATCATTAATACCGTCAAACCCAGGAACGTTTCCCTTATCATCAGTATTTGCTAATATGGATTACTTATTTTGGAGAATATCTTCGGATATTGAGAGCAACTACTACCCATGAATCATTTGGTATATTTGAAAAAAGTAGGAATGACAAAATATTCAGTAATATTGATAGGGATCCTAGAGAAATCCTACGGCTAGCAGAGGTCGAATCATTAGGCTGGGAAGATGCGCATGCATTGGCAGCCGAGACAAAGTTAAACGGTTCGGAAGTCAATAACAACACCATTGTGGTCCCCCAGAGGGTGAATCTTCAGGGACGACGGTGGTGCTATGTAGACGGGTCATGGAAAGAGGGTGACAAATTTATAGGTCAGGGATGGTATAGCACAGTTGGAGATGAGAGATCCATTATAATGGGAGCAAGAAATATTAGATGCAGTCAATCACCTCTACATGCAGAATTTGAAGCACTCATATGGGCGATGGAATGCATGAAGAGATGGAATCAACAAGAGGTCACTTTCGCTACGGATTGTTCAGAGCTGGTGAAGATTGTGTCTACACCAAATGGCCTGCTTTTTTGATATACTTGGATGAGTATGAGGCGAGGAAGAGTTTCTTCACAAGGTTTGTTATCACTCACACCTCAAGAACGAGCAACACAAAGGCGGACAATTTAGCACGAAGTGCTCGAGTTCAACCATCTTATTTTGTTTCTGTTAATTCAGACCCATCGACTTAGTTATTTGAGTTTTGGTAGTGTCTTCCAGTTAGAAAAGGAAATCCAATTGAAGATAAGCTGCCTAGGTCTAAGCTCTCAACTTCAAGGAAGGTGTTCCTCGAGAGTTTGTGTCAACGAAATATAATATGAAGCAGCAGTATGATATTAAAGGCTTCTTTTTAAAAAAAAAAAAAATTGAAAGATATACTTTTGAGGTTCTCTTTATACGCTTCCCAATTCTTTTAATGCGAGAAAATTAGTGATGGTAAAGAATATATTTAATATACTCTTATTTTAATAAAAATATGTCAACTTTCTAATTAAGATCCTTAAAGCATGCATATACATATATGTTTTTAATCTAATACTCGAACTAATACATTTATATGTTACACGTGGCATTTTAATGAGACGTGCAAACAGTGTTTAAGCTAATCTTCATACATACACACACGATAACGGTGTTTAAACAGTGTACTAGGAGAGAATCAACACCATAATACAGTTTAGGTCTCTCAAGGTGTTGACACCTCAGCTTCTTTAAAAGCTCTGGTATTGACACATCAATAAATGAAAAAACCCTGCTGACCAATAAAATTAAAACAATCCTCCACATCATCCTGACTCATCTTTATTTTATTCTTTTTTTCTATATTTTTTATGTTATCTTCTCCAGAGTTCGCCGACAATCTGGACGGAGATGCATAGATGACGCTGTGTACTGCGATTCGTCATCTCTCGAAGGTTCCGGTGCAACCTATAACGGCGTGATGGTGAAGGCTGGCTTTGGATCTCTTCCGCGACTCAGAAATCGGGTTTAGGGTTTACGTCGGTGTCTACTAATCATCTCCGGAATTAGAACATGCGTTGTCGGGCCTTAACATGTAGCTTCCGCTGGCTACCTAAGTTGATATTGCTATAGATTCCGTCGTATTCATCTTTTGTTCGCGAATTTGATCAGTCATTTCAGTTTCAATGTTTTATGGTATCCTGTATATTTGACGACCGTGTTAACACCATATTATGTTCAGATCATAGCTGGGAATGGATTTTATTGTTTGTAAAAAATATGCTTGATATAATATCGTTGGATCAGGCACTCATTGATTCTAAGAAGCTTCAAGAGAAAGTTGTTGGACAAAAAATCCTAACACTACGCACCGAGTCTGATGAATTCGAGACAGAAAGAAGATAATCTTCAAAAAGACGAACGCGAGATGATAAGGTTCATGTGGAAGAATCCAAGGTTCGGGAATCCACAGTCAGAGGAGAAGGAGTATTTCAGCGGGAACATCGTCGAATCGGTGTGTCAAGAACGAGTTACGGCTGAACCCATGCTAAGACGATCCAATTCTTTCAGAGAGGAAAAGTTAGTTACTTAGTACTCTCTCAAACAGAGCCAGCTCGTTAAAACATCAAAATTGACTAACTTTCAAATATTTGAATAGGCCAAAAATTGACGATGATATGGCTAAGGAGTTGAAGAAATCAGAAGAAAGATCAATCATGAAGGTGAAGTGTATACCGAGAAGGAAGAGCTCAACGTGTTTGATGTCATCGTCCAAGCAAATCAAGATCGGCCAATTTGTTCTTTATGTTGCGTTTATTCATTTGGTGTGATGACCGTAGCAAAGTTGGTTTGGTGTCTCTGTCTTTGATGCAGAACATCTATGGGTGCTAGACTCTGTCCGTGGGGAAGTCAAGGCAGAACATAGTGATGGCGAAGTTGAGAAAGTTCTTCAGACGTTGCTGAGTTTACATTCACCAATCCCATCACGCAAGTAAAGTCTCATTATTTCCTCTGGACTGTTTATTTAAGCTTAGTGGTTCCATTTATGGTTAATGTCCATAAGCATGTTTCTATGCTCAGCGCTCACTTTTGATATGAGATCCCGGGTGGGCATTAGTGTATATCGTGTTTATCATCTCTCTGATTTAGTTATTGTTGCGGATGCAAGGGAATTTTTTTAGTTTTGGCATGTGTTCGTAAAGTAAACAACATGCGTATAGATAAGTGGGAATATATACTACGCTTGTATAATTGTTTCTAGCTTATTATGTATTTATGTTACACTTATCCAGAGGCTCCATTCAGCTTGCAATGTATATAAATCTAACGTCATGCCACTCAAATACCATTAATTTTGTGATTGTAGGTGGATCGTAGATCATATGGTCGAACTTGGGTTTTCAAGATCGTTATCTGAGTGGATTGGCAGCAATCTCAAGAGATCCAGAGACTCAGAGACATGGACCTTTTAACCTCGATGTAGCTATACAGATGTTCAAGTTTAGGGATTTATTCAAACATGAGTTTTCTTCGAACGAAAAGGCGAAAATACATTTAAAAACAATATTTATAAAAAATCCGCTGCGTAGCGCGGGTATTTACCTAGTATGTGATAATGCGTGTGTTTTGTTTTGTAAACATTAGTGTATATATATATATATATATTGGTTTTTATTTTAAGTATTTTCGTATGTTTTAAATTTTTAGCTCTTTTAGTGATTATAATAATTTATATGAGTGAACATGCACTAAGATACTATTATTATTCTAATTTATATTATAAATAATATATTTACGTGTTTTTTATAATTAAAATATTCATAAATTTTCTGTGTTTTTTTTTTTAAATAAATTTTTATCTTCTTCAATCTTTTTGTTATATTTCCAATCTTTTCATACATTATTTTATATATATTTATTTGTCATTTACACTTTTTCATTCATCCAAATTCTAATGTTGCAACAATATTTTAATTTTTAATTTATCATTTTCTTAATTTCATTGATTTTTTTTGCTCTTATAATTTGTAATTTTTTTTTGCTTCTATTATCATTTTATCTATTTTATCACCTTTTTATTTATATTCTTGATAATTATTCCTTTTTATTTATATATTTTTCATTCAATATTACAATAATATTTATTTTTTATTTATCATTTCTCATTTTGTTAGTTTCATTGATTTGTTTTTTTTTCTTATGCTCTTATATTTTTGTATATAACTTTTTGTTTTTATTGTCATTTTTATCTAGCTTTTATTACATTTCTTATTCTATTCTTGTTAATTTATTGTCCAAATATGAAAGATGTATTTAAATTTTATAATGTGCAATATATTGTAGTGATGGTGATGTGGAAATTATTGTTTAAAATGGATCAATGAAAAGGAAGGGTTGATGTATCAACCGGAGAAACCCCCTTCAACCATTATATATTTGATAAAATGATCAAATTTTGTAGAGCTCTTTCACTCAAAGTAAAAGTCTCATGTACTATTCTTATTAAAAAAATTGATTAATTTTTTGTTTTAATTTAGATAGGAGAAGTAAAAGACCAAAAACTTAGGATAATTTCTTTTATTTATAACCCAGCCATGTGACCCACCGATATGATCCGAGATCCGACCCATATCCGATCCATCTTCCTTTAATCGGGTCGGGTTTATTTCAAAAATCCATAATTTTTTCTAAGTCTTCTGATTTTCATTTCCGTAAACCCTAAATCGATTTCACCATTTTCTCCTTTTTCACACATGTTTCACCATTTTTCACCTTGATTGATTATCAACCCAAAATCGAGTATTGTGATGGCAACTAAAAAAAAGAAATCCATCTTTGTGAACCCGACATTCGAAGAGAAAAGCGGATGAATTGAAGTAAAATCTTGAAAAAAAGAAAGTAGAAAATGAATCCGAGGAAGTCAAGGAGGAAGTCGACTTCGAAAAGGATCCAAGGAAGATTCCGGTGATGAGGAAGGGGGTTAGGAAGAGGATGAGGAAAGGGATTAGGAGGAAGAGGTTGAGGAGGGATCAAATTCCTAAGAAGATGAAGTTTCGAGGGTCATTCGTCTGGGTCCGAGTCGTGAAGAAGGAGAAGAGGAACGAATTGTTAAGGAAAAAATAGTTGATTCAGAAGATATAAATACGGTATGTATTTCTTGGATTTTCTCTAAATTTTGGAAGTAAAACTTAGTATAACTTTTATTTTGGAACTTTGAAAATCAAATGATAACTTAGTATAGCTTGTATGATTACCAAACATTGAATTTTCAACATCGAAACCCACTGCATTTTTATAATTTTGTAAATCGGATGCGTAAAACTTAGGATAACTTGAATTAGTTTGGAAAACGTACAACTTGGTGATCCTTGGTAATTTTTGTGTGTGTGCAGGATTCAGAGGATGAAACGGAACTAATATAACCTACGAAGACGTATTTCCCTCCCACCGAATATGTCAAGACAATAAAACTCGTCAAAGTGTTATATCGCTAAGGCCTTTAAGACTATAGAAGGTATTCTTGAGAAAGAAGAGCTGAAATGGTTCTTTGAGCACCCACAATTCAAACACTTCCATCTGGATAAGAAGACAAACTCAAAATGGATGATAATGTTGATGCTTCTTGTTAGGACTGTGGATGTGGATAAGAAGATGAAGGTTTGGTTAATTTTCAGTGGGGTTCCAATCCGCTATTCTCTTAGAGAACATGCACTAATATCCGGGTTATACTGTAATTCTTATCCAAACTATTATGATAAATTTGGTGGTTTATCGTTTGTTACGAAATATTTCTGAATGAAAAGAATTACATATGAAGAACTTGAGAAGATCTTTCCAACTCTTAAAGGGAAACAAAAGCTTTCTCAGGAACGTTTGAAGATCGCAGTCTTGTACTTCTTATCCATCGTGATCATTGGGAAGAAGAAGACATGAAAGGGAGCACCTTCTGTAGAGAGTTTCCTCCTCAGAACCATAGATGATCTTGACATGTGCAAAATGTTTCGTGGGGGTGTTCTTCATTTGAAAAGAATATCAAATACATCTTGCACTTCAAGGACCATTCCGGAGGAGTGGTGCAGTCAACATGGGTATTTTCTGGCTGTATTGTTCCTTTGGAGGTAAATACATCCGTGTACTAGTTTTTAATTGTTTTTAGTTGTCTAACTTGGTATGAAGTTAACTGTGTGAATTATCCTGTGTTATAGCTTCTAGAATTTGAGGAAATTCCAGTTCTGAGGAGCCATTCCCGAGAAAATGTTCATGGTGCAGAGGATGAATGTCTGTGTGTTGATATATCAAGGTTTTTACTAGTTTTAAGCCATGATATAGGTCATAATCTAGAGTGTATTAGGTGTCTTCCGAGTATTTTTAGAGTCTTTTCAGGTATTGGCACGTTGGATCATATTTGGAGATTTTGGAGCTTTTTGGAGCCTTGGAGCAAGATAAGCCGAGAAGATCAATTTTGAGTCGATATTTGAGGGTTGTGTCAGTCGACACAAAAGAGGAAACCGTGAGAGATTAATGATCTTTGGAGAAATTTTAAAGCGGCCCAAAAGTTTTATTATTTACATTATGACCCAAATCATGTTTTGTGCACTAATTAGGTTTTACAACCATTGTTTAGGCCACACTTTTCATACTTTGAGATTTGGAGATTTTTTAGAGCTAGGGGCTGATCCGAGACTCTATTCGTCTAAGAGAAGATTTCTGACCTCAGTTTTATTAACCAATTCATTCCTTTCTATTCAAATATGTCTTTTGCTATGATTGATATATTTGAGTAGTTTTCTTAGTTGGATTCAGGGATTCTCAAAAGGGATTTTATGCTTAACAAAGGTTATTTGATTGATTAGGATTCATCACCTATTTGATTCATCACCATAAGTTGTTCTTAATGCTAGTTCTAGATTGATCACATGAAATTTAGATCATAGATTAGATAATCGACATGAAAGTGTGATTGATAATCTGAAACATACTTAGGGTGAACAAATTATCTATTCACAAATACAGTTGGCTTAGATAATTTGTGAAAAAATCGGACTTGGAGTTAATGCATGTTTAGAACTCTAGAATCGCAAAGAAATTTGGAACTCTAGGTTGTTAGACATAGTTAGTATTCACAATAAAAGTTGGTTTGTTATATTTTCGTGTTCGAGTTCTGAATATGCGCTTCATATGAATTATGATTTAATAATAATTTACATTGCATAATCTCCTGAGAATTTCTGTGAGTCTGATGTTTTTCTCTGATTGTCACGTCCCGTTTTATTTACTGGCATATTTACTTGCTTCCACCATCTGCACTCGCTTAGTTTAAGTTGAAAACAAAAGATCTATTGAGTATTATGAGGTTCATTGTTCAATACCCTATATGCTACGAATGATTATTGTACACTTGCAGTTAGAAAATAGGGATAAACTTTGACCTATCATGTTTTTGGCGTCGTTGCTATGGGCCTCTGTTTTTACTAATAAATTTGAGTTTAAGACTTCTACTAAGTTTTTTTTTTTTAGTTTTGTTACTTACATCTTTCTTTCTTGCTTGTCTTTGGTATTTCAAGTTTCTACGACCAAACTCGCTTAGCGTCGACCGACAGCTCAATAACATCGATCAACACCAAGCGCGACAATAGACATTGCATGATTAATCGTGCAACCCAAAGCAACCTGGACAAATAGCCTTTGTTTCTTTGTAATCAGGAGCTTGCTAAGTTAGAAAGAACAAACCATAAAGCGACGAAAATAGATAAAGTGATGCAAGCCATGATTGTAACTGTGGATGAGAATGGTGTTCTTCGTGTCCGTTAGGGTCAAGCTTACAATGAGCATGGACAGTTGTTGGATGCTGCGGGAAACATCATTCATGTTTCTGTCATTGAAGCCGCTGCGGGCGCAAGGCTCAATTAGCAGGGGGTGGTGACACGCAAGTTTCTGCACAAGCTGGCAGGACACTTGGAGACTATAACAGGCCTGATGAGTTCTATGCGAACAGGTCTGCGATCAGACATCCTGCCATCCAGAGACCGGACTTTGAGCTAAAAATGAGCTAATACACTGTTGTTGGACATTATCAGTTCCATGGTTTCTCTCATGAACATCCCATTGACCACATTGAACGGTTCAGGGACTTGGTGACTAGCATGAAGCATGACATAGGCAGTTACGACTATCTATTCTACAAGCTCTTCCCACACTCTCTTGGTCGTGAAGCTGCTTATTGGTTGAAGCAGTTGCCAACTCGTTCTCTTACCAACTGGAATGACACTAAGAAGGCGTTTCTGAGGAACTTATATGATGATGAGAGATTAAAAAAAATCTCTCGATCTCCCAGTTCAAACAAGCTCCAGCTGAAGCCTTTAAGGCTGCATGGGTGAGCTTTCGAGCGTACCAACGTTATTGTCCACACAATGATTTCTCACAAGTTCAGCTGTTGTGCATTTTTTTCAGAGGTGTGGATTGGAGATATCAAATGGCCTTAGATGCTGCTAGCAATGGAATGTCAACATGAAGTATCCTGAATAATTTGTTGAGTTGATTGAGAACTTGTCATCTAGAAATACTACCAACAATGCTGACTATGAAAGGAAACAACAAGCATGAAATATGGGTGGAGCTAAGATTACTGAGATGAAGAATAAGCGGGATTATGTGCACAATTTTTTAGTGGAAGCATGTTCAGTTTGCTGCAGAAGTTGAAACTTATGAGCTAGTCACATAATGTTTAGAAAAGGATGTCAACTACATTGGTGGGACTGGTTTTTAGGGTCAGAGGTTTGGAGATCAACAAGGCAGAAGTGGCTACAATGGGAATGGTCAGAAGAGTACCTTTACAGGTAATCAACACTCTTATGGTTATATTCCTAAGCCTCAGTATGAGACGTCTTTCCAGAACATCATCAGCAATTTCAGCAGGAATTATGGTTCTTCATCCTACCAGATGCCTAATGCACAAAGTGAGCAACGCGAGATGAAATTTATGCTTGAGCAGTTGCTTCATGGTCAGCAGAAGATCGCAATAGACTTCAATGGGAAAATCGACCCCCTCTACACTGACTTGAGTGAGAAAATTTATGATTTGAACATTCATGTCAAGCAGTTGGATACTCATATTGTGCATACTATTGGGTCTTCCTATAAAAACCGATGCAAAACCAAAGTATCAGTGCAATTCAGTTATATTGAGAAGTGGTAAAGAGCTATATCCAGTGCCTAGAAGAGGTCTAAGTCTTGAAAAGATCGTGGAATTGGAGGAAATTGAAGATGAGATTGTAGACGCAAGGCAAGTGTCGACCGACACCGTGGAGGAGTGTCGATCGACACCCGTACAACTTGGCGATTCTTCGAGTCTCCATGACGAAGAGAAATCGACCGACCCTGACACCATGCAAAATCCAGTGTCGACCAAGAACAGTGTCGAGTGATACACTGATGGTGTCAGTTGACATAAGCATCGAGAACTCGTTATTTCGAGCACTGACAGTAAAAAATCGGCTGAAGTCGACACCTCCAAGGTTGACAGACGAGGAAATACCAAAGAAGATTCGAATAACGACATCGGTGTCGACGACACCAATCCAACATCGGCCGACACCCATCCCGTGTAGTACCATCTGATTCCAAAAACTAGAAAATTGTTGAGGAAAGGGTGTACAAGCCCAAGTTACCTTTCCCTAGGAGTATAAGTATTCGAAGTACGAAATTTATGTGGCTAAATACTAGGTTATGCTGAATAAACTCACAATTCAAGTTCCTTTGATGGATGCCATCAAGACTACTCTGGGGGTGAATAGATGCGTAAAGGACATGCTTACAAACAAAATGATAGAAGTAGAAGGTGTAATGATTATGAAGTGTTGTAATCCAAGGTAGAATACTGGAGCAGCTCAAAGATCCATGAAGCTCCGTCTTAGAATGTTATATCTTCAAGAACATGTTCAAGAGTTTGCTGTGTGATTTTGGTTCAAGCGTCAATTTGATGCCTTACTCTGTGGCATTGACGATGGGAATCACATACTTCACACCCACTAGGATCTCTCTGATTCTAGTTGATCGGTCTGTCACGATTCCAGAGGGCCTTTTTAGAAGATATGTTAATTAAAATTGGAGATTGCTTGGTCCTTACAGACTTTGTGGTTCTGCAATATGGCGAAGAGCCTAAGAATCCTCTCATTCTAGGCAGACCATTCATGGCTATAGCTGGTTCCATTATTGATGTGAAAAGATGCAAAATAGCTTTGAATGTCGGGGATCTGATAATGAGTTTCGATATGGAAAAAATGGTTAAGCGGCCGACGATCATAAGACAGACTTTCTATGTGGACATGCTCAACAATCTAGCAGATGAGATATTTCAGGAGATGCATTCTAGAAACTTCAGGAGCGAGCTTTTATCAACTCTGCGCAAGAAGCAGAGTATCATGACGACGATGCTGCGGGGTATGTACAATGATGAATGATAGTGGGCATGTGATGCACTTGGTTGCGCATAAGGAACTCATTTGTACCTCTCAGAGAGATGCAATTTTGGGAGATTGGAGCGAGGAAAGAGATCCTAAAATCAAGCTCAAACAGCACCCTGCAAGGCTAAGGTATGCATTTCTTGGACTTAATTATTCATATCCTATGATTATAAATGCTTCCTTGAAAAAACCAGAGACCACCGTACTGCTGAGAAATTTGCAAAGTACCGCAAAGCTCTGGGCTATTCTCTTGATGATATTTCAGGTATCTCTCCGGACTTGTGCACGCATAGGATCCACCTTGAGGATGAGAGCATGTCATCGATTGAATGTCAGAGGCGTCTAAATCCGATTCTGAAGGAGGTCGTCAAAAAGGGGATCATGAAGCTCTTTGAAGCAGGGATCATCTATTCCATCTCATACATCAACATGATCAATCTAGTTCACATGGTTCTTAAGAAAGGAGGGGTCACAGTGGTGAATAAAAACAAGAACGAGCTGATTCCTACAGGGACTATCATTGGACACATGATGTGCATCGACTACATGAAGTTGAATGCAGCGACCAGAAAGGACCACTTTCCTTTGCCTTTCATTGATTAGATGTTGGATAGGCTCATGAATCATCCCTACTATTGCTTCCTATATGGGTACTCAGGTTTCATTTAGATCCTTATCCATTCAGAGGACTAGGAGAAGACCACTTTTACATGTCCTTATAGTGAATTTGCATGTTGCAGAATTCCATTTAGGCTTTTTAATGTTCATGTGACTTTCTAGAGATTCATGATGTCCCTCTTCAAGGACATGATTGAAGACTACATGAAGGTCTTTATGGATGATTTCTCTGTCTACAAACCATCTTACCACGACTTCCTGGAAAACGTATGAAAAGTGCTTGCTAAATGTAAAGAAAAACACTTGGTTCTGATTAGGAGAAGTGCCATTTTATGGTCAGAGATGACACTGTTCTTAGGCATATTGTTTCAGAGGCTGATATTGAGGTAGATCGAGGTGATGATGGGACTGCAGGCGCCTGATTAGTCAAAGAAATGAGGAATTTTCTGGGTCACGCTAAATTTCTACATGTGATTCATCAGAGACTTCAGCAAAATCGTGAGACGACTTAGTGCTCTACTTTGCAAGGATGTGAAATTTGAATTCACTGCTGAATGCCAATAAACTTTTAAACATATCAAGCATTATTTAGTGAGTGCCCTTATAGTACAACCACCAGAATGGGATTTCCCTTTCGAAGTGATGTTTGATACTAGTGATTTCGCAGTAGGAGCTATTTTGGGGCAGAGAAAGGACATGGAATATCATGTATCTACTATGCTAGTAGGAGTCTTGATGATGCACAAAGAAACTATGAAAACACAGAGAAGGAGTATCTAGATGTGGTTTTTGCCTTTGAGAAGTTTTGCCTTACTTGGCTGGTTTGAAGGTTATTGTGCATACAAATCACTCTGCTCTAAAGTACGTAATGCAGAAGAAGGATGAAAAACCCAGTTTGCTGAGATGGATACTTCTTCATCAAGAGTTTGACATTGAGGTGAAAGACAAGAAAGGGGTTGAAAATGAAGTTGTTGTTCATCTCTCAAGGATCAGAGTTGAAGACGATTTCCCCATATGTGATTTTATGCTTGAGGAAATCATCTACATGATTGAGACCAGATTTTGGCCGGACTTAGTGAAAAATCTGAAAATTTCACAAGCTGTAAAGTCGGTGTCGGTCGATACACCATTGGTGTCGGTTGATAACCAACTCGAAAACATGAAGGGAAATCAACCTAAGTCGTTGCTCCATGTTCGACATTCTTTAGAGTTGATCGATACCATACTTGGTGTCTGTCGACACCCTTCATAGACGAGATCAAATTGTGCAGAATTTTGGATTTTTGCTTTTGGAGGAGCTGTATCTACTAGGACTTCTCCTGCTTGATCCTGGTATGCTGACATTCCTAATTACCTTGCCACAGACGACGAGCCAGACGAATCAAAAGGCTTTGTGATATATCATAGTTTTTACTAGTTTTAGACCATGATATAAGTGTGTTTTAGAGTCTATTTGTGTTTCTTTAGAGTCATTTACAGGTTTTATTAGGTACATGCACATTTGGAGCAGAAGTGGAGATTTTGGAGCTGTTTGGTGCATTTTGGAGATTTGGTCCGAGAGACAGAGTTCACTGTCCAGATTTGAGGATTGCGTCGATCGTTGCACACCTGCATCGATCGATGCATAGCGCGAATGGGCCAGACTCGGCGGTTTAATGAAGAATGCTGATATTGCAGAAAATCCCAGAAGTTCCAGATATTTACACAGAAGCCCAAAACGTGTTTTAGACTATATATTAGGGTTTTTAGCCACTTGTTTAGGCTACGCTTTTCTTAAGTCTTATTTTCTTTTCAGAGAGAGTTAGGGGCTGATCCTGATCTCGAAAGAGAGAGGATTTTGAACCCCAGTTCTTTATTTGATTTTATAATATTTGGTTTTCTATTCATGATGTTTTCTGTTCCGATGAACATGTTTGAGTAGATTACCTGTTAAGTTTAGGGATTCTCATTAGGGATTTCATGGAATTATAGGTTGATAAATCTGTAGGGATTCATATATGTTAGTTCTTCATCTAGGATTGTTCTTACTGCTTAATATGAATTAGTTACCCAGATTTATGATGTTAGGTTGATTGATACAACGACAGTTGGTTAATTAGTTAGAAAGAACCTAGATGAGCAATTTAATTACTCGCAAAGGAATTTGGTTTAATTAGATTGTGAACATATCGAACTTGGAATTAAAGCTGGTTTAATCTGTTAGTAATTGCAAAGGAATTTGGATTGCTGCACTTAGACTTAGAGAATTCTCGCAACGACAGTTGGTTAATTCTATATCTGTGTTTGAGTTCTAAAATAGCTCTTAATTAGATCCCGATTGATTGATTAGCTTATATTCCTGATTTTCTGAGAACTCCCTAGACTTAACGCTTTGCCTTCTTGCTCACAAACTTGCTACTGATTTACTTTCCTGCATTGCTTTCTAGTTTCTAATCATATTTGCTTTTTCCTAGTTTAGTCTCTTCTGTTTTAATTCTATTGTTGACCGGAGTCCCTGTGGATTCGATACCCTAAGTACTACAACTACATCACTGTGCACTTGAAGTTGGAATAGGGATAATTCTTGACCTATCAAGTTTTTGGCGCCGTTGTCGGGGACACTTTTGAGTCTCCGATAGATTTGAACTTAGGGTTTAGAATAGGTTTTTCGTTTTTTTGTTTTTTATCATTAATTTTTTTTCTGTTTCTTGCGTTTCAGGTACGCCTGTAATCGCCCTGCAACGATCGACACGGTCATGTGTGTCGATCGTTGCATTCTCGAGCTTGCATCGATCGATGCTACTCTGCATCGATCGACACAGTGCGAAAGAATGATGGGAATGATGGAACGGATGTTGGAAAATCAGCAGAATAACTCGTTCTGCAGAGGCTATGGTTCCTATTCATTCACCAGAGATTATGAATCTCCATCATATCAGCTTGTTCCTCCCCACAATACACAGTCTAATAAGCTGATGAGCATGATGGAGCAGTTATTGGAGAAGCAGGAAGAGGATTTAAACTACATCAATAGCTCTGGATTTCAAGAAAACAGGTTTGGTAATCAGCAAGGTAATTCTTATCAGAGAACCTATGGATCGTCCTCATATCAGACACCTCTTGCTGCTAAAGCTTATAAGAGCAAGATGGAATCCATGATGGAGCAGTTACTAGAGGGTCAGACCAAGATGAAGGAATGTTTAGTGTTAATCCTGATTCAGTTCATCAGATTAATGTAGGAACTGTTTAGTTGATCCTGATTCAATTCACAGATTCATATCAACCTAAACATACAGATCTAGGTTCTCTTGATTAGAAACATTAGATGATCTCACCTTTTACCTGTTTGTTGCAGCGGAAGGAATAGAACAGGTCAGAGATCAGAGAGATACACCGAGGGATGAATCCTCCAAAGGTTCACACACGCGATCACAGGAATGGCTGCTAGACCACGAGGAGAGAGGCGCGCAGAGAGAGAGAGGCTCGCGGCTGGGGAGGCTAGGGTTAGGGAGAAAAGACTTGGCTTTTTAGTTTATAAAAGCCTTCTCTTTCCCTTTTGGGCTTTTGGGCCCAAAATACCAATCTGATTAAATCCCATGGATTTAATCAGACCCATTAGTCTCTCTCTTAGTACGACAAATGCCTGGCACTTTTACCGTACTTCTGCTAAGCCGTTCCAACACATTTTCCTGTTAGCTTAGGCGTGTGACCCATATGGGATCATATAATAATGGCAATAAGTCCAAGACTTATAGATCATGAGCGGACTCTAGCAAGCCATCATGATCCCTAGTATTATATGACTTATGTCTGATCTTTGACATACTCTTACTTTCTAGAGACAGTACCGAGATTACTGGACACAATTCCAACAATCTCCCACTTGTACTGGAATCTCTGTATTCATAATCCTTTTGTCACAAAATCTCGATTAGTCATAAGGCAAGATTAGTGTCATCCTTATAAAGCCTAATCTTGTTCATCGGACTCTGATTTGATACTGACAATCCAAACGACTCGGGAAAGTCCGTTTGAGCATGGCCATGCATTTTCCAGTATTCAAATCTCCGATTGGCCTAGAGATATTCACTCCATATATATTGGAGGGACAAATTCCGTCTTGTTCCATCACTGTAAACTACTCATTTCATAATGTACCCAAACAAGGTCCTTATAACTATCGCAGAACGATAGCGTTAGACAATGATCAAAGTACATCAGTCCATGTGCAATCACATGCATGTGAACTCAGGTCTAAGGACTATACTCTATAGTCGTAGTAAGAATCTCTTATGACACAGATATAAATATCCTGAAGAGTTCTTATAAGCGGGTCATGTCCGGTCGTATGTTCCCAACATACACCTATGTACTGACTTTGATGCCGCGCATCTATGACACATTGAGACTTCGTCATAAGTCACGTACCAATCCAATCTCACACGGTTGTTGGTGTTCCAATTTCAACAACCTTCGACTAGGGACAGGATGATATAAAACATTTATCAAATATAGGGTCTCATGATCAAGCTAAATGACTTTGATGACTCAAGATCAAGTCACTTACTTCGATGACCTATAAAATGGTTCATATCATTTTGGAACGATTATTTCATCACAGTTAAAATAATCTTGAAATAATAATTTCATTAAAACATAAAATAATGTTTTACAAGAACATATCAAATAACTAAAATAAAGCCCACAAAACTCCCACTCAAATTTAGATTACATTTCAATGTTTCTAATGCCTATAGCTTCAGTCAGGAACTCGAGCTTAGGCCTTGGGAGTGGCTTTGTCAACGGATCAGCGACATTATCATCTGTCGGAACTCGGCTGATCTTGACTTCCTTTCTATTAACGATGTCACGTATCAAGTGAAATCTTCTTTGAACATGCTTGGATTTCTGGTGTGATCTTGGTTCCTTTGCCTGAGCTATAGCACCATTGTTGTCACAAAACAGTGCCAGAGGCTCAGCCGCATCTGATATCACACCTAGTTCCATAATGAACTTTCGTATCCAAACAGCTTCCTTCGCTGCTTCTGAGGCGGCGATATATTCAGCTTCTGTAGTGGAATCAGCAACGGTGTCCTGCTTGGAGCTTCTCCAACTTACTGCACCGCCATTCAGACAAAAGATATAACCGGACTGTGACCGGAAATCATCTGTGTCTGTCTGGAAACTTGCGTCCGTGAATCCACTGACTTTAAGCACATCACTTCCACCGTACACCAAGAACTTATCCTTAGTATGTCTTAGATACTTCAAGATATTCTTTACGGCAATCCAATGGTTTTCACCTGGATTTGACTGGTATCTACTCGTCATGCTCAATGCATAAGCAACATCAGGACGAGTACAGATCATGGCATACATGACAGATCCTATTGCAGATGCATAAGGAATATTCTTCATGCGCTCAAGCTCAGCATCCGACGTAGGGCTCTGCTTCTTGCTTAGCGTTGTGCCATGCACCATTGGCGTGAAGCCCTTCTTGGAATCTTTCATGCTGAATCTTTGTAGGACTTTGTCAATGTATGAGTCTTGACACAAGCCTATCAGCCTCTTAGGTCTATCCCGATAGATCCTAATTCCAAGAACGTATGCGGCTTCACCCATGTCTTTCATGGAAAAACAACTTCCAAGCCAGTCCTTTACAGACTTCAGCATTGGAACGTCGTTTCCGAGAAGCAATATGTCATCGACATACAGAATAAGAAACACTATCTTGCTCCCACTAGTTTTCTTATACACGCATTGTTCTTCTTCGTTTCTGATGAAGTCAAATTGCTTGATCGCTTCATCAAAACGAAGATTCCAGCTCCTCGATGCTTGCTTCAATCCATAAATGGATTTATGAAGCTTGCATACTTTCCCAGCATTCTTCGGATCTATGTAACCGTCAGGTTGTGTCATATACACATCCTCTTACAGAATACCATTCAGGAAGGCGGTTTTCACGTCCATCTGCCAAATTTCATAATCATGAAAAGCTGCAGTTGCTAGTAGAATCCGAATAGATTTCATCATAGCCACTGGTGAATAGGTTTCATCGTAAACCACACCGTGAACTTGTCTGAAACCTTTTGCCACCAACCTGGCTTTATAAATCTGGACATTTCCATCCACGTCAATCTTCTTCTTGAAGATCCATTTGCACTCGATGGCTTTTACACCAGCAGGCAAGTCAACCAACGAAAATACTTGGTTGACCGACATGGAGTCCATTTCGGAATCAGTGGCCTTGCGCCACTTAGAGGAATCTGGGCCCATCATGGCTTGATTGAAGTTCGATGGTTCATCACCATCAATGATCAAAAGATCATGACAGTCAGTCACGAGGAATCCTTGATATCTCTCGGGTTCGTGACGGATCCTCCCGGATCTTCGAACTTCAGGTACTACAGGTTCAGGCTCTACAATTTCTTGTAGGTCCTCCTGCTGCTCTTCCTCATTAGGTTGAGCAGTATCCTGTTCATCTTGAATTTCTTCAAGCAGTACCTTACTCCCACTGTTTTTCTTAGAGAGAAACTCTCTCTCAAGAAAGTTACAATCCCGGGCAACAAAGATCTTGTTCTCGGAACGTAGATAGAAGTAATAAGCCTTGGTTTCCCGTGGATAACCAATGAAATAGCATTTGTCAGATTTTGGTGTAAGCTTGTCTGAGATTAATCTCTTGACATAGGCTTCACAACCCCAAATTCTGAGATAAGACAGCACTGGAGCTTCTCCAGTCCATAATTCATATGGTGTCTTTGCTACTGCTTTTGATGGCGCTCTGTTTAGAGTGAACACTGCTGTTAGCAGAGCATATCCCCAAAGGGATATTGGAAGGTCTGTGTGACTCATCATAGATCGAACCATATCCAATAAGGTCCGATTTCTCCTCTCAGACACACCATTCCATTGAGGTGTTCCAGGAGGAGTGAGTTGGGATACGATCCCACACTCTCTTAGATGATCACTGAATTCTTGGCTTAAGTATTCTCCTCCTCGGTCGGACCGAAGAGCCTTAATGCTTTTGCCAAGTTGGTTCTGTACTTCATTTTGGAATTCTCTGAACTTCTCAAAAGATTCAGACTTATGTTTCATCAAATAAACATATCCATACCTACTGAAATCATCAGTGAAGGTAATGAAGTACTGATAGTTTCCTCTTGCATTTGTGGACATTGGGCCACACACGTCAGTGTGTATCAGGCCCAATAAGTCACTGGCCCTCTCGTTAGGTTTATTAAAGGGGGCCCGTGTCATTTTGCCCATCATGCAGGATTCGCATTTCTCACATGACTCAAAGTCAAATGAGCCAAGAAGTCCATTCGAATGGAGCCTCTTGATGCGTTTCTCGCTGATGTGCCCTAAACGACAATGCCATAGAAACGTTCGGTTTTCCTCATTAGGTTTAAACCGTTTTGTATTAATGTTATATATTGGCGCGGATTGATCGAGTATGTAAAGCCCATTCGTAAGAGGGGCAGAACCATAGAACAAATTGTTGCGATTGAAGGAACATAATTTATTCTTAACTGAAAAATCATAACCTTCCAAATCCAACAAAGAAATTGAAATAATATTTCTGCTTATAGCAGGTACAAAATAACAATTATTGAGTTCTAAAATCAATCCCGAAGGTAAAGACAACAAGTATGTGCCTACAGCTAGTGCTGGAACTTTCGCTCCATTCCCAACTCGTAGCTCCACTTGTCCTTGCTTCAGCCTTCTACTGTTGCTGAGTGCCTGCATATTAGTACAAATATGAGCCCCACAACCAGTATCCATAACCCATGAGGTATTATCAGAAGTAGTTGTATTAACTTCTATAACAAAAATACCTGTCGAAGAAGTCTCGAGAGTCTTCTTCTTCAATTCCTTTAGACCTTCTTGGAATTTCTTACAATCTCTTCTCCAATGCCCCAGTTCTTTGCAGAATCTGCACATGTCAGTTGGCCCAGCCTTTGACTTGGGCTTGGGCTTTGGCGTGTCCTTGTCCGCGACTTGGACAGCCTTGGCCTTTCCCTTATCCTTAGCAGAGGATTTCTTAAACCCCTTGCCCTTTTGCACCATAAGCACATTGGGGTCCTTGGCGGTTTTCCTCAAGTTGGGCTCTGCAGTCTTGAGCATTCCGTGAAGCTCAGGCAATGTCCTACTCAAGCCATGCATGTTAAAGTTCAGAATGAACTGATCATAGCTTGCAGGTAATGACTGCAGAATGATGTCGCATGCAAGTTCCTGGCTGATTGGGCAGTCGAGTTTCTGAAGATGATCGAGATAACCCATCATCTTCAAGACATGAGGACTCACTGCCGCATTCGCAGCCAACTTGCAGTCCAAGAGGTTCTTAACTGTCTGGAACCTCTCAGTCCTAGCCTGCTCCTGAAAAAGCGATTCCAGGCTTGCCATTATCTCAATTGGTGACAACACACTCTCGAACTGCATTTGCAGCTCAGCAGTCATTGTCGCCAACATAAGGCAATACACATCATTTTCATCTGACGAATGCTTTTCCAAAGCATTATGCAGAGTCCTGGCAGCATTGGCAAGAGGCCTCTCGGGGAGGGGATCACGAAGGACATAATCCTTCTTCTCCTGCTTGAGGACCAGCCTCAAGTTCCTTGACCATGTCAGGAAGTTCGTTCCAGTCAGCTTCTCCTTCTCGAGAACAGACCGGATCGAGAATGTGTTTTGTGTGCTTGTAGTAGTCATATCTGAAATATATAAATAAAAAGGTTATTAGTTATTATGTTCAAAATGACTAATCTCGTATTAAAAATTTAATATGATTAATCACGCATTATATTCAATAACATCAGTTACCCTCAATAGAATATAATGATTCCAAGATCCACATATAACTAAGATTAAAGTGGGCCACTGGCCGTCACCCAACCTTAGCTTATATCGGTAAGCCCTATATCGGCTAATTATATCCGTGATATAACTCTTGGTTGTGAATCTGGGCCCGAGGCCCAATCCACTCTGATGTCTCAAGGCCCGGGACTCCCGATGGCCTAGTCAAGAAAAACCAGACTATACAGTCATGTAATCATCAATGTCTGGGACTCCCAATGACATTTATGAATCACAAACCGTCTTACCCACGCAAAAATAGACACCCTCACACTGTAAGGCCATGAATACAATTGAATGGGCTTTGACAGCTGACATAGCCTGGATAAGACATCCAACGCTTGATATTATTTGAGGTTCGTAGGTTTATTAAAATTCATTCCCAAAATAGAAGATTACTATTTCGGGAAACTTTCCATTTTTGGGAACCTACTATTTTTGGAAACTTTCTAAAATTGGAAACTTTCTAAAACCGGAAACTTTCTAACTTTAGAAATTTCTTAAAAATCCAAAACCCGCAAATCCAGAAACTTCTATTTTAAGAAACTTTCTAATTTCAAAATTTCGGAAACTTTAATTTAAAATCGATTTTATAAATTTATAAAATAAATTTTAAATTGATCTGAAGAAAGACTCAAATAATTGGCCCAATTGTTTTAACTTCTTGGCCCGAGGCCCAAGAATTGGTCCATGTCCAAGACATGACCCAATTGTCCAATTATTTGACATAACCGGTCTGGTTCATTAAAATTGGTCTAACCAAATTTTAATTACTACGATGACCACAATTGTCAACCGGTTATTTACTAAACCGGAATTTCTCAATTTATTTGGTCCAACCAAATCAAATTAGAAATTCCTGGTTTAGGCACTAAATCCAATATTTCTTTCGACATTGGATTTCTTATCCCGGTTTAACCAGATTTAATAAAATTATTAAAATCTGTTT
The DNA here is from genome assembly GCA_030180135.1 of Orychophragmus violaceus. Classification (NCBI taxonomy): domain Eukaryota; kingdom Viridiplantae; phylum Streptophyta; class Magnoliopsida; order Brassicales; family Brassicaceae; genus Orychophragmus; species Orychophragmus violaceus. Next base: position 10,756,248 of record CM058236.1, read on the forward strand.
ATTAAACCAGAACGTATCAGTTTTAATTAAAATTTTAAAACGAGCCTTGAATCGAACCGAATTTGGTCACGAACCGAACCGAGTTGGTCGTGACCTAGCTTTTGGATCATGTCCGACCAGCCGCATTCAATCCATGATCCACGGACGGCCGAGCCTCACGTGATCGGGATGCAATCTGGACGGTCGATGATCGGACGAGCTCTAGACGGGACGATGCTTGGCTGAGACGCGACGATCGGGACGAGCCGGACGAGATCACGGACGCGATCGCCAAGCGATCGTGGTCGATCTTTCTCGCACGTCAAGCAATCATCGGGACAGTCGGATGAGATGCGATCGGGACGATCGATCGGCCCATCTCTCGCGATCATTCGCGATCCGTCCGACGATCCGACCCAACCGGCCAACTCTCGGCCGTGATAACCAACCGGCCAAGCCGGTCGATCTCTCCTTGGCCGATCGCAAGAAAACGAGTCATATAGCTCGGTTTTGCGATTTCAAACGTTTGTTCAGGATTCAATTCAGTTTCTTAAGTGTTTTTCTTATCAGTAGTTGATTCAAAACACTTCTAAACAGATTAAACAACCTAAACATGAATCTAAAACAAGAAATCCTAAGAACCAATGGCTCTGATACCACTGTAGGAACTGTTTAGTTGATCCTGATTCAATTCACAGATTCATATCAACCTAAACATACAGATCTAGGTTCTCTTGATTAGAAACATTAGATGATCTCACCTTTTACCTGTTTGTTGCAGCGGAAGGAATAAAACAGGTCAGAGATCAGAGAGATACACCGAGGGATGAATCCTCCAAAGGTTCACACACGCGATCACAGGAATGGCTGCTAGACCACGAGGAGAGAGGCGCGCAGAGAGAGAGAGGCTCGCGGCTGGGGAGGCTAGGGTTAGGGAGAAAAGACTTGGCTTTTAGTTTATAAAAGCCTTCTCTTTCCCTTTTGGGCTTTTGGGCCCAAAATACCAATCTGATTAAATCCCATGGATTTAATCAGACCCATTAGTCTCTCTCTTAGTACGACAAATGCCTGGCACTTTTACCGTACTTCTGCTAAGCCGTTCCAACACATTTTCCTGTTAGCTTAGGCGTGTGACCCATATGGGATCATATAATAATGGCAATAAGTCCAAGACTTATAGATCATGAGCGGACTCTAGCAAGCCATCATGATCCCCAGTATTATATGACTTATGTCTGATCTTTGACATACTCTTACTTTCTAGAGACAGTACCGAGATTACTGGACACAATTCCAACAATTAATTCATCCTAAACATGCCAGATCTAGGTTCTCTTGAATAGAAACAATAAGATCTCACCTTTTACCTGTTTATGCAGCGGAAAGAGAGAACATGTCAGAGATCAGAGAGCCACCAAGTGATAACTCCTCCAGAGGTTCACACACGCACACCAAGCAGGAAGAGAGGCTGCTAGACCAAAGGAGAGGAGGCGCAGAGAGAGAGGAGGCTGGCGCAAAAGTGGCTAAGAAATTAGAGAGCTAGGTCTGATTTTATTCATTAAAATCCCTTCTAGTTCTCATGGGCCTTTGGGCCTAATTCTCTGTTCTGATTAAATCCTTTGGATTTAATCAGGCCCTTTTAGTCTCTCCAAGTACAGTAAATGCCTAGCACTTTTACCGTACCTCTGCTAAACCGTTCCTTCGTATTTTCCCGTTAGCTTAGGCGTGTGACCCATATGGGATCATACAATAAAGGCAATAAGTCCAAGACTTATAGATCATGAGCGGACTCTAGCAAGCCATCATGACCCCCAGCATTGTATGACTTATGTCTGATCATTGACATACTCTTACTTTCTAGAGACAGTACAGAGATTACTGGACATAATTCCAACAATCTCCCACTTGTACTGAAATCTCTGTATTCATAATCCTTTTGTCACAATATCTCGATTAGTCATAAGGCAAGATTAGTGTTATCCTTATAAAGCCTAATCTTGTTCATCGGACTCTGATTTGATACTGACAATCCAAACGACTCGGGAAAGTCCGTTTGAGCATGGCCATGCATTTTCCAGTATTCAAATCTCCGATTGGCCTAGAGATATTTACTCCATTTATATTGAAGGGACAAATCCCGTCTTGTTCCATCACTGTAAACTACTCATTTCGTAATACACCCAAACAAGGTCCTTATAGCTATCGCATAACGACAGCGTTAGACAATGATCAAAGCGCATCAGTTCACGTGCAGTCACATGCATGCGAACTCAGGTCTAAGGACTATACTCTATAGTCGTAGTAAGAATCTCTTATGACACATATATAAATATCCTGAAGAGTTCTTATAAGCGGGTCTAGTCCGGTCGTATGTACCCTACATACACCTATGTACTGACTTTGATGCCGCGCATCTATGACACACTGAGACTTTGTCATAAGTCACATACCAATCTAGTCTCACACGGTTGTTGGTGTTCCAATTTCAACAACCTTCGACTAGGGACTGAATGATACAAGCCATCTATCAAATATAGGGTCTCATGATCAAGCTAAATGACTTTGATGACTCAAGATCAAGTCACTTACTTCGATGACCTATAAAATTGTTTATATCACTTTGGAACGATTATTTCATCACAGTTAAAATAATCTTGAAATAATAATTTCATTAAACATCTTAAATGTTTTACAAGAACATATCTAATAACTAAATAAAGCCCTTTAATAACTCCCACTGAAATTAAGACTGCATCTTAATTTCACTTATCCTACAGCAACAGTCCGCGACTCGTGCTTAGGCCTAAGGAGTGGCTTCGTTAATAGATTAGCAACGTTCTCATTCATTAAAACTTGCTGATCTACTTAACATCTCTGTCATTTATCTCACGGAATAGGTTATACCTACCCTCAAGGTGTTTGGACCTCCGATGTGCAGCTAGTCTCATCTATGCTGGGAATCACATCAAGTTCAGTGACGAACTCTTCTTTCCAAACAACCTCTTTCGCCGCTTTCCAAGCTGCGAAATGTTCAGCTTAAGTCATGGAGTCAGCAACAGTGCCTTGCACCGCCAGACAGACACAAGATATAACCGGACTGTGACCGGAAATCATCTTTGTCCGTTGGAAACTTGCCTTTCAGACTCTATCGACTTGTAGCACCTCACTTTCTCCGTAAATCATGAATTTATCATGTGTATTCCTTGAATACTTTAGGATACCCTTTACGGCAATCCAGTGATTCTTTGCTGGATTTGACTGGTCTTTACTTGTCTTGCTTAACATTAAAGCAACATTAAACAAGTACGTTTCATGGCATACATGATAGATCCAATTTCCGACGCATATGGAATCTTATCCATGCATTTAAGCTCAGCAGTTATCGTAGGACACTGTGTCTTGCTTAACGTAATGCCATGTGACATTGGCATAAACCCTTCTTGGAATGCTGAAAACGTGTAGGACTTTGTCGGGATAAGAATCCTGACTTTGTCCTACCAGCTCTTTTGGATCTCTATCTTTAGATCCAAAATCCAAGAACTACGTGGTTTTACCCATGTCAATCATAAAACCAACTCCCAAGCCAGTCCTTTACCGACTGCAGCATTGGGACGTTATATCCGAGAATCAGTATGTCTTCGACATACACTATGAGAAATGCAATAATGCTCCCACTTATCTAATAGTAAACGCACAGTTCCATTTCGTTCCTGTTCAAGTCAAAACCTTGACTACTTCAACAGAACGAAGATTCCAACTCCGATATGTTTGCTTCCATCCATGAATGGATCAATAAAGCTAACTTACACATAGTGTAATTTTTCGGAGTCCGGGCTCACTTTCGCTTCTTTGAATTTCGCAGATTCGTCGCTTTCAATGATCATCAGATCATGCGAACTCTCAATGATTATTTGGTTCAACTAATGGCGAGAAATCACTCTCGGATTAGTAACTGATTCATTCATATCTGCGAACTTCAGGCTCCACAGGTGTAGATTCTACAGAAATCTGTAAATCCATCCGTTGCTCTCCCTCAACAGGTTGAGCAGCCACCTATATTCCTCGAATTTCTTCGAGTTATACTTTTACTCCCACTGTTCTTCTTGGAAAAAAACTTCCTTTCTTAGAAAACAGAATGGACGTAAAAGTAACAAGCCTTGGTTTCCCTAGGACAACCAGCGAAGTAGCACAACTACAAATATTCAGTAAAGACGAATTTGGATCGATTCCAATCCACATTTACGTGGTGTCTTTCAACTGATATTGGTGGAACTATTTGAGCGTAAACTTAGATATTTCTAGAGCGTTATTCTTAAAGAATATCATGGAAGATTCGTGTGATTCATCTTTAATCATTTCTAATAAGATCTGATTCTTTCTCACAGAAACACCTTCAGGTTTTCAGGAGAAATGAGCTGTGAATCGATTTCACACTCATTCAGATGATCACATAATCAATGACTTAAGTATTCTCACTCGTGATCTGATCCAGAGTCTTAATACTTCTGTCATTTAGATCCTATACTTCATTCTGGAACTCTTTCGACCATGTCAAAGAATTCCTACTTGTGTCTCATCAAATGAACACAGTCACACTCACTGAAGTAATCAGTAGAGACAATGAAGTACAGGAAATTTTCTCTGGCATTACTGCTCATTGGGCCACATACATGAGTATGTTCCAGGTCCAATAAGCCTTTGGGCTTTTCTCTAGCTTGGCTAAGATAGGCCCTTTACCTTTTGGTCCAGTAAACAGAATTCAAGTCTCATAAGATATCTTATCAAATGAGCCCAACAGTCCATAACTATGGGATTTCTGAATCCGACTTACTCTATGTGACCAAGACTTTTATGCCAAGAAAAATCAGGTTTAATTCATCAGATTTAAACCAATTCGGTATTTATGTTACATTTAGGCACTCTTTGGTTTAAGATATAAAACCCATTCCTTGAATAGGGTGCTACAATTAATATTTCATTAAGATCAAAAGAACAAAAATTGTCTTTTATCAAAATGAAAAATATTCAAATTCTTACAAGAAAATGAAAGACAACTCTGCTTAAAGCAGGTAATTGTAGCAATTACTTAATACAAAACCAAGCCTCAAAGGGATCTATAAGTGAAAATCCTACGGCTGAGGCAGCATCCCAAGCTCCTTCCAGACATGTAGTTTCACTTGCCCTTCCTTCAAAGTTCTACTGTTGACCAGGCTCTGCATATTATAACAAATATCAGTGCCACAACCAGTATCCAATACCTATAAGGTAGAACTTGAAGTAATAACATGAATACCTGAGGAAGTAGTCTCATACATCAACTTCAACTCCTCATCATCTTCCATGAATTTAATGCAATTTCTCTTCCAATGCCCAGTCTCTTTACAGTAGCAGCACTTACCAACGTAAGAGGTATCTGACTCGGGCTCAGAAGACACACGCTAGCCATGATTCAAAATCTGGACAACTTTGTCTTCACCCTTATCAGCATTAGGTTTAGTAAACCTACCCTTCTCATTCATGAGATTGTACAGGGTACTCTTCACGTTTGGCTCAACTGTCTTGAGCATATCATGCAGTTCAGTCAGCGTCTTCGTTAAGCCTTTCTTGATATAGTTCCTTCTGAACTTATCATAGCTTGACGGCAGTGACTGCAGAATGATCTCAGTTGCCAATTCTTGACTAACTGGATAATCCAGTTTCCTCAGGTTATCAATGTAACCCATCATTTTACTGACATGAGGACTAACTGGATGATCATTTGGTAGCTTGCAGCTAGTGAGAGACTTAACCAACTGGTATCTCTCCACTCTTGTCTGCTCCTGAAATTTCAATTTCAGGCTGCTGATCATCTCTATTGGCGACTCCATGTTCTCATATTGCTTCCGCAAGTCTGAGTCCATCGTAGCCAATATCAGACCACGCACATCTACCGCATCATTATAATGCTTATTCCAAGCATCATATACTGCATGAGAAGCATTGGACCCGATCCTCACGGGGAGAGCTCTCTCAAGGACATAGTCCTTTCTCTCCTGTCTGAGGACAAGCCTCAGGTTCCGCGACCAAGTCAAGAAATTTGATCCGTTCAGCTTGTTCATCTCAAGGACAGACCGGATCGAGAAAGTGTTTTGATTGTTTGTGCTAGTCATAACTGAAAATTAAGATAAAAGGATTTTAGTTAATATGTTCAATATGATTAATCTTTTATTATACTTAATATGATTAATCACGCATTATATTCAATAACATTAGTTACCCTCAATAGAATATAATGATTCCAAGATCCACATATAACTAAGATCAAAGTGGGCCACTGGCCATCACCCAACCTTAGCTTATATCGGTAAGCCCTATGTCGGCTAATTATATCCGTGATATAACTCTTGGTTGTGAATCAGGGCCCGAGGCCCAATCCACTTTGATGTCTCAAGGCCCGGGACTCCCGATGGCCTAGTCAAGAAAACCAGACTATACAGTCATGTAATCATTAATGTCTGGGACTCCCAATGACATTTATGAATCACAAACCGTCTTATCCACGCAAAAGTAGACACCCTCACACTGTAAGGCCATGAATACAATTGAATGGGCTTCGACAGCTGACATAGAATGGACAAGACATCCAACGCTTGATATTATTTGAGGTTTGTAGGTTTATTAAAATTCATTCCCAAAATAGAAGATTACTATTTTGGGAAACTTTCCATTTTTTTGGAAACCTACTATTTTTGGAAACTTTCTAAAATTGGAAACTTTCTAACTTTAGAAATTTCTTAAAATCCAAAACCCGCAAATCTAGAAACTTCTATTTAAGAAACTTTCTAATTTCAAAATTTCGGAAACTTTAATTTAAAATCGATTTATATAACTTTATAAAATAAATTTTAAATTAATCTGAAGAAAAGACTCAAATAATTGGCCCAATTGTTTTAACTTCTTGGCCCGAGGCCCAAGAATTGGTCCATGTCCAAGACATGACCCAATTGTCCAATTAAATGACATAACCGGTCTGGTTCATTAAAATTGGTCTAACCAAAATTAATTACTACGATGACCACAATTGTCAACCGGTTATTTACTAAACCGGATTTTCTCAATTTATTTGGTCCAACCAAATCAAACTAGAAAATCCTGGTTTAGGCACAAAATCCAATTTTTCGACTTTGGATTTCTTATCCCGGTTTAACCAGAACTTAATAAAATTATTAATTCTGTTTATTAAACCAGGACGTTTAATTTTAATAAAATTTTAAACCGAGCCTTAAACCGAAACGAACCGATTTTGTCACGAACCATTCATGGCCCGTGACCTAGCCGCAAGCCAGCACGCGAACGATCCACGACCGGACGGCTGCTGGACGCGACGAGACGGTCGATTGTTCGGGACGTGACGAGGCATGCGATCGGGACGATCCAGTCGGCTCTCGGTCACGCTATCGGCGCGGGACGGTTGCTGGCTGAGACGCGATCGGGACGGATCACGCTCGCGATCGGGACGGCCGAGTGCCTCACGCGATCGGTCCAGCTTGTGATCGGTTCGACCACGCGACGCGATCCAACGATCGGTCCGTGCGTCTCACGATCCGGATGTGCGGTTCAAACCACAATCCGACGCAACCAATTCATATAGATTGGATTGCGATTTTCATTAGTTTGTTTAGGTTTCAATTCTTGTTTCTTAAGTGATTTCTCTTATCAGTAGTTGATTCAAAACACTTTTAAACAAGAAAAACAATCCTAAACATGAATCTAAACAAGAAAAACCAGAACCAATAGCTCTGATACCACTGAAGGAATGTTTAGTGTTAATCCTGATTCAGTTCATCAGATTAATTCATCCTAAACATGCCAGATCTAGGTTCTCTTGAATAGAAACAATAAGATCTCACCTTTTACCTGTTTATGCAGCGGAAAGAGAGAACAGGTCAGAGATCAGAGAGCCACCAAGTGATAACTCCTCCAGAGGTTCACACACGCACACCAAGCAGGAAGAGAGGCTGCTAGACCAAAGGAGAGGAGGCGCAGAGAGAGAGGAGGCTGGCGCAAAAGTGGCTAAGAAATTAGAGAGCTAGGTCTGATTTTATTCATTAAAATCCCTTCTAGTTCTCATGGGCCTTTGGGCCCAATTCTCTGTTCTGATTAAATCCCTTGGATTTAATCAGGCCCTTTTAGTCTCTCCAAGTACAGTAAATGCCTAGCACTTTTACCGTACCTCTGCTAAACCGTTCCTTCGTATTTTCCCGTTAGCTTAGGCGTGTGACCCATATGGGATCATACAATAAAGGCAATAAGTCCAAGACTTATAGATCATGAGCGGACTCTAGCAAGCCATCATGACCCCCAGCATTGTATGACTTATGTCTGATCATTGACATACTCTTACTTTCTAGAGACAGTACAGAGATTACTGGACATAATTCCAACACAAGACTGTTGTAGACTTCGACAGGAAGTTGGATGCTATGCATGAAAATCTGAATGGGAAGTTTGAATCTCTGAGCACACATGTGAAGAAGCTGGATGTTCAAATCCAACAGACATCTCAAGCAATACAAAGGCATAATGAAGTTGGGAAAGCTGAACAGTACAGATCCATCAAAGCTGTGACCTTAAGAGATGAGATTGAGTTGCTAGGTGAAGAAGAGAGCATAATCTCGGATTTTCTTGATGAATATTGTCTGTCTGAGACATGCATCGATCGACACCCCCTTAGTGTCGGTCGACACGCAGTTCTGACGGCAATTTCGAGTTCTTACAACGAACAGAAATCGACCATGGTCGACACTGAAGGTCGACATCAATTCAATGTCGACCGACACCACTTCTGCGTCGGTCGACGCGACAGTCGGACAGACTCAATTTCGCCCAAATCTGATGTTTTTGCTAAGAAAAGGGTCTACAAACCTCCTATACCGTTCCCAAGAGTTCCTATAAGGTCTAAACATGAGCAGAGTGTAGAAAAGTGCATGGTAGTGGTGGATAAGAAGATGATCTCAGCTGATGATCATTTGAAAGAAGAAGTTCAGATTGGTGGAACTATAGTATCTGATAGTAGAGAGAAGAAGATGGCGGTTCCTCTTGAACCTGCTCTTACATCTTCAGTACCTGCAACTGCTCATAAGCAGAAAGCTCCAGACATCAGATCTTCACCAAAGGTAAAGTATAAATCACCTAAGATTAAACCTCCTGACCACATTGCTTTGAATGCAGGAAAACGCAGTATTCCACCCAAGCTTCGCTCCCGCCCTGATTTTGTTTACTCTTTCCTTGAGAGACCTCATGATCTGAAAGCCTATACACCTCCTTGGATGAAGAGATATTCACAGAGACACTCAAAGTCTCTGTTGAAGCCACCTTGAATCAAATCTCTATTCCATAGTCAAGCTATTGACTTTAAACAAGCGCTGAGTGGGAGGCAACCCACTGTTAGGTTCGTTTTTGTTTTCATTTTTCGTTTTGATTTTGGTGTTTTGATTTTTCTGTTTAAGTGTGTTCAGTGGCGTGGGAAACAGGTAGAATCGCATTGCATCGATCGACACATATTGTGCATCGGTCGATGCAGTCGCGATTTACGGTTTACCGAATCAATTGCGGTTTAGACATCGGTTATTCACATAACCGCGAGCAAAATTTGCCTTGCATCGATCGACACCCTTGTGGCATCGATCGACACAGGGCGACGTCAGGTACGTGTTCTGCAACTTTTCGGATTGTTTCAATTTGATTATTTATTCTCACCGACCCTAAGCTTGATACTACTGGGGACAGTGTGTTTTAAGTGTGGGGGAGGTTTGTTTTCTTAGAGTCAGTTCTTTTTTTTTCAAAATTTGTTTTATCGAGTCAAAATAGTTTAAGTAAGAAACAATGATTTTTTGAGAAGATTAACAGCACTTGCAGGAACTTAAGTAACCATTGGGATGAAGTTGCAGATCAATCTCTGACTATTAGAAAACCCAGACACGGATCAGCCTACTGAGAACACCCACATCGTTTCAGGTATCTAAGGATCCTTTTACTGACTTCAAACTTAATACTGACTTAATTTTCTCACCTAAGGGCTTGGTATACTTTGTGTCGGATTCCCTTGTTAGTTCTGACACAGCCTGTAAACATGTCCTATTTGGTTCCCTTCTCCCCTTCCATAAAAAAAAAAGATAATAAACTGAGGATGAGTTAGTAACTCCGAAGTGGTCTCTGGGAGTGGTAGCTATAACTATCATATCCTGTGCATCCATGGAATGTGTCCAAAGTACACCCCTTAACGGGAAGAGCACTGATAAAAAAATAAAATGATACCCAATGGGGAAAAATCAGAATGCTAAGGAAGGGAAAAGAGAAGAAAGGGACTAGAGAAAGATAGTATGGTGGTCTAGAGCTGATAAGGTAAGACCGCACTTAAATACTTGCAGAAGTCAGTAGGGAGAATTTGAATGCGTGAATGTGATTGTGGAGTTTACTTAGGACAGTTGCTAAGTGTGGGGGAAGTATATGTTGGTCTTGATATCTTGTGATTGATTCTTTCAGTGGATTACTAAGGGGAATCTGAGTGTTATTGCTTCTACGATGAAAAGAGTTTTTGAAGAGTTTTCAAACCTCTTCACCATTCTAGTTCTTTGTTTTGCTTGAGGACAAGCAAATGCTAAGTGTGTGGGAGTTGATATATCATGGTTTTTACTAGTTTTAGACCATGATATAAGTGTGTTTTAGAGTCTATTTGTGTTTCTTTAGAGTCTTTTACAGGTTTTATTAGGTACAAGCACATTTGGAGCAGAAGTGGAGATTTTGGAGCTGTTTGGTGCATTTCGGAGATTTGGTCCGAGAGACAGAGTTCACTGTCCAGATTTGAGGATTGCGTCGATCGTTGCACACCTGCATGGATCGATGCATAGCGCGAATGGGCCAGACTCGGTGGTTTAATGAAGAATGTTGATATTGCAGAAAAGCTCAGAAGTTCTAGATATTTACACAGAAGCCCAAAACGTGTTTTAGACTATATATTAGGGTTTTTAGCCACTTGTTTAGGCTACACTTTTCTTAAGTCTTATTTTATTTTCAGAGAGAGAGTTAGGGGCTGATCCTGATCTCGAAAGAGAGAGAATTTTGAACCCCATTTCTTTATTTGATTTTATAATATTTGATTTTCTATTCGTGATGTTTTCTGTTCCGATGAACATGTATGAGTAGATTACCTGTTAAGTTTAGGGATTCTCATTAGGGATTTCATGGAATTATAGGTTGATAAATCTGTAGGGATTCATATCTGTTAGTTCTTCATCTAGGATTGTTCTTACTGCTTAATCTGAATTAGTTACCCAGATTTATGATGTTAGGTTGATTGATACAACGACAGTTGGTTAATTAGCTAGAAAGAACCTAGATGAGCAATTTAATTACTCGCAAAGGAATTTGGTTTAATTAGATTGTGAACATATCGAACTTGGAATTAAAGTTGGTTTAATCTGTTAGTAATTGCAAAGGAATTTGGATTGCTGCACTTAGACTTAGAGAATTCTCGCAACGACAGTTTGTTAATTCTATATCTGTGTTTGAGTTCTAGAATAGCTCTTAATTAGATCCCGATTGATTGATTAGCATATATTCCTGATTTTCTGAGAACTCCCTAGACTTAACTCTTTGCCTTCTTGCTCACACACTTGCTACTGATTTACTTTCCTGCATTGCTTTCTAGTTTCTAATCATATTTGCTTTTTCCTAGTTTAATCTCTTCTGTTTTAATTCTATCGTCGACCGGAGTCCCTGTGGATTCGATACCCTAAGTACTACAACTACATCATTGTGCACTTGCAGTTAGTATAGGGATAAAACTAGACACCTATCACTTTGCAAAGAAGAAGTTCATGAAAGAATTCATGAGGTTTTACTAGGATGAACCTTACTTGTGCAAGCATTGCTATTATGGTATCTACAGAAGGTGTATTGCAGATTCTGAGATTGTTAATGTACTATTTCACTGCCATGGATCTGAGTATGCGGGACATTTCACCCCTTTCAAGACAATGTCCAAGGTTCTTCAAGCAGGCTCCTGGTAGCCTACGATGTTCAAGGATGCTCAATTGTTTATCTCTCAGTGTGATATCTGTCAGAGGATAGGAAAATTAGTAAGCGACATTAGATGCGACAAAACTTCATCCTTGAGGATGAGGTCTTTGATTGCTGGGGTATCGATTTCAAAGGTTATTTCCCCTCATTTTATGGGAACAAGTGTATCTTGGTTGCTGTGGACTATCTAAGTGGGTTAAAGCTATTTCTAGTCAAACTAATGATGTTTTGGTGGTTCTTAAGCTGCTTAATACCATCATTTTCCTTCGATTTGGAGTGCCTTGGATTGTGATAAGTGACAGAGAAACTCAATTTATCATCATGGTCTTTGAGAAGCTGTTGAAGAAGCATGGTGTAAATTATCGTGTGATAACTCCTTATTATCCTCAGACTAGTAGGCAAGTAGAAATCTCCAAGATGCAGATTCAGTAGATCTTAGAGAAGATGGTTGGCACGACAAGGAATGATTGTCCTGCAAAGCTAGATGACGCACTATGGGCCTATATGACTGTGTTTAAGACACCACTTGGGACTACACCATTTCATATTCTATATGAGAAAGTTTGCCACTTTCAGTTGAAGCAGATGAATTTTGACTTGAGGTCAGCTGCAAAAAGGAGATTAGTGCAACTAAATGATATGGATGAGATTAGGTACCGTTCTTATGAAATTTGAAGTTGTACAAGGAGAGGACAAAGTCATATCATGACAAAAAGATCATCTCCAAACACTTTGAGCCGAATGACCATGTAGTTTTGTATAACTCTCGTTTGCATTGTTTCTAGGAATTGTTGCGGTCAGGTCCTTTCACAGTCAAGGAGGTCAGACCGTATGGTATTGTTGTCCTGGTGAGCTATGAAGGCAAATAGTTCACTATCAATGGACATAGGGTGAAACATTATTGGGCGAATGCCGAGATTCCATGAGGTCACTGTTGGGATTATGTCCTGAAATCACATTGTATTCACTCTAGAGATAGTTGTATTGTCGAGATCGGACAATTCATGTGATACTGGGTAATCATAATGTTTTGCTAGAAACCGCTTATGACAAATGATTTGTAATTCATTTCCAGTATCGTGTGAACCTACAGGGTCACACACCTAAGCAAGTTGGACATACTTCGTATGGGATTGATCATTGGCATATGGTCTGGTCGATGGGTATTGGATACACATCGTATATAAGTTTTAAAGAGGTGTGTCGATCGACACCATTGGGTGCGTCGGTCGACACAAGACGTGTGTCGATCGACACCACTAAGTGTGTTGGTCGACACAAGGCCGAAACCGAGACTGATGTTTCGGTTTATGTCGAGGTCTGTATATAAGTGATCTTATACATTCGACCTAATCAGAGGTGCGCCGCCCAGACAGTTTTTCTCAGAGAGAAAACACAGAAACCCCTAGAAACTTAGTTCCCAGGAGATCCGAGCCCCGGTACTAGCATCCCGACGGATTCCAGCTTGTGTGCGTGTGGACTATAGTAGAGGCGCAGCATCTGAGGCGCTGGAGATCTTGTTTATCTGACTCTATTCCGCTACTAATCTCCAGGTAAACAGAGATCAGATCCTTGATTCAATTAACTAGACCCTATATCCTAGGCTATCGGGAACCTGACAGCAATTCTGAATATGGTAGAATTGGCTCGAAGTTCCAACAGTGGTATCAGAGCCTTAGGGTTTTCCATTGAATCAACCTGTTTAATTGAATTTGATGATTTAGATTCGCAAACTAGGTTGTTTGGTTAGAACTGGTGAGATCGATTCTGATCAAAATCGATTTTGTGCGAATGGCGAATTCGACAGAATCGGCGGCTAGGGCTTTTCGCGAAGAAAAACCGAAAGCCTACTGTGTCGATCGACACAGGTTGAGTGTCCGTCGACACAGAGCAGATTCGGTCGAGTGTCGATCGACACAGTTTGAGTGTCGGTCGACACAGACCTAGCGAATGGTTAATCGGTTCAATTGGATTGGACCGGTTATCATGCTTGGTTAAGTCCGAACAGTTCGGTTTAAATTGGATGAATTGGTTCAATTGGATTGAACTGATTATTTCAATTAGCATAAACCGATTTGGTTAAAATCAGTTTGATTGGATAAGTCGGTTCAATTGAATTGGACCGGTTATCGCAATTAGTTGAAACTGGTTAAAACGGTTTAAATTGGATGAATTGGTTCAATTGGATTGAACTAATTATCCCAATTTATATAAATCGATTGGTTAAGATCAGTTTGATCTTATAAGTCGGTTCAATTGGATTGGACCGATTATCAAAACTATCTTCAGTTTAGGTCTATGTCGACCGTCACACATGGGTTGTGTCGATCGACATGACCGGTTCAATAAACCGGGTTAATTGAATTAATCGGTTATTGAAGTCCGGTTAAGTTTGGTGTTGTCGATCGACAGACATAGTCTGCGTCGATCGACACAGAGTTCGAAATTCTGGTTATTGAACCTTGAATTTGCAGAAACCAAACTAGACTTAAACCTTGATCAAGGCTTAGCTTCAATATGGTCAACTGTCAAGACTCATTTCGTTGTATGATGGTCTAGCCAAGAGCTTGGTGTCCACAATTAGGTGAGTAAGGCAGGTAATTATGTTGATGGACTTGTGGTGCTTGACATCAACAATTACATGACCTAATAGATTGATTTGCTTACCTTTCAGAGTTTAATTTCCTCAACTAAACATCAAGTGACCTTGATGTCTTGCCCAATCTCGTCTACTGTCAAGACTCGGTTCATTGTTGGATAGTCTTGGAGTCCTTGGAATCCACAGTGACATGAGCAAGGCAGGTGTTCATTGATAGACTCGCAGTGCGACTGTCAATGATCACAAGACAGAAGAGATTGGTTTACTTGACTGGGCTATCAGAAGTTCTGGGCCCAGAGACGTCAGAGTAGATGAGACATGGATTATCTTATCTGCGACCAAGAGTTGTACTGGGTACAATTAGCAATGATTTGCTTACCTAGATAACTAAATTTTGGGTGATGACGAGTCGTCCACTCAGATTTTGGTGAAGTATGGGTCTTGGATCATTATATTCATTGAGGAAACATTTTTTGAATATAATGCGAGTTTTCTTATAAGATAAGTTTTCTCATCATGTACATAACTAAATCTTTGTTTTTCTTGGATTTCAGCTTATGTCTATGACTACTTTCTCGTTGCGATCCGTCCTTGAGAAGGACAAGTTAAATGGATCCAACTTCCTGGATTGGTATCGGAATCTGAGATTCATTCTCAAGCAGGAGAGCAAGGACTATGTCTTTGAAAAGGCTCTTCCAGAAAGGCTTGGGACCAATCGCTCGCATGCAACATATAATGCTTGGAATAAGCATTATATTGATGTGGTAGATGTGCGTGCTCTGATATTGGCTACCATGAACTCGGACATGAAAAGTCAATACGAGAACGTGGAGTCGCCAATAGAGATGATCACCAGCTTGAAACTGAAGTTTCAGGATCTGGCACGAATTGAGAGATTCCAGATGGTGAAGTCTCTCACTGGGTGCAGGCTACCAGAGGATGCTCCAGTAAGTCCTCATGTCATTAAAATGATGGGTTACATTGATAACCTGGGGAAACTGGAATGTCCTGTCAGCTTAGAGTTGGCCACTGACATCATTCTGCAGTCACTGCCGTCTAGTTATGATAAGTTTGTCAAAAACTATATCAAGAATAACTTGACGAAGACGTTGACTGAGCTGCATGGCATGCTCAAAACAGCAGAGCAAGACATCATAAAAGGTAAAAGATTTGAGAAATCTTGTGTTGGCAAGGGTAGAGGCAGGGCCGTCCAGATTTGGAATCAGGATAAGCCTGTGTCATCTTATAAGCCCAAGTCAGGCCCGTCTGGTGTTAGAAAGTGCTTCTACTGCGATGAGTCAGGGCATTGGAAGAGAGATTGCATTAAGTTTTTGGAAGATTCACAAGAGATGAAGGAGATGCATGGTACTTCTTCTTCAGGTATTGTGTTATCACTTCAAGTTCTACGTTTGTATTGGATACTAGTTGTGGTACTGATATTTTGGAAATATGCAGGACCTAAGCAACAGTAGAACGTTGAAGAAAGGACAAGTGAAACTGCGTGTCTGGTATGAAGCAATGGTTGCTACATGAGCCGTAGAGATTCTCCACTTGTAGGAGCCTTTCATACTTGGTTTTAGAAATTAAGTAATTGCTACTATGCAGAAATGTCTTTCATCTTCTTGTAAAGAATTTGGATGTTTTTCATTTTCATAAAAGACAAGTTTTGTTCTTTAGATCTTAATGAAATTTCATATGGTAGCACCCCGTTTGGAATGGATTTTATATCTTAAACCAGCGAAAGTTAGAATATAACACAAATACTGAAAGTTTAAGTCTGATGACTCGAACTTGACTTTTCCTTGGCATAGTCGTTTAACCACATAGAGTGAAGCGAATTCAGAAGTTCCATAGTTTTGGACTCATTTGATTATAAATCATTTGAGATATGAATTCTGTTCACTGGACCAAATGACTAAGGCCCTTTTAGCAGAGCTAAAAGAAACGGGCCAGAGGCTTATTAGGCCTTACACATACTGATGTATGCGGCCCGATGAGCATTAGTGCGAAAAGGAAATCTTCTGTACTTCATCACCTTATTGATGGCATCAATGAGTATGGCTGTGTTCATTTGATGAGACACGAGCAGAAATCCCTTGAGGAGTTCCAAGATGAAGTGTAGAACCGATTTGACAGAAGTATTGAGATCCTCGATTGAATCGCGGAGGAAAATACTTGAGTCAAGAATTGGGTGATCATCTGACAGAATGAATCGGATCTTATTAGATATGCTCCGATTAATGATGAGTCACAGGAATCTTCCAAAATCATTTAAGGATACGTTCTAAAATGTCTATGTTTACGCTAAACAAGTATCTATCAGAATCAGTGAAAAAACACCACATTGGATGTGGACTGGGTGATTTCCAAATTTGTTTTTCTGATTAATTGGGATTGCAAGGTTTGTGTAAGACAGTAGTCAACAAACAAACTTGAACCCATATCTGATAAGTTCTACCTCGCTGGTTGTCCTAGGGAAACCTAGGCTTACTACTTTTATGACCAATCCGAGGACAAAGTATGGTTGTTCGGAACTGTGTCTTTTGAGAAAGATCGTACTTTCAAAAGAAACAGTGGGAGTAAAAGTACACATCGAAGAAATTCGATAAACACAGGAGGCTGCTCAACCTGTTGAGGGAGAGCAGTGGTGAGATCTACAAAGTGTTGTAGGATCTAAACCTGTGGAGCCTGAAATTCGCAGATCCGAAAGGATCCGTCACTAACTCGAGAGTGATTTCTCGTAACCGATTGTCGTGATCTGTTGATCATTGAAAAGTGACGAACATGCGAAATTCAAAGAAGCGGTGGTGAGCCCCAACTCCGAAAATTGGCTGGGTATGCATGTTAGCTTCACTGATCCATTTCTGGATTGAAGCAAACATCTTGGAGTTGGAATCAACATTCTGATAATGTGGTCAAAAGTTTTGACTTGATCAGAAAGAAATGAAACCATGCGTTTACAAGAAGACTAGTGGGAGCGTAATTGCAATTCTCACACTGTATGTAGACAACATACTTAATCTCATAAACGACGTTCCGTCGGTTAAGTCTTTTGAGACTTGGGTCGGAAGTCAAATTTAAACAAAAGACATGGGAGTAGCCTCGTGAATTATTGGAATAAGAATCTATTGATATAGATTGGATAGGCTAATTGGTTCGGGTCAGAATCCTTATATAGATAAGGTGTTGGACATTTCCAATATGCATGATTCCAAGAATGGCTTCACACCAAAGGTCTTATGGCAATAATATTAGCAAGATGAAGTGTCTTGGACACTGGCTGAGCTAGTATAAATCTTAGCAAGATGAAGTGTTTTGAACACATACTGAGCTATTATTAATGAGTGTGATTGCGTATGCTGCTGCAATAGAATCCATCATAAATGCCATATTTTGCGCTCGTCTAGATGCAGCTCACGCATAGAGCATGACGAGAAAATACCAATAAGTTCCGGTAAAAGTCACTGAACAGTTACCAGAAATATCCCAAGTGTTTGAGGAACTCTAAGGATAGTTTCGTGGTGAACTGAGGAAGTGACGAACCAGTTGAAAGTAGTTAGACGGACCAAGACGATTCCCGGTTCCCACCTGGTTATGTCTCTTTGTCTGAATAGCGGTGCTATCTGTTGGAAAGGCTCCAAGCAGTGGACCGAAGAATAGTGCTTTTATCTGAATGGCGGTGTGGTCTGTTGAAACTTTGTTTCAAGCAAAACACCGCAATATCTCCCACAACCTAAGCACCAGATTCATTCTGTTGCTGTAGGCATAAGATATCTGAAGAGATGATCTTGATTCCAGTGGGAGTTATTTTAGTTATGTTGTAATCTTTACATAGACATGCTATGGTAGTGTTTATGTAAGTTAAACTGACATCAGTATTGTTTATTTATTGGATAATTAAGTAATAGTCCCAAAGTACTTTATGGTCATCATATAGGTCATCAAGTTGAGGACTTGATCATGAAACCCTATAAGTAAAAGATGACATAAATTATGATTGTCCCTAGTCGAGGTTATTGAAGTGGGGCACCAATAGCCGCGCGAGACTAGTATGTGAGGTGACTGTTAGACCAAGTTTCATGGAGTCAATGATATGATTATCACAGTCAATCACATAGATATATGTTGGTGAACATATGATCGGACATGACCCGCTTAATGAGAACTCCACAGGATAATTATATCAGTGTCATGGGAGGTTCTCATTACGACTATAGAGTATAGTCCTTAGACCTGAGTTCATCATGCTTTCTAGCATATGAATTGGTGTGTGTTGACCTTGTCAAACGTCGTTCCGTAACTGGCGGCTATAACGGCATTGCTTATGTGTATCATGAAGTATGTGTAGAAACAGGGATGGAACAAGATGGGATTTGTCCCTCCTAGAACGGGAGATAAATATCTCAGGGCCCATCGAAGATTTGATACTGAGAAAATGCATGGCCGTGCTCAAACGAGGTGATTGTCAGTCGTTTGTTTTATCAGTATAGATCAGGAGTTCGATGAACGTGATGTTGGCTATAATAAGGATGACACAGTCTCTTACCTTAGGCCATATCGAGATATAGAGACGAAGGGATTATAGGAATAGGTGATTCCAGTACAAGTGGGAGATTGTTGGGATTATGTCCTGAAATCACATTGTACTCACTCTAGAGATAGTTGTATTGTCGAGATCGGACAATTCATGTGATACTGGGTAATCATAATGTTTTGCTAGAAACCGCTTATGACAAATGAGTTGTAACTCATTTCCAGTATCATGTGAGCCTATAGGGTCACACACCTAAGAAAGTTGGACATACTTCGTATGGGATTGATCATTGGCATATGGTCTGGTCGATGTGTATTGGATACACATCGTATATAAGTTTTAAAGAGGTGTGTCGATCGACACCATTGGGTGCGTCGGTCGACACAATACGTGTGTCGATCGACACCACTAAGTGTGTCGGTCAACACAAGGCCGAAACCGAGACTGATATTTCGGTTTATGTCGAGGTCTGTATATAAGTGATCTTATACATTCGACCTAATCAGAGGTGCGCCGTCCAGACAGTTTTTCTTAGAGAGAAAACACAGAAACCTCTAGAAACTTAGTTCTCAGGAGATCCGAGCCCAGATACTAGCATCCCGGCGGATTCCATCTTGTGTGCGTGTGGACTACAGTAGAGGCGAAGCATCTGAGGCGCTGGAGATCTTGTTTATCTGACTCTATTCCACTACTAATCTCCAGGTAAACAGAGATCATATCCTTGATTCAATTAACTAGACCCTAGATCCTAGGCTATCGGGAACCTGACAGCAATTCTGAATATGGTAGAATTGGCTCGAAGTTCCAACAGTCACATTGTGCCTCTGGATGATGCACCCACTGCTTGATCGCATTACAATCAAGCTAATGACGTTAAACGAGCGCTTGGTGGGAGGCAACCCACTGGTGAGTCTTTATATATTCCATTTTTTGTTTTGGTTTTGGTGCTCTGATTTTCTTTCTTTGGTGTGTTAAGGGCGTGAGAAAAGGATCACATACGATCAGTGTCGATCGACAATAATATGGTGTCCGTGGACACCTGACTCGAACACGAACGATTGTCGAGCTTCCTAGACACGATCCAAACTAATGTCAACCTAAGCTGGTGTCGTTCGATGTCAGTTGTGTGTCGGTCGACACTAACCCCGTAATCAGGCAGGTTTTCTACCTTTGTTAGTCTTTGTTCGTTTCAGATAAGTTTTTCCCAACCCCAAGCTTGATGACACTGAGGACAATGAAGTTTAATTACTGACACATTGTTTTCTGTTTTCTTATAGTCAGTTTGAGTATGTTTTATTGAGTCAAAACTTGTTATAAAACTATGGACACCCATATCCTTCCGAGTATCTAGAGGATCCACTACTGACTTCGCCCCTAACCTGACTTGATGTTTCTCACCAAGGGGCTTGGCATACATTGGATCGGATTCCTCCTTCAGTCCTCAAAGAATTGTCTATGTGAGTATGTTTTCTCTCTCTCTTCCATTCAAACCAAAAAAAAATACTCTTGAGGATAAACTAGTATCTTCGAAGTGATAATAGGAGTAGCAGCTACCACTGTTACCTTCTGTTTTTCTGGAAACATTGTCCAAAGAAACACTCCGAATAAAAAAGGAAGAGCAGCTGATAAAAAAATGATACCTAGTGGGGAATAATCACCTGCTCAAGTGAGAAAAGACAGGGGAAAGGAACCAGAAGTATGACAGTCTGTGTGCTTGGGATACTGATTAAGTTAGAGTCTATGTGTCCTCTGATCGATACTCCCTCGGTGACACTGCACTTAATTATTAATAGAGGTCAGTATGGTGAATTTGAATTTCTCATCAGGATTGTGGAGTTTACTTGCGACAATTGCTAAGTGTGGGGAAGTATGTTGTGGTCTCGATTTCTACATGTTTGTTTTCATGTGGTTAACTAAGGTGAGTGTGAATGTGATATTCTAACGACGAAAATATTTTATGTGTTTTCAAACCTCTTTTTCATGCTTTGGTTTTCAGTTTGCTTGAGGGAAATCAAATGCTAAGTGTGGGGGGGGGGGTGTTGAATCATGGTTTTTACTAATTTTAAGCCATGATATAGTTCAGAATCTAAAGTCTATTAGGTGTCTTTCGAGTCTTTTTAGAGTCTTTTCGGGAATTGGCACGTTTGGAGTATAATTGGAGATTTTTGAGCTTTTTGGAGCCTTGGAGGAAGCTGAGAAGATCAATTTGGAGTCGATATTTTAGGTTGGTGTCGATTGACACAAGGGTGGTGTCGGTCGACACCATAAGCGAAAGAGGAAACCCACAAGAGATTAATGATCTTTGGGCAAATTGCAAAGCGGCCCATAAGTTTTTATTATTTTCATTATTACCCAATTCGTGTTTAGTGTTTTAATTAGTTTTACAGCCATTGTTTATTCTACCCTTTTCATACTTTGAGATTTGGAGATTTTTGAGAGCTAGGGGCTGATCTGAGACTCTATTCGTCTGAGAGAAGATTTCCTACCTCAATTTTATTAACTTATTCATTCCTTTCAATTCAAATATGTCTTTTGTTATGATTGCTATGTCTATAGTAGTTTTCTTAGTTGGATTCAAGTATTCTCAAAAGGGATTTTATGCTTTGTTAGGTTATTTGATTGATTAGGATTCATCACATATTTGATTCCTTGCCATAAGTTGTTCTTAATGCTAAGTCTAGATTGATCATCTAGAATTTAGATCATAGATTAGATAATTGACACGAAAGTGTGATTGATAATATGAAACAGACTTAAGGTTAACAAATAATCTATTCGCAAATACATTTGACTTAGAGAATTTGTGAACAAAACAGACTAGGATTTAATGCATGTTTAGAACTCTAGAATTCAAAGAAATTTGGATCTCTATGTTCTTTTTTTTGGGATCTCTATGTTGTTAGACATAGTTAGTATTCGCAATGAAAGTTGGTTTGTTATATTTTCGTGTTCGAGTTCTGAATATGCGCTTCATATGAATTATGATTTCTTAATAATTTACATCGCATAATCTACTGAGAATTTCCGTGAGTTTGATGTTTTTCTCTGATTGGCACATCCCGTTTTATTTACTCACATATTTACTTGCTTTCCAGCATCTGCACTCGCTTAGTTTAAGTTGAAAACAAAAGATCTATTGAGTATTTTGAGGTTCATTGTTCGATACCGTACGTCCTACGGCTGATTGCTGTATAAAATTTGACTTATCATGTATGTGAAAGATGAGGTACAAACCAGTGGTACGAGGGGTTTTAGTATTTCAGAAATACATGATAAACTTGGCACATCGAAGGTTAGTAACAGATTACATATCGTACTTATTATTCATGTATAATTGGAGTTGTTTTTAATTATGTTTTCTTACATTTGTAGGAGATTCGAAATGTCTTGGAGCCATCTTCATTGAGCTAGATATTTAAGGAAAACCATGGATATTTAGACTGGTTGGAATGATGTGGATGATCATATTAGTGATGGTTGGAACAGTCTTCTAGTTAAGAAAAAGAAAACAATTTGGTTTGAAGAGCTTTTCAACCAAGATGTGGTTGCTCGTGCATCTCAGGCAAATGCGGAATTTTGTCCTGCTACTGAGGATGACGTTGAGGATTATCCGGAAGAGACCTTGCTGGTAATGCTCATGATTTTCATAGATTAATCAAGAATGGATTGTTTCACATAAAGTGTCAACTAATGATGCTTTTTTAGGATATGTTTAAGCAATTGAATGAGAAGGTTTATGGGTTTAGTAGTAGATTATCAGCTATGGAATCACATGTGAATATATTAAGAGGTAAACTAAGTGGTGATGGCTTGGTGGTTTAGGTGGTGATGGAGTATATGTCGAAGGTTGTGGTGTGAAGGAGACTAAAGAGAAAGGTAAACATGGTCAAAATCAAGAGGGTGAACGTGATGTTGTGGATGAGGAGACTGTGGAGGAAGGTAAAGATGGTGATGTACTAGAGGGTGGTAATGGTGGAGATAGTCTAGAGAAGTCGGGAGAAGCAGAAGGTAAATATGGTGGTGCTAAGAAGCTTTTAAGGCATATGTTAGACCCTGCTAGAAAGTGAAGATCTTTGTTCTCAGCTCCTCAAACCTAGCATCATCATAGAAGTTGCTGAAAAATGCAATCTTGGTTTGTTCTCGGGTTGTTGGAGATCCTGTTTCTAACTGCTTCAGCCAGTAGGCTGCTTACTCAGCAAGAGAGTAAGAAAGAGCTTGCAGAATACGTAGTTCTCTAAGACTCCATTGTACTTATTACTAGTAACCAAGTCCTCAAACCTCTAAATATGTTCAAAGGATGCTCATGAGGCAGGCAATACAACTGTCGAAGACAAACCATAGTGTAGTAGAATGGTTTCAGCTCAAAGTCATGCCTCTCGAAAGTGGCAGTCGAATCGCAGACCTGTTAGTGTAGAATTGATCAGGCGTATGGTAATCCGCAAGTGCGCCCATGACCACCTGCTCCAGCCAAACCGTGGGCCTTCTGTCCACTACCGACGCCCAAGACGACTTTTACAGCTATGGGGTTTCCTTCCCCATCAAATCTATGCCCTTGTGCATTGCAGATGTGACCCTCATGGTCTCAAAGATCATCAACTTTTTAGCGTCTGAATCACAAGATTCATCATCTCTTCTGGTTTCTTAGTTGTGCGGTTCATGCGCTCTAACTCTGCTAGCTCCTTATTTATGAGATGTATTAGTTGTTGATCCTTGTTGCTCCTGGTTCTGAAATTAATCATGCACCTGAAACACCAAAGAAGAGAGAAGAAACACGTAAGTAACAAAAAGAAAAAAATCTGCTTAGTCGAAATTCTAATACTTAAATCTATTGTCACACAAAGAGGCTCAGAGCAACGGCGCCAAATACTTTATAGGTCTAAGTATTCCATAAGAACTACACTACAAGTGCACAAAAATTAATGTAACAATAGATATAGGGTAACGAACAAAAAACCTTGAGAACACGCAATAGTTTATTGATTCGAATCAACCTAAGCAGAACAATTATAATGAGAGCGAATAAGCGAAACAGTTACCGAGAAGTAAATCAAATGGTAAAAGTCAGGCTCATGGAATTTTTCAAGAAATCAGAATGCAAATCAACTAGTCAATATGATACAATTAAGAAATGTTGTAGAACTCAAATCACAATGCCATAACTAACCAACTTTCGTGCTAGAATTATCTATGTCTAAATCCAGGAATCCCATATTTCTTTTCAAATCCTAAAGACTAACCCATCAATAAGTTCAGGTTTGAATTATTCATACATATCTAAACCAAATTCTTTTGCGAATAGCTATTTCGCTCACATAAGATTCTGTCAGATTATCAATTATACTTTTGTATCAATCAGTTAACGTAAGATCTAAGTTCTAGGTGATCAATCCCGAATTAGCTTTTAAGAACAATATATGGTAAAGAACTAACAGTTATTAACCCTAATTAACAATCAACCTAGCATCCCTGAAATCTCTTATGAGAATCCTTAAACCTAACAATCATGCATGATAGATGAAACAAATAACATAGATGAATTAGAATTCATTAAGAAATCAGTAAAGAAACAAAAGAGGTTTTAAATCCTCTCTCTGGAAATATCATATCTGCCCAAAAGCTCTCTAGCAAATCTCTCTCCTAATCCAAAGGTAAAATAAAGTGTAGTATAAACAATGACTCAAAACCTAATTTGTAGTCTAACCACGTTATGGGTTTCTTTTTTAAATAGGGAACTCCTGGGTCTTTTTGAAATTCTCTAAACTTCATTAAACTCTCATAGAATTTTGCGGTCGAGGTCGGTGTCGGTCGACACCAAGAATGTATTGGTACCATTTTGTCTGGTGATATATCATGGTTTTTACCCAGTTTAGACCATGATATAGTTGTGTTTTTAGAGTCTTTTGTCTTCGTTTAGAGTCTTTTACAGGTTTAATCAAGTTTGGAGCTAATTGGAGATATTTGGAGCATTTTGGGACTTTTGGCCGAGAGCTTAAGTCACTGTCCGATTTATTGATCATGCATCGACCGACACACCTTGTGCATCGGTCGACACACTAGCGAGATGGGCCGTACACGTCGGTTTAATGAAGATATGAAGATTTGCAAAGAAGCCCAAGATAGTTCCAGTATTTACACAGAAGCCCCATCCGAGATTTTACCTATATATACTAGTTTTTGGTGTTTATTTTAGATACGCTTTCATACTTATAGCTAAGAGATTTCTAGAGCTTTTGGGGCTGATCTATTTCCTGTATTCACTTATTTTGGAGAAGATTTCGAACCCCTTTATCTATTTTAATTTCATATATGCAATCTATTATTTCTTTGATTATGTTTTCATTAATCATGTCTGAGTAGATCCATAGTTGAGTTTAGGGTTTCTCACATAGGATTTCATGACGTGCTAGACTTGTTCAAATTCAGTTAAGGATTCATAACTATATCTGTTCTTCAATTTAATTGTGCTTAAAGCTAGTTCTAACCTGATCAATTAGAATCTAGATCTTAGGTTGCTAAATACGTCACGGAAGTGGGGTTTAGGAATCTGAACTAATTAAATTGGGCAATTAAACTTTGCGCAAACGGAAGTTTGGTTTAGGATAATTGTGAACATATCAAACTTGGAATTAATGCTAGTTTAATCTGTTAGTTCTCGCAAACGAAAGTTTGGTTTGCTGCACTTAGGCTTAGAGAATTATCGCAAAGGAATTTGGTTAATTCTATATCTGTGTTTTGAGTTCTAGAACTGTGCTTAATTAGATCCTTGCTGAATGAACTGTCTGCTTGTCTGATTTCCTGAGAATACCCTAGGCTTAACGCTTTTAGTTTATTGCCTTCACAACCGTTAATCTCTGCTACTGTTTACTTTCTTGCAATGCAATTTATTTACTTCACCATCTGCTTATTTCTAGTTTATTCTCTACGTTTCTGTTTCTATTGAGACCAAGTGTCCCTGTGGATTCGATAACCCTATATACTACTTTGACATTGCTGTTCACTTGCAGTTTAGAATAGGGTAAAACTTAGAATCTATCAAGTTTTTGGCGCCGTTGCCGGGGACTCTCTGAGTCTTCGATAGGACCGAACTTAGGGTTTTTACTAGAAATTTTTCTTTTTGTTTTTGCTTTTTTCGTTTTATTTTGTTTTTGCTAACTTCTTCTCTGTTTCTTTCTGTCGCAGGTACGAATTTCGCCTTGCGTCGATCGTTGCATACCTTGCGTCGATCGTCACTAGGCGATTCTGAGATTGAATCGATCGTTGCACTGATAGCATCGATCGTTGCTGGACGATTACAGACAGTTTATGCCAACGCAGAAAACTCGAAGTAATCCGAACTCGAGCTTGCTTAATCTCGGACTAGAGGAACTTGGACGTCTAGAGAGGACTATCAGAAGAGAAAAGAGAGAGAGAATGGTTCGAGAACGTCTGATCTTGATACCAGATGCTGAAGGTACCCTGAGGGACCAAGATAACAACCCGTACAATGCTGCTGGGCATCGGGTTGATGCTGAAGGGAATGTCATCCCTGATCCTCCTGAGCAACAGCAACAGGAGCTGAACCGAAACCAGGGTCAAGAACAGGCCCAAGGTAGAGAGATGGTGGTTCATGAAAGGACACTAGCTGATTAAAACAGACCTGATGAGTTTCATGCAAACTGAGCAGCTCTAGTGCTTCCTGCTTTTGAGAGGAATGATTTTGAGGTAAAGACCATCTACTACCAGCTGATGAGACAGATTGCTTTTCATGGTCTTCAAGCAGAGCAGCCTATGGATCACATTGACAAGTTTGAGGACATAGTCACTGGCATGAAATATGAAGGAGTATGCCCGGACTATCTGTTCCTTAAGCTATTTCCGCACAGTCTTGCTGGAGACGCTAGTGCATGGCTGAGACAACTGGCACCTGGTCAGTATACTACTTGGGCAGCCTTAAAGAGTGAGTTCCTACGTAACTTTTATGATGATGCGCGCTCGGATCAGTCCAGACAGGACATACTCACCTTTTCCCAAGGAGCTGTGGAGCCCTTGAAGACTGCCTGGATGAGATTTAAGCAGTATCAGCGTGACTGTCCACACCATGGATTCACAGAAGTACAGCTGATTGGTATTTTCTTCAGAGGCATAGATCTCCCTTATCAGACTGCGCTAGATAATTCTAGTAATGCTAATTTCAACACCAGGACTCCTACACAAGCTAAGCAGTTGATTGGGAACCTTATTAACAGCTACAGTTGCTAGTCTATAGATGAAAAGAGAAAGAAATCCGGTGGAAGTATAGAGGATTCTAACATGACTGAGATTAGATCTAGGCTAGACACAGTGTACGATCTCCTAACGAGTAAGAAAGCTGTCCACTCTACCCAGGATGTAGAGGTAATTCAGACTGAGGAGGACACTCAGGAAGAAGAAGTGAATTACATGGGAGGTTCTGGTTTCCAATGTAGTAGATTTAAAAGTCAACAGAGAAACAGATTCTCAAATGGAGTTCAGCGAGGTGGTTTTGAGAAAGCTAACGAGTCTGATAGTAAAGTAGAGATGATGCTAAGACAGCTAATGGAGAGTCAGACTAAGTACGCAGCAGATGCTGACGCGAAAATGGATACAATCTACAAGGATCTGAATGGGAAGTTTGAGAGTTTGAACACACACATGAAAGAGCTTGATGCTAAGGTTGCAAGAACTGCTGGACATGCTCAAAGGGAAGAGGGATATCTCCCGGGAAGGACTGATGCCAATCCTAAGTACCAATGCAATGCCGTGACATTGAGAAGTGGTAAGGAGCTGTCATCTGGCCAGAAAAAGCAGTTGAGCGTTGAGGAACTCGTGGAAATTGAAGAGTTGGAAGATGAGATACGCGATATTCGCCGCGCATCGATCGATGCATCTCAGCAACGATCGTTGCCAAGCGAAATCAAGGAACCGGAGGTCGTAACAAAGTCGCCTAGCATCGATCGGTGCGATAAGAGCAACGATCGACACAAGGTGACTGCAGAAAGTTCGGGTGCTGAAAACCCAAAACAGTCGGCTGAAAGGGTATACAAGCCTAAGATACCTTATCCCAAGAACCCCAGAAAAGCTAAAAATGATAGGCAGTATGCAAAGTGGAAGGAGTTCATAAAGAAGGTAAAGGTTGAAGTACCTCTGCTAGATTCAATTGAAACCTCCCCCATGATGAAGAGATGCCTTAAGGATGCAATTTCTGGAAAATGGTCTGATGAAGAAAGCATAATGATGCTCAATGAAGTATGTAGTGCAGTGGTTCAAGGCAGAATTCCAGAGAAATTAAAAGATTCGGGCAGCTTCGTATTGAATTGTGCTATCTACAAGGAGAGGTTCGAAAGGTCCCTATGTGATCTTGGCTCCAGTGTAAATCTGATGCCCCTTTCAGTTGCTAAAAGACTAGGGATGACAGATTTTATACCAACTAGGATATCACTGGTTTTGGCAGACAGATCAGTCAGGATTCCCGAAGGAGTAATAGAGGATGTGCCTATAACAGTTGGCAAGTGCGTAATCCCAACTGATTTTGTGGTTCTACAATATGGACAGGAGCCAAAAGACCCATTGATTCTAGGCAGATCTTTCTTAGCAACAGCTGGTGCGATGATTGACTGTCAAGGAGGCAAAATAGTTCTAAATGTGGGAGATCTGAAGATGAGTTTTGACATGAACAAACTGGTAAAGAGACCAACCATCGACGGGCAAACCTTTTATGTGGACACATTGGGTGATTTAGCTGCAGAGTACTTCCATCAATCACATGCTGAGGACCCACTGGAAAGGGCTTTACTGAGTTCTATTTTGGAGTTGGAATACCTACAGGACGAGCCTGCAATGTGTTATACAAGATTGATGGATTCTGTCGAGGTTGCAATGCAAGTAGAAGTGTCTGACGCGGGACTGCAACGATCGACACCATCTAAGCATCGATCGTTGCAAGACGACAGAGACTGGGCAGAAGAAAAGGCTCCGAAAATAGATCTGAAACAACTTCCATCCGGGCTAAGGTACGCTTTTCTTGGACCTAATTCAACATACCCAATGATTGTTAATGCTAGCCTGAACAACGCAGAGCTCACCTTACTGCTAAGCAAGCTGCGCAAGCATCGCAAAGCTCTTGGCTATTCCCTTAATGATATTTCAGGTATCTCACCAGAGCTGTGCATGCACCGGATACATCTTGAGGATGAGTCCAAGACATCAATCGAACATCAGAGAAGACTTAATCCTAATCTGCAGGAAGTAGTCAAAAAGGAGATTATGAAACTCCTTGACGCTGGAATTATATATCCTATCTCTGATAGTGATTGGGTGAGTCCAGTCCATGTAGTACCAAAGAAGGGCGGTGTTACAGTCGTGAAGAATGAGAAGAGCGAGCTGATACCAACTAGGACTGTGACAGGACACAGGATGTGCATAGACTACATGAAGCTTAATGCTGCTACTAGGAAGGATCATTTTCCTTTACCCTTTATTGACCAGATGCTTGAAAGGTTAGCAAATCATCCTTACTATTGCTTCTTAGATGGCTACTCAGGTTTCTTTCAGATTCCCATCCATCCAGAGGATCAGGGAAAGACCACTTTCACTTGTCCATATGGGACTTTTGCTTACCGTAGAATGCCTTTTGGACTCTGCAATGCACCAGCCACTTTCCAGAGATGCATGATGTCCATATTCACTGATATGATTGAGGATTTTATGGAAGTATTCATGGATGATTTCTCAGTATATGGATCATCCTACAATGAATGTTTAGATAATCTGTGTAAGGTTCTGAAAAGATGTGAAGAGAAGCACTTAGTTCTTAACTGGGAGAAGTGTCATTTCATGGTCAGAGATGGCATTGTGCTTGGACATAAAGTGTCCAAAGCAGGAATAGAGGTGGACCGCGCCAAAATCGAGGTGATGACCAACCTGCAGGCACCTGATTCTGTTAAGTCTATTAAAAGCTTTCTTGGACATGCTGGCTTCTATAGACGGTTCATCAAGGATTTTAGTAGGATTGCTAGGCCACTAACTGCTTTGCTGTGCAAAGACACCAAATTTGAGTTCACTGCAGATTGTCAAACTGCATTTGAACAGATCAAGCAGGCATTAGTGAGTGCTCCCATAGTTCAGCCACCGGATTGGGATTTGCCTTTCGAAGTAATGTGTGATGCAAGTGATTATGCTGTAGGAGCTGTTCTTAGACAAAAGAAAGATAGAAAGCTTCATGCTATCTATTATGCCAGTAGGACACTGGATGATGCACAAAGAAACTATGCCACTACAGAGAAGGAGTTGCTGGCAGTTGTCTTTGCATTTGAGAAATTTCGATCTTATCTTGTTGGCTCTAAGGTGATTGTCCACACTGATCATTCAGCACTGAAGTATCTGATGAAGAAGAAGGATGCTAAGCCAAGATTGTTGAGATGGATTCTGTTGCTTCAGGAATTTGACATTGAAGTGAGAGATAAGAAAGGGGTTGAGAATGGAGTTGCTGACCATCTTTCGAGGATGCTGGTTGAGGAGGACGTGCCCATTAATGACTATTTGCCTGAAGAAAACGTCAATATGGTTGGGACAATCTGTGAGACAGATTTGGACAGAAATCTGCAGACCTGTCGGATTAATCGCGTTGCGTCGATCGATGCTACGTCAACGTCGATCGATGCATCTATCGGGACAGCAACGATCGATACATCCGACTGTGACGATCGTTGCAGCGCGGTTACAGACGCAGAAACTTTCACGATACGTATTGGAAGGCATGAGTTCGAGATTAATGCTGTCGCAACAAATGATCGACCATGGTATGCAGACATAGCCAATTATCTAGCTGCAGAGACTGAACCAGATAATTTGAAAGGATATGAAAAGAAGAGGTTTTTCAGAGAACTTAGGAGGTACTATTGGGATGAACCTTACCTCTACAAGCATTGTTCAGATGGCCTTTATAGAAGATGTGTTGCTGAGTCGGAGGTTCCAGATATCCTTTTCCACTGTCACGGATCAGACTATGCAGGACATTTTGCTACATTTAAGACTGTGTCTAAGGTTTTGCAAGCAGGTTTCTGGTGGCCTACAATGTTCGCTGATACTCACTCCTTTATTTCTCATTGTGATGCCTGCCAGAGGAGAGGGAAAATCAGCAGGAAGCATGAGATGCCTCAGAATTTCATTCTTGAGGTTGAAGTTTTTGATTGCTGGGGCATAGACTTTATGGGTCCCTTTCCCTCATCTTATGGGAATAAATTCATATTAGTTGCTGTGGATTATGTTTCTAAGTGGGTAGAAGCAATAGCTAGTCCAACCAATGACTCTTCAGTAGTCATTAAGCTGTTTAAATCCATCATATTCCCTAGATTTGGAGTACCTCGGATAGTTATTAGTGATGGAGGATCTCACTTTATTAATAAGGTTTTTGAGAAGCTCCTGAAGAAGCATGGAGTGCATCACCGAGTTGCTACTCCTTATCACCCACAGACTAGTGGACAGGTAGAGGTTTCTAACAGACAAATCAAAGAGATCTTGGAAAAGACAGTTGGAAAGACAAGGAAAGATTGGGCAGCTAAGCTTGATGATGCTTTATGGGCCTACAGGACCGCATTTAAAACGCCATTGGGGACTACTCCATTCCATTTGCTGTATGGGAAAGCATGTCATCTGCCAGTAGAACTTGAGCACAAGGCAGCATGGGCTGTAAAATAGATGAACTTTGACCTCAAACCAGCTGCAGAAAGGAGATTGATACAGCTCAATGAGTTGGATGAGATTAGACATTTTGCCTATGAGAACTCAAAGTTGTACAAGGAAAGGACTAAGGCTTATCATGACAAGAAGATTGTCTCCAGACGATTTAAGCCTAACGATCAGGTACTGTTGTATAATTCTCGCTTGCATTTGTTTCCTGGCAAGCTGAAATCAAGATGGTCTGGACCCTACACGATCAAAGAAGTGCGTCCATATGGAGCTGTCATTTTAATTGGCAAGGAAGGTAATGAGTTTGCTGTTAATGGGCAGAGGGTAAAACACTATTGGGCTAAAGCCGAGATTCCAAGAGGTCAGATTTTGCCTCTGGATGTTGCACCCTCTACTTGAAAATTCCCATCCGTTCGGTCAAGCTATTGACCTTAAACAAGCGCTGGGTGGGAGGCAACCCACCATTAGGTACTGGTGTTTTTCTACTTAATTTTTGGTGTTTTTGTTAGGATTTTACGTTTGTTTTTGTTTCTGGTGAGTTTACGTTTGCAGGTCTCGGTTGAATCGCAGTGCAACGATCGACGCACTTCTGTGTCGATCGTCACAACACGAAATGAATCACATTGCAGCGATCATTGCGGTCCTGAGCAACGGTCGACTATACACAAAAATCGCCAAGTAACGGTCGATGCACTTAGTGCATCGGTCGATGCCTGAGCGACAGAGGTAACCCGACAGACATAATTTCACCTTTTCAATTTTTATTTTCTTTTTACCGATCCTTCGCTGGACACTACTGGGGACAGTGTGTCTTAAGTGTGGGGGAGGTGCTACTGACTTTTGTTTTCTGTTTTCTTAAGAGTCAGTCCGTTTTTCAAAAAAAATTTTGTTTTATTGAGTCAAAATTGTTTAAGTAAGAAACTATGACTTTCTGAGAAGATTTACAAGACTTGCAGGAACTTAAGTAACCATTGGGATGAAGTTGCAGGATCTATCTCTGACTATTAGAAAACTCCATCACAGATCAACCTACTGGGAACACCCACATCACTTCAGGTATCAGAGGATCCTTTACTGACTTCAACTTTAATACTGACTTAGATTTCTCACCTAAGGGCTTGGTATACTTTGTGTCGGATTCCCTTGTTAGTTCTGACACAGCCTGTAAACCTGTCCTATTTAGTTCCCTTCTCCCCTTCTGTAAAGTAAAAAAAAAATAAATAAATAATAAACTGAGGATGAGTTAGTAACTCCGAAGTGGTCATGGGAATGGCAGCAAACACTATTTTCTCTCATGTGATCCATGGAATGTGTCCAAAGTACACCCCATAACGGGAAGAACACTGATAAAAAAAATAAAATGATACCCAATGTGGGAAAAATCAGTTGTTAAAGAAGGGAAAGAGAAGAAAGGGACTAGAGAAAGATAGTATGGTGGTCTAGAGCTGATAAGGTAAGAATCCATGTGCCCTTTGATCGATAATCCTTAGGTGAGACCGCACTTAAATACTTGCAGAAGTCAGTAGGGAGAATTTGAATGCTTGAATGTGATTGTGGAGTTTACCTAGGACAGTTGCTAAGTGTGGGGGAAGTACATTGTGGTCTTGATATCATGTGATTGATTCTTGCAGTGGTTTACTAAGGGGAATCTGAGTATTGTAGCTTCTAGGATGAAATGAGTTTCTGAAGAGTTTTCAAACCTCTTCACCATGTTTTAGTTCTATGTTTTGCTTGAGGGCAAGCAAAGGCTAAGTGTGGGGGAGTTGATATATCATGGTTTTTACCCAGTTTAGACCATGATATAGTTGTGTTTTTAGAGTCTTTTGTCTTAATTGGAGATATTTGGAGCATTTTGGGACTTTTGGCCGAGAGCTTAAGTCACTGTCCGATTTATTGATCATGCATCGACCGACACACCTTGTGCATCGGTCGACACACTAGCGAGATGGGCCGTACACGTCGGTTTAATGAAGATATGAAGATTTGCAAAGAAGCCCAAGATAGTTCCAGTATTTACACAGAAGCCCCATCCGAGATTTTACCTATATATACTAGTTTTTGGTGTTTATTTTAGATACGCTTTCATACTTATAGCTAAGAGATTTCTAGAGCTTTTGGGGCTGATCTATTTCCTGTATTCACTTATTTTGGAGAAGATTTCGAACCCCTTTATCTATTTTAATTTCATATATGCAATCTATTATTTCTTTGATTATGTTTTCATTAATCATGTCTGAGTAGATCCATAGTTGAGTTTAGGGTTTCTCACATAGGATTTCATGACTTGCTAGACTTGTTCAAATTCAGTTAAGGATTCATAACTATATCTGTTCTTCAATTTAATTGTGCTTAAAGCTAGTTCTAACCTGATCAATTAGAATCTAGATCTTAGGTTGCTAAATACGTCACGGAAGTGGGGTTTAGGAATCTGAACTAATTAAATTGGGCAATTAAACTTTGCGCAAACGGAAGTTTGGTTTAGGATAATTGTGAACATATCAAACTTGGGATTAATGCTAGTTTAATCTGTTAGTTCTCGCAAACGAAAGTTTGGTTTGCTGCACTTAGGCTTAGAGAATTATCGCAAAGGAATTTGGTTAATTCTATATCTGTGTTTTGAGTTCTAGAACTGTGCTTAATTAGATCCTTACTTAATGAACTGTCTGCTTGTCTGATTTCCTGAGAATACCCTAGGCTTAACGCTTTTAGTTTATTGCCTTCACAACCGTTAATCTCTGCTACTGTTTACTTTCTTGCAACGCAATTTATTTACTTCACCATCTGCTTATTTCTAGTTTATTCTCTACGTTTCTGTTTCTATTGAGACCAAGTGTCCCTGTGGATTCGATAACCCTATATACTACTTTGACATTGCTGTTCACTTGCAGTTTAGAATAGGGTAAAACTTAGAACCTATCATCTGGTCTGCTACAATGCTCCAAAATGCTATCAAACCTCCATGTTTGCTACATCTCGTACATAAAAGACACATATCATGGTTAAAAACTCATAAAACATAATTTATCAACACCTCAAGGACAAGCAGTCTAGCAATCACATGTCTAACCATGCTCTCATTTAATGCTCCTCTAAAAAAAATTTCAATCCTTTGAATGTGCCCAAATTCATCCCTAGAGACAATTATCAAATACTAAAACAATTTCTCACTCATCCTATAAAAGTGTGTATCTCTTGGTGTAAGGGATCCGCACTTGGATACAACGAACAAGGATTCACTTTGAATAACAAGAGGGAATAAGGTCTGATCTGCAAAAAGCTTAATTGTCTATTAGTCAATGATGAATGGATTCAGAAGTTTCAAAATTCTTATTTCGTCTTTGAGCATGTAGGTGTTCAAATCACTTAATTAGGGGCCGCTTTCGAATGGATGATAAAGAAATGAAGAAAAAAAGACCTTTAATTTTGTTAATGGCCTGACAGCAATACAACAGTTCAATCTGATGATAGATGAATATTGTAAATCAGTGGTACCTCTGTTTGATTCAACATACGCTTTATACCGCCTATCAAAAAAATCTAAAGAGCTGAAACTGTATATAAGATCATTGGGTAAAAAACAACTTGGATATCTACCAAAAAGTACAAAGGAAGCATATGTGGAGTTATATAAGAAGCAATAAGTGAAAACGCATATTTGTGGCTATGTCTATGTGTTCTTGTGATAAGCATGTATAACAAGTGTACGTATGAGCATAAAGTAAATAACACATAGAGTTTTTTATCGAGGTTCGGTTGCCGTACATCCCCGGGACCTAGTCCAGAACAAATCCACTAGAACAAGATGCAATTACAATTGCTATGATATCCAACACAACAGTGCCTATCATTCTTTTCTAGATGAATCACTATGGAACGGTACCTCTACAAAGTCTACCGTCGATTACAATCGATACAACTCCATCTCCCGATGTGATTGTACTCCATAGCTGAAACCACCAGTAGATCTACTAATCTACACCTGTGTGCATCTCTCCATAAAACCCTAGACGCGCACCCATACAAGTTGCCGTCTCTTGGTTTATATAGTCAAGGGTCAAAACCCTAATCATCCATAAGCCCATGTGATTTTTCCATCTTCTGGGCTTCTTAATTCACGTGGCTATGTTTCCTAAAACAAAGGAAACTCCACCAATAAGGAAATAATCATTTATTTCCGTTTTCCCGCTCTTGAGCTACGTTCTGAGCTACCATCTGTTGTAGCACAAACTACCTCAGGAACTGTATCAAGAGCCGCCTCATCATTTGTGTTAGTTCTGCTAGCACAAACTGCCACAACCATCCGTCGACTTTGTCTTAGCCTTTGTATCACGTACAACATGAATCATCTCCATCTCCGCACATTTGTCTTATCCGTCATAGGAGATGTATCATGTCCTGTTCCAGTAACTGTGTCACGTTATGTTCCAATAGCTGTGTCAAGTTCTGTTCTGATATCTTCTCAAGTCAGTCAGCATATACACTTACATTCTCCCTTTTGATGACTGAGTTATAGCGCTCAAGCATACGCCCAATATCAGAACACATGCGTCTCTTTTGTCATTGTCTTAAGGTGATGTTACAAGCTGACCAAGACAAATTCTAAACTCAGTTAAACATTTCACTAACTACCAATCACCCCTTTGTTTACTGAGTTGTAGAAAAGTTGATGATCTTAAACTCCCCTTCAATCATATACCATCGGCTTGCATTTTTCTTCTAAAATCCATTAGCTCATAAGATGTAACATCTTCACTGCTCTCCCCTTTTTTTTAACTTAGTTTGTCTCAAGCACTCCACGTTTTCAGACCCACAAAACAGAACACTCCCCCATGAATAATTAAGCTGCGGCTTTTCTCCCCTTGCTTGTGTGCATAACTGAGTTAAAAACACTCTCTCATGATGGAAGCTCCCTATTCTCGTGATAGAAAAGTCAGCACAAACCCAGCATGATATCCAAGAGACAAATGAACCGCAAGCTGAGAAACCAATAGTGTCTCTTTCACATTTTACTTGACACCAGAAAAGTGAACTCAGATGGAGTCTATTTAACAAATAAATCTTCTTGTCTGGCAATGCTCAGATGATATGGAAGGACAATTCATCATTGTTGTTGCAGTATAAGAGCTCTGGAGATAAATTTCAAAACATGTGGTTAACTTGAACATGCGCGCGTAATGGCACTAGCGGGTACTGCGTTTTGCAAAACTTAGTGATGTCTCTGCATAAATACAAGCCACCGTTAAGAAAAGCTCGTCCATAGACTATGTTCTGTCTGAAGAAGGTGGTCAAAGAAGGCATCTCTAACTCCCCAGACATAAACATCCACAACATAGCAGGTCATGTCCGATGTGGGCATTCAGAGTCAATCGTTTCTAGGACTTCCTCCATTGGAAAGCCACTCACAACTTTGTTCTTCTCGCTTCGATGAGACGTCTTGTGAAATAGCCTTTATATCTCATCTAGAAACTCTCTATAAGACAATCTCTGAATGACCTGCAATCAACATCTCTTCAAGTGTTCTTACCAATTCATGTAGTTCATCACGAAACCTTCCAGCAAGATAGACTTTTCATAAAGATTCTCAGCCACTCCATCAGTTCATTATCTTGCTCTGTTTCAACATTCAACTCAAACCAACTCAAACTCGTCTAACCCAAAAGATTGAAACTCCTTTTCTCAAGACAAGAACCATCAGCCAAAATATTGAGTCGTTCATGCAGCACCTTATTCTATCTTGTGAATGTAAAAACAAACCTGCAACTCTTAATTACCATTGAGCTTCTCTGTTGTTTGCAACCACAATCTGACTCTTCAATCTTGAGAATAAAATCTTCAAGATTACTGTATAAACATCTCAATGCAGTTGCCTTAGTATATCTTCCTTCTACATCTCCATGTTTGAGTTTGTTTCCAAAAAGTTGGCAGAAGCTTACCATGTGCAGATCTTACAACTGAGAGAAACTTGAATACATGTTTAATGAGCCTATAGAATTCTTGCTTCAGAGACGTCCCAAATCTCAGTCCATTCAATCTCAACTTTGAATCTCACTTAATCAACATCAAGAGGACATCATCAAACTTTGAACCTGCTCAATTCTCAGACCAAAAAAAAAAAAAAACTTTCATCCAAGCTCTGAAGGGAGTCTCCTTTAATCAAAACATAGTTCCACATATCCAGAATACTCCTGCAAAAATTCAAATCAGAAAGATCTTGTTTTACAGCTCAAACTCAACTTCTCAACATACTAGTCACAGTGTTTTCTGTACAGAAGTGTCTCAAAAAATCTTGAGTAAATCTCTGACCAGCCGTTAGAATCTAGATCCCACCGTTTATTCTTAAGATGGTAGTGCCAAGAATCTCACCACCAAATTTCAGCCAGATCAGAAGAGTTTTGAGCCTTCAAACGTTGCTCTGAAGTTGCTTTGACAAATATGTGTTCTGTTCGTGCACTTTCATCAGCAACCTTAACTCTTCAGGGTTTCGTGTATCTCATCACCTTAACTACCCTTGGTTTTTCTCAGTTACGTGAATCACTAAGTATCTGTTTGAAACTGAACTGAGACAAGAATCCCCAATATCCACTTCTTTTGACTGTAATAATTCTTCCAATATCATATTCTTCCTTAGCAATACTCCATTTATCCAAGTCCTTTTATGTGCTGACCATAAATTAGAGAATGCAGATTTTGAATAATAACATCACTGAATTCTCTGCCAATTCTTCGATCTCTCTCTTAAGAGTTCCAAGCACTATCCACACGAAAAAAAAATCTAACATATGTCGTTGTCTTCAACTTTTCTCGTTACTCTCGTTGGCCGCATACAAATCTGAGCAGATCTTTGCCTAGTTCACAACCACATAATCATCATTGTTTATTCACCAATACATCAGACTTCCCATGAGAAAAAATCATCGTAACTTGAGACCCAATCTTGAGTTTCTACAAAACTTCTTAATCTGGTGTCTTGATTATTCTTGTTGCTTATGTAAACTTACTCATAGTGAAGGTTTTTCTTCTGAGTTCAGAACATTGAAAGTTCATGTTCCTTATCGGAGAGGAATTCTCTGTTACTCGTTATGATTTTCTCCTTTCAACAGAAAACAATTTTGATCTCATCTTTAATTTCTTCTTCTCCAAATGGCGAAACATGATCAGTTGCTGCAACTCCAGCATAAAAATTTTGGTGTTCTCTTTTGTTTAAGAATCTCCTCTGTTTCAGAAACCTGAAATTGTGTACTTGCAGAAGTGCTTCATATGTTGAAATCCATTTCTTCTTGAACAAGCAGAAACCTCAAATTGAGTTGGATAACACATAATCTTGTCTCCAACGAGTCTAGATTCCTCTCTGAGTACGGAACTTTCCTAAGCTTGCTTCTTATTCTGCACTTGGCTTTGATGCTGCTTTCCTATTATCAAGAAGCCTGCAACTTTATATAATAATTCTCAAACCTGCAACTTTTTCTGATAATTCTCAAAACCTGTTGCTTTCTTGTGAGAGATATCACATCCTGCCACATTTTATCTGTGCACACAATCAACCAAATGAGGCGCCTCAGCTTTAAAAAATCACAGGAGACTTCTCCTTTGTGCAACTGATCCACCATAAACTGATCTGACTGAATCAAGCCTTGTAGACGACATGAACAAGTGAACATCAACCTTGACATATTCATGTTTTCGACATGAAAAATTCTCCACCATTATCTGTGCTTCTTGTTCTTTCACCACAAGCAAAGCAACCTTAAGACCTGATTTATCCCCTTATCATTGAAAACCCCCAGAGACGTTTATCCAAAGTTGTAGACGTAACTCTAATTGGATCATAAGTCAAACTCATTGCTGGTGAGAACTCCACTGCTAAATCTTCAAGAACGAGTTATAAGATACTGATTCTTCACCACTATCTTGTGCGCTGCTTGCAGTCTTCTTCAAAACAAAAACTATCTCGCACATTAATTCCTCCAGATTATAAATCAAGCTCCAAAACAGTCACGTAAAAACCAGTGTCATCAATTTCTAAGCCAACGCATATTTCCATTTTGAATTCATGTGTTATTTGAATCATAACCAACTTTCTCAGGCGGACTGTAAGACATTATGCTTTCTTCTTTTACAAATCCACAAGACCTTAACCAAGAAATCCAAATTCTCCTCTAGAAGTTCATTGATATTCAACCTGAATTATTTCTCGACCATGGACATGTTCTCGTTTCTGCAGCCACGAATCCGATGAAATCATCATCTTTTATCGCGTTCTCCGTCAGCAAATGCTTTCTTTTAAAGCATCATCAAAAGAAAACGACTTTGGGATGGTATCTTCTGCAACTGTTGTCACATCGCAAGTCTGTTCAGAGCTTTTATGCTTGTCGGCCTTCTCTTTCTTTTCCTCGACCATTTCCAACACCAAGTTATCAGACTCGCTATACCAATCCTTATTCAAGGAACAAACTATTGATCATGTATGTTTCAATAAAGTGAAGCAAGCTACTGTGTCGCCGACACAGTCGTCAACACAGAATCTTCAGGAACTTGAGCAAGCCACTGTGTCGCCGACACAGTCGTCAACACAGAATCTTCAGAAACTTGAGCAAGTCACTGTGTCGCCGACACAGTCGTCAACACGTCTCCAACGGCCACATTTTCTCTAAATGGCTATTTTTCAACTTCTAGACCTAGTTACTTCACTTTGTAACTCTATAAATAAGTCTCTATTGACTAATATCAAAAATACACTTTTGGAGACTTTTCTCTCCATATTCTCTCCAAATCTCTCTAATCTCTTTCTCTCTCATCTCTTAATACTCTTAAATTCTATCATGGTATCAGAGCAAAGATCCTTATTCTACTACTCTCTTTGATTCTCTCTTGTTCATCTTTCAAAATTCTTCAAAATTCTCAATTTCTTAAAAACGCCCACTAAGTGTTCGATAAAATTCCTAAACGAAATTTCAAGTTAAAAGCTATGAGTCCTTCTGTTATTACCACCGAGGGCTCAAAACCTGTAGTTGTTCCTATCATTCTCAAAGGAAACAACTATCTTGTGTGGTCTAGAACCACTAAAACCGCAATATGTGGAAGAGGACTTTGGGAGCACATTCTTGAGGACAAAACACCGGCTAATGAAGATACAAAGGGGAAGAAAAATGAGGTAACAAAGAAGGAGGTGGCAAGGTGGTTTCAAGAAGACCAATCAGTTCTGGGTTTTCTTCAAAACTCACTAGATCCTTCCATCCTTGAAGCTTACTCTCATTGTGAAACTGCTAAATCACTTTGGGACACTCTCAATAAGGTATATGGTGATGCCTCTAACCTCAGCCGTGTGTATGAAGTGAAGAAGAAAATCAGTGACCTTCACCAAGAGGATTGTGAGTTCACCAAGTATCTTGGGAAGTTCTCATCTGTTTGGTCTGAGCTGAACATGTTAAGGCCAAGCACCATGGACCCAAAGGTTCTTAATGAAAGGAAGGAGCAAGACAAGATCTTTGGTCTCCTCCTCAATCTGAATCCGGTCTACAATGAGGTTATCAAGTCTATCTTAAGGGAGACTACACTCCCTGACTTTGAAGAGGTGTGTTCAAGAATCCAAAAGGAGCAGGGAAACATTGGATTGTTTGGAGGAAAAGGGGACCTTGTCACTGCCAACAAGAGCGTGTTCAAGCAAGAGGAAAGGAAGGGTGTCTTCTGTGACCATTGCAAAAAGAAAGGACATGCGAAGGACAAGTGTTGGACCCTTCACCCTCATCTCAAGCCATCCAAGTTCAAAGACTCAAGTGCCAACATCTCTCAAGAGAATGTGAATGAGCAGACGACTTCATCCTCTCAAGGAGGAAAGCTTGCACTCTTCACCAACACTGATTATGTGAGAAGGAGTGATTTGGAGGACCTCATCAAGGCTTATGCCTCCAAACTCTCTGGTATCACCTTATTGTCTCATAAACTACTTGCTAAAACTGATCAGAACTTGGTAGTAGATTCAGGAGCATCTGACCACATGATTAGTAATGCTAAGTTGTTAAAAGACATCAAACCTGCCATAGGAAGAGTAACTATTGCTGATGGTCAAGGTATTCCCATTGAAGGAACAGGAAAGTTAAGACTGTTTAACAAGGATAGTGATGCCTTCTTTGTGCCTAAGTTTAAATCCAATCTGCTATCAGTTAAAAGGATTACTAAAGACTTGGACTGCAATGTTATCTTTGGACCTAATGAGGTGTGCTTTCAGGATATTAAGAATGGAAGGGTACTTGCCAGAGGTGGAACACAAGATGAGCTTTATCTCATTGAAAACACCT
The DNA here is from genome assembly GCA_030180135.1 of Orychophragmus violaceus. Lineage (NCBI taxonomy): Eukaryota > Viridiplantae > Streptophyta > Magnoliopsida > Brassicales > Brassicaceae > Orychophragmus > Orychophragmus violaceus. The sequence continues at coordinate 10,798,399 of CM058236.1, forward strand.
CTCCAAGCAATTTGGGTTCCTTAGCTTTTAATTCCTGTTTTCCGGTTAATCAAAACAGTTTGTGGCATGCTAGACTTGGACATCCTCATGCTAGAGCTCTGAACTTGATGTTGCCTAACACTACTTTTGATCATTCGACTTGTGAAGCTTGTATCCTTGGCAAACATTGCAGAACAGTCTTCCCTAAATCTACCACTATCTATGAGAGCTGCTTTGATCTTGTGCATTCTGATGTTTGGACTTCACCTTGCCAGTCTAGAGATGGGAACAAGTATTTTGTGACATTTATAGATGAAAAGTCAAAATATACTTGGGTCACCTTGCTCCCATCGAAAGATAGAGTTTATGAAGCTTTCATTCATTTTCAAAACTACATTACTAATCAGTTTAATGCAAGGATCAAAGTGTTTAGATCGGACAATGGGGGAGAGTACACAAGTCAAAGATTCAAGGCTAATCTGAACAAACATGGAATCCTACATCAAACAAGCTGTCCACATACACCTCAACAAAATGGAGTGGCTGAGAGAAAGAACAGACATCTCATGGAAGTGGCTAGATCTATGATGTTCTATACCAATGTGCCTAAAAGATTTTGGGGAGATGCGGTCTTAGCAGCCTGTTATCTCATCAATAGGATTCCAACAAAAGTTCTCCAAGACATCTCACCATTTGAGGTTCTAAACAAAACTCAACCCTTTATTGAACACTTACGTGTGTTTGGGTGTGTGTGTTTTGTACATATTTCAGGTGATCAAAGAAATAAGCTAGAGGCCAAGAGCACAAAGTGTATGTTCCTGGGATACTCTACAACTCAGAAGGGTTATAAGTGTTTTGATCCCAGCAATAACCGCACATATGTGTCAAGAGATGTCAAGTTCATTGAGGGGCAAGGGTACTATGAGAAAAGGGATTGGGAAGGATTGAAGGATCTTTCAAGATCACCGTCTGACCTTGCTACAAGTCTGAGGTTTCTCTTGAATCATTTGGGAAATGATCCTACTAATGTACCAAGACAAGGGGAAACAGAAACAAGAAGTCATCAAAAAGAGTTGCAAGAAGAAGAACCAGTGACAGCTAATCAAGAACCCACTCAAACTCAAGAAGAAGTTCTACCTCAGAATCAAGATCAAGACAACTTGAATATGAATGATGAGGAGATTATTCATCATGAAGAAGAAGAGATGGGTGTAGAGGAAGCTGCTCAACCGGTTCAACAACTCAGAAGAAGTACTAGAGAAAAGACGGATGTATCAAGCTACATCAACAAGAAGTTCTACTTCAACAATCAGGCTGTTGCTCATCCCAACCAGTCCGTGTGTTCTATTGACTTGTTGCCATCAAGTCATTGCGCTTTTCTTGGGAAGATAGAGATGAATCATGTTCCTAAAACCTATGAAGAGGCTAAAGACACCAAGGAGTGGATGGATGCTGTGATTGATGAGAAGGGAGCTATGGAAAAGAATCACACTTGGAATGTGGAGAAGCTGCCAAAGGGAAAGAAGACTGTCAGCTCAAAATGGGTCTTCACAATCAAGTATAAGAGCAATGGAGACATTGAAAGGTACAAGGCAAGGTTGGTTGCAAGAGGGTTCACGCAAACATATGGAGAAGACTACACTGATACCTTTGCACCAGTAGCTAAACTCCATACAGTAAGAGTTACACTGTCCTTGGCCACAAACCTTTCATGGAACCTATGGCAAATGGATGTTAAGAATGCCTTTTTACAAGGAGAGCTTGAAGAGGAAGTGTACATGACTCCACCACCGGGACTAGAGCATTTGTGTAAACCTGGTGAAGTATTGAGACTAAGGAGAGCAATCTATGGTTTGAAGCAATCACCAAGGGCATGGTACCATAAGCTAAGCCATACACTCATGGACTATGGATTCAAGAAGTCTCAATCTGATCACACATTGTTTACTCTTCAAAGCTCTTTAGGAGTGGTGGTGGTTCTTATCTATGTGGATGATTTAATCATTACGGGAAGTGATAATGAGGGAATTCAGTCCACAAAGGCTTTTCTCAAAAGTTCGTTTGACATCAAAGACCTTGGAGAGTTGAAGTATTTCTTGGGTATTGAAGTATGCAGATTCAATGATGGGTTGTTTTTGTCCCAAAGGAAGTATGTTAAAGACTTGCTGACAGAAACACGAATGCATGATTGCAAGATAGCAAAGACTCCTCTTGAAGATGGCTACCAAGTCAATAGAAAGGGGGAGAAATCAGATGAGGAGAAGTTCAAGGATGTCTCCTTGTATAGAAGACTGGTTGGGAAGCTTATCTATTTAACTCTCACTAGACCAGACCTATGTTTTGCTGTGAATCAAGTCAGCCAGCATATGCAATCACCCACAGTTTATCATTGGAGTTTGATTGAGAGGATCCTTAGATATCTTAAAGGCTCAACAGGACAAGGAATTTGGATGGGTAAGAATGATAGCACTGAGATTGTCGGCTACTGTGATGCAGATTGGGCTGGGGATAAGAGTGACAGGAGATCCACAACCGGTTATTGCACCTTCATTGGAGGTAACTTAGTGACTTGGAAGACAAAGAAGCAGAAAGTGGTCTCATGTTTAAGTGCTGAAGCTGAGTATAGGGCTATGAGGAAGCTTACAACAGAGTTAACTTGGTTGAAGGCTCTACTCAAGGACTTTGGCATTGAGCAATCAAGTCCCATTACCTTTCATTGTGACAATCAGGCTGCAATACACATTGCTACCAACTCTATGTTTCATGAAAGGACTAAACACATTGAGATAGATTGTCACAAGGTAAGAGAGAAGATTGAAGATGGGACGGTTCTACCTTGCTACACAAAGAGCGAAGATCAGCTAGCAGACATCTTCACCAAGGCTGCAAGTCTCAAGGTTTGCGATCATATCTTCAGCAAACTAGGACTTGTAGACCTTCCTACCCATGATTAGAACTTCCCTGATCATGTGTAGCATACTCTTTTTCCCTTGATGTGGTTTTGTCCCAAGGGATTTTCTACATCAAGGTTTTTAATGAGGTGTTGCCATGATCATTCCAAGTTCAGACTTTAGGGCAATTCCAAAGTTTGAACTTGAGGGGGAGTATTGATCATGTATGTTTCAATAAAGTGAAGCAAGCCACTGTGTCGCCGACACAGTCGTCAACACAGAATCTTCAGGAACTTGAGCAAGCCACTGTGTCGCCGACACAGTCGTCAACACAGAATCTTCAGAAACTTGAGCAAGTCACTGTGTCGCCGACACAGTCGTCAACACGTCTCCAACGGCCACATTTTCTCTAAATGGCTATTTTTCAACTTCTAGACCTAGTTACTTCACTTTGTAACTCTATAAATAAGTCTCTATTGACTAATATCAAAAATACACTTTTGGAGACTTTTCTCTCCATATTCTCTCCAAATCTCTCTAATCTCTTTCTCTCTCATCTCTTAATACTCTTAAATTCTATCACAAACACAGTCATATCTTGAAGTGCTGCAGATCTTCACAAATTATCAAACTCAGAGCTTTTATCCTTGTTGATTTTGGCTTCTTTCAGTCCAAAACTTGCTGACTTTCTTTCCTAATGATGGTACCAAAGCTTCACATCATTTAGCTACAGACCTCTGAACCCAGATGAGAGATCAACCATCACATAGCTTTGGTGGTCTCTTATGTAAGCAAGAAATTACCTCCGCAGTTGAATTTTGTTGCTCACAAAGCCTCTGCTATTTTTCTCTTGAAATAAAGACTTAACCTTCTCTTAAATAAGCAGAAACTTCCCGAAAATATTGATAGTATTTCAGCATGCTCAACACTCAATCTGTGCAAGGACAATCACATAAAATATCCATGCTTATTAGGCTACTCACCACCATCCATGTCGTATCACTTTGATTTCTTCACCATGAGCCTTTCTTTTCTTATATTCTATAAGCTTTAAGAAGCATCATCGATGACTGTAAGGCTGGATCTGAAACACTTTTGACTTTTCACCATTATGAAAATTGATCCTTCATCAGAGTACTTGGACAATAACTGCAGTTATCTTTTCACGATTCCAAACTTTGAAAGCTGAAACTGCAGAAATTGACTCGATGTTACTCTCTCGGTTTATTGCAGGAGCTCGAGACAAAAACCTTAAGATTGACCATCACTGTCAGAGTTTATCTTGGATTCAAAATTCAAAATTGCCAAGCTATGTTCTTCTCAAACTTCCCAACTTTTAATCACGAGAATATCATATGCACTTTCCAGTCGCTTGATGCATATCCTTATGCAAAATGGTAACTCAGATGCTGAGAAGAGCACAAAATGTACATCCAGCTTCCTCTGTTAAGAGCGACACAGAACAAGCTCTCCTTTCTCTCTCATTTCAATCGTCATCCTTTTCTTTTTATGGCATTTCCTCAAGCTTCAATTCAGAATATTTCGAAAAGAAATTATTTAAGCAGCACTCTTTTTCACCTCTTTAGGACAGTAAACCAGCAAGAACCTTCGCAGCTGCATTTTTTATTTCTCAGTCATATTGTGTTCTTAGCTCACCTTGACTCAGTCTTGGGCAATGCTTTAACATATTTTCATCACCGACAAGGATAATCCGTATACGGTCCTGTACTACAATCAGACCGATCAAAACCTTCAGTCTTCCTCTCCAATGGTTTCAGGATTCAACTACGACTGCTCTTTTTGCTAGATCTTTGAACACTGCGGAAATCAGTCAAACACGAACCCATATTCAACTAGTTCTCCCTTTGGTCTCTGATTTTCTTGAATCCAATGAAGAACCAAGTAAGAAAACTTCATACTTCACCTCTTAATCGTAACACTTCCTTTCATGTCTTCATCGGTGACTCACGATTCCATCTTCTTGTTGGTGTTACTCTCAGTCGATAGCAAGAACCACAAATTGCTTGTTTCTAATTCCTTAACTCTAAAAACAAATCTGATACGAAGGCTCTTGATTTTGACCAAAGAGATCGACTCGAAGCATTGTCATTCAAACTCTGCAATCCAAGTTAAACCCACTTCATGCAGACTCCAACTCAGGATTCTGGATAGCAATCATACGAAATTCCGGCAAAACAAAGGAATTTAATGGTTGTTCTCTATCGTGGACTCACGTCATCGTTATCTGGTTCCCATTTCATTTTCTTCTAACTTGGGCTTAATTTACTAATTGGCCCACTTTGAGACCAACTACATAACATTTGGGCTTAGGTCAATATGCCCACACGCTCATACACATCTTCTTCCTCGACACGAAACTGAAACTCAAGATGCTGCCTGCCGCTCCTTTCATGATTTCGAATCAAACAATAATTCCGATGAGTGTTAGATGTAAATAAGAATAATCTCCACCTTTAAAATTTACTTCATCGATCCTTCATGAACTGCAAACTTCAATTTCCATATTCTCCACAAGTCTTCTCCTCATGTGCCTTAATACTTCTTTGCTAGCCACAAATCCAGGATCATATACCCATAGATAAGCCTAAACTCCAATGGGTTAGGCTCTGATACCAATTGAAAACGCATATTTGGGGCTATGTCTATGTGTTCTTGTGATAAGCATGAACACATAGAGTTTTTTATCGAGGTTCGGTTGCCCTATATCCCCGGGACCTAGTCCAGAACAAATCCACTAGAACAAGATGCAATTACAATTGCTATGATATCCAACACAACAGTGCCTATCATTCTTTTCTAGATGAATCACTATGGAACGGTACCTCTACAAAGTCTACCGTCGATTACAATCGATACAACTTCATCTCCCGATGCGATTGTACTCCATAGCTGAAACCACCAGTAGATCTACTAATCTACAAGGTGGGGCGACCCCACACACACCTGTGTGCATCTCTCCATAAAACCCTAGATGCGCACCCATACAAGTTGCCGTCTCTTGGTTTATATAGTTAAGGGTCAAAACCCTAATCATCCATAAGCCCATGTGATTTTTCCATCTTCTGCGCTTCTTAACTCACGTGGCTATGTTTCCTAAAACAAAGGAAACTCCACCAATAAGGAAATAATCATTTATTTCCGTTTTCCCGCTCTTGAGCTACGTTCTGAGCTACCATCTGTTGTAGCACAAACTACCTCAGGAACTGTATCAAGAGCCACCTCATCATCTGTGTTAGTTCTGCTAGCACAAACTGCCACAACCATCCGTCGACTTTGTCTTAGCCTTTGTATCACGTACAACATGAATCATCTCCATCTCCGCACATTTGTCTTATCCGTCATAGGAGATGTATCATGTCCTGTTCCAGTAACTGTGTCACGTTATGTTCCAATAGCTGTGTCAAGTTCTGTTCTGATATCTTCTCAAGTCAGTCAGCATATACACTTACAAGAAGCAACTCTCAAAGACCCTTCAGCGCTACTAACGGAAGAGAAGGTCCATGCCTACACCAAATGGGATCATTTAGCGAACAAGAAAGAGAGGTTTCTGCACCAAAAATCAAAGGTAAACTGGCTAATAATTGGAGATAAAACAATGTTGTTTACCATTGTTATGACCAGCGAGAAAGATAAAGAACTCAATCCGAGAAATTGTAACAACAGAGGGAGTAGTACTTACTGTGCAGTGGATATAAAAGCAGAAGCTTCAAGATTATTTGAAGACCTACGAAGGCATAGACCACAAGAGTACAAAGGAATGACTGTGGGGAATTTACAAAAGCTAAACAATTTCATATGCTCAATGGCATATCAATAATCTCTTACTTGAACAATCAGTGGAGAGAAAATATAAAAGATTGTGTTCTCAATGCCGAGTAATAAATGTTCCAGACCGGATGGAAACATCATTGAATTTTCTACAAGGGATCATGACTCGTCTTCGGAAAAACTTCATAGTCGCCTTTCAGTCTTTTTCACTAAATGATTCATTCCCAAATGTATAAATACAACAATCCTTGCTCTGATCCAAAAAAAATACGTGGTCAAGGAATGATAGACTACATATCAATCTACTGCATATCAATCTCATGTTGTAATGTTCTTAAAGAGTCATCTCAAAAATCTTGGCAAATAGACTGAAGCTATTAATGCCAAAGTTTATAGCCATGAATCAATTGACTTTCTCTAAATAACAAATTCTAACGGAGAAATTTTTGGATGATTCAAAGGTTGTAATACCTGTCTCGTATTATCATCGACGGACAAGTTTGAGATCGGAAAAATCGCCGGAAAGACATTTCTGTAACTTTGGAAGTAGAAGAGCATTTTGGTAATTTTGAAAAAATGGAGTCAGGAAGTTAGGGAAGGAAAAATAATTTTATTTTATTAATAAAAATTATTTAAAAGATGGAAAATTCAGAAGACGGTTTTTAGAAGGTTTTCAGATTTATCGGAAAAACCGATAAACCGAAAACATTGTCGAAAAAATACGATCAATGAAAATCTCTACAGAGAAGAAAGTTGTGTCCATATCTATAAATGTTTTGGAGTTTTAGAAGCTACATAATGTCACAACGGATCAAATATTTGTGGAGAAGTGCTTTTGGAATTCCAAAAAAAAAAAATGACATTTAGAGATTTTTTGAAAGTTTTGGAAAGTTGCTGGAATCGTGTCCCTGGATCGCCGAAACACATAATTGCTTGTGAGTGGCCGATTTTGCCACTTGTGGATGTGGACTTGTTCAGTTGTAAAACATGCAAACTCTTAATTCATGCAAAATGACACATTATCCACATATGTATCACCAATTTATGATGCATGGGGAGAAATCTTTGGCTATAAAAGGAGAATATTCTACAGCAAAAAAAATCAGACGTCAAGCATTAAATCCTCTCCTCCTCTCCCTTAATCGCCGGCGACCTCACTTTCTCCGTCTCCTTGGTTGCTTGATTTCCAAGTAACCTTAAAACCACATTTAAAAAGCCATAACCCTTCTCTTACTCATCCTAATCAAATCCCAAATAATCATTAGTCCTTAAACCCTTAAATTAGCCCCTTAAACACTCGTCTAATACTCGTCGGAAAGTCTCGCAAACGTTGGAGAAGCCGCTGGAGTTCGCCGGAATCACGCCAGAAAACTCGTCAAAGCCGCCCCTCGCCTCGCCCACCTCTTGTTGGTCTTTCCCTTAGTCGCCGGATGAGTCGTTGGAGAATTGAACAGATAAGAACCGCCGGAGTCAACGCGGTCAACTCTTTAAACTCTGGTGGTCAACGCCGAAAGTTCGCCGGAGTCAACACTGGCGGTAGGTAGCAGTCAACGCCGGGTAATTCATCAGTCAACCAGCCAATCAGTCAACGTCGATCAACCCTCAGTCAACGTCGATCAACCCTCAGCTAACGCCGATCAACCCTCAGTTAACGCCGGTCAACGCTTCGTCGACGTCAGTCAACGCACGGATAAATGTTCAAGGTTCGGGTCAATTAAATAATCTGGCTAGGATAATAAATATGCATGGAACGTTTAAATATTTTTTTTGATAACTCAGGTAATCCGGCTGAATTAGGGGACCGCCGGCGGCGCAGCGTACGGATTGCAAATCCTAGCTGTAGACCAGCGCATCATCCCCCCTACACCGACTAATCCTGGGGCCCAGAGGGACAATGTGAATACCCCGGTGGCCAAGAGTTGTAAATGTATGGTCAACTGCTTCCGTGGGGGATCGATCCCTGGCCTCGACCAACAGGTCGATCCTCACCAACGAAAGGGAACCACTACACCACAAGCTCCTGGTTGAACGTTTAAATATTGGTAAATGGCACAACTGATTGTTTGCATATATAGAATCGATTGATGTTTGATTGCTTGATCGTTGAGTGTTGCATTGCACATAAAATTTCATGATTAGGAAAATATATACATGCATATATATATATATATAGTATATATATATATATATATATATATATATATATAGAACCGTATAAATGAATCTATCTACAAGGAACTAAGAGATAATAAAATACGAATTAATACTTAACAAACCTTAGAATATTAAATAACCGGGCTAGAATTAATCACTAAAGAATTAATTATGTAAAAATTGGGGTTAGTAGATTAGTAAGTTTACTAACCTATGGCAAATTAATAATTAATCTAGAAATTAAAGAATTATGTAATTAAAAGACAAAAGAAATGGTGTTAAACCGTCTAAAGGGTTAGTAAGTTTACTAACCCTAATCCAACAGTTAAATAATATGGAATTAAAACTAAAGAATTAAAAAAGAAATTAAATATAAGAAATTAAATTAAAATGAACTTAAGAATTTATTGGGCCTATGAGGTTAGCGATTTTACTAACTCCAAGATAACATAATTAAACCATAATTAGTAAATGGAATTTAAGATAAAAATGGGAATTAAACCTAGATAAGAATTAAATGGAATTAAGTGATTAATGAATCCAAGTATTTTCCCGTTTGCATGTCATTTGGTTGAGTGTTTGTTCTGTGAATTTATCATTGTGTTTATTGTTGTGGTTTTATCTATTCTGGTGTTGGGCCGGGTAGGTTATGTTGATTGAAACCTATTTCAGTGTGGGGCCGGATAGGTCGAGTTGAGTTACTGATTAGAGTCATTGGTGAAGTTGTGGTTAGGACTTGCGGGATAGCTTTGTCATTATTGATTGTTTGACCTTATCGGCCTTGTGTGGAGTCGTAAAGTCTTAATGAGTCTGACTGCGTATCTTAGAATTTTTTTTATTGTGGTTAAGACTGTTTAGGGTGCGTTAGATCCCACGAGGCTTGCGTTTGGCTTTCCGGTGCTTCCTTCCCGATTGGATCCTCAGGAGACCCTGGTCAGTTCACGTATCTTCAGGTAGTGGTTCTCGCTAGGCGTTAACCTACGCGGGTGACTCAGGTAAGTGTGTATTCAATAGAAACTGGGTGGCATTCTAGGGCCAGGCTTCATGGAAACTTTGGCTATCGTGGGATAGTCCGAGTCACCGTGTATCGATGGACAGATAACGGTACCCTATGTCGTAGGACTTTTGTGTTTACGACTAGGAGTCGTGGGAGGTTTAACTTATCATTAAAAGGGGTAGCTAAATGATCCGATGGAAGTTTACCGAGTTCGCTTCAACAGCCCATGGTGTTGAGATTACGTTAGAGATGCGTTTAGTGTAGATCGCGTCTAATCGAGGGCGTGTGCCGCAATGTTCTGTATTTCCTTTGTTGATGATCTGTGTTGATAGAGAATTCTTGTGTGTTGTGTGGAGCCTATTACGTCGTGGTGGTACATGATCAGCTGTTTTATTTCATTGATTGTTATTGCTTGTTATTTTGGATTTTGTCGGGTGGGGTTTATTTAGCATGTTTAGTTGGGAGCGAACTTACTGGATGATCTTAGATCGCTCATCCTACTCTTTTTCCTCTTTTTCAGTTTTCTGAGTAGCTCGGCGGATGCGTAGGCCCCTCAGAGTAGATTCGGATTGCATTTGGCTACGGTTTGTTTTTGCAAACGTTATGATTATTATCGGTTTCAGATTTTCATGGGCACCTTAAAATATTTTAGAAAACCCTTGAATTAGATAAAAATTAGATTAAAAGATTTAAAAGATTTAAAAGACACAAAAAACAGAAATATTTCATGATATACGGTTTAGTCCGAACCGAACACAACTCTGGAAGCGGTACATATTGAAAAGCTTTCAACGTGGAAGCGAGGTAAACGGAGTCGAGAATGGACCGGTTCGAGCCTTGACAAAAATTGGACCATCTCTGGATTCCATATGTAGCGAACCCTTCTCGTTTGAATTACACTTTCACCCGGTCATGCTCTTGTTTAATTGTTGGCCAGCCAGCTTGTCGGTCGGCAGATAAACGGGAAGGGAGTGTTATAAAGAGTTGGTATCAGAGTATGGTTTGTCATGGATTTAAAAATTTCGGTTTTCCAAAAATTTCAATGTTTTATCTAGTCAAAAATTGTGTCCCAATGAAACTATTAGGAATTCGAGCCGCTTCCGTCTCCGGAGAAAGGGAAAAGTTAGAAATTTGATAGGAGAGTAAACTGAATGTTTTGTGTTTTTGTGCAGTCTTGCAGCAGTGTTATCCTAAGAGGTGTGTGTGCGTTGGTACTCGACCTCGACAACATGAGCAAAATTTCGGAGTACCGCGAGTTTGTCCGTTCCGTTCTGGTCAGCTCAGGCCCGTTTTACAGCCAGTGGAGTGTTCCCAAATTTTCTCTGCCGATACCGGCACACGTCTTGACAGGCGAAATCCAAAAGCAGCTCCACAGCCCCCACATGACACAACTACTTTAGGTGTACCTTATCTCAGGTACCTTGACATGCCACAGATCTCGGACAGCATCTTCTCGGCGTTACCATCTTTTGGGAAGCCACCTCATTCAGCTCCTCTCCCTCCAGCAGAGGCCCCTGCTCCGCCATACAGCCCATGCGACCCACTCTTCTCCTCGCTCCCGGACTTTGACTTCTCGATTGAGCCGATTGATCCCGCCCATCATCTTCACTGGTAGGATCTGATGGCTGACAAGACCCCATGGTTAACCGAGCCAATCCCCCTGACCATAGGTACTTACTCACCTACGGAGTTTCTGAGGGATGCTCAGCAGTACCCGCCACCACGGGCCACCAGCCCGCCGTCACCACCATTCCGACCGCTGTCTATGGGTCGGACCGATCTTGTTTTGCCTGCAGAGCTACGGACTTTTACTATGCATGGTGTCAGTCCTTCCACGAGCATTTCCCGCCTTTCCTGGTGCCACCACAACTAGCGGCATGTCTTATATGCAGCCGCTCGGGACACCTTACACCATCCTGCCCAACGGACCATTCCATCAGAGTCACGCCGCACCACACGCACAACCACCACATCTAGTACACCCTCCTGGAACACATGGCAGTCTTGATCCACAAGAGCCGTATCATACTCAGTGCGGGATGTATCACTCGTGGTGGAGGTTTTAGGTTAGGCCTAGGTAAATAAAGGGCGCTAACTTAAATTTTTGTGTGTCTATAGTAGGGGTATATATTTTTTCGTCGCAAACAATTTGTATTTATGTAGCGGTGATTCTTTTTAGGGGATGTGAGACCGCTCTATATACCAGACATACCTATGTATAAGAATATTCTATGTACATATTTCAGCTAGTATAATATGTGGATGTTTTATGTACGTGGTAATGTAGGTTGGTTTCAGTGTATAATTTTGAGTAACAAAGTAAGTTTATTGCATGCAAGTGTTTATGATGATGAGTGGTAATCATGAACTACAATTATAACGTGAACAAATGATGGTCCGAATGGACGGTTTTATCAGGACATGTAATGAGAATTGTTTTCCATTTCATGTTGCATCATGATAGGGTAAATTCGTTGCATTAGATCGCTTGGTTGATTGGTTAAGATTGCATTGATTGATTGGTTAGGGTGATAGTATTTTGCATTGGTTAAAGGTTAAACGCTTTTGGTTAGAGCTTACGTAGTCATGAATGATTTGATAGTTTGCTGGTTTGGTAGCATTGCATTAAGTCGGTATTTAAGTGTTTTGTTGATATCATTTTATTAAATGGGATTGTAAGTTACCGGTTAGTGTTTTGGATTCGGTTTGAGGATTGTTTGGAAATTCGATTTGGTTAGAAATAAGTTTTGAATTGAGAATCGGTTAGATAGGTTACTTATTTATGACGTATATGGAACTGTAGGTTCTTGATAGTTAGCCACACATGTTCTTGTTTGATTGGTGTGTGACTAATTACCAATAACTGTTTAGAAAAGTAACGTCGATACATAAGTTAAGTTTAAAATGTCTAACCATTCCAGTGTTGGTAAGCGTGTTGATGCATGACGTGATGCGACCGCGGGACGTGAGTACAATACCAAACCCGAACCCCGAAGATTTGAGATTGTGTATCCGAAAGCATCGGTTCAGATTGTTTTTTTGGTTCAGCATGTCAGTCAGATCCGAGTTGGCTGAATAAAGCGTTTTGGTATGGTTCATAAAGGATTCTGTGGTGTCAGAGGTATCAGAAAAAGGCCAGAGGCGTCAGTTCGAGCAAAGATGGGTATTGACGATTTGGAGATCAGTATTGGAGTAAGCTTTCGTGGATAAGGGCGAATCAAGAAGAAAAAAATCTTGGCGGGATTTACTTGTGTTGCGGATTTGAGTAGAGTATCATATTTGGCACATCAGACTTAGAAAAAATCAGAATCAAGAGGTCTAGATGGAGAAATCTTTGAGATCAAATGTAAAAGGTTGAGTAGAGTAGAAAAATTTATGGATCATAGTCAAGCGGTTCAAATTGAGTAGTAAAATTCTGGCGGCATAGTTAAAAGGTTCGACAGTCAGTCATAGTAGAGTTGCGCAGCCAGTAGCGTGTGAAGTCAGATTCAGAAGGAGCAATATACTTACATGAAATTTGTTTCTAAATTCGAGGTTTAATCGAACGGAGGATTCGGGGGCCGAATTCGTGAGAGAAGGGGAAAATGTAATACCATCGACGGGTAAGTTCGAGATCGGGGAAATCGCCAAAAGGGCATTTCTGTAATATTTGGAAACATAAGGACATTTTGATAATTTTGAAGAAAATGGAGTTAGGAAGCTACGGAGGGCAAAACAATTTTATTTTTATTAATAAAGATTATTTAGAAGATGGAAAATTCAGAATACGGATTTTAGAAGATTTCAGAAGCATATTTTGGAGTTTTAGAAGCTACGGAAAGTCATAAAGGGCCATATAGTTTGCAGAGAAGTAATTTTGGAGTTTCAAGAAAATAAACACTATATTTAGAGATTTTCGAAAGCTTCAGAAAGTTGCGGGAATTGTGTCTCGGGATCGCCGAGACAAATAGCGGCTTGTGAGTGGCCGATTTTTCCACTTGTCATGCTCAGCACAGATTTAGTTAATCATGTGCTTAAATGGATGTGGACTTGTTGAGTTGTAAAACATGCAAATTCTTAATTCATGCAAGATGACACATTACCCACATATGTATCTCCATTTTATGATGCATGGGGAGAAATATTTAGCTATAAAAGGAGAACATTCTACAACAAACAAATCACACCTCAAGCATCAAGTCCTCTCCTCTTCTCCCTTAACCGCCGGCGACCTCACTTTCTCCCTCTCCTTGGTTGCTTGATTTCAAAGTAACCTTAAAACCACACTTAAAAAGCGATAATCCTTCCCTTAATCACCCTAATCATATCCCTAACCATAATTAGTCCCTAAAACACTAAATTATTCCCTTAAAAACTTTACTAATACTGTTCGGAAAGTCTCGCCGTCACCGGAGAAGCCGCCAAAGTTCATCGGAATCTCGTCGGAGTCGCCCCTCGCCTCGCCCACCTCTCGCCGGTCTTTCCCTTAGTCGCCTAAGGAATCTTTGGAGAATTGACAGGAGAAGAACCGCCGGAGTCAATGCGGTCAACTCAGTAAACTCTGGTGGTTCCGCGAGTCGTGTGTTTTGCGTTCTGGTGCTTCCTTCCCGATTGGATCCTCGGGAGACCCTAGTCAGATCACGTATTTTCGGGTACCTACGCGGGTGACGCCGGTAGGTATGTAGTGCGGGGAAATGGGTTCGCGTCCTAGGACCGGGATGCATGGGAACTTTGGCTTCGTGGGGTGGTCCGAGTCACCGCATATCAATGGACAGAGAACGGTACCCTATATCGTAGGACTTCGTGTTTACGTCTAGGAGTCGTGGGAGGTTTTATTTATCATCAAAGGGGTAGCTAAATGTTCCGATGAAGATTACCGAGTTTGCGACAGGGGCCCATGGTGTTGAGATTGCATTAGAGATGCGTTTAGTGTAGATCGAGTCTAATCGAGGGCATGTGCCGCAGTGTTATGGATTTCTTTTGTTGATGATTTGTGTTGATAGAGGATGCTGGTGTGTTGTGTGGAGCCTATTACATCGTGGTAGTACATGATCGGCTGTTTTATTTCATTGATTGTTATTGCTTGTTATTTTGGGTTTTGTCAGGTGGGGTTTATTTAGTCTGTTTAGTTGGGAGCCAACACACTGGGTGATCTTAGATCACTCATTCCACTCTTTTCCTCTTTTTTTAGTTTTCTGAGTCGCTCGGCGGACACGTAGGCCCCTCGGAGCAGACTAAGGGTGCATTTGGCTACTATGGGATGGTTTCATAAACGTTTTGATTATTTCAGTTTCAGATTCTTATGGGCGCCTTAAAGATTTTAAAAACCCCTTGAATTAGATAAAAATTAAATTAAAAGATTTAACAGACTAAAAACGGAAATATTCTTTGATATACGGTTTTCTCCGAACCAAACACAACTCGTGGAAGCGATCGGGTTGAAAAGCTGTTTATCGTGGAAGCGAGGTAAATGGAGTTTAGAACATATCGGATAGATTCGAGCCTTTAACACCACAAGAAAACAGCGTTTTGCGACTGTAGTTTTAATCGCTGAGTAGTCGTTAATCGGGGTTTTACAACAAACATACAACTAAATATGGTAGTCGTCAATCCATAGTCGCTAAATCTCATAGTTGTATTATTATTCGTCGAGTTACGACCATTTATACGACCTACATAGGTATTCGTAAAATAGAAGTAGCGTTGTCGGAAGATATAGGGACTAATCTGCGACTACGGTAGCGACAAATGTGCGAATATAGAAGGAGCCCAGATACGGTTGGAGGATTGATGTTATCAAATAGTCATCAAATTAGGAGACCATTAGACGATTAATATGTGACTGTATTGTATAGTCAAAAAGTAGTCGTAAATAGTAGCCACTATGTAGCGACTAGGTAACGGCCATTTTAACTACTATCTCACTACTAATCTGAACATCCATATACAATTATGGTAATGATCTCGTTACTATGTGGCGACTGTTATGTGACTGACTAATTTAGTCACGATTTAGTCGTAGACTATGCTGACGTTTTGGCGACTGTTTATTGACTAATTTACCGATTATATGACGACTAATTGGAGAATCCAAATACGAGTATGGTAAACATCTTGCTATTAAATGTCGATTGTTAAACGCCTATGCAGCGTTTAAATGAAACATCCAGATTCGATTATGGTACAGTCTGGGCGACTAGTATATGATTGTCTAATATAGTCACAACATAGTCGTAAATATTAAGCGACTATTCGGAAAATCCAGATTTGCTGATGGTAAATATTTAGCGACTAGTTTATGTGTGTAGTGCGAATAATTGACTACCGTTTATTGGTTTTTTCGTAAAATTAAGAATTTGGATTAATTTCATTTTCGATTTGGTAATGGGTGATACCGTAATTTGAATGGTACAACAAACGTAACAAACACTTGCATCATAAATAACATTGGTAACATGTAGACACAGACGACCTACATACGCAAACTCCAGCATTCTGGAGTTGCAAAATCATATACCAATAAATTAACAAGTGCAAGAGACAGTGATAAAGTAACCTACGAATCAGATGGTGTTGTTGTCTTACTTTTGGCTTCCTTCAGTTGCTCTTGGTGGGTGACACTGCTGAAAAGTGTATGGGCTGCTTGTGCTTGCGCATTAAAAGATTAGCTGTCAGGCTTTCGACTCGATAAGGATTTACTCGTCTATCCTTCTCAGTGGCCTGTGACAATTACAGACAGTAAGAGAAAAACAATTAAATAAAGAACGTGAGACGACTTTATAAACATGGATTGTGAAAAATGTTACTTTACCTGAGGAAAGATGTTGTATATTCAACTGTTGATATCTCACGAGGTCAAAGTTCTTTGCAGTGCTTCTGCAGTCCTTTGTGATGTTCTTCATGTCTTTCATACGTCGTTGATAGATCTCATCAACAAATGTTTCAGAAGAAAGTTATGAATGGTTTAACCATGTCACAAATGATACATTGATTATCTTGTAAGCGCTCAGACACTCGAACTTAGCAGAACAAATTAATGAGTTAAGCAGAGATTGGTGCCTTCAATTACTTGCTAACTATAAGATTAACATCCTAACCATCAGACTCTAACTCCTCAAACACTCATTAAAAATATAACCAACTTACCCAGACTGTGGATTATAGGAGTCGTTTACAACCTGTAGAACCAAAATTAATTGTAAGCAAATAATCAGATTCAGAGCCTATCCCGTTTCACAAGCAAAGTAAAAGGAAACTAACGATATAGCTATATGTACCCGTAGGCATCGATTCACGGAGGCTTTCGTGATTGAGATAATCGAGAGAGAATTTGAGAGAGTCGATAGGTTTCGGCCAAAGTTAGGTATGAAATAGAAAGCTTCGAATAAGAGATTCGAAGAAGAGATATCAGTTTGAGATGGGTGGGCGTAGAAGAAGAGTTGATTCGAAGGAGATTTCTGAAAGGGGAAGAACAAAAAAAATCAGGGTTTGACGTATTTGATGATTTCTCGGCACTTTGCGGAAAATTCTTGGGCATAGGCTGGTAATTGAAATGTTTTGGGCTATAAAATTGTGTTTAGGTTTCCCGGGTTTTTTTTTCAAATATTTTGATTTTTTTCCCACCTGTATGTGTAACGTGGTCGTAATATATTCTTTTTTTTTATTGACTCTGTTTTAAAAATTTAACTAATCCATTTTACTTTATTATAATCAGAACAAGTTTGCTCACAATATAAAGATCGATTGAAGACAAGTTTTATGAAAACAAATTTGTGTTTTAAGTTCTTTAAAAGAGTAGAATAGTTTTCGGGCTTAGGGTTTCTTTTGGAGTGAACAAAACCCTATACCATAAAAAGGATCCGTAACACCTCATTACGAGGTTTCATTGTAGGGTTCAACAAACGTATTTCACTGATAATCCCAAATTTGATCAATCAATGCATTTCGAAGTGATTAATGGTCAAAGCTAATGAAATACTCTTAAAAAATTGAGGTTTGGTCTTCTCTTTTACATCGAATGATCTTAATCAAAATACATAGCGAGATGAAGTGGTCGTAAATTAAGTTATGAATTTGTAAATCTTTCTAGATATAAGTGATTTTTTGAGTATATACAAACTTGTCATATTGAGGAAATTAAATAATATCGGTTGAGAGGAACATTGAATATTCTCCTTGTCTCTCATTATATTTAGGGTTTAGGGTCTAAGGTTTATCAACATGGGTTTAGGGTTTAGGCAGTTTGCTCCAAACATATAAATAGGAAATTAATTAAAAAGTTTTTAACAACCCTCAAATTCAACGATTGCACTCAAAAAGAATAAAGTTTTCGGCGACCATTTTGCAAACATAGGCAACCTGCAAAATCCAGTAACATTTATCACACATGTCGTCCCCCTACAGCTTCTCGCACCATAGTTGACGTGGATCGTATTTCGAACATTTTCACTCGGTGATCTTATTAGGGTCGTTTTGGTCACGTTTCGCAATTAACCAATCTGGAACCTGCCATTCCCACCTATTCCCAATGATCTTAGGCAATTTGCTTCGAAGATGAGTAGCACGTTCTCTAGTAAATTGATACTTACCGAAGACTCCTTCCTCCCAGTCGTCCCTGAACATCATGCCTTACATATACTCGCTCCTGATGTATCCTTTTCCCACAGCAACCTTGATTTGACTGACTCCCTCTATCCGCTTGTTATCGAATAACAAATTTGAGATTCCTTTGAGGTAGATGGCGGTTCTTTTGCCTGCGTCGTAGCACCTCTCATGGAATTTTGTCCAGTCAAACCCGGGAGCCCTAGTCCAATGACTCATCTTCTGTAGATTAATAGAGGCATAGAACTCGTCTGGTTGAGACATTCCATTTAGCCGAGTGCACGTAATCCTCGAGTGGCAGAGATCCTGCACGTCATTTTTGTAGACACGAACAATAATGTTCCTTATTAGATCTTCCGTCAAGCCGAGCAAGTTGAATGGTCTCGCTGCCTCCCTCCGCCTTCTTGTCACCGACCGTGTTTCGTAGGGCGGGTTGTTGAAACGAGGCAACGGCCAGTATACATGAGAGTTTGGCATTTGAGATGGCTTTTGGGTTTCGTTCTGAATCCATTGTGCTTTTTAAGTGGAGAGTTGATTGAATGGGTGTTATCGAGTAGTTTTTTTATGAGGCCTTTCCATATGTATATATACATATACATACAGTCATGACTATTCGTTATTCCCACATAATAATTAGGGTGTAAATGGATTACATAAAATAGAATGACTATTTCATTATATTCCATTCCAAAAATAAGAATTTTAGGAAAATTGTAAATCTTTTATGGAATTAATGATCTTGGGTTCAATTACTTAAACAAAAGTTAAACCGAATCAAAAAATCAATTTCGGAAGAGATAATTAAAAGGGAATATTGGGTTTAATTTCACTGTCTCAAGTGATTTCTTTGGGATGCAAACGCTGAACTAGGGTTGGGCGCCCGGGGTCCCTATTCGGGTTCGGGTCGGGTTTTTCGGGTTTTCGGGTTTTCGGGGTTGAAGCTAAAGACCCCATTCGGGTATTCTTATAAATTCGGGTGAGATCGGTTCGGTTATTTTCGGGTTCGGTTCGGGTTTAGTAAACTTCTTTGGAACCGAATACATCCAAAAACCGTTTCGGATCTACAGAGATCGGGTTGTTCATAACCGAATCTCTGTTTCAGGTTCGGTTTTTCTTGGTATTTTGTACTTATAGTTGCTTAAAGTATCCAAAGGTGTTATAATGTACTTATATCACCCCATATTTTGTAACATAATCCAAACGGCATGATCCCTTGTTAATTGTAAAAGACAATGTATGTCTATAACTTCTACAAGACAATGTAAGTCTATGATCAGATTACTTATACGAGATGTAACAAAGATATTCTGACACATTCAGAAAACTTATTCTCTAATGAAAGAAGATAATGCTTACGGCAAACTAGTTATCAACCAACCAAGTTTGTGTAGTGAATCAAATCATTCAAAGTTGAAATAAAGATAAAAATTGTAACAATCCAAAACCAAAAACAAAACATAACAAGGCTATTGTTTGTTTCAAAAAAGCAGAAAGATTATAGAAAAGAAATCAAATAGAGTTTAAGTAGATCATAGAGACTTGAGAGAACTACAACATCTTCAGCTGATCTTGAAATCTTGTGCTTGTTATAGTTCCTGCAAAACTAAATAAAACTTCATTACTTCATTTATCACATAAACAGATTTTTAAGTAACAATAACAATCATAACATGTTGTTTTTAACAGACTTCATAACCTACCCTTAGATCACTAACGTAGCTAGATCAAACCAACAATCATGCACATAGGAGCAGCAAGAATATGTGATCTAACAGCTATCTAAGATCAATAATGTTCACAGATCTAAAACCAAGATAATAAACGCCTACTTGTCTAGATCAAAGCAACAGAAATGGTCGTATAATGCACATAAACGAATGGTGAATAACAAACATACACACTTAATGACCTAATCATGTAGCTAATCTTCATCCTCTTCCAATGCTGCAGTTCCATATTCTGGAAAAAAAAAGACAAGCATCAGAGTTACTTGATTCTAGACAATGTAGGAGAAAGAATCATCTAATGTGTTACAATAAAACTTATACCTCTCTCAAGCTTTTCTTCTTCTTCAAGTTCAGCAAGAATCTGTGCATTTGTGAGGATTCTTGATTCCATATGAATGTCTTGTTTCATCCATTGCTGGGTGCACATCAACACTTCAACCATATAGTGAGTTAAACAACTCTTATACGAGCTCAGTATCCTTCCACTAGTACTGAAAGCACTCTCGGATGCAACAGAAGATACTTGCATAGCAAGTACATCCCGAGAAATCTCTGATAAAACAGGATACTTAGAGCTGTTTTTCCTCCACCACGAGAGTACATCGTACTCCATTCCTATCATCACGTCTGGATTTTCAACTGGATCAGTCAAATAGATCTCCAACTCTTCTCTTTTATCTTTGACTCCTATCTCATACAATTTCCTCTTGTAATTTAAAGCAATCCGCTGATAACCAAAACCATCTTCCATCATATCCATTCCCGCATCTGCTTCGAGTGAAGTCTGAGAAGACTGTGTAGGCTGAGAGGACTGGCCATTCGTATATGAACCATTGCCATATATGATGCTGTATTCTTTGAACAAACTTTTCAAAACGCTCATAACCGAGTCATACATTTCATTGGCTTCAACACTGTCGGCCCCATAAAGATCATCAAAACACATGCTTGCGAGCTCCATCTTCTTAGAAGGATCAAAACTGTCGCAATAATCAACATCTTATTGATATTCTTCAACCCGTCCCAATACTTATCAAACTTCTTATACATTTCCCCCGCATTTGTCTTCAATCTAATGTCCACACTGTTGGAAAGTGCTTTGAGATTAGTTGCAATGGTGACTATCTCCTCGTAACACTTGTGTGCATTCAACGTTGTAGAAGCTGAGACAACTAAGGTCGAGTTGTAATAGATCACCAGAAACCTGCATAGCTTATCAATTGCATTCCAATCCCCAATCTGAGGAGGACCAACCCGCTTTGATCCATTGTCAACCTCCAAGAAATAATCGTTGTACAACTTATCTTCCGCTTCCATCTTGTCAAAAGCGACTCTGAACTTAATTGCAGTCGTCAACATTAAGAAAGTAGAGTTCCAACGAGTCTTCACATCCAGAGGTAAACTGCCCCTTGACATCTTACCGGAGTCCACCTTGAGTTCAAACGACCTAAGCATGTTCGTGTGAGATCTAACATACGCCACAGCATTGCGAATAGCATTGACATTAGAATCTATCTCAGCCATTCCATCCTTCACTATCAGATTAATAATATGGCCATCCATCTAGAACTAAGGCATCCTCATGTAGCGTAGAAAAACTAGTTTGAAACCTCCTTAATGCAGATCTATTAGCAGTTGCATTGTCAACGGTCACACAGAACACTTTCTCTAATCCCCATTCATCTAAACATTCAAGAAGAACGTTGGAGATTGTCTGACCTTTGTGATCTGTGATGTGCTTGAAACCAATGATCAACTTCTTCAACCGCCAGTTGAAATCCACGTAATGCGCAGTTACAACCATATAAGAGGCTCCTACAAAAGGAAAAATGTATATTAAATATCAAGACAAACAGAAACATATTATATAAGAGAACGTTTAAACAAGAGTTAAACAATAACCAATTCACATAATCTTATATCAGATTAAGTAGCTCTATTCAAACCGTGGTGAACAAGCGATTACAGTGACTCATAATATAATGAAACCGAGGAGAACAAGCTATAAAAAGAACACGGTTCTAACTTCTAACAAGGTTGCGCTTCAAACAAGTTTTAAATGGCTCATCATATCTCGGTTTTAACAAGACTACGACCAGTGGCTCATAAGATCAAGAATTTAACTAGAACTAAAAGTCAATATGAGGTTAAGTAGCTGATAAGATCAAGCTATAAAAAATAGCACAGTTCTAACAAGATTGCGGTTCAAACAAGAATCAAATGGCTCATAAGATCTCGGTACTAACAAGTTTTCGTCCAGTGGCTCATAAGATCAAGATTTTAACTAGAAATAAAAGTGAAACTGAGGTTAAGTAGCTCATAATATCCAGATATTAAAATAACACAGTTCTAACAAGTTTGCGGTTCAAATAAGAATTAAATGGCTTATAAGATCTCGGTTCTAACAATATTTCGACTAGAGGCTCATTAGATCCATATTTTAACTAGAAATAAAAGTGAAACTGAGGTTAAGTAGCTGATAAGATCAGTCATAACAGAATTACATGTGGTTTGTGCAACCCATATGTCAGTAGTAATTGAAACTCGTTGTTTCTTCCCTACAAACAACGACTTCAAGGCAGCTTTCCTCTCAAGATATATTTGAACAATGTCCCTCGTTGATGTTCTTCTAGAGTGTGGCTTTTAGAGGTCCTAACCATTATGAATAGTATTAGTAGCAATAAAAATGACAAACAAATGCATATATATGCTTGAACTAACCTTTTTACAAAAATGCTTCCATGCGACACTTTCAACAAAGGATAAAGGCAACTCTCCCAACACAATCAACTCATTAGTTGCTTCTTTCAAAACACCCTTAGAGACCTTTGCTGTAATCGCTTTGCCTTCATCGTCAATAATTGGTTGTTTATGAGCTTGACCATCCACCCATGACTTATAGTGCTTGCATATTGCGAGATGTTTGATGAGGTTAGAAGTTCTTGACTTTGTTGCACAAGAGAAATCCTTCTCACAATAATGACAAAGACATCTGTCCCTATCCTCTTTTGTCCTTGTGAAATGCTTCCATGAATCTACTCTTGTTGGAAGCACCCTCTTCACTTTTTTTTGGTTGAGAAGTTGCTCCACTCGCAGGAGCTGCTTCTTTGCGTTTGCCCGCACTTTTGCTAGGTTGTTCAATGTCTTCAGGCTCGTTGCTATCTTTGTTGTAGTCATCACGGTCTGGATTAGATGTTGACTCCATCTGAAATCATGAACATAACAAGACAGTACATTACTAATAGCAATTATACTACAACGGCTCAAACAACAGTTGCTATTTTAATGTTACGATTAAGTTGCAAAAACTGGTACTTACTAAGCTATAACATCAGGCTGATATTCAACAATGACCACTTTCAATTACGATTTCAACAATGTCATTATGACACTTTCGATTACTTTTCAACAATGACCACTTACGATTAACTAACAACAAGAAAACATGTATCATAGCTCATAAGATTACGATTTCAACAATATACGATTCTGAAGAAACTAAACAAATCATTCAAATTTCCAAGGAATAACATCGTTCTTATAGAGGAAAACAGTTCAAACTGATCATCAGTTTCCGTATTACAGACTGAAGCTATAAAACAACTACATTACTGAAGCTATAAACGTTAAGTGAAGTGAAGCTAATACATCGTCTGTTTTCTATTATGATTGGCTTTTAGAAAGAAGCTTTAACGAAGAATCAGTGTCGGATTAACACAGAACTGAAGCTTGGTCCACGATTGGCTTTTAAAAAGAAGCTTTAACAAAGAATCAATGTCGGATTACACAGAACTGAAGCTATAACCACGATTGGCTTTTAAAAAGAAGCTTTAACAAAGAATCAATGTCAGATTAAACATAACAGAACTTGTAATTACAAAACACAATAGACTAAGAATTTGGAAGAAAAACTTACAACCGAATGAATTCTTGAATTCTGAGTCGACAGATATGTAAAAGATGATGGAGTTGCCGGCATCATATATATAGATTCGGATGAAGAATAAGCAATATTAGGGTTTCGAATTTTGAATTTCCAACTCCAAGGATCAAGAATCGGAAGATTAGGCGAAGATTTAGAAACAATATATTTGATTTTAGATTGAGAATCTGAGATTACCGTTTAAGTGAAGGAGTTGCATATATACGTATAGCTATATGGAAGATAAGACTTGGTTACAATCGGTTTTAGTTCGGGTATCGGGTAAAAACCGATACCACCCGAACCCAAAATTACTCAGCATCCAAATCCCATTCGGTTATTTATCTATGATCTGTACCCGATCCGATCTCGTCCCTTCGGGTCGGGTTCGGGCTCGGATTTCAGGTATCGGGTAATTGCCCAGCCCTACGATGAACCATCAAACAGAATATTAGGGGTGCAAATGGTAGTGGTTAGCGGAATAAATAGAATATGTGTTAGTGGATGATTAATAAAATAATGAAACGAAATGATTAATAAAATAATGAAACGAAAAATCCACTTAACATTAATAACCTATATTGTCGTGTATTGGCAGTTCTCTAGATAATGAATAGGGTATAATGTTTGGGTTTAGAGTTTAGGGTATATGACATTTGCACTTATATTTGTAGATATTGACAAAATTATGTGGAAAACAAAAATATTGACAAAATTATTAATAATTATAATATTACATAAAAGACTATGTAGAGTACATGTATTATGGTTTAATGTCTATGCTTAGAGTTTAGGGTACATATAAGGTTTAGGGTTTAACGTTTGAGTTTATAGTTTAGGGTATATATATAGGGGAGTTTATGGTATAATTTATAACCAAGTTCTCGTTGATCTTGTTATTATTAAAGTCTTTAGTTTATTTTTGTTATTCACTGTCTCAAGTGATTTCTGTGGGTTGCAAAGCTGTAGAAGTAATAAACAGAATACTAGAAACCTGTAGAAGTTGTGGTAGATACAAAATACTAGATATTGGTATGGGTAAACATCTAACGTGAAAAAGGCAAAACATACTTAAATATGACATCATTGATTACAAGGAAATCAGGAGAAGTTGTTATCTATTAGTCTGTAGAAGAAAGCGGTCTGCATAAACCAGAACATTGGTCGCAATAGTCCTTAAACATTGGCCACCCAGAGCGCCAAGGGTCGAAGATATAACATCGGCAGTGTCGCACACGATCAATACTGTTTTCGTCCCATTTCGCTTTGAACTAATCATGAAGCCAACCACCCCATGAACTATGACCCAGACGAGATAGTTTTAATCGCAGTTGCGTTGCGTCTTCCCGAGTAAATTCATATATGCCGAAGAGTTCATCATCTCTGTCTTCCCCGAAGACTTTGCGTATGCATCCATACACATACTTGCTTAAGATGCACCCATATTTTGCAGACACTTGTATGCGTGCGAGACCTTCATCTCTCTTGTTATCGAAGAAGAAATCTGAGATTCCTTTGACAAGGATGGCTGATGTGTTGCCTGCGTCGTAGCAGCTTTCATTGAATTTTTTCCAATCAAGTCCCGGAGCCCAAACATTGTATGCCATCTGTGTTAGATTGACCGAGTTGAAGAACTCTTGTGTTTCCGTCTTCTCCTTCAGGGATTTGCAAACAATCTTCGAATGACGGAGATCTTGCATGTCCCGTTCGCAAACACGAGCGAGAATCTTCGTTATCACATCATCAAGCAACGCTAAAAGGTCGAATGGGATGATTTCTCTATGTTTTCTTGTTACTGAGCGGGTTTCGTAGTAAGGATGATCGTATCGACGCCATGGCTAGTACGCATAAGCCATAGGCATGTTGTTGTAATATGGGTTAACGAAGAGGTTGACTTTTACTGGTTTTGAATCGGTGGTTTCAAAATCTTAAGAATGGATGTTTATTAATCTCTAATTTGATTGACTAAGTTTCTTCTACATAATAACCAATACATATAGATACGACTATTCACTTTCCTGCACAAGAATGATTAATAGAATAATTAAACGAAAAATCTACTTAACTTTAATAACCTAGACCATCGTGTATTTGGCGCGCAGTTCCCAACTACTTATACCCCTAACCTAGATCATCATGTAATGTCGGTTGCGTGTGTGCAGGAAGCCGACTGTAGACCCTTATATGCTAAGTAGTCGTAATTATTACTACTTTATGTCAAATCTTGCTAACATAGTCATTATGTCATGCAAGATTTTGTTAGCTATCAACATTGGTAATGCAATTTTGGTGTAACAGTATTCACAGTAGAACACTATGTAGTAATACAACACTAAATATTAAAATATTGTGGTTAAAATATACTAATTCTGATAATTATTACGATGTATTTTTCACAATTTGTAACTTACCATTACTTGAAAAAGTGAATCCTACAATATGCTACTAAAACATAAATAAAATATCAAATGGATGATTGATTAGGAACTCAACATAAATAGCAACACGAACCCAAAGTTCTTTTGACATATAATTCAATAGTTACAAGTGTAAGGGCAAATGTCAAACAGTAGCTCTTTAATACGCCATGTGTAACGCACTAGTTCATGACTAGTCATTATGTGACACAAATAACCCATTATGTGCACCGGGAATCGATAAGATATTTACATTGATCGAAACCAAAGTTAACGTACTGATATATCTAATTAAATCCCGCCAAAACCCAATATATTTATATTACCATAAACTGCCAATACCCTAACCTTTATAACCTCTCTCAAACTCACTTCATCTCTCAAATTCTTTTCGTCTTACATTTATTTTATTAATGGAAAATTTATTGCAAAAAGACCAATGGCACAAAGGCAATACCAATTCCTCTCGAAGATCAACAAGTCGACGACGAAATGGATTTTGAGATTGAAGGTCCTTCAGTGTTGGATGTATCAACGGGTCTTCTCCGTCTAAACCATCAAACTACTTTTGGTGGATGAACATGTTATCTCTCTTTCAGTCCATGCGATGTATAAAGTTTTTATCTTACACTGTATAAACTTCTTATTTTATGCTGTTTAAAGTTTTAAGTCTTGCACTTTCTAACGATAGGGCTAAAGGATAAAATGAGAAATTTGGGGTGATTTCGTTGAAATCATCGAGTAGCTGGTGGAATCTGAGGGCCAATGGGTACAATGGGATAACGTTCATATTCTTGATAGACCAATGTTTGACCGCTTGACATATAGTTTATTATCTCTGTGTCGAACTAGTTCTAGTGTAATCTGGAAAATTCCATACCCTAATGGCCAGCACTACTTAGATTTGAAGCTTATATGTGGCGTTTCAAATGGCACTATATCTAGCACATATCCAATTGGTATAGTTTTGAACTTACGGTTAAAAGTTTTATGGGACATTGATGTTTTAATATGATTTTTTTATGGATTTGCTTGTTATATTTATTGGTTTTTGATATATATTTGATTGGTGTTGTGCTTGGAATTGATGGCTTCGTAAGAAATACAATGGTTACTGAAAATAATCCTGAAACTTATTTCTGGGGGCGATTTCAAGTAAAACTAAGAATCAGAAATTTGGAGTAAGTATAACATCAATTTCTTTTATGTACAATATGCTTAGAATGTCTGGAAGTTGATCTGCAGTAAATGTTGGCAGAAACGAGTCATTGGATTGTGTGGCCAATGGTGATCTTGATGTTAGGCTGGTTAGGGCATGGGGAAAAAGTCCGAATGAGATATTGTTATGCTTATTCCAGTGCTTTAATATCGTCAACAACAGTGGTGGTATGATGAAACATCAAAACTTTTTTTTTTTAAACATTCGTTCCAGTTAGTGTAAAATGACAAATAATTAAAATTTCTTTGTTGATTAGGGTTGGTGAGGTTAGACGCCATTCAACGAGTTTCTAAGATACGCTTTGATGCATATGAAGTTGAAGAATTTCGTTATTTTGTCCAAAGGTATTTATCTCACAACTCATAATCATATAGTATAGTGTATTTTTACGATCTTATGTGTCATTGTTTTAACCATTGATTTTTTTTTGGTTAAGGTACCCTAAGCCTCTTATATGTTAAGAATGTTGGGTATGATTTGTTGGATTTTCGAAGTGAAGAACACTACAGGAAATGTGTACATTGATAACACACAATAAACCCCATGATAAGTAATAGATAGCGTTTTCATAAACGATAGGACATGAAAAGCTATCTTAGGGTGGTCAAATATTATAGCATCTTTGTCGTGCTATGTTATATAGTTAATATAATAGCGTTGATTTTAATTTGTTATGGTTGTATCCGAGCTGAGCTAAGCCATATTCAATTATTATTATTATAATATATATATATATATATATATATATATATATATAACATGCTTTGTAGCAATTGGATTTATAAAAAAGTATATATTTAAAAATTGGATTAGAATATAATTTTATTAATAATCCATAACATGTTTTACATCATCAACATAGCTTAGAGGAAAAAAAATCATACCAAAACAAATATAAACAAACAAAATATTTCTAGATCAACACAATCGTTCCACACTTCTTCTAAATCTTCGCAGCAGGATCCCTCCACACTTCTTCTAAATCTTCTGGATCAACACAATCGTTCCAGAATTAGACACGATGTGATCAAGAGCTACAAAATGCACAAATGAAAGCACATCTCAGGCTAGAAAAACGAGAAAATGAATCTCGACGTCGATTGAATGTTCTCTTCTCATATTTCTTAAACAGGCTCAAAGGAAGCTGAACTGAAAAAAGAGAAGGCATGTACTAACTTTCACAACCAAGATGATTGTTACACGACGAAGGAACTAAGGTGAAATATAACCACATGAGCTTGAAATAGAACATACCAAAAAGAAAGCCATCAACAAAGATTAAAGATTAACATGAGTCTTAGCTTTCTTTACCTCATAACTGAATTTTTGCTTCTGTAAAGTTTTGAACTTACAGACATCCAGAAAGGTAAGCACATCATCCCACAAGCTCAAGTTATTCAGACCTACAAAGCAAAATACAAACACTGCAATGCAATTATCCATATCCCGCAAGCTTGTGCCCTTTCAATCTGAACAATTCGATGTGGAAAAACAGTCACTCTCAAGCTGCTCACTGTCCATGATTTCAGCCATTCCCAGATCCGAAATAACCATCGTAAGAAACAGGTCCATGAAATTAAACAGTCCGAAATCATAGCGAAATATCACCGACAGTAATAAAATACAATTGCAAAAGAATCTTTTGAGATGGTCACTTCTGTGGCTTCTGGAACTACACAGTCTGAAAAGATTACCGCGAACCTAGCCAAGCTGTGAAAGGCTTAGAAGATGCTTCGGCTGAACCATCTATCTGGTACAGTCATCCTGTTAAAAATTTACGAGTTGGATATTTAGAATACTTGCTTTAATCAATACTATTAAAAAATTGGAGTTTGTCCATGGTACATAAATGTTGTTCCTGAAATTTGCCCTTAATATTATTAGGATTTGTAACCTTCATTAAGGGTAATTAGGGAATATAACATTATCTCTACAATCCATGTTTCCAAACAAGACAATTATTAAACATGTAACCAAACAACCAAAATCTAATAGGTCCCACTTTCCTAATTAATTAAAATCAAAACAAATTAATTGATAAATATAATGAATAATTTATACATCAACTATTATATATAAATTAAGATTCTCTAATTTATGATCTTAATTTATGATTTAATTCAAAATATATTTATAATATATTTTAATATCTTTTTTATTTTGTTTCAAAATATATATATATATATATATATATATATATATACACATATTACGATTGATGTTTTTACGATTGTACTTTTTAGCAGGTTTTTCCATCAAACTGAAAAATATTTAATTAATTAAACGGGTTTAAAAATTAATTAACCAATCTCGATTATAAATTTTCTATAAAAATTCTCATAAAGTAAATAATTTCAGCTGATATATTTTAAAATTAATAAAATATTAAAATGATTTCATACTTATATTATTCAAATATTTGAAATATATTTTAATATCTTTTATTTTGTTTCAAATATATATATATATATAAGAAAGCCATCAACAAAGATTAAAGATTAACGATTGATGTTTTTACGATTGTACTTTTTAGCAGGTTTTCCATCAAACTGACAAATATTTAATTAATTAAACGGGTTGAAAATTTAATTAGCCAATCTCAATTATAAATTTTCTAAAAAAAATCCGCATATAGTAAATAATTTCAGCTGATATATTTTAAAATTAATAAAATAATAAAATGATTTCATACTTATATTATTCAAATATTTGAAGCGTCAAATTATGCTTTATGTTTGAATGAAGTTTTTAACGGATAGTTCCATCAAATTTGCAAATTATATATACGACTACAACATGTATTTTATAAAATAATATTTTAGATAAATAAAATAACAATTAAACATATACCACATAACTTTTACAATAGTTGTTTTCACATATATATATTTTTCCAAACTATGATCTTACGATACAACGCAGATTAAAATATATAATGCGAAATCGTTATTTTAATCTCTTAATCCTTACGATATATCTCCTCCAAATAACACATAATTCATTAAAAAAAAAAACTAAATTGCTAACTCACTGTTTATAATGTTGGTTAAACAATTATAATGAAAATTAGATTACATAATTAAAAATCTAAACTACTATTAACAAAATGAATAAAAAGTAAAATTTGTAAAGAAAATTAAACCCGCACTTAAGTGCGGGTCAAAATCTAGTTAGAAATTAAAATTATGGAGTAATGTTTTCACAAAAGAGAAATGCACTTACCTATCTTTTCTCTTCTCCAGGAATCGATGAAGCGAAGCTCTTCTAGCAATCGATAATTCTACAAATCAAAAACAGAGAAGAAAGTAAGACAAACATACCAGAGATTGAAAACAAAGAGGAGAGGCCTGAGAGAATTCTTACCGCAAGCCAAAGAGGACGTGCTGGTCTGAGTTGGCTCTTGTGTTGCGGTTTTTGCAGGACAAAGAACTGGATTTCGGGTAGTGGAAGCAATCTCGTTATGATACTTGGCTATGTTTTGAGGAGAAGAAAAACTTGATTGGCGAGGAACCATATTATTTGGTTTAACGTCTTGAGCGGCAGAAGAATTGACTCCTGAAGATTCACAAGGGAACAGTTTCATCATTGTGGGCTGAGGAGACGCTGCAAAACCTCCTGCAAAAATTGATCCAAAACCTTCTATATGATTCAATTTCCGGTCAACATGTAATCGATTGATTGTTTTACAGTTCATGATCTATTGATTCCTGATGGAATTGGATTCAGAAAACCAAAATCCCAAAACAGATCTAGGGGAAAGAGATGGTATACTTACCATTGACGTTGGGCTTTCATGTCATCCCAAGCTCAGATCTCCGAAGCTATCCTTCTCCTTGAGATAACGACTCAATCGAGTACATGTTTGAGAGAAGCTCGCCTTCTCAGGTAACTTCCCATCAGAGAATTCCCAACACTCGGCGGTAGAACTCGGCATCGTTTAAATCAATCGATTCATGAAATTAAACCTCACCAGAAAGAGACAAAACAAAAAAAAAATCGAACAGAAGAATCTTCCTCCCTTGATCTCGAATATAAGGGTTAGGGTTAGTTGGGTCGGAGGGAACTGGTGGTGAAAGAGGAAGAAGGATGGGGAGAGGCGGAGGAAGGGGGGGGGGGGGGTGGCCATGTCGGAGAGGGAGGACGGAGCCATATAAAAGAAGAAAAGGAGATCTCGAATGAAAGTTTTTTTTATTGAGCATATCTCTTGTATGAAACCTAGTGTTGTTCCAAAAAAAAAAAAAAGAACGAGAGAGTTAAGAAAAAAAATCCGCCAAAACCTAAAATTATTAAGTGTTGGCGCTCACCTGTTTTCCGGCAATGAAAGCTATGCATAAAGCAATGTAAGTCTTTATTTTCCGTAACCTTTTCAATTATGATTTCCGCATCAACCAAATGTGCATTTTGCAGAAACATTGACGATGTTGACAAGACAATGGATGACAATGAGCAGACTATTAACATGAGACAGGTTCATGGTTGGTTTACTATGGTCAAACTCTTCCCTTGATCAATGTTTAGTATGAAATATGTTTATATGATTAACCATGACTAAATCTGTTTTCTTTATTTTCTTTTCAGGTTGCTAATCTTGGCTTATATGCGATTGCTTTAGTAGTCTTCGGTGTTTTCAAGGCTGGTTCGAAAGAAAATACCGAAACACAGGTTTCATACTTTGTGCTGGCTTCTCCATTATGTAAATATATTGGAGTAAGTGTGTTTCGGTATTGACTATTGACTGCATGTTTTTTCCTTAACGCTGCAGTATCGCTGGATTTCGTATTCATTTATATCACAGTCGGATGTTGTTTTGTGATCATATTTCTTATGGGAACAAAGGAGCCAAGGTATCTCTATATGGTCAATCCTCTGAAAAATGTTTTCTTGATTTTAACAACCGATTTGTATATCAATGTAACCGGCTAGATGCATTTTGATGTTTAAAGGCTGAGGATGAATTTGAAAGAAACTAGCCGAGCGAGAATACTGTGGGTCTATTGCTTCAAGAAACTTATGTCCTATCAAGTCGCTATGGTTTACCTCCTCGCTCGATTAGTACTGAATGTTTCTCAGGTTTTTCCATGTCTTCTTTCTTGCTTTTATCTATTGCTCAGATTGGGATCGATTCTCACACGAGGTGTTGCGATGTATCCTTCTCAGGCATATCTTGCATTCTTCGTTATCAATGATTTGCAAATGGATCAATCCGCTAAAGCTTCGGTAATATATATTCAATAAGACTATGTTAGTATATTATATAATGTGCTCCTCTCTGATCAAGTAATATTCTTCAGGTTCGTGCAATAATCTATAGGGAAAATTACTTATCTAGTATGAAAAAGTATAGTTATTATTAGAGTAGGATTAATCTTTTGACCTTGTTTCTCATGATTGTATTGCCTAAATTACCCCTATCATCATTCGGAAAGGAAAAAAATTACAGAAATGTCATTATGATTTTTTCCATGTCAGCGAAAAAATCAATATTTACGAAAATGCCACCTTCCCTGCGAAATTAAATCCGCAGTCACGTGTTGCAGATTTTTGTAGTTGCGGATTTGTTTGTGTAATTACGGAAATGATGTTACGGATTTAAATGCAAGTGTCGCAGATTTGTTTTTTTTTGTTGCGGGTTTAAAATAAATCTGCCACAAAGGAAATGTACTTTTTTAATTACTAAATTAGTTCGTAGTGTAACAGATTTGTTCCATGTGTTGCAGTTTTTTTGTATACTTGCGGATTTGTTCGTTTTTGTAAAATTGAGTTCGAAGATTTTTTCGCTAGTGTTGAAAATTTTATTGGGTTTTTGCAGTTTTTCAAGATTTTGCGGATTGTTTATGTAGATTTTATTCACAGTGTTGCGGATTTTTTGTATGTGTTGCAGATTTTGAAAAACTCTGTAACACAGGCAAAAGGCTTTAAAAAATTACAAAACTAGTATTCTAGTGTTACAGATTTAGTTGATGTGTTATAGATTTAATTTTTGTGTGTACTGATTTTTTTTTAAATTGATGATGTGGCATTTTTACTCATTTTTTTTATTGCGGATTTGTTATCCTATTTCCTTAAATAGTTTTACAAGTTAATTTAAATTTGAAAATATAGTTTTTATCTTGCAAATAATGACTTTTAAAAATTTAAAATATTACACTGTATTAATCTATGTAGGGAAAAAAACATTCATTTTAGGTTGTAATATTTTAATATAGTTTTAATATAAAAAAATTAGTTTTTAAGCATAATATGTCTACAAAATAAATTTATAAGTTCTAAATTTATTTGTTTCGTTAAATAAATTTGTAATATTAAGAAAATATAAACTTAGTATCTTTGAAATATATTCAGATACCATTTTTTTATTTTTAAATTGAATATTGTTTTAAAAACCTTTCCTTTTACGAACCACCAATTATTTTTGGTAAGTCCATATACTAAACCAATTTTTTCGTAAATGGAAACTGTTTTTTTAAACCCCCAATTTATTCGTTTAGGACAGATATGGAAAGAATATTATGACCGAATTTATGTTTTTATATTACAGAATTTATTGTATTTTTATGGAAAATATTGACCAAAAACCGACATCTTCATCAACCCTATGAAGAACGACCTACACAACAGTAGCCTCCATTGCTGAACAAGCTCGATTGGTACGTATTGATCATGATTCCGATTGTTCTACTTTGTGGTGACTGGAAATTTGATGAAACAAGAACTGTAGGAGTCGATGATAAACTTTCTTTCAGCAGATTCATAGAAACGGTTTACAAGGATTATGGAGTTAACAATAAGACTTACATCGCTGAGTTTAGTTATATGCTTCCAAAGGAGGTTTTGGTTGGCTTACCGAAGAGCAGACCTCCTGCGCCTGTTGGTGATGATAGACAAATGAAATCTTTCTTAGATCAGTTCAAAGATAAGACATGCAGGTTATGTGTTACATTTAAGAAGAGGACGTCAGCTTCTGAAAATTCTGAGTGTAACACGGAAGAGGCTGTGGAAGATGACGACAGCGATGAAGAAGGATTGATATTTGATTGCTGTGAAGATTCGGATGGTGCTAGTTCGGGTGACGAGGATTACGATTTGTCTGGGAAAGTTCCGAGAGAGTTTGAGGAACCTTGTTTGCCAAAGAAGAAAAAATTTTTTGGGAAAGCTGTCCAAAAAGGTGTTGATGATAAGAATTACAGGAACATAGAGTTACAAGCCTTGGATATTGCTGTTGGGCAAAGGTACGATAGCAAAGATGAATTGGTTAATAGGTTGCAGCTTCTGTCACTAGCGAGAAAGTTTGACTTTAACCGTGTAGAGTCAAGGCCGGAATTGTTGATTGTTCAATGCTGGGTAGAAGGATGCACATGGAGAGTTCGTGCCGGGACAGTTGGAGATTCGCCTTGTTTTCATATCAAGGTATACATTAAAGATCATACTTGTTCTGTCATAGAACGAGGTGGGCGTAGTCGTCAAGCCACGAAAAATATCTTGGGGCAGTTGTACTATGATTAGGTTGGTAGCGTTGGGCCAAAAGTGATACCAGATCATGTTGCTGTAGCTTTGAACTTCAAATTTTGTATAAAGGTATGTTCTAATGTCCTTATACTGGTTGCAGTTTTTTTCAATAATTCGTTTGTTACAGATTTGTTTCTAGCTATTACAACTTGTTGCGGATTTTTTTACAGGAAACATATTTAATATAAGTTGTATATATGGCAGATTGATTACTGGAAAGCTCATCGGGCTCTTGAATACGCACGCTTGTTGGCTAATGGTAGCCACGAGAGTAGATATGCGGAACTTCCTTCGTATCTGTACATGATTAGAAAGGCTAATCCGGGGACTTATACACACTTAGCGGTGGACGAGGAAGGCCGATTCAAGTACTGTTTTATCTCTTTCGGTGCAAGTATCAATGGCTTACAATACATGAGAAAAGTTGTTGTTGTCGATGGGACATATCTGAAAGGGAGGTATAAAGGGACACTCTTGGTCGCAACATGTCAAGATGGTAACTTCCAATTCCTATAGCATTTGCGGTTGTTGACACGGAGAACGATGAATCATGGGAATGGTTCTTCAGACAACTGAACCGTGTGTTTCCAGACGAGGCTGGTCTATCCATCATTTCTGACAGACATGGATCAATAGCTACAGCCATTGGAAAGGTCTATCCACTAGCTACTAGGGGTATATGCACATATCATATGTACAAAAACATACTAGTGCGATTCAAAGGTGGTGACGCATTCCGGCTGGTAAAAAAGGCAGCAAATGCGTATAGGATATCTGATTTTAATGTCATATTCAGTGAGATCCAAAACATCAAACCGGGACTCCATGCTTATCTCGAGTAAGCTGATGTTAAGGTGTGGAGTCGTGCTCACTTTCCAGGTCAGAGATACAACATTTTAACTTCCAATATAGCCGAGTCGATCAATAGGGTCTTATCAGATGCGAGAACTCTGCCAATTGCCAAGCTCTTAGACGCCATTCGGTCCATGCTAAAAGGATGGTTCTCCGCTAGGAGGCGGGCTGCAGAACAAATGTGTACTAGGTTGACGGATGCTGCAGAAAAACTAATAGAGGTTAGTGGTTATAAATTTCAAATGTTTTCTCCATAAACTAAGCGTACTGAATATTTTTTGTTTGCAGCCCCGTGTTACTTCAGCTAGACTGTTGGCAGTGCAAGAAATAGATGCTGATCAAGTACATGTTGCCAACGGAAGGCACTCACATGTTGTCAACGTACGTGAACGACAATGTTCATGTAAAATGTTCGATGTTCATCAATTACCTTGTGTTCATGCTATCACCGCTGGAGCATCTAAGAAGATTAATGTGATTGGTCTTTCGTCTCCGTATTATTTCAAGAGCTACCTTAGCAACGCTTACGCTATGTCTATAATGCCAAGAGATGTAGCTCAGCCTGTTCCTGAACTCGTGCAGCAAAACAATGCAAAAATCGACGAATTGCGTTTTGCCCGAGAGATTGATTTAGAAAGATTATCCATTGGATAAAGAATGCAAAAATAGAAAGAATATAAAAAAGGCGCATACACGGGAAGGGGGCACCACTACTTCAAGGGGGAGACTAGCCTCATTACTTCTTAGTGGGCGGTGAAAAGGATGACATGGACCAAAAGTCCAATGATCTAAGAGATCATATGATAATCATTTGAGTTATTCAATAAGGTTATGCTTATAGTAATTCCCAAAAGATAATATATGGTTAAAATGCATATCTTGGAGATGATGCTTCCAGGGGGAGAAATGTGATGATGTGTGGTTGTACTCTTTTTCCAGAAGTTTTTAAAGTGGAAACCTCATAAGGATTTAAACTATCTGAAGTAGTAAAATTGAATTCCCGAGTACAATACTGCATAAAACTAAATCGATCTCTTATGGACTAAAACAGTCAGGGTGTATGTGGTATAATCGCCTTAGTGAATACTTGTTAAGAGAAGGATACAAAAATGACCGTGTTAGTCCATGCATCTTTATAAAGAGATTTGAGAAAGGATTTGTGATAATTGCAGTATATGTTGATGATTTAAATATTATTGGAACTCCTGCAGAGATTTCATATACAGTGGAGTATTTGAAGAAAGAATTTGAGATGAAAGATCTTGGGAAAACAAAATTTTGTTTAGGACTACAAATTGAACATATAAAGAATGGAATTCTAGTACATCAAGAAACATACACAGAAAATGTGCTCAAAAAGTTCTATATGGATAAAGCACACCCCTTGAGTAGTCCAATGGTTGTAAGATCACTTGATGTGTCAAAGGATCCATTCCGTCCTCGAGAAAACAATGAAGAGGTTCTTGGCCCTGAAGTACCACACTTAAGTGCAATAAGAGCATTAATGTACCTTGCTAGTCACACAAGACTAGATATATCATTTTCGGTGAATTTGTTAGCAAGGTTTAGCTCCTGCCCAACTCAAAGGCATTGGAATGGGATTAAGCATATACTTCGTTACCTCCAAGGTACAAAAGACATGGGCTTATTCTTTTCTAACTTATCCAAGGAAGGCCTAATTGGTTTTGCAGATGCAGGATACTTATCCGATCCCCATACTGCTAAATCGCAAACAGGATATGTGTTCACTTGCGGAGGTACTACCATTTCTTGGCGATCTATGAAGCAAACTCTCACCGCTACTTCTTCTAACCATGCAGAGATTTTAGCCATCCATGAAGCTAGTCGCGAGTGTGTATGGTTAAGATCTGTCGTTCATCATATAAAAGAAGATTGTGGTATTTCTGGAGGGAAAGAAGCTCCAACAATTATGTATGAAGACAATGCAGCATGCATCGCATAACTCAAAGACGGATACATTAAAGGTGATAGAACAAAACACATTCTACCAAAATTCTTCTTCACACACGATCTACAGAAGAACGGCGATATACATGTTCTACAGATCCGTTCGAGCGATAATTTGGCTGACTTATTTACAAAGGCGCTACCTACTTCTACTTTCAAGAAGTTAGTTCATCAGTTCAGGCTACGCCGTCTCAAAGATCTCGACACGTGTACTCAAGAGGGGGAGTAATTGCGTGTTGCACTCTTTTTCCCTTAACCATGGTTTTTCCCATTAGGTTTTCCTGGTAAGGTTTTTAATGAGGCAACATCTTAAACGCATTACGAACCATTCCATTATAATAGACATCCAAGGGGGAGTGTTATGAATAATAATATGGATGCCCATTATAAGGCCCATCTCGTAGTAGCTTCTAGAATTACTTGTACTCTAAGTTTACTTGGTCTCCAAGTTCTTGTACTCCTATATAAAAGAGCCTTCATTCATTGGAATAAACATCACCAGTTCTTCTATCTCTCTTCTATTCACAACAGATACAAATTAGAAAAAAAATACTACCAAATTTAACAAGAAGAAATTTATTTTCAAACAATAATCTTAAAAAGATAACTAAGTAAGAGGAACTAGAAAGGAAAAAAAGGCTGTTAATAAATAACCCACACAAATACAAATACGACCCATAAATGTACGAACGAACATAATACTACAATAAATATAAAAAATAAAATAATATAAAACCACATAAAAGAAAAAAAATAAACAAACCCCGCGCAAACGCGAGATTTCCTAAAACTGATCACATCATGTTTAAATTCTAATCGTAAACATCATATTTATAAGAAAACATGAAGAAAATATCCAAAAGTTAAAAATATATGTTTAGCTACATTATACGCTGCAAAATCTTTCTATATTTAGTTAAAAAAAAAAAAATATTTCTATACCAAAGAGAAAGGGGAGAATCCCATAGAAAACCCTCAAAGTGACACTCATTTCTACTTTAAACATCGAGACTATTACGTGATCCAATTAAACATTCAACCTGACAAAACTGACAGATTAAACCTTCAATGTGGTTTTCTTCTTCATTGATGCAAAACTCTAACGGACTGTTCACGGTGAACAGTAATTCCGTTATAAAAATACTTTTTTAAAAAAAAATATTCAAATTTTTTTATAATTATTTAAAAAATTCCAAAAAATTCTAAAAAATCCAAAAATTGAAATAAAATCCAAAACATTTCAAACAAATTTGAAAATTCTAAAAAACTCATTAAATATTTCAATTCTTTTTAAAATTTTATAAACAATTCAAAACAATAAAATTATTCTTTAATTTTAAAAAAATTTCAAAAAATATAAAATAAAATAAAATGATCATTTAGATATATTTCTCCAAATATTTTTAAAATTCAAAAAATAAAAAGATTAATAGATTATATAAAATTTAAACTAAAAATTTTAAAATTGCAAAATTTTATTTTTTTGATGATTTTAAGATAAATTACAAGAAAAAGTGGTTATGACGAGATACATATATAAGATAAATTGAAAAACATATATATGTATCTTGTCATAACCACTTTTTACTTATAATTTATCTTAAAATCATCAAAAAAAATAAAAGTTTACATTTAAAAAAAAAATAATTTATATAATCTATGGATTTTTCACAATATATGGAGAAATATATCTAAATTATTATTTTGTTTTATATATTTTCGTATTTTTGAAATATTAAAAGAGTTTTTTAGAATTTTCAAATTTGTTTAAAA
Source organism: Orychophragmus violaceus (assembly GCA_030180135.1). NCBI lineage: Eukaryota > Viridiplantae > Streptophyta > Magnoliopsida > Brassicales > Brassicaceae > Orychophragmus > Orychophragmus violaceus. Next base: position 10,838,173 of record CM058236.1, read on the forward strand.
TTTTTTGGATTTTATTTCAATTGTTTTGGATTTTTTTAGAATTTTTTGAATATTTTTTTAAAAAATTGTTTTTCTAACGGAATTACTGTTCACCGAGAACAGTTCCGTTAGGGTTTTGCAACAATGAAGAAGAAAACCACATTGAAGGTTTAATCTGTCAGTATTGTCACATTGAAAATTTAATTGGATCACGTAATAGTCTCGAGGTTTAAAGTAGAAGTGGGTGCCATTTTGAGGGTTTTTCATGGGATTCTCCCAAAGAGAAAGTGTGCATCACATGGTAATGAAACTTGCACCCACAAAAAAAAAAAAACTGGTCTCAAAGTAGAGTTTGTTTAGCCATCGTTGTTGTTGCAAAGGGGACCAACAAGCTTCAATGATTTGAAGATGGTCGGTGGGGTACTCATGGTTGTTTTAAAACAGTATGCTATGCAAAAGGGGTTGTTAGACGAAGACAAAGAATGGCATGATGCAATGGACGCATTATTACATTGGGTGTCACCCTATATCCTACGTTTTCTATTTATATCGATATTGATTTACTGTGAAGTTTCAGAACCAGTTACACTTTGGAATCATTGTTGGCAATACATGGTAGAAGACCAACTACGCAAGCAAATAAGGGTCTTAAACTTCTCCAACAAAGAAATCGCTCCGAAATAATTGAAAGCGCACATACTTATAGAGGTTGAGCATCAATGGCACCTGCATGAAAAATCATTAGTAGATTTTGGTGACATGCCACAACCAAATAAAACATTTTTGGATGAACTAAACAACTAATTCCTTAAACAAGAGAGACAATACAACGTCATAGAGAGGTCAACAGAGAAAAATATTTGAGCGGGTATTCCATTCGATTAGCAATAAAGAAGGAAAATTGTTCGTTGTTTATACAACCAGAGGAACGGGGAAGATATTTATATGATGATTGCAGTTGATTACACTTACGGCTGAGTAAACACAAATAAAACTCAACAAACAAAGCCTTCGCGCGTGCGCGGAGAAGTGAAGATCAACTAAAGTTAATAATAAAATAAAAGTTTACTTCCCCCGTCTATCGAAACATGGCACAGAGAGGTAAATGGAGGGGAGCGAAACCGTTGAGCTAAGTGTTATGGTACCGTTTAACATACATAAATATATTGATATTGTAATCTTTTTTTTGAAATTTGTTAAAAACAAAAATTAAAAACTTTGGAAATGTTAGAAAACTTTTTTTTTAAACTAGAAATTTAAAATATAAAGTAATATTTTAAGTTTTTATTCAAAATATTTTATATTTTAAAATTAATCTTCATCGCTTTCCAGGTCATGAAACTGAATCGGTGTCGTCATCAAATTGACCCCTCTCTTCTTCTGAATCTGAAGAATGGCGTCTCTAAATTGAGTAAAATCAACTACTAGATTAACTTCAAGGGATTATTCTACAGGATCTATGTAATCACTTCTGCTTGCTTATAATGTATCATGTTCTTCAACTCCGTAGACTCTTCCTCGCAGATTGATGTTAGTAACTGTGATCCATCGGTCATTCTTGTATGTTTTTCTGAGGGTAAGGGATGTAACACATCTGCATCAAATAAAATATCATTTAGTAAATTAAATAGAAAAATGTCAAGTTTTTAGATTATTAAAACGTAAATTCGATCACTAACATGATCTGCTTGTGAAATAATAATGAAAGTATCATATTTCCAAAGCTTCTTACTCGAATGGATAAATGTTACTCCAAACTCATCGATGGTGACACCTTGGCCAATAATCGGGTTTTACCAATTACATAAAGACCACACATATCATGCCGAGCTTCCCCACATACTTCACTTCCATTGTTTCTTTGAGAACCTCATAGTACACAACTTCACTAGAAGCATAAAACACTGTGAGTTGCGGTTGTCCTAGCAGAGCCATCTTTATGCACTTTAAACGCATATCCCTTTTTCAATATCTTGGATAAGACTTTGTGTTATAGTGGGGGCCGTTGACTATGTCTATCAACCAATGATCGAGTGTGCGTCCGTTTCTAACTTCATTTTTTACCTGAAAAATGTAACACGCAAGAGTTAATAAAATACCCAATTTATCGTGTTGGGTAACATTTGTAAAAAAAATCTTACAGAAAACCTAGTGCGAAAACGAGCGGTGTATGTGAAGGAATTTCTAGCTGTTCTAATCAGGATTAGCAACCCTAGTCTGAATTCCGAGCCTAGGATCTACAGGTTCATGTAATTGAATCTATCAGATCTAGTGATTACCTGGTGATTAGCAGCGGAAGTTATTTGCAAGTAATCAAGATCTAGAGCGCCTCAGATGCTGCGCCTCTACTGGTATCCACACGCACACGAACTGAACAGGAAGGGATGCTAGTGCCTTATGAGATCGAATCTCCAGAGAGGTTTGTTTTCTGTTTTTGGTGGCTGTGAATTAGGTTAGAAACGAGTTTAGGTCGACCATATATCTTATATATGTCGACTTAAACCGCCCCGGGATTAACTAATGATTAAACCAATTTAATCCGTCAATCCGCGAGTCGTGTCGACCGACACACTCTATGTGTCGATCGACACGGCCAATCTATGTCGACCGACACTCTTAGTGTGTCGATCGACATCGCCTAGAAATGTCGATATTGAATGCATATCAAATATGCATTCATCCGATCATTACATTAATTATCATCCTCTCATGCAATGTCCAGTTTGCTTAGGTGTGTGACCCTGTAGGATCATATAACACTAGCAATGAGTTCTCAACTCATTGATCATAAGTGGCTTCTAGCAAAGCGTTATGACTACCTAGTGTCATATGATTGTCTCATCTCGACAACACGACTTTCTCTCAGAGTAAGTACAAATAGATTTCAGGACATTCCCAACAATCTCCCACTTGTACTGGAATCGTCTATTCCATTTAATCCCTTTGTATCCATATCTCAATCTAGCATAAGGCAAGAACTGTGTCATCCTTATTAAGCTAGATCACGTTTATCGAATCCCGATTTATACTGATGAAAAACAAACAACTGACAATCAGTTCGTTTGAGCGCGGCCACGCATTTCCAGTATCAAATCTTCGATAGGCCCCGAGATATTTAACTCCTGTTATATATGAGGTACAAATTCCATCTTGTTCCATCCATGTCTCTTTTATACTTCATGATACGCCTAATCAGTGTCATTATGATCACCAGTTACGGCTGACGTTTGACAAAGTCAAGACGAACCAATCCATATAAGAGAGGACATGATGAACTCAAGTCTAAGGACTAAACTCTTTAGTCGTAATGAGAAACTCTTATGACACTCATATAACATCTTGTAGAGTTCTCATTAACGGGTCAAGTCCGATCATGTGTTCTCTAACACATATCTATGTGAATGACTTTAATACACTTATTAATGACTCCATGAAACATGGTCATCAGTCACCTCACATACTAGTCTCACGTGCTTGTTAATGTCCCACGTTAACAACCTCGACCAGGGACCATTATAATTTATGTCATTTATTGCTTATAGGGTTTCATGATCAAGACACATACTTGATGGCCTATAAAATGTCATAAATTACTTTGGGACAATATATATATATATATATATATATATATATTTAATTAACACAATTAAATAATGCTGAAACAATTTCATTAAAATAACATAACTATTATGTCTTTGTGAACATCATGTCATAACTAAAACAAATACAACTCCCACTGAAATCAAGATCATATCTTAAGAAATCTAATGCCTACAGCAGTTGTATGAAACTCATGCTTAGGCCTTGGGAGGGGCTTGGTCAGCGGATCAGCAACATTCTCATCCGTCGGGACTCTGCTGATCTTCACATCTCCTCTATTCACAATATCACGGATAAGGTGATATCGCCTTTCTATGTGTTTGGATTTCTGGTGTGATCTAGGTTCCTTTGCTTGCGCAATGGCTCCATTGTTGTCACAATACAAAGCCACTGGCTCAGAAATGCTAGGAATCACACCAAGTTCAGTGATGAACTTCTTGATCTAAACAACCTCCTTTACCTCTTCAGAAGCAGCGAGGTACTCAGCTTCAGTTGTGGAATCTGCTACAGTGTCCTGCTTGGAACTCTTCCAGCTTACTGCACCGCCATTCAGGCAGAAGATGTAACCAGATTGCGATCGGAAATCATCTTGGTCTGTCTGAAAACTTGCGTCTGTGTAACCACTTACTACCAGCTCATCACTTCCTCCATACACCAAGAATTTATCCTTAGTATTTCTCAAATACTCAGAATATTCTTGACTGCTGTCCAGTGACTTTCACCTGGATCCGATTGGTATCTACTCGTCATGCTTAAAGCACAAGCAACATCTGGACGAGTACAGAGCATGGCATACATGATGGATCCCAACGCCGAGGCATAGGGAATCCGACTCATGCGATCTCGCTCAGCAGGTGTCTCAGGACACTGCTTCTTGCTGAGACTTATGCCATAAGACATTGGTATGAATCCCTTCTTGGAATCTTGCATTCTGAATCTGTGTAAGACTTTATCGATATAAGTGTCTTGACACAGTCCAATTAACTTGTTTAATCTATCTCTATAGATTCTTATTCCAAGAATATACGCGGCTTCTCCCATGTCTTTCATTGAAAAACAACTTCCGAGCCAAGTCTTAACAGACTGTAACAACGGAACGTCATTTCCGAGAAGAAGTATGTCATCTACATACAACACGAGAAATGCAACTGCGCTCCCACTAGTATTCTTGTACACACATGGTTCTTCTTCGCTTCTGATGAAATCAAACTTTTTTGACTGCTTCATCAAAACGAAGATTCCAACTCCGAGATGCTTGCTTCAATCCATAAATGGATCGATGAAGTTTGCATACTTTCCTAGCTGCATTTGGGTCGATGAAACCTTCGGGTTGTGTCATGTACACATCCTCTTCCAGAATTCCATTAAAGAAAGCTGTTTTCACGTCCATCTGCCAGATCTCATAATCATAATGAGCAGCTGTTGCTAGGAGAATCCGAATGGATTTAAGCATGGCGACAGGTGAGTAGGTTTCTTCATAGTCAATACCATGAATTTGTTTGAAACCTTTTGCCACTAGCCTTTCTTTATATATCTGAATATTTCCATCCACATCAATTTTCTTCTTGAAAATCCATTTACACTCAATGGGTCTTGCACCATCGGGTAAATCAACCAAAGTCCATACTTGGTTCTGTGACATGGATCCCATTTCGGATTCAGCGGCTTTCAGCCACTTTGCGGAGTCAGGGCTCATCATTGCTTCTTCGAAATTTGCTGGCTCGTCACTGTCGATGATTAACAAATCATGACAATTGGTTACGAGAAATCCATATCTCTCGGGTTCGTGACGGATCCTTTCGGATCGGCGAATTTCAGGTTCCACAGGCGTTGGGTGTACAACTCTTTGTAGATCCAACTGTTGCTCTTCCTCTACGGGTTGAACATTTTTCTGCGGTTCTCGAACTTCTTCGAGTTGTACTTTACTCCCACTGTTTCTCTTGGAAAGAAACTCTCTCTCAAGAAAAACACAGTTCCGAGCAACAAACACTTTGTTCTCGGATTGGTTGTAAAAGTAGTATGCCTTGGTTTCCTTAGGATAACCAACGAAGTAGCATTTATCAGATTTGGGTTCGAGCTTATCTGTAATTAGTCGCTTGACATAAGCTTCGCAACCCCAAATCTTCAGGAAAGACAAACTCGGAACATTTCCTGTCCACATCTCATGTGGTGTCTTTGCAACTGATTTTGAAGGAACCCTATTAAGTGTAAACGCAGACGTTTCTAGAGCGTATCCCCAAAAAGATAATGGAAGAGTTGAGAGACTCATCATTGATCGAACCATATCTAATAAAGTCCGATTCCTCCTCTCAGACACGCCATTCCATTGTGGTGTTCCAGGAGGAGTGAGTTGTGAAACAATTCCACAATCTCTCAAATGATCACTGAATTCTTGGCTTAAGTATTCTCCTCCACGATCTGATCGAAGAGCCTTAATACTTTTGCCAAGTTGATTCTGTACTTCATTTTGGAATTCTTTGAACCTTTCAAAAGATTCCGACTTATGTCTCATTAAATAGACATAGCCATACCTGCTGAAATCATCAGTGAAGGTAATGAAGTATCGAAAATTTCCTCTGGCACTTGTGCTCATTGGGCCGCATACATCTGTATGTATAAGGCCCAATAGGTCACTGGCCCTTTCATTGATTTTGTTGAAAGGGGCCTTAGTCATTTTGCCCAGTAAACAAGATTCACATTTCTCACATGATTCATAATCAAATGAGCCCAAAAGCCCATCACTATGGAGCTTTTGAATCCGTTTCTCGTTTATCTGGCCCAAACGACAATGCCATGGAAAAGTCTGATTCGTGTCATTTGATTTGAATCTCTTGGTATTAATGTTATAGATTGGTGTAGTTTGGTTTAAAACATAAAGCCCATTCTCTAATGGGCTGCTACCATAAAATATATCATTGTAATCAAAAGAACAACATTTATTCTTAATTGAAAACTGATATCCTTCCACATCCAAAATAGGAATGGAAATAATATTTCTGCTTATAGCAGGTACATAGTAGCAATTATTAAGCTTTAAAACCAAACCAGAAGGTAAAGACAAGTTATATGTTCCTACGGCTAATGCAGCAACTCTTGCTCCATTCCCCACGCGCAGGTCCACTTGTCCCCTTTCCAACTTCCTACTGTTGCTTAGGCCCTGCATATTTGTACAAATATGAGCACCACAGCCGGTATCCAATACCCAAGAAGTAGAACCAGAGGTAGTAACATTTACTTCTATAACATAAATACCTGAAGATGAAGTCTCGAAAGTCTTCTTCTTCTTCTTCTTCTCTTCCAAGAATTTATTGCAATTTCTCTTCCAATGCCCAGGCTCTTTACAGTAATGGCACTTATCAGTCTCAGATGGGCCCGGCTTGGGCTTAGGTGCTGGCGCCGGCGTGTCCTGGTTCTCAACCGGGACTGCCTTGCCCTTTCCCTTACCTTTGCCAAGTTTCTTAAACTTCTTACCCTCTTGTACCATAAGTACATTAGGAGTGCCCTTCTTGATATTTGGCTCAGCTGTCTTGAGCATGCCATGCAGCTCAGTCAATGTCTTTGTCAAGTTATTCATGTTATAGTTCATAACAAACTGATCATAACTTGACGGCAGTGACTGCATAATGATGTCAGTAGCCAACTCTTGGCTAATGGGACAATCCAGCCTCCCCAGGTTATCAATATAACCCATCATCTTAATGACATGAGGACTGACTGGACTGTCCTTTGGTAGCTTGCATTCAATGAGAGATTTAACCGTCTGGTATCTCTCAGTTCGTGCTTGCTCCTGAAACATACTTTTCAGGCTAGTAATCATCTCCACTGGCGACTCCACGTTCTCGTATTGCTTCTGCAAGTCCGAGTTCATGGTAGCCAACATGAGACAATTCACATCGACCACATCATTGGAATGCTTGTCCCAAGCACTCCTTTCTGCATGTGCAGCATTGGATCTCGGTTTTTCAGGGAGAACATTTTCAAGGACATAGTCCCGCTTCTCCTGCTTGAGAACAATTCTCAAGTTCCGATACCATTCGAGAAAATTCGATCCATTTAACTTGTCCTTCTCAAGGACGGATCGCAGGGAGAAAGAATTATTATGAGTAGTAGTCATAGCTGAGAACATAGAAAAAGAAAAAGTTTAGTTATGATGTTCAAGAAATGAGAAATCTTAACTTTTAAGAAAACTCGCATTATATTCAATCAATGCTTCCTCAGATGAATATAATGATCCAAGATCCATATTTTACTAAATTCAAGTGAGCCACTGGCTATCACTCAACTTTAGCTATTTAGGTAAGCAACAACCTTGCTAGTTATATCCAATATAACTCTTGGTTGTGGATCGACATCTTATGTCTAATCCACCTGATGTCTTTGGGCCCAAAACGATTTTGATGTCCCAGTCAAGTAAACCAATCTCTTCAGTCACGTAATTGTCGATGTCTTGCACTGCAAGTCCATCAACACGATTACCTCTGACTTACTCATGAAATTGTGGACATCTTGCACTGCAAGTCTATCACACAACTAAATGGGTCTTGACAGTTGACAAGATTGGAAAGACATCAAGTATCACTTGATATTTGGTTGAGGAACGGAACCATTTAAAACGTTCAGTTTTACTATGTTTTAATTCTTATAATTAATTGATTTATCATGCTTTGGTTCTGTGATTGCAGGTTCCAAAACCCAATCATCGAACCTGATGTCGACCGACACTACTATAGTGTCGATCGATACAGAATAGCCAAAAGCAATCCGCGATAACCGATCAATCCAATTGATCCTGTTTCGAATACCGGTCGGTGTCGATCGATGCTACACTAGCATCGGTCGATACCAACCTAATCAAACCAATCGCAATTCAAACCATTTAACCAAGCTCGATAACCAGTCCAATCCAATTGAACCGGTTCATCAATCTCGCGAGGTTTGTGTCGACCGATACAACTCTTGTGTCGATCGACACTAGGCAAAAAGTTTTATTCGGGTTATCCTTCTGTGTCGACCGATACCCGCTTGGTGTCGATCGACACAGGGTGATAATCCCTAATCGTTTTTCAAGTTAAAACCCTAAAACTAGATTTTAATCAAAAACGAATTTCAGCATGCTTGTATCAACAATACAGAGATCCAGATTCAACTAATCTAATCAACATGCCACAGATTCAATGGAACCCTAAAGCTCTGATACCACTGAAGGAATTTCTAGCAGTTCTAATCAGGATTAGCAACCCTAGTCTGAATTCCGAGCCTAGGATCTACAGGTTCATGTAATTGAATATATCAGATCTAGTGATTACCTGGTGATTAGCAGCGGAAGTTATTTGCAAGTAATCAAGATCTAGAGCGCCTCAGATGTTGCGCCTCTACTGGTATCCACACGCACACGAACTGAACAGGAAGGGATGCTAGTGCCTTATGAGATCGAATCTCCAGAGAGGTTTGTTTTCTGTTTCTGGTGGCTGTGAATTAGGTTAGAAACGAGTTTAGGTCGACCATATATCTTATATATGTCGACTTAAACCGCCCCGGGATTAACTAATGATTAAACCAATTTAATCCGTCAATCCGCGAGTCGTGTCGACCGACACACTCTATGTGTCGATCGACACGGCCAATCTATGTCGACCGACACTCTTAGTGTGTCGATCGACATCGCCCAGAAATGTCGATATTGAATGCATATCAAATATGCATTCATCCGATCATTACATTAATGATCATCCTCTCATGCAATGTCCAGTTTTCTTAGGTGTGTGACCCTGTAGGTGTTGGGAATGTCCTGAAATCTACTGTACTATCTCTAGAAAGTATGATAAGTGTCGAGATCAGACATAAGTCATAAATACTGGGTGATCATGATGACTTGCTAGAGCCCGCTCATGATCTATAAGTTTAGGACTTATTACCAGTATTGTATGATCCCTAAGGGTCACACACCATAGCTAACGGGAAAGTTAACAAGGAAATAATACGGTAAGATGCAAGGCATTTACTGTATTTGTACAGAGAATTGGGCCAGACAAAATACAGTTTTTGTCTGATTTGGGTCTTGGGCCCAAAAGCCTAATAAGCCATTAGTTTAATTACTTGGGCTTATATATGAGAGGAAGGGGCGCAGTCTAGGGCAGGCTCCTGCGATTTTTACAGACCCAGCCGTCCTCCTCTCTCTCTGTTGATTCCAACTTGGTCTAGCAGCCTGATCCAGTAGCTTGTAAGCGTGTGGATACCTAGGAGGAGCCGGTTATCATCAGCTCTCTGTGATCTCTTCATTCCTTTGATCAATCCGCTGCAATCATAAGGTAATGATTCTGATCTGTTTATGATTCAACTGCAAATCACCTAGATCCTAGTTGATTATGTGCTAGGTTGTAATCTGATGAATTAAACCATGAACACACATAATCCAACAGTGGTATCAGAGCCTAGGTCGTTAGGTTTTTGTTGTTTGGATCATATTAGGTTGCTTTAATGTTTGTGGAATCGATTTTTTGGATGAAAATTGATTAAAAACTTTAAAAACCTAAAAGAGAAATCGCGATTGAAACCCATCGGTATGCGCTTTAGCCGAGATGATCATGCTTCGGTGCGTTGATCAATCCGATCTCGTGAACTGATCATGGATCAACCGGCTTGGACGCGAGCATCGATTGACGAGGGAGCGTGGGCATCGATCGCGGATCGATCGGCTTCTCGCTGTCCCGATGACCCGATCAGCTTCTCGTCGTCGTCCCGCATGCGCCTGTCCTGATCGCATTGCGCGAGGTCCCGAACGCGAGCTTGGCTCGTCTTCTCGATCCGGCGATGCGTGATCCGGCTGGCGAGGCAAACGTTCCGCGAGTAGCCATTCGGTTAAGCCGAGCCTCGCGGTTCGTCCCACCTAACCCGAGACGCGAACCGATCGTGCCATTGGGCCATTGCGGTTCGTCGTTGGTTTTGCCTTATCCCGCAAGTTAGGTCAAAATTGGCTAAAACACAAGGTGTTTCTTCCCGGTTTTGGACTTAACCGAACCGATCCAATTTAATTGGTGGTTCAAGCGGTTAACCCAAATCGCGGTTTGCTGGAAATTATTTAATACAATTGGTATTATTTAATTTCTGGTTAAACCGGATTTAAATTCAAAATTGAATTTTAACCTAAACCGAAGGCTGGTCTAAGTTTGATTTGGTTGGACCAAATAATTTAGAGCTGGTCTGGTTTAGTAAATAACCAGTTGGATTTAGTAGTTAATTTGGTCTTGGACCAGAATTAATGAACCGACTCGGTTATGTCAAATTATTGGGCCAATTGGAATTCTGTGGTCTTGGGCCAAGAATTGGGCCTATAATTTGTGACCCAACTGAAATCTTTAATATAACATTAAATTAAAAGTTTCTTTGATTAGAAGTTTCTAATTTTGGCATGTTAAGAAATTTCTAAATTTAGTAAGTTTCTGAATTTAGAAAGTTTCTAAAATAAGTAGGTTTCCTAAAATAGAAAGTTTCCATATTTAGTAAGTTACCTGAATTGGAAAGTTTCCCAAAATAGTAATCTTCTATTTTGGAAAGAAAACCTAAAATCCTCAAAACCAATATCAAGTTTGATGTCTTGCCCAATCTTGTCAGCTACTTAACGCTTATTCAATTACAGATATGGCTTACAATGTGAGGTATCTGTTTTTGCGTAAGTAAAGTAGTATATAGTCACTAATTTCATTGGGAGTCCCAGACTTTAGTGATTATTTGGCTGAAAGAGATTGGTTTCCTTGACTGGGCCATTGGGAGTCCCGGGCCTTGAGACATCTGGTGAATTGGGCCTTGGGCCCAATCCACAACCGAGAGTTATATGGATATAACTAGCTGTGTGTATGCTTACCAAGTAAAGCTAATTCTGGGTGACGGCCAGTGGCCCACTTTGGTTTTAGTCGAACATAGGTCTCGGAATCATTGCATTCTTATGAGGTTAAACAAAGAAATTTTGAATGCAATGCGAGTTTTCTTATAAGTTATTAAGATTACTCTTTTATGAACTAAATAACTAAAACTCTATTTGTCTCTAAATTTCAGTTATGACTAGCTCAAACAATCAAAACACTTTCTCGATCCGGTCTGTCCTTGAAATGGACAAACTGAACGGATCAAATTTCTTGACTTGGTCGCGGAACCTGAGGCTAGTCCTCAGGCAGGAGAGAAAGGACTATGTCCTTGAGAGAGCTCTCCCCGAGAGGATCGGGTCCAATGCCTCTCATGCAGTATATGATGCTTGGAATAAGCATTATAATGATGCGGTAGATGTGTGTGGTCTGATATTGGCTACCATGGACTCAGATTTGCTGAAGCAATATGAGAACATGGAGTCGCCAATAGAGATGATCAGCAGCCTGAAATTGAAATTTCAGGAGCAGGTAAGAGTGGAGAGATACCAGTTGGTTAAGTTTCTCACAAACTGCAAGCTACCAAATGATCATCCAGTGAGTCCTCATGTCAGTAAAATGATGGGTTACATTGATAACCTGAGGAAACTGGATTATCCAGTTAGCCAAGAATTGGCAAATGAGATCATTCTGCAGTCACTGCCGTCAAGCTATGATAAGTTCAAAAGGAACTATATCAAGAAAGGCTTAACGAAAACGCTGACTGAACTGCATGATATGCTCAAGACAGTTGAGCCAAACGTGAAGAGTACCCTGTATAATCTCATAATGGAGAAGGGTAGGTTTACTAAACCTAATGCTGACAAGGGTGAAGACAAAGTTGTCCAGATTTTGAATCATGGCAAGCGTGTGTCTTCTGAGCCCGAGTCAGATACATCTTACATTGGTAAGTGCTGCTACTGTAAAGAGACTGGGCATTGGAAGAGAGATTGCATTAAATTCATGGAAGATTATGAGGAGTTGAAGTTGATGTATGAGACTACTTCCTCAGGTATTCATGTTATTACTTCAAGTTCTACCTTATAGGTATTGGATACTGGTTGTGGCACTGATATTTGTTATAATATGCAGAGCCTAAGCAACAGTAGAACGTTGAAGGAAGGGCAAGTGGAACTGCATGTCTGGAAGGAGCTATGGATGCTGCCTCAGCCGTAGGGTTTTCACTCGTAGATGCCTTTGAGGCTTGGTTTTGTATTAAGTAATTGCTACAATGTACCTGCTTTAAGCAGAGTTGTCTTTAATTTTCTTGTAAGAATTTGAATGTTTTTCATTTTGATAAAAGACAAGTTTTGTTCTTTTGATCTCAATGAAATATTGATTGTAGCACCCTATTCAAGGAATGGGTTTTATATCTTAAACCAAAGAGTGCCTAAAAGTAACATAAATACCGAATTGGTTTAAATATGATGAATTAAACCTGATTTTTCTTGGCGTAAATGTTTTGGTCACATAGAGTGAGTCGGATTCAGAAATCCCATAGTTATGGACTTTTGGGCTCATTTGATCGGATATCTTATGAGACTTGAATTCTGCTTACTGGACCAAAAGACAAAGGGCCCATCTTAGCCGAGCTAGAGAAAGGCCCAAATGCTTATTGGACCTTGAACATACTCATGTATGTGGCCCGATGAGCAGTAATGCCAGAGAAAATTTCATGTACTTCATTATATTTACTGATTACTTCAGTGAGTATGATTGTGTTCATTTGATGAGACACGAGTCGGAATTCTTTGAAATGGTCGAAAGAGTTCCAGAATGAGGTATAGAATCTGAGTGACAGAAGTATTGAGACTCTGGATTAGATCACGAGTGAGAATACTTAAGTCATTGATGGTGTGATCATCTGAATGAGTGTGAAGTCGTTTCACAGCTCATTTCTCCTGAAAACCTGGAGGTGTTTCTGTGAGAAAGAATCAGATCTTATCAGAAATGATTAAAGATGAGTCACACGAATCTTCCATGATATTCTTTAAGAATAACGCTCTAGAAATATCTAAGTTTACGCTGAAATAGTTCCACCAATATCAGTTGAAAGACACCACATAGATGTGGACTGGAAATGATCCAAATTCGTCTTTACTGAGTATTTGTAGTTGTGCTACTTCGCTGGTTGTCCTAGGGAAACCAAGGCTTGTTACTTTTTACGTCCATTCCGAAAACGAAGTTAGGTTGTTCGGAATTCTGTTTTCTAAAAGGAAAGTTACTTTCCAAGAAGAACAGTGGGAGTAAAAGTATAACTCGAAGAAATTCGAGAAATACAGGAGGCTGCTCAACCTGTTGAGGGAGAACAGCGGATGGATTTACAGATTTCTGTAGAATCTACACCTGTAGAGCCTGAAGTTCGCAGATCTGAATGAATCCGTCACTAATCCGAGAGTGATTTCTCGTGATTAGTTGCCATGATCTGATGATCATTGAAAGTGACGAACCTGCGAAATTCACAGAAGCGAGAGTGAGCCCGGACTCCAAAAAAATTATACTGTATGTAAGTTAGCTTCATCGATCCATTCATGGATGGAAGCAAACATATCGGAGTTGGAATCTTCGTTCTGTTGAAGTAGTCAAGGTTTTGACTTGAACAGGAACGAAGTAGAACTGTGCGTTTACTAATAGATAAGTGGGAGCGATGTTGCGTTTCTCATAGTGTATGTCGATGACATACTGATTCTCGGAAATAACGTTCCAATGCTGCAGTCGATAAAGGACTGGCTTGGGAGTTGGTTTTATGATTGACATGGGTAAAGCCACGTATGTTCTTGGATTTTGGATCTAAAGATAGAGATCCAAAAGAGCTGATAGGACAAAGTCAGGATTCTTATATTGACAAAGTCCTGCACGTTTTCAGCATTCCAAGAAGGGATTTATGCCAATGTCACATGGCATTACGTTAAGCAAGATACAGTGTCCTACGATATCTGCTGAGCTTGAATGCATGGATGAGATTCCATATGCGTCGGCAATTGGATCTATCATGTATGCCATGACACATACTTGTTTTGATGTTGCTTCAATGTTAAGCAAGACAAGTAAGGACCAGTTAAATCCAGCAAAGAATCAATGGATAGACGTAATGAATATCCTCAAGTATTTGGAAAATACTTAGGATAAGTTCTTGATTTACGGAGAAAGTGAGGTGCTACAAGTCGGTAGAGTCTGAAAGGCAAGTTTCCAACAGACAAAGATGATTTCCGGTCACAGTCCGGTTATATCTTGTGTCTGTCTGGCGGTGCAAGGCACTGTTGCTGACTCCATGACTTAAGCTGAACATTTCGCAGCTTGGTAAGCGGCGAAAGAGGTTGTTTGGATAGAAAAGTTCATCACTGAACTTGATGTGGCTAGATGCACATCTGAGATCCAAACACATTTTTTAAATGTTAATGAAATTTTTATTTCTGGATTATTTTTAACTGTGATATAAATAATCGTTCCAAAATGATTCATGTCATTATATATGGGCCATCGAAGTACATGAGTAGACTTGATCCTGAAACCCCATATTTAACGAAATGACATAAATCATAGTGTCCATAGTCGAAGGTTGTTGAAATTGGAACACCAACAACCACTTGAGACTAGATTGTGTTGAGACTTATGACCAAGTTTCGAGGGGTCATAGATGCGCGGCATCAAAGTCGACACATAGGTATATGTAGGGGAGCATATGACCGGACATGGCCCACTGATGAGAACTCTACAAGATATTAATATCTGTGTCATAAGAGGTTCTCATATACGACTATAGAGTATAGTCCTTAGACCTGAGTTCGCATGCATGTGGCTTCACATGGAGTGATGCGCTTTGATCATTGTCTAACGTTGTTTCGTAAATGGGAGCTATAAGGACCTTGGTTGGGTGTATTATAAAGTGTGTAGTTCATAGTGATGGAACAAGATGGGATTTGTCCCTGCCGTTTAACGGAGGTAATATCTCTAGGCCAATCGGAGACTTGATAGCTGGTAAGAGAGTGGCCACTCCCAAACGGACTTGCCCAAGTCGTTTGCATTGTCAGTATCAAATCTGGTCCGATGAACATGGTCTGGCTATATAAGGATGACACGCATCTTGCCTTATGCCAGATCGAGATATTGAGACAAAAGGATTAGGGAATGTAGGATTCCAGTACAAGTGGGAGATTGTTGGGAATGTCCTGAAATCTACTGTACTATCTCTAGAAAGTATGATAAGTGTCGAGATCAGACATAAGTCATAAATACTGGGTGATCATGATGACTTGCTAGAGCCCGCTCATGATCTATAAGTTTAGGACTTATTACCAGTATTGTATGATCCCTAAGGGTCATACACCATAGCTAACGGGAAAGTTAACAAGGAAATAATACGGTAAGATGCAAGGCATTTACTGTATTTGTATAGAGAATTGGGCCAGACAAAATACAGTTTTTGTCTGATTTGGGTCTTGGGCCCAAAAGCCTAATAAGCCATTAGTTTAATTACTTGGGCTTATATATGAGAGGAAGGGGCGCAGTCTAGGGCAGGCTCCTGCGATTTTTACAGACCCAGCCGTCCTCCTCTCTCTCTGTTGATTCCAACTTGGTCTAGCAGCCTGATCCAGTAGCTTGTAAGCGTGTGGATACCTAGGAGGAGCCGGTTATCATCCAGAAATATCCCAAGTGTTTGAGGAACTCTAAGGATAGTTTCGTGGTGAACTGAGGAAGTGACGAACCAGTTGAAAGTAGTTAGACGGACCAAGACGATTCCCGGTTCCCACCTGGTTATGTCTCTTTGTCTGAATAGCGGTGCTATCTGTTGGAAAGGCTCCAAGCAGTGGACCGAAGAATAGTGCTTTTATCTGAATGGCGGTGTGGTCTGTTGAAACTTTGTTTCAAGCAAAACACCGCAATATCTCCCACAACCTAAGCACCAGATTCATTCTGTTGCTGTAGGCATAAGATATCTGAAGAGATGATCTTGATTCCAGTGGGAGTTATTTTAGTTATGTTGTAATCTTTACATAGACATGCTATGGTAGTGTTTATGTAAGTTAAACTGACATCAGTATTGTTTATTTATTGGATAATTAAGTAATAGTCCCAAAGTACTTTATGGTCATCATATAGGTCATCAAGTTGAGGACTTGATCATGAAACCCTATAAGTAAAAGATGACATAAATTATGATTGTCCCTAGTCGAGGTTATTGAAGTGGGGCACCAATAGCCGCGCGAGACTAGTATGTGAGGTGACTGTTAGACCAAGTTTCATGGAGTCAATGATATGATTATCACAGTCAGTCACATAGATATATGTTGGTGAACATATGATCGGACATGACCCGCTTAATGAGAACTCCACAAAATAATTATATCAGTGTCATGGGAGGTTCTCATTACGACTATAGAGTATAGTCCTTAGACCTGAGTTCATCATGCTTTCTAGCATATGAATTGGTGTGTGTTGACCTTGTCAAACGTCGTTCCGTAACTGGCGGCTATAACGGCATTGCTTATGTGTATCATGAAGTATGTGTAGAAATAGGGATGGAACAAGATGGGATTTGTCCCTCCTAGAACGGGAGATAAATATCTCAGGGCCCATCGAAGATTTGATACTGAGAAAATGCATGGCCGTGCTCAAACGAGGTGATTGTCAGTCGTTTGTTTTATCAGTATAGATCAGGAAGTCGATGAACGTGATGTTGGCTATAATAAGGATGACACAGTCTCTTACCTTAGGCCATATCGAGATATAGAGACGAAGGGATTATAGGAATAGGTGATTCCAGTACAAGTGGGAGATTGTTGGGATTATGTCCTGAAATCACATTGTACTCACTCTAGAGATAGTTGTATTGTCGAGATCGGACAATTCATGTGATACTGGGTAATCATAATGTTTTGCAAGAAACCGCTTATGACAAATGAGTTGTAACTCATTTCCAGTATCATGTGAACCTATAGGGTCACACACCTAAGAAAGTTGGACATACTTCGTATGGGATTGATCATTGGCATATGGTCTGGTCGATGTGTATTGGATACACATCGTATATAAGTTTTAAAGAGGTGTGTCGATCGACACCATTGGGTGCGTCGGTCGACACAAGACGTGTGTCGATCGACACCACTAAGTGTGTCGGTCGACACAAGGCCGAAACCGAGACTGATGTTTCGGTTTATGTCAAGGTCTGTATATAAGTGATCTTATACATTCGACCTAATCAGAGGTGCGCCGCCCAGACAGTTTTTCTTAGAGAGAAAACACAGAAACCTCTAGAAACTTAGTTCTCAGGAGATCCGAGCCCAGATACTAGCATCCCGGCGGATTCCATCTTGTGTGCGTGTGGACTACAGTAGAGGCGAAGCATCTGAGGCGCTGGAGATCTTGTTTATCTGACTCTATTCCACTACTAATCTCCAGGTAAACAGAGATCATATCCTTGATTCAATTAACTAGACCCTAGATCCTAGGCTATCGGGAACCTGACAGCAATTCTGAATATGGTAGAATTGGCTCGAAGTTCCAACAGTCACATTGTGCCTCTGGATGATGCACCCACTGCTTGATCGCATTACAATCAAGCTAATGACGTTAAACGAGCGCTTGGTGGGAGGCAACCCACTGGTGAGTCTTTATATATTCCATTTTTTGTTTTGGTTTTGGTGCTCTGATTTTCTTTCTTTGGTTTGTTAAGGGCGTGAGAAAAGGATCACATACGATCAGTGTCGATCGACAATAATATGGTGTCCGTTGACACCTGACTCGAACACGAACGATTGTCGAGCTTCCTAGACACGATCCAAACTAATGTCAACCTAAGCTGGTGTCGTTCGATGCCAGTTGTGTGTCGGTCGACACTAACCCCGTAATCAGGCAGGTTTTCTACCTTTGTTAGTCTTTGTTCGTTTCAGATAAGTTTTTCCCAACCCCAAGCTTGATGACACTGAGGACAATGAAGTTTAATTACTGACACATTGTTTTCTGTTTTCTTATAGTCAGTTTGAGTATGTTTTATTGAGTCAAAACTTGTTATAAAACTATGGACACCCATATCCTTCCGAGTATCTAGAGGATCCACTACTGACTTCGCCCCTAACCTGACTTGATGTTTCTCACCAAGGGGCTTGGCATACATTGGATAGGATTCCTCCTTCAGTCCTCAAAGAATTGTCTATGTGAGTATGTTTTCTCTCTCTCTTCCATTCAAACCAAAAAAAAATACTCTTGAGGATAAACTAGTATCTTCGAAGTGATAATAGGAGTAGCAGCTACCACTGTTACCTTCTGTTTTTCTGGAAACATTGTCCAAAGAAACACTCCGAATAAAAAAGGAAGAGCAGCTGATAAAAAAATGATACCTAGTGGGGAATAATCACCTGCTCAAGTGAGAAAAGACAGGGGAAAGGAACCAGAAGTATGACAGTCTGTGTGCTTGGGATACTGATTAAGTTAGAGTCTATGTGTCCTCTGATCGATACTCCCTCGGTGACACTGCACTTAATTATTAATAGAGGTCAGTATGGTGAATTTGAATTTCTCATCAGGATTGTGGAGTTTACTTGCGACAATTGCTAAGTGTGGGGAAGTATGTTGTGGTCTCGATTTCTACATGTTTGTTTTCATGTGGTTAACTAAGGTGAGTGTGAATGTGATATTCTAACGACGAAAATATTTTATGTGTTTTCAAACCTCTTTTTCATGCTTTGGTTTTCAGTTTGCTTGAGGGAAATCAAATTCTAAGTGTGGGGGGGGGGGGGGGTGTTGAATCATGGTTTTTACTAATTTTAAGCCATGATATAGTTCAGAATCTAAAGTCTATTAGGTGTCTTTCGAGTCTTTTAGAGTCTTTTCGGGAATTGGCACGTTTGGAGTATAATTGGAGATTTTTGAGCTTTTTGGAGCCTTGGAGGAAGCTGAGAAGATCAATTTGGAGTCGATATTTTAGGTTGGTGTCGATTGACACAAGGGTGGTGTCGGTCGACACCATAAGCGAAAGAGGAAACCCACAAGAGATTAATGATCTTTGGGCAAATTGCAAAGCAGCCCATAAGTTTTTATTATTTTCATTATTACCCAATTCGTGTTTAGTGTTTTAATTAGTTTTACAGCCATTGTTTATTCTACCCTTTTCATACTTTGAGATTTGGAGATTTTTGAGAGCTAGGGGCTGATCTGAGACTCTATTCGTCTGAGAGAAGATTTCCTACCTCAATTTTATTAACTTATTCATTCCTTTCAATTCAAATATGTCTTTTGTTATGATTGCTATGTCTATAGTAGTTTTCTTAGTTGGATTCAAGTATTCTCAAAAGGGATTTTATGCTTTGTTAGGTTATTTGATTGATTAGGATTCATCACATATTTGATTCCTTGCCATAAGTTGTTCTTAGCTAAGTCTAGATTGATCATCTAGAATTTAGATCATAGATTAGATAATTGACACGAAAGTGTGATTGATAATATGAAACAGACTTAAGGTTAACAAATAATCTATTCGCAAATACATTTGACTTAGAGAATTTGTGAACAAAACAGACTAGGATTTAATGCATGTTTAGAACTCTAGAATTCAAAGAAATTTGGATCTCTATGTTTTTTTTTTGGGATCTCTATGTTGTTAGACATAGTTAGTATTCGCAATGAAAGTTGGTTTGTTATATTTTCGTGTTCGAGTTCTGAATATGCGCTTCATATGAATTATGATTTCTTAATAATTTACATCGCATAATCTCCTGAGAATTTCCGTGAGTTTGATGTTTTTCTCTGATTGTCACATCCCGTTTTATTTACTCACATATTTACTTGCTTTCCAGCATCTGCACTCGCTTAGTTTAAGTTGAAAACAAAAGATCTATTGAGTATTTTGAGGTTCATTGTTCGATACCGTACGTCCTACGGCTGATTACTGTATAAAATTTGACTTATCATGTATGTGAAAGATGAGGTACAAACCAGTGGTACGAGGGGTTTTAGTATTTCAGAAATACATGATAAACTTGGCACATCGAAGGTTAGTAACAGATTACATATCGTACTTATTATTCATGTATAATTGGAGTTGTTTTTAATTATGTTTTCTTACATTTGTAGGAGATTCGAAATGTCTTGGAGCCATCTTCATTGAGCTAGATATTTAAGGAAAACCATGGATATTTAGACTGGTTGGAATGATGTGGATGATCATATTAGTGATGGTTGGAACAGTCTTCTAGTTAAGAAAAAGAAAACAATTTGGTTTGAAGAGCTTTTCAACCAAGATGTGGTTGCTCGTGCATCTCAGGCAAATGCGGAATTTTGTCCTGCTACTGAGGATGACGTTGAGGATTATCCGGAAGAGACCTTGCTGGTAATGCTCATGATTTTCATAGATTAATCAAGAATGGATTGTTTCACATAAAGTGTCAACTAATGATGCTTTTTTAGGATATGTTTAAGCAATTGAATGAGAAGGTTTATGGGTTTAGTAGTAGATTATCAGCTATGGAATCACATGTGAATATATTAAGAGGTAAACTAAGTGGTGATGGCTTGGTGGTTTAGGTGGTGATGGAGTATATGTCGAAGGTTGTGGTGTGAAGGAGACTAAAGAGAAAGGTAAACATGGTCAAAATCAAGAGGGTGAACGTGATGTTGTGGATGAGGAGACTGTGGAGGAAGGTAAAGATGGTGATGTACTAGAGGGTGGTAATGGTGGAGATAGTCTAGAGAAGTCGGGAGAAGCAGAAGGTAAATATGGTGGTGCTAAGAAGCTTTTAAGGCATATGTTAGACCCTGCTAGAAAGTGAAGATCTTTGTTCTCAGCTCCTCGAACCTAGCATCATCATAGAAGTTGCTGAAAAATGCAATCTTGGTTTGTTCTCGGGTTGTTGGAGATCCTGTTTCTAACTGCTTCAGCCAGTAGGCTGCTTACTCAGCAAGAGAGTAAGAAAGAGCTTGCAGAATACGTAGTTCTCTAAGACTCCATTGTACTTATTACTAGTAACCAAGTCCTCAAACCTCTAAATATGTTCAAAGGATGCTCATGAGGCAGGCAATACAACTGTCGAAGACAAACCATAGTGTAGTAGAATGGTTTCAGCTCAAAGTCATGCCTCTCGAAAGTGGCAGTCGAATCGCAGACCTGTTAGTGTAGAATTGATCAGGCGTATGGTAATCCGCAAGTGCGCCCATGACCACCTGCTCCAGCCAAACCGTGGGCCTTCTGTCCACTACCGACGCCCAAGACGACTTTTACAGCTATGGGGTTTCCTTCCCCATCAAATCTATGCCCTTGTGCATTGCAGATGTGACCCTCATGGTCTCAAAGATCATCAACTTTTTAGCGTCTGAATCACAAGATTCATCATCTCTTCTGGTTTCTTAGTTGTGCGGTTCATGCGCTCTAACTCTGCTAGCTCCTTATTTATGAGATGTATTAGTTGTTGATCCTTGTTGCTCCTGGTTCTGAAATTAATCATGCACCTGAAACACCAAAGAAGAGAGAAGAAACACGTAAGTAACAAAAAGAAAAAAATCTGCTTAGTCGAAATTCTAATACTTAAATCTATTGTCACACAAAGAGGCTCAGAGCAACGGCGCCAAATACTTTATAGGTCTAAGTATTCCATAAGAACTACACTACAAGTGCACAAAAATTAATGTAACAATAGATATAGGGTAACGAACAAAAAACCTTGAGAACACGCAATAGTTTATTGATTCGAATCAACCTAAGCAGAACAATTATAATGAGAGCGAATAAGCGAAACAGTTACCGAGAAGTAAATCAAATTGTAAAAGTCAGGCTCATGGAATTTTTCAAGAAATCAGAATGCAAATCAACTAGTCAATATGATACAATTAAGAAATGTTGTAGAACTCAAATCACAATGCCATAACTAACCAACTTTCGTGCTAGAATTATCTATGTCTAAATCCAAGAATCCCATATTTCTTTTCAAATCCTAAAGACTAACCCATCAATAAGTTCAGGTTTGAATTATTCATACATATCTAAACCAAATTCTTTTGCGAATAGCTATTTCGCTCACATAAGATTCTGTCAGATTATCAATTATACTTTTGTATCAATCAGTTAACGTAAGATCTAAGTTCTAGGTGATCAATCCCGAATTAGCTTTTAAGAACAATATATGGTAAAGAACTAACAGTTATTAACCCTAATTAACAATCAACCTAGCATCCCTGAAATCTCTTATGAGAATCCTTAAACCTAACAATCATGCATGATAGATGAAACAAATAACATAGATGAATTAGAATTCATTAAGAAATCAGTAAAGAAACAAAAGAGGTTTTAAATCCTCTCTCTGGAAATATCATATCTGCCCAAAAGCTCTCTAGCAAATCTCTCTCGTAATCCAAAGGTAAAATAAAGTGTAGTATAAACAATGACTCAAAACCTAATTTGTAGTCTAACCACGTTATGGGTTTCTTTTTTAAATAGGGAACTCCTGGGTCTTTTTGAAATTCTCTAAACTTCATTAAACTCTCATAGAATTTTGCGGTCAAGGTCGGTGTCGGTCGACACCAAGAATGTATTGGTACCATTTTGTCTGGTGATATATCATGGTTTTTACCCAGTTTAGACCATGATATAGTTGTGTTTTTAGAGTCTTTTGTCTTCGTTTAGAGTCTTTTACAGGTTTAATCAAGTTTGGAGCTAATTGGAGATATTTGGAGCATTTTGGGACTTTTGGCCGAGAGCTTAAGTCACTGTCCGATTTATTGATCATGCATCGACCGACACACCTTGTGCATCGGTCGACACACTAGCGAGATGGGCCGTACACGTCGGTTTAATGAAGATATGAAGATTTGCAAAGAAGCCCAAGATAGTTCCAGTATTTACACAGAAGCCCCATCCGAGATTTTACCTATATATACTAGTTTTTGGTGTTTATTTTAGATACGCTTTCATACTTATAGCTAAGAGATTTCTAGAGCTTTTGGGGCTGATCTATTTCCTGTATTCACTTATTTTGGAGAAGATTTCGAACCCCTTTATCTATTTTAATTTCATATATGCAATCTATTATTTCTTTGATTATGTTTTCATTAATCATGTCTGAGTAGATCCATAGTTGAGTTTAGGGTTTCTCACATAGGATTTCATGACGTGCTAGACTTGTTCAAATTCAGTTAAGGATTCATAACTATATCTGTTCTTCAATTTAATTGTGCTTAAAGCTAGTTCTAACCTGATCAATTAGAATCTAGATCTTAGGTTGCTAAATACGTCACGGAAGTGGGGTTTAGGAATCTGAACTAATTAAATTGGGCAATTAAACTTTGCGCAAACGGAAGTTTGGTTTAGGATAATTGTGAACATATCAAACTTGGAATTAATGCTAGTTTAATCTGTTAGTTCTCGCAAACGAAAGTTTGGTTTGCTGCACTTAGGCTTAGAGAATTATCGCAAAGGAATTTGGTTAATTCTATATCTGTGTTTTGAGTTCTAGAACTGTGCTTAATTAGATCCTTGCTGAATGAACTGTCTGCTTGTCTGATTTCCTGAGAATACCCTAGGCTTAACGCTTTTAGTTTATTGCCTTCACAATCGTTAATCTCTGCTACTGTTTACTTTCTTGCAACGCAATTTATTTACTTCACCATCTGCTTATTTCTAGTTTATTCTCTACGTTTCTGTTTCTATTGAGACCAAGTGTCCCTGTGGATTCGATAACCCTATATACTACTTTGACATTGCTGTTCACTTGCAGTTTAGAATAGGGTAAAACTTAGAATCTATCAAGTTTTTGGCGCCGTTGCCGGGGACTCTCTGAGTCTTCGATAGGACCGAACTTAGGGTTTTTACTAGAAATTTTTTTTTTTGTTTTTGCTTTTTTTCGTTTTATTTTGTTTTTGCTAACTTCTTCTCTGTTTCTTTCTGTCGCAGGTACGAATTTCGCCTTGCGTCGATCGTTGCATACCTTGCGTCGATCGTCACTAGGCGATTCTGAGATTGAATCGATCGTTGCACTGATAGCATCGATCGTTGCTGGACGATTACAGACAGTTTATGCCAACGCAGAAAACTCGAAGTAATCCGAACTCGAGCTTGCTTAATCTCGGACTAGAGGAACTTGGACATCTAGAGAGGACTATCAGAAGAGAAAAGAGAGAGAGAATGGTTCGAGAACGTCTGATCTTGATACCAGATGCTGAAGGTACCCTGAGGGACCAAGATAACAACCCGTACAATGCTGCTGGGCATCGGGTTGATGCTGAAGGGAATGTCATCCCTGATCCTCCTGAGCAACAGCAACAGGAGCTGAACCGAAACCAGGGTCAAGAACAGGCCCAAGGTAGAGAGATGGTGGTTCATGAAAGGACACTAGCTGATTAAAACAGACCTGATGAGTTTCATGCAAACCGAGCAGCTCTAGTGCTTCCTGCTTTTGAGAGGAATGATTTTGAGGTAAAGACCATCTACTACCAGCTGATGAGACAGATTGCTTTTCATGGTTTTCAAGCAGAGCAGCCTATGGATCACATTGACAAGTTTGAGGACATAGTCACTGGCATGAAATATGAAGGAGTATGCCCGGACTATCTGTTCCTTAAGCTATTTCCGCACAGTCTTGCTGGAGACGCTAGTGCATGGCTGAGACAACTGGCACCTGGTCAGTATACTACTTGGGCAGCCTTAAAGAGTGAGTTCCTACGTAACTTTTATGATGATGCGCGCTCGGATCAGTCCAGACAGGACATACTCACCTTTTCCCAAGGAGCTGTGGAGCCCTTGAAGACTGCCTGGATGAGATTTAAGCAGTATCAGCGTGACTGTCCACACCATGGATTCACAGAAGTACAGCTGATTGGTATTTTCTTCAGAGGCATAGATCTCCCTTATCAGACTGCGCTAGATAATTCTAGTAATGCTAATTTCAACACCAGGACTCCTACACAAGCTAAGCAGTTGATTGGGAACCTTATTAACAGCTACAGTTGCTAGTCTATAGATGAAAAGAGAAAGAAATCCGGTGGAAGTATAGAGGATTCTAACATGACTGAGATTAGATCTAGGCTAGACACAGTGTACGATCTCCTAACGAGTAAGAAAGCTGTCCACTCTACCCAGGATGTAGAGGTAATTCAGACTGAGGAGGACACTCAGGAAGAAGAAGTGAATTACATGGGAGGTTCTGGTTTCCAATGTAGTAGATTTAAAAGTCAACAGAGAAACAGATTCTCAAATGGAGTTCAGCGAGGTGGTTTTGAGAAAGCTAACGAGTCTGATAGTAAAGTAGAGATGATGCTAAGACAGCTAATGGAGAGTCAGACTAAGTACGCAGCAGATGCTGACGCGAAAATGGATACAATCTACAAGGATCTGAATGGGAAGTTTGAGAGTTTGAACACACACATGAAAGAGCTTGATGCTAAGGTTGCAAGAACTGCTGGACATGCTCAAAGGGAAGAGGGATATCTCCCGGGAAGGACTGATGCCAATCCTAAGTACCAATGCAATGCCGTGACATTGAGAAGTGGTAAGGAGCTGTCATCTGGCCAGAAAAAGCAGTTGAGCGTTGAGGAACTCGTGGAAATTGAAGAGTTGGAAGATGAGATACGCGATATTCGCCGCGCATCGATCGATGCATCTCAGCAACGATCGTTGCCAAGCGAAATCAAGGAACCGGAGGTCGTAACAAAGTCGCCTAGCATCGATCGGTGCGATAAGAGCAACGATCGACACAAGGTGACTGCAGAAAGTTCGGGTGCTGAAAACCCAAAACAGTCGGCTGAAAGGGTATACAAGCCTAAGATACCTTATCCCAAGAACCCCAGAAAAGCTAAAAATGATAGGCAGTATGCAAAGTGGAAGGAGTTCATAAAGAAGGTAAAGGTTGAAGTACCTCTGCTAGATTCAATTGAAACCTCCCCCATGATGAAGAGATGCCTTAAGGATGCAATTTCTGGAAAATGGTCTGATGAAGAAAGCATAATGATGCTCAATGAAGTATGTAGTGCAGTGGTTCAAGGCAGAATTCCAGAGAAATTAAAAGATTCGGGCAGCTTCGTATTGAATTGTGCTATCTACAAGGAGAGGTTCGAAAGGTCCCTATGTGATCTTGGCTCCAGTGTAAATCTGATGCCCCTTTCAGTTGCTAAAAGACTAGGGATGACAGATTTTATACCAACTAGGATATCACTGGTTTTGGCAGACAGATCAGTCAGGATTCCCGAAGGAGTAATAGAGGATGTGCCTATAACAGTTGGCAAGTGCGTAATCCCAACTGATTTTGTGGTTCTACAATATGGACAGGAGCCAAAAGACCCATTGATTCTAGGCAGATCTTTCTTAGCAACAGCTGGTGCGATGATTGACTGTCAAGGAGGCAAAATAGTTCTAAATGTGGGAGATCTGAAGATGAGTTTTGACATGAACAAACTGGTAAAGAGACCAACCATCGACGGGCAAACCTTTTATGTGGACACATTGGGTGATTTAGCTGCAGAGTACTTCCATCAATCACATGCTGAGGACCCACTGGAAAGGGCTTTACTGAGTTCTATTTTGGAGTTGGAATACCTACAGGACGAGCCTGCAATGTGTTATACAAGATTGATGGATTCTGTCGAGGTTGCAATGCAAGTAGAAGTGTCTGACGCGGGACTGCAACGATCGACACCATCTAAGCATCGATCGTTGCAAGACGACAGAGACTGGGCAGAAGAAAAGGCTCCAAAAATAGATCTGAAACAACTTCCATCCGGGCTAAGGTACGCTTTTCTTGGACCTAATTCAACATACCCAGTGATTGTTAATGCTAGCCTGAACAACGCAGAGCTCACCTTACTGCTAAGCAAGCTGCGCAAGCATCGCAAAGCTCTTGGCTATTCCCTTAATGATATTTCAGGTATCTCACCAGAGCTGTGCATGCACCGGATACATCTTGAGGATGAGTCCAAGACATCAATCGAACATCAGAGAAGACTTAATCCTAATCTGCAGGAAGTAGTCAAAAAGGAGATTATGAAACTCCTTGACGCTGGAATTATATATCCTATCTCTGATAGTGATTGGGTGAGTCCAGTCCATGTAGTACCAAAGAAGGGCGGTGTTACAGTCGTGAAGAATGAGAAGAACGAGCTGATACCAACTAGGACTGTGACAGGACACAGGATGTGCATAGACTACAGGAAGCTTAATGCTGCTACTAGGAAGGATCATTTTCCTTTACCCTTTATTGACCAGATGCTTGAAAGGTTAGCAAATCATCCTTACTATTGCTTCTTAGATGGCTACTCAGGTTTCTTTCAGATTCCCATCCATCCAGAGGATCAGGGAAAGACCACTTTCACTTGTCCATATGGGACTTTTGCTTACCGTAGAATGCCTTTTGGACTCTGCAATGCACCAGCCACTTTCCAGAGATGCATGATGTCCATATTCACTGATATGATTGAGGATTTTATGGAAGTATTCATGGATGATTTCTCAGTATATGGATCATCCTACAATGAATGTTTAGATAATCTGTGTAAGGTTCTGAAAAGATGTGAAGAGAAGCACTTAGTTCTTAACTGGGAGAAGTGTCATTTCATGGTCAGAGATGGCATTGTGCTTGGACATAAAGTGTCCGAAGCAGGAATAGAGGTGGACCGCGCCAAAATCGAGGTGATGACCAACCTGCTGGCACCTTATTCTGTTAAGTCTATTAAAAGCTTTCTTGGACATGCTGGCTTCTATAGACGGTTCATCAAGGATTTTAGTAGGATTGCTAGGCCACTAACTGCTTTGCTGTGCAAAGACACCAAATTTGAGTTCACTGCAGATTGTCAAACTGCATTTGAACAGATCAAGCAGGCATTAGTGAGTGCTCCCATAGTTCAGCCACCGGATTGGGATTTGCCTTTCGAAGTAATGTGTGATGAAGGTGATTATGCTGTAGGAGCTGTTCTTGGACAAAAGAAAGATAGAAAGCTTCATGCTATCTATTATGCCAGTAGGACACTGGATGATGCACAAAGAAACTATGCCACTACAGAGAAGGAGTTGCTGGCAGTTGTCTTTGCATTTGAGAAATTTCGATCTTATCTTGTTGGCTCTAAGGTGATTGTCCACACTGATCATTCAGCACTGAAGTATCTGATGCAGAAGAAGGATGCTAAGCCAAGATTGTTGAGATGGATCCTGTTGCTTCAGGAATTTGACATTGAAGTGAGAGATAAGAAAGGGGTTGAGAATGGAGTTGCTGACCATCTTTCGAGGATGCTGGTTGAGGAGGACGTGCCCATTAATGACTTTTTGCCTGAAGAAAACGTCAATATGGTTGGGACAATCTGTGAGACAGATTTGGACAGAAATCTGCAGACCTGTCGGATTAATCGCGTTGCGTCGATCGATGCTACATCAACGTCGATCGATGCATCTATCGGGACAGCAACGATCGATACATCCGACTGTGACAATCGTTGCAGCGCGGATACAGACGCAGAAACTTTCACGATACGTATTGGAAGGCATGAGTTTGAGATTAATGCTGTCGCAACAAATGATCGACCATGGTATGCAGACATAGCCAATTATCTAGCTGCAGAGACTGAACCAGATAATTTGAAAGGATATGAAAAGAAGAGGTTTTTCAGAGAACTTAGGAGGTACTATTGGGATGAACCTTACCTCTACAAGCATTGTTCAGATGGCCTTTATAGAAGATGTGTTGCTGAGTCGGAGGTTCCAGATATCCTTTTCCACTGTCACGGATCAGACTATGCAGGACATTTTGCTACATTTAAGACTGTGTCTAAGGTTTTGCAAGCAAGTTTCTGGTGGCCTACAATGTTCGCTGATACTCACTCCTTTATTTCTCATTGTGATGCCTGCCAGAGGAGAGGGAAAATCAGCAGGAAGCATGAGATGCCTCAGAATTTCATTCTTGAGGTTGAAGTTTTTGATTGCTGGGGCATAGACTTTATGGTTCCCTTTCCCTCATCTTATGGGAATAAATTCATATTAGTTGCTGTGGATTATGTTTCTAAGTGGGTAGAAGCAATAGCTAGTCCAACCAATGACTCTTCAGTAGTCATTAAGCTGTTTAAATCCATCATATTCCCTAGATTTGGAGTACCTCGGATAGTTATTAGTGATGGAGGATCTCACTTTATTAATAAGGTTTTTGAGAAGCTCCTGAAGAAGCATGGAGTGCATCACCGAGTTGCTACTCCTTATCACCCACAGACTAGTGGACAGGTAGAGGTTTCTAACAGACAAATCAAAGAGATCTTGGAAAAGACAGTTGGAAAGACAAGGAAAGATTGGGCAGCTAAGCTTGATGATGCTTTATGGGCCTACAGGACCGCATTTAAAACGCCATTGGGGACTACTCCATTCCATTTGCTGTATGGGAAAGCATGTCATCTGCCAGTAGAACTTGAGCACAAGGCAGCATGGGCTGTAAAATAGATGAACTTTGACCTCAAACCAGCTGCAGAAAGGAGATTGATACAGCTCAATGAGTTGGATGAGATTAGACATTTTGCCTATGAGAACTCAAAGTTGTACAAGGAAAGGACTAAGGCTTATCATGACAAGAAGATTGTCTCCAGACGATTTAAGCCTAACGATCAGGTACTGTTGTATAATTCTCGCTTGCATTTGTTTCCTGGCAAGCTGAAATCAAGATGGTCTGGACCCTACACGATCAAAGAAGTGCGTCCATATGGAGCTGTCATTTTAATTGGCAAGGAAGGTAATGAGTTTGCTGTTAATGGGCAGAGGGTAAAACACTATTGGGCTAAAGCCGAGATTCCAAGAGGTCAGATTTTGCCTCTGGATGTTGCACCCTCTACTTGAAAATTCCCATCCGTTCGGTCAAGCTATTGACCTTAAACAAGCGCTGGGTGGGAGGCAACCCACCATTAGGTACTGGTGTTTTTCTACTTAATTTTTGGTGTTTTTGTTAGGATTTTACGTTTGTTTTTGTTTCTGGTGAGTTTACGTTTGCAGGTCTCGGTTGAATCGCAGTGCAACGATCGACGCACTTCTGTGTCGATCGTCACAACACGAAAGGAATCACATTGCAGCGATCGTTGCGGTCCTGAGCAACGGTCGACTATACACGAAAATCGCCAAGTAACGGTCGATGCACTTAGTGCATCGGTCGATGCCTGAGCGACAGAGGTAACCCGACAGACATAATTTCACCTTTTCAATTTTTATTTTCTTTTTACCGATCCTTCGCTGGACACTACTGGGGACAGTGTGTCTTAAGTGTGGGGGAGGTGCTACTGACTTTTGTTTTCTGTTTTCTTAAGAGTCAGTCCGTTTTTCAAAAAAAAATTTGTTTTATTGAGTCAAAATTGTTTAAGTAAGAAACTATGATTTTCTGAGAAGATTTACAAGACTTGCAGGAACTTAAGTAACCATTGGGATGAAGTTGCAGGATCTATCTCTGACTATTAGAAAACTCCATCACAGATCAACCTACTGGGAACACCCACATCACTTCAGGTATCAGAGGATCCTTTACTGACTTCAACTTTAATACTGACTTAGATTTCTCACCTAAGGGCTTGGTATACTTTGTGTCGGATTCCCTTGTTAGTTCTGACACAGCCTGTAAACCTGTCCTATTTAGTTCCCTTCTCCCCTTCTGTAAAGTAAAAAAAAATAAATAAATAATAAATTGAGGATGAGTTAGTAACTCCGAAGTGGTCATGGGAATGGCAGCAAACACTATTTTCTCTCATGTGATCCATGGAATGTGTCCAAAGTACACCCCATAACGGGAAGAACACTGATAAAAAAAATAAAATGATACCCAATGTGGGAAAAATCAGTTGTTAAAGAAGGGAAAGAGAAGAAAGGGACTAGAGAAAGATAGTATGGTGGTCTAGAGCTGATAAGGTAAGAATCCATGTGCCCTTTGATCGATAATCCTTAGGTGAGACCGCACTTAAATACTTGCAGAAGTCAGTAGGGAGAATTTGAATGCTTGAATGTGATTGTGGAGTTTACCTAGGACAGTTGCTAAGTGTGGGGGAAGTACATTGTGGTCTTGATATCATGTGATTGATTCTTGCAGTGGTTTACTAAGGGGAATCTGAGTATTGTAGCTTCTAGGATGAAATGAGTTTCTGAAGAGTTTTCAAACCTCTTCACCATGTTTTAGTTCTATGTTTTGCTTGAGGGCAAGCAAAGGCTAAGTGTGGGGGAGTTGATATATCATGGTTTTTACCCAGTTTAGACCATGATATAGTTGTGTTTTTAGAGTCTTTTGTCTTAATTGGAGATATTTGGAGCATTTTGGGACTTTTGGCCGAGAGCTTAAGTCACTGTCCGATTTATTGATCATGCATCGACCGACACACCTTGTGCATCGGTCGACACACTAGCGAGATGGGCCGTACACGTCGGTTTAATGAAGATATGAAGATTTGCAAAGAAGCCCAAGATAGTTCCAGTATTTACACAGAAGCCCCATCCGAGATTTTACCTATATATACTAGTTTTTGGTGTTTATTTTAGATACGCTTTCATACTTATAGCTAAGAGATTTCTAGAGCTTTTGGGGCTGATCTATTTCCTGTATTCACTTATTTTGGAGAAGATTTCGAACCCCTTTATCTATTTTAATTTCATATATGCAATCTATTATTTCTTTGATTATGTTTTCATTAATCATGTCTGAGTAGATCCATAGTTGAGTTTAGGGTTTCTCACATAGGATTTCATGACTTGCTAGACTTGTTCAAATTCAGTTAAGGATTCATAACTATATCTGTTCTTCAATTTAATTGTGCTTAAAGCTAGTTCTAACCTGATCAATTAGAATCTAGATCTTAGGTTGCTAAATACGTCACGGAAGTGGGGTTTAGGAATCTGAACTAATTAAATTGGGCAATTAAACTTTGCGCAAACGGAAGTTTGGTTTAGGATAATTGTGAACATATCAAACTTGGGATTAATGCTAGTTTAATCTGTTAGTTCTCGCAAACGAAAGTTTGGTTTGCTGCACTTAGGCTTAGAGAATTATCGCAAAGGAATTTGGTTAATTCTATATCTGTGTTTTGAGTTCTAGAACTGTGCTTAATTAGATCCTTACTTAATGAACTGTCTGCTTGTCTGATTTCCTGAGAATACCCTAGGCTTAACGCTTTTAGTTTATTGCCTTCACAACCGTTAATCTCTGCTACTGTTTACTTTCTTGCAACGCAATTTATTTACTTCACCATCTGCTTATTTCTAGTTTATTCTCTACGTTTCTGTTTCTATTGAGACCAAGTGTCCCTGTGGATTCGATAACCCTATATACTACTTTGACATTGCTGTTCACTTGCAGTTTAGAATAGGGTAAAACTTAGAACTTATCATCTGGTCTGCTACAATGCTCCAAAATGCTATCAAACCTCCATGTTTGCTACATCTCGTACATAAAAGACACATATCATGGTTAAAAACTCATAAAAACATAATTTATCAACACCTCAAGGACAAGCAGTCTAGCAATCACATGTCTAACCATGCTCTCATTTAATGCTCCTCTAAAAAAATTTTCAATCCTTTGAATGTGCCCAAATTCATCCCTAGAGACAATTATCAAATACTAAAACAATTTCTCACTCATCCTATAAAAGTGTGTATCTCTTGGTGTAAGGGATCCGCACTTGGATACAACGAACAAGGATTCACTTTGAATAACAAGAGGGAATAAGGTCGGATCTGCAAAAAGCTTAATTGTCTATTAGTCAATGATGAATGGATTCAGAAGTTTCAAAATTCTTATTTCGTCTTTGAGCATGTAGGTGTTCAAATCACTTAATTAGGGGCCGCTTTCGAATGGATGATAAAGAAATGAAGAAAAAATGACCTTTAATTTTGTTAATGGCCTGACAGCAATACACAGTTCAATCTGATGATAGATGAATATTGTAAATCAGTTGTACCTCTGTTTGATTCAACATACGCTTTATACCGCCTATCAAAAAAATCTAAAGAGCTGAAACTGTATATAAGATCATTGGGTAAAAAACAACTTGGATATCTACCAAAAAGTACAAAGGAAGCATATGTGGAGTTATATAAGAAGCAAGAAGTGAAAACGCATATTTGTGGCTATGTCTATGTGTTCTTGTGATAAGCATGTATAACAAGTGTACGTATGAGCATAAAGTAAATAACACATAGAGTTTTTTATCGAGGTTCGGTTGCCGTACATCCCCGGGACCTAGTCCAGAACAAATCCACTAGAACAAGATGCAATTACAATTGCTATGATATCCAACACAACAGTGCCTATCATTCTTTTCTAGATGAATCACTATGGAACGGTACCTCTACAAAGTCTACCGTCGATTACAATCGATACAACTCCATCTCCCGATGTGATTGTACTCCATAGCTGAAACCACCAGTAGATCTACTAATCTACACCTGTGTGCATCTCTCCATAAAACCCTAGACGCGCACCCATACAAGTTGCCGTCTCTTGGTTTATATAGTCAAGGGTCAAAACCCTAATCATCCATAAGCCCATGTGATTTTTCCATCTTCTGGGCTTCTTAACTCACGTGGCTATGTTTCCTAAAACAAAGGAAACTCCACCAATAAGGAAATAATCATTTATTTCCGTTTTCCCGCTCTTGAGCTACGTTCTGAGCTACCATCTGTTGTAGCACAAACTACCTCAGGAACTGTATCAAGAGCCGCCTCTTCATTTGTGTTAGTTCTGCTAGCACAAACTGCCACAACCATCCGTCGACTTTGTCTTAGCCTTTGTATCACGTACAACATGAATCATCTCCATCTCCGCACATTTGTCTTATCCGTCATAGGAGATGTATCATGTCCTGTTCCAGTAACTGTGTCACGTTATGTTCCAATAGCTGTGTCAAGTTCTGTTCTGATATCTTCTCAAGTCAGTCAGCATATACACTTACATTCTCCCTTTTGATGACTGAGTTATAGCGCTCAAGCATACGCCCAATATCAGAACACATGCGTCTCTTTTGTCATTGTCTTAAGGTGATGTTACAAGCTGACCAAGACAAATTCTAAACTCAGTTAAACATTTCACTAACTACCAATCACCCCTTTGTTTACTGAGTTGTAGAAAAGTTGATGATCTTAAACTCCCCTTCAATCATATACCATCGGCTTGCATTTTTCTTCTAAAATCCATTAGCTCATAAGATGTAACATCTTCACTGCTCTCCCCTTTTTTTTTTAACTTAGTTTGTCTCAAGCACTCCACGTTTTCAGACCCACAAAACAGAACACTCCCCCATGAATAATTAAGCTGCTGCTTTTCTCCCCTTGCTTGTGTGCATAACTGAGTTAAAAACACTCTCTCATGATGGAAGCTCCCTATTCTCGTGATAGAAAAGTCAGCACAAACCCAGCATGATATCCAAGAGACAAATGAACCGCAAGCTGAGAAACCAATAGTGTCTCTTTCACATTTTACTTGACACCAGAAAAGTGAACTCAGATGGAGTCTATTTAACAAATAAATCTTCTTGTCTGGCAATGCTCAGATGATATGGAAGGACAATTCATCATTGTTGTTGCAGTATAAGAGCTCTGGAGATAAATTTCAAAACATGTGGTTAACTTGAACATGCGCGCGTAATGGCACTAGTGGGTACTGCGTTTTGCAAAACTTAGTGATGTCTCTGCAGAAATACAAGCCACCGTTAAGAAAAGCTCGTCCATAGACTATGTTCTGTCTGAAGAAGGTGGTCAAAGAAGGCATCTCTAACTCCCCAGACATAAACATCCACAACATAGCAGGTCATGTCCATGTGGGCATTCAGAGTC
This sequence comes from Orychophragmus violaceus, assembly GCA_030180135.1. Lineage (NCBI taxonomy): Eukaryota > Viridiplantae > Streptophyta > Magnoliopsida > Brassicales > Brassicaceae > Orychophragmus > Orychophragmus violaceus. Next base: position 10,873,396 of record CM058236.1, read on the forward strand.
AATCGTTTCTAGGACTTCCTCCATTGGAAAGCCACTCACAACTTTGTTCTTCTCGCTTCGATGAGACGTCTTGTGAAATAGCCTTTATATCTCATCTAGAAACTCTCTATAAGACAATCTCTGAATGACCTGCAATCAACATCTCTTCAAGTGTTCTTACCAATTCATGTAGTTCATCACGAAACCTTCCAGCAAGATAGACTTTTCATAAAGATTCTCAGCCACTCCATCAGTTCATTATCTTGCTCTGTTTCAACATTCAACTCAAACCAACTCAAACTCGTCTAACCCAAAAGATTGAAACTCCTTTTCTCAAGACAAGAACCATCAGCCAAAATATTGAGTCGTTCATGCAGCACCTTATTCTATCTTGTGAATGTAAAAACAAACCTGCAATTCTTAATTACCATTGAGCTTCTCTGTTGTTTGCAACCACAATCTGACTCTTCAATCTTGAGAATAAAATCTTCAAGATTACTGTATAAACATCTCAATGCAGTTGCCTTAGTATATCTTCCTTCTACATCTCCATGTTTGAGTTTGTTTCCAAAAAGTTGGCAGAAGCTTACCATGTGCAGATCTTACAACTGAGAGAAACTTGAATACATGTTTAATGAGCCTATAGAATTCTTGCTTCAGAGACGTCCCAAATCTCAGTCCATTCAATCTCAACTTTGAATCCCACTTAATCAACATCAAGAGGACATCATCAAACTTTGAACCTGCTCAATTCTCAGACCAAAAAAAAAAAAAAACTTTCATCCAAGCTCTGAAGGGAGTCTCCTTTAATCAAAACATAGTTCCACATATCCAGAATACTCCTGCAAAAATTCAAATCAGAAAGATCTTGTTTTACAGCTCAAACTCAACTTCTCAACATACTAGTCACAGTGTTTTCTGTACAGAAGTGTCTCAAAAAATCTTGAGTAAATCTCTGACCAGCCGTTAGAATCTAGATCCCACCGTTTATTCTTAAGATGGTAGTGCCAAGAATCTCACCACCAAATTTCAGCCAGATCAGAAGAGTTTTGAGCCTTCAAACGTTGCTCTGAAGTTGCTTTGACAAATATGTGTTCTGTTCGTGCACTTTCATCAGCAACCTTAACTCTTCAGGGTTTCGTGTATCTCATCACCTTAACTACCCTTGGTTTTTCTCAGTTACGTGAATCACTAAGTATCTGTTTGAAACTGAACTGAGACAAGAATCCCCAATATCCACTTCTTTTGACTGTAATAATTCTTCCAATATCATATTCTTCCTTAGCAATACTCCATTTATCCAAGTCCTTTTATGTGCTGACCATAAATTAGAGAATGCAGATTTTGAATAATAACATCACTGAATTCTCTGCCAATTCTTCGATCTCTCTCTTAAGAGTTCCAAGCACTATCCACACGAAAAAAAAATCTAACATATGTCGTTGTCTTCAACTTTTCTCGTTACTCTCGTTGGCCGCATACAAATCTGAGCAGATCTTTGCCTAGTTCACAACCACATAATCATCATTGTTTATTCACCAATACATCAGACTTCCCATGAGAAAAAATCATCGTAACTTGAGACCCAATCTTGAGTTTCTACAAAACTTCTTAATCTGGTGTCTTGATTATTCTTGTTGCTTATGTAAACTTACTCATAGTGAAGGTTTTTCTTCTGAGTTCAGAACATTGAAAGTTCATGTTCCTTATCGGAGAGGAATTCTCTGTTACTCGTTATGATTTTCTCCTTTCAACAGAAAACAATTTTGATCTCATCTTTAATTTCTTCTTCTCCAAATGGCGAAACATGATCAGTTGCTGCAACTCCAGCATAAAAATTTTGGTGTTCTCTTTTGTTTAAGAATCTCCTCTGTTTCAGAAACCTGAAATTGTGTACTTGCAGAAGTGCTTCATATGTTGAAATCCATTTCTTCTTGAACAAGCAGAAACCTCAAATTGAGTTGGATAACACATAATCTTGTCTCCAACGAGTCTAGATTCCTCTCTGAGTACGGAACTTTCCTAAGCTTGCTTCTTATTCTGCACTTGGCTTTGATGCTGCTTTCCTATTATCAAGAAGCCTGCAACTTTATATAATAATTCTCAAACCTGCAACTTTTTCTGATAATTCTCAAAACCTGTTGCTTTCTTGTGAGAGATATCACATCCTGCCACATTTTATCTGTGCACACAATCAACCAAATGAGGCGCCTCAGCTTTAAAAAATCACAGGAGACTTCTCCTTTGTGCAACTGATCCACCATAAACTGATCTGACTGAATCAAGCCTTGTAGACGACATGAACAAGTGAACATCAACCTTGACATATTCATGTTTTCGACATGAAAAATTCTCCACCATTATCTGTGCTTCTTGTTCTTTCACCACAAGCAAAGCAACCTTAAGACCTGATTTATCCCCTTATCATTGAAAACCCCCAGAGACGTTTATCCAAAGTTGTAGACGTAACTCTAATTGGATCATAAGTCAAACTCATTGCTGGTGAGAACTCCACTGCTAAATCTTCAAGAACGAGTTATAAGATACTGATTCTTCACCACTATCTTGTGCGCTGCTTGCAGTCTTCTTCAAAACAAAAACTATCTCGCACATTAATTCCTCCAGATTATAAATCAAGCTCCAAAACAGTCACGTAAAAACCAGTGTCTTCAATTTCTAAGCCAACGCATATTTCCATTTTGAATTCATGTGTTATTTGAATCATAACCAACTTTCTCAGGCGGACTGTAAGACATTATGCTTTCTTCTTTTACAAATCCACAAGACCTTAACCAAGAAATCCAAATTCTCCTCTAGAAGTTCATTGATATTCAACCTGAATTATTTCTCGACCATGGACATGTTCTCGTTTCTGCAGCCACGAATCCGATGAAATCATCATCTTTTATCGCGTTCTCCGTCAGCAAATGCTTTCTTTTAAAGCATCATCAAAAGAAAACGACTTTGGGATGGTATCTTCTGCAACTGTTGTCACATCGCAAGTCTGTTCAGAGCTTTTATGCTTGTCGGCCTTCTCTTTCTTTTCCTCGACCATTTCCAACACCAAGTTATCAGACTCGCTATACCAATCCTTATTCAAGGAACAAACACAGTCATATCTTGAAGTGCTGCAGATCTTCACAAATTATCAAACTCAGAGCTTTTATCCTTGTTGATTTTGGCTTCTTTCAGTCCAAAACTTGCTGACTTTCTTTCCTAATGATGGTACCAAAGCTTCACATCATTTAGCTACAGACCTCTGAACCCAGATGAGAGATCAACCATCACATAGCTTTGGTGGTCTCTTATGTAAGCAAGAAATTACCTCCGCAGTTGAATTTTGTTGCTCACAAAGCCTCTGCTATTTTTCTCTTGAAATAAAGACTTAACCTTCTCTTAAATAAGCAGAAACTTCCCGAAAATATTGATAGTATTTCAGCATGCTCAACACTCAATCTGTGCAAGGACAATCACATAAAATATCCATGCTTATTAGGCTACTCACCACCATCCATGTCGTATCACTTTGATTTCTTCACCATGAGCCTTTCTTTTCTTATATTCTATAAGCTTTAAGAAGCATCATCTATGACTGTAAGGCTGGATCTGAAACACTTTTGACTTTTCACCATTATGAAAATTGATCCTTCATCAGAGTACTTGGACAATAACTGCAGTTATCTTTTCACGATTCCAAACTTTGAAAGCTGAAACTGCAGAAATTGACTCGATGTTACTCTCTCGGTTTATTGCAGGAGCTCGAGACAAAAACCTTAAGATTGACCATCACTGTCAGAGTTTATCTTGGATTCAAAATTCAAAATTGCCAAGCTATGTTCTTCTCAAACTTCCCAACTTTTAATCACGAGAATATCATATGCACTTTCCAGTCGCTTGATGCATATCCTTATGCAAAATGGTAACTCAGATGCTGAGAAGAGCACAAAATGTACATCCAGCTTCCTCTGTTACGAGCGACACAGAACAAGCTCTCCTTTCTCTCTCATTTCAATCGTCATCCTTTTCTTTTTATGGCATTTCCTCAAGCTTCAATTCAGAATATTTCGAAAAGAAATTATTTAAGCAGCACTCTTTTTCACCTCTTTAGGACAGTAAACCAGCAAGAACCTTCGCAGCTGCATTTTTTATTTCTCAGTCATATTGTGTTCTTAGCTCACCTTGACTCAGTCTTGGGCAATGCTTTAACATATTTTCATCACCGACAAGGATAATCCGTATACGGTCCTGTACTACAATCAGACCGATCAAAACCTTCAGTCTTCCTCTCCAATGGTTTCAGGATTCAACTACGACTGCTCTTTTTGCTAGATCTTTGAACACTGCGGAAATCAGTCAAACACGAACCCATATGTTGAGCCTTGTGATCTATAACTCAAACATTAGAAGAAGAATGATGTGACTTAAGGGTATGGTTCAGCTTTATCTAACCAACACCCGGTTATATGGTTTGGTTGGTTAAGCTAACTCGTACCGGTTATGTTCAGATTGTAAATCCTTATGATATAAAAGGATGTTGAACATAACGCTTAAGAACACGAGAGTATTATCACTGATTTGGTGAGCTCTGATCTTCTTCTTCTTCGGTTGAGACCCTCGGTGGTTGAGATCTCTATCTCGTCGTTCTATTGGATTGCTGGACTGAGTCTAGCCCCAGTGAGTAGCTCCACATACCGTGGGTGAACACTGGGTAAAAATCTGTGTTGTTCTTTCTTGTTCGTACTGTTTCTAGTTTCTTGTGTAATCGAGTGGTGTGAGTTCAAGGTTCGTTGATTGAGTGAGATCACGAGAGTTCTTGAGTGTTCGATTAAAGATTCCTTAGCTGTGAGAAGCTCAGTATTCATCATCAGGTTCTAACAAGTGGTATCAGAGCCCTCCGATCAAAAGGGAATCTGAATCGCAATGTCGACGAAGAAGACACTGCGATCGGAAGTCGAGCTGTTCGACGGCACCGGCGATTTCTCCCTCTGGAAAATCAGGATGATGGCGCATTTCGGAGTCAAGGGATTGAAGGAGGTCGTTCTTTCAGATAACTTCGAATCGAGTAGTTCATCACTCAAAGAAGAGGAAAAGAAAGGCGATGGTGTTGCAGAGGAAGAAAATATTGAAACTGATAAGAAGGTAATTCTTGATCCTGAGAAACTTGAGAAGGATGATAAGGCCCGAGACATGATTATCTTGAATATTAGCGATCATGTTCTTCGGAAAATCAAGCATTGTACTACGGCTGCATCTATGTGGGCTCTGCTTGAGAAACTGTACATGTCTAAGTCTCTCCCAAATCGAATCTTTGTTCAATCTCAATTTTACACATTCAAGTGTGATGGTGCGAGATCGATTGATACTAACGTTGATGATTTCCTTAAGATTGTCACCGAGATGGGGAGTCTGAATGTAAGCGTGACAGATGAGATACAGGCTATTGTTCTCCTGAACTCACTTACAACAGGGTATGATCAACTCAAACATACTCTTAAGTATGGGAAGGATTCTCTATCTCTTGAGGAGGTCATCTCTGCAGCAAGATCTAAGGAAAGAGAGTTAGCTGAAAGCAGTAAGCATAACAAAAACAATGCTACTGTCTTGTACTCTCATGATAGGGGAAGACAATCAAAACGGGAAAACCATGATTCTCGAGGTGGAAGAAGCCGCAGTAAATCCAAGACAAGAAAGGTTGTGTGTTGGTATTGTAAAAAGGAGGGTCACATGAAGAAAGACTGCTACTCCCGTAAGAAGAAAATGGAAAGTGATAGTGATGTTGAAGCTGCCATTGTAATAGACCAGAATGAAGATCATATGGGTGTGTTGGTTGCTTCTGAAGATAAGCCACAGGACAGTTGGGTCATTGACTCAGGATGCACACATCATATGACCTATAGGAAAGATTGGCTAGTGGATTTTCAAGAGAAGAATACTAGTAAGGTCCTATTGGGAGACTTCCACACAGTGGAAACTCTCGGTACTGGTACTATACGCCTCAATACTCATGGTGGATCAGTCAAGTACATGAAGAACGTCCGATATGTTCCCTCCCTCAGACGAAATCTGATCTCAACTAGCACTCTAGATCAGCTTGGTTTTAGCCACACAGGTGGAGGAGGAAAGATAGTGTTCAAGAAGAAGAACAAAGTGGCTCTACAAGGCACATTGAAAAATGGGTTATACATTCTTGACGGTGAAACAGTTTCTGAGGAAGCCTGCACTACAGAAGGTAAATCTCAGTCTCAGGTATCTTTGTGGCACAGTAGGCTTGGGCACATGAGCTACAGAAACATGCAAATTCTTGTCCGTAATGGTATCCTAAAGAAGAAGGATATTGGCAAAGATGAGTTCTGTGAACACTGCGTCATGGGTAAGGCCAAGAGAGTAAGCTTTGAGTCTGGTAAGCATACTACTTCAGATATCCTTGAGTATGTTCATGCAGATCTCTGGGGATCACCTAACGTTCCACCCTCACTATCTGGTAACAAATATTTTCTCTCTATAATAGATGATCACTCTAGGAAGGTTTGGATCTATTGCCTTAAGACTAAAGATGAAACCTTCTCAAAATTTTGTGAATGGAAAACACTTGTTGAAAGACAAGTAGATAAAAAGGTCAAGTATCTTAGAACTGATAATGGTCTAGAATTTTGCAATCACTTGTTTGATGAGTTTTGCAGGAAACAGGGTATCACAAGGCATAGAACATGTACCTACACTCCCCAGCAGAACGGAGTTGCTGAGAGAATGAATAGGACAGTTATGGAGAAGGTCAGATGTATGTTGAATGAATCTGGTATGGAAGAGAGCTTCTGGGCTGAAGCTGCTGCAACGGCTGTTTATATTATAAACAGATCTCCCTCTTCTGCCATAAACTCCAAGACCCCTGAGGAAGTGTGGTTAGGCAAGAAACCGGGTTATAAGCATATGAGAAAGTTTGGCTCAATTGCTTATGTTCATCTTGATCAGGGAAAACTCAAACCAAGAGCAGTCAAAGGAGTGTTTATTGGTTACCCTCCAGGTACCAAGGGTTATAAGATTTGGATTCTGGATGGAGCAAGGTGTGTGATCAGTCGAAATGTCAAGTTCAATGAAGATCAAGTGTACAAGGACATTACAGGAGAAACATCTGATGATCCTCTGTCAAAAGGCACAAAGGTCAGGACCTTGGATGAGGATTTGTTGATCAAACCAACAAAGCCTCCAAAGAAAGACGAAGAGGTTACTGAGCAAGAGGAAACACCTGAACTAGGTGGATTTCGGGTCCAGACAGAGTTCCTGAGCAAGACAATGTTACCCCAGAAGAGGTTATTCAAAGTCCAAGGAGTCAGTCACAGGGAAGGCCAGTGAATAGTAGAGTCAGACTGACAAACTACAAACTGGCAAAAGATAGAACTAGGCGTGAAATTGTTCCACCAGTGAGGTTTAGTGACTATGACTGTACAGATGAAGAAGTGGCATTTGCTCTATCAGTATCGGAGATGATGAGTATAGAGGAACCTGTGGACATATCAGAGGCTAGAGCTTGTAAGGACAAGAAGAAATGGAATGCTGCAACAGACGAGGAAATGGAGTCTCTTCTAAAGAACGAGACATGGGTGTTGGTCAAGCCACCAAAGGATCGTAAGATCATCTCTTGTCGCTGGCTGTTCAAGATCAAACCAGGAGTGGAAGGTGTGGAACCTGACCGGTATAAAGCCAGGCTAGTGGCCAGAGGTTTTACGCAGAAGGAGGGCATAGACTATCAAGAAGTCTTCAGCCCAGTTGTGAAGCATGTGTCAATCAGGACACTCTTGTCTATTGTTGTGAATCTTGATCTTGAGCTGGAACAGATGGACGTAAAAACCGCTTTTCTACATGGAGACTTGGAAGAAGATCTCTACATGTATCAGCCTGAAGGTTATGAGGTCAAGGAAAAGGAAGATTATGTGTGTTTACTTAAGAAGTCTCTCTACGGCTTGAAGCAATCACCACGTAAGTGGAACAAAAAATTTGATGAGGTGATGATGGCTCAAGGCTTTGTCAGAAGCCTTCACGACTCATGTGTTTACACTAAGGAAGTAGCCAAAGATAGCTACATGTATCTACTAGTTTATGTAGATGACCTGTTGTTGGCTGCAAAGGACATCACAGCTATACAGGATTTGAAAGATCAACTGAGTGCTAATTTCGAAATGAAGGACATGGGATCAGCTCGTCGTATACTGGGTATGGACATTATACGAGACAGGAAACAAGGAGTCTTAAGGTTGTCACAGTCATGTTATCTGAAGAAGGTTGTAAAGAACTTCAGAATGGAGGATGCAAGGAGCTCACAGACACCAATTGGAGCACATTTTAAGCTTGCATCAGTGAAGAATCATGAAGAGATCATTGATACTGAGGTAACCCCCTATGCTTCAGCTGTAGGTAGCATCATGTACGCTATGATAGGGTCTCGTCCAGATTTAGCTTATGGGATAGGACTGGTGAGTAGGTTTATGAGTAAGCCAGGTCTTGTTCATTGGGAAGCTGTGAAATGGTTACTTAGATACATCAAGGGCACATCTGATATTCAGCTGTTATATACAAAGGATAAGGCATTGGAAATTCAGGGTTATAGTGATTCTGATTTTGCTGGAGATCTGGATCGAAAGAGGTCCATATCCGGGTATGTTTTTACCATTGGTGGAAACGTGGTTAGCTGGAAATCTAGTCTTCAACCAGTAGTAGCCCTGTCAACCACAGAAGCAGAGTTCATTGCGTTGACTGAAGCTGTAAAGGAAGGTATATGGCTCAGGGGTCTTCTTGAAGATTTTGGTTTCACTCATGGAGCTGTAAAGGTGTGGAGTGACTCTCAAAGTGCAATCTGCTTATCTAAGAACAGTGTGTTCCACGAACGCACCAAGCATGTGGCTGTTAAGTACTACTTCATTCGTGACATGATCTCTGATAAGGAGGTTGAAGTATTGAAGATACACACCAGCCGGAATCCTGCTGATATGTTGACTAAAGTGATTCCAGTGAGCAAATTCAACTCAGCGTTGGACATGCTCAAAGTTACACAAGCTTAATGAAGCTTGGCATCAGCTAGACGGTGTAGGTTCAGAAGGTGATCCAAAGTAGAGAACGTATGATTGTTGTAAATAGAGATGGTATGATGTTTTGAGTTAAGATCAAGGTGGAGAATGTTGAGCCTTGTGATCTATAACTCAAACATTAGAAGAAGAATGATGTGACTTAAGGGTATGGTTCAGCTTTATCTAACCAACACCCGGTTATATGGTTTGGTTGGTTAAGCTAACTCGTACCGGTTATTTTCAGATTGTAAATCCTTATGATATAAAAGGATGTTGAACATAACGCTTAAGAACACGAGAGTATTATCACTGATTTGGTGAGCTCTGATCTTCTTCTTCTTCGGTTGAGACCCTCGGTGGTTGAGATCTCTATCTCGTCGTTCTATTGGATTGCTGGACTGAGTCTAGCCCCAGTGAGTAGCTCCACATACCGTGGGTGAACACTGGGTAAAAATCTGTGTTGTTCTTTCTTGTTCGTACTGTTTCTAGTTTCTTGTGTAATCGAGTGGTGTGAGTTCAAGGTTCGTTGATTGAGTGAGATCACGAGAGTTCTTGAGTGTTCGATTAAAGATTCCTTAGCTGTGAGAAGCTCAGTATTCATCATCAGGTTCTAACACCATATTCAACTAGTTCTCCCTTTGGTCTCTGATTTTCTTGAATCCAATGAAGAACCAAGTAAGAAAACTTCATACTTCACCTCTTAATCGTAACACTTCCTTTCATGTCTTCATCGGTGACTCACGATTCCATCTTCTTGTTGGTGTTACTCTCAGTCGATAGCAAGAACCACAAATTGCTTGTTTCTAATTCCTTAACTCTAAAAACAAATCTGATACGAAGGCTCTTGATTTTGACCAAAGAGATCGACTCGAACCATTGTCATTCAAACTCTGCAATCCAAGTTAAACCCACTTCATGCAGACTCCAACTCAGGATTCTGGATAGCAATCATACGAAATTCCGGCAAAACAAAGGAATTTAATGGTTGTTCTCTATCGTGGACTCACGTCATCGTTATCTGGTTCCCATTTCATTTTCTTCTAACTTGGGCTTAATTTACTAATTGGCCCACTTTGAGACCAACTACATAACATTTGGGCTTAGGTCAATATGCCCACACGCTCATACACATCTTCTTCCTCGACACGAAACTGAAACTCAAGATGCTGCCTGCCGCTCCTTTCATGATTTCGAATCAAACAATAATTCCGATGAGTGTTAGATGTAAATCAGAATAATCTCCACCTTTAAAATTTACTTCATCGATCCTTCATGAACTGCAAACTTCAATTTCCATATTCTCCACAAGTCTTCTCCTCATGTGCCTTAATACTTCTTTGCTAGCCACAAATCCAGGATCATATACCCATAGATAAGCCTAAACTCCAATGGGTTAGGCTCTGATACCAATTGAAAACGCATATTTGTGGCTATGTCTATGTGTTCTTGTGATAAGCATGAACACATAGAGTTTTTTATCGAGGTTCGGTTGCCCTATATCCCCGGGACCTAGTCCAGAACAAATCCACTAGAACAAGATGCAATTACAATTGCTATGATATCCAACACAACAGTGCCTATCATTCTTTTCTAGATGAATCACTATGGAACGGTACCTCTACAAAGTCTACCGTCGATTACAATCGATACAACTTCATCTCCCGATGCGATTGTACTCCATAGCTGAAACCACCAGTAGATCTACTAATCTACAAGGTGGGGCGACCCCACACACACCTGTGTGCATCTCTCCATAAAACCCTAGATGCGCACCCATACAAGTTGCCGTCTCTTGGTTTATATAGTTAAGGGTCAAAACCCTAATCATCCATAAGCCCATGTGATTTTTCCATCTTCTGCGCTTCTTAACTCACGTGGCTATGTTTCCTAAAACAAAGGAAACTCCACCAATAAGGAAATAATCATTTATTTCCGTTTTCCCGCTCTTGAGCTACGTTCTGAGCTACCATCTGTTGTAGCACAAACTACCTCAGGAACTGTATCAAGAGCCACCTCATCATCTGTGTTAGTTCTGCTAGCACAAACTGCCACAACCATCCGTCGACTTTGTCTTAGCCTTTGTATCACGTACAACATGAATCATCTCCATCTCCGCACATTTGTCTTATCCGTCATAGGAGATGTATCATATCCTGTTCCAGTAACTGTGTCACGTTATGTTCCAATAGCTGTGTCAAGTTCTGTTCTGATATCTTCTCAAGTCAGTCAGCATATACACTTACAAGAAGCAACTCTCAAAGACCCTTCAGCGCTACTAACGGAAGAGAAGGTCCATGCCTACACCAAATGGGATCATTTAGCGAACAAGAAAGAGAGGTTTCTGCACCAAAAATCAAAGGTAAACTGGCTAATAATTGGAGATAAAACAATGTTGTTTACCATTGTTATGACCAGCGAGAAAGATAAAGAACTCAATCCGAGAAATTGTAACAACAGAGGGAGTAGTACTTACTGTGCAGTGGATATAAAAGCAGAAGCTTCAAGATTATTTGAAGACCTACGAAGGCATAGACCACAAGAGTACAAAGGAATGACTGTGGGGAATTTACAAAAGCTAAACAATTTCATATGCTCAATGGCATATCAATAATCTCTTACTTGAACAATCAGTGGAGAGAAAATATAAAAGATTGTGTTCTCAATGCCGAGTAATAAATGTTCCAGACCGGATGGAAACATCATTGAATTTTCTACAAGGGATCATGACTCGTCTTCGGAAAAACTTCATAGTCGCCTTTCAGTCTTTTTCACTAAATGATTCATTCCCAAATGTATAAATACAACAATCCTTGCTCTGATCCAAAAAAAATACGTGGTCAAGGAATGATAGACTACATATCAATCTACTGCATACCAATTAAAGAGTCATCTCAAAAATCTTGGCAAATAGACTGAAGCTATTAATGCCAAAGTTTATAGCCATGAATCAATTGACTTTCGCTAAATAACAACTTCTAACGGAGAAATTTTTGGATGATTCAAAGGTTGTAATACCCGTCTCGTATTATCATCGACGGACAAGTTTGAGATCGGAAAAATCGCCGGAAAGACATTTCTGTAACTTTGGAAGTAGAAGAGCATTTTGGTAATTTTGAAAAAATGGAGTCAGGAAGTTAGGGTAGGAAAAATAATTTTATTTTATTAATAAAAATTATTTAAAAGATGGAAAATTCAGAAGACGGTTTTTAGAAGGTTTTCAGATTTATCGGAAAAACCGATAAACCGAAAACATTGTCGAAAAAATACGATCAATGAAAATCTCTACAGAGAAGAAAGTTGTGTCCATATCTATAAATGTTTTGGAGTTTTAGAAGCTACATAATGTCACAACGGATCAAATATTTGTGGAGAAGTGCTTTTGGAATTCCAAAAAAAAAAAATGACATTTAGAGATTTTTTGAAAGTTTTGGAAAGTTGCTGGAATCGTGTCCCTGGATCGCCGAAACACATAATTGCTTGTGAGTGGCCGATTTTGCCACTTGTGGATGTGGACTTGTTCAGTTGTAAAACATGCAAACTCTTAATTCATGCAAAATGACACATTATCCACATATGTATCACCATTTTATGATGCATGGGGAGAAATCTTTGGCTATAAAAGGAGAATATTCTACAGCAAAAAAAATCAGACGTCAAGCATTAAATCCTCTCCTCCTCTCCCTTAATCGCCGGCGACCTCACTTTCTCCGTCTCCTTGGTTGCTTGATTTCCAAGTAACCTTAAAACCACATTTAAAAAGCCATAACCCTTCTCTTACTCATCCTAATCAAATCCCTAATAATCATTAGTCCTTAAACCCTTAAATTAGCCCCTTAAACACTCGTCTAATACTCGTCGGAAAGTCTCGCAAACGTTGGAGAAGCCGCCGGAGTTCGCCGGAATCACGCCAGAAAACTCGTCAAAGCCGCCCCTCGCCTCGCCCACCTCTTGTTGGTCTTTCCCTTAGTCGCCGGATGAGTCGTTGGAGAATTGAACAGATAAGAACCGCCGGAGTCAACGCGGTCAACTCTTTAAACTCTGGTGGTCAACGCCGAAAGTTCGCCGGAGTCAACACTGGCGGTAGGTAGCAGTCAACGCCGGGTAATTCATCAGTCAACCAGCCAATCAGTCAACGTCGATCAACCCTCAGTCAACATCGATCAACCCTCAGCTAACGCCGATCAACCCTCAGTTAACGCCGGTCAACGCTTCGTCGACGTCAGTCAACGCACGGATAAATGTTCAAGGTTCGGATCAATTAAATAATCTGGCTAGGATAATAAATATGCATGGAACGTTTAAATATTTTTTTTGATAACTCAGGTAATCCGGCTGAATTAGGGGACCGCCGGCGGCGCAGCGTACGGATTGCAAATCCTAGCTGTAGACCAGCGCATCATCCCCCCTACACCGACTAATTCTGGGGCCCAGAGGGACAATGTGAATACCCCGGTGGCCAAGAGTTGTAAATGTATGGTCAACTGCTTCCGTGGGGGATCGATCCCTGGCCTCGACCAACAGGTCGATCCTCACCAACGAAAGGGAACCACTACACCACAAGCTCCTGGTTGAACGTTTAAATATTGGTAAATGGCACAACTGATTGTTTGCATATATAGAATCGATTGATGTTTGATTGCTTGATCGTTGAGTGTTGCATTGCACATAAAATTTCATGATTAGGAAAATATATACATGCATATATATATATATATAGAGTATAAGAACCGTATAAATGAATCTATCTACAAGGAACTAAGAGATAATAAAATACGAATTAATACTTAACAAACCTTAGAATATTAAATAACCGGGCTAGAATTAATCACTAAAGAATTAATTATGTAAAAATTGGGGTTAGTAGATTAGTAAGTTTACTAACCTATGGAAAATTAATAATTAATCTAGAAATTAAAGAATTATGTAATTAAAAGACAAAAGAAATGGTGTTAAACCGTCTAAAGGGTTAGTAAGTTTACTAACCCTAATCCAACAGTTAAATAATATGGAATTAAAACTAAAGAATTAAAAAAGAAATTAAATATAAGAAATTAAATTAAAATGAACTTAAGAATTTATTGGGCCTATGAGGTTAGCGATTTTACTAACTCCAAGATAACATAATTAAACCATAATTAGTAAATGGAATTTAAGATAAAAATGGGAATTAAACCTAGATAAGAATTAAATGGAATTAAGTGATTAATGAATCCAAGTATTTTCCCGTTTGCATGTCATTTGGTTGAGTGTTTGTTCTGTGAATTTATCATTGTGTTTATTGTTGTGGTTTTATCTATTCTGGTGTTGGGCCGGGTAGGTTATGTTGATTGAAACCTATTTCAGTGTGGGGCCGGATAGGTCGAGTTGAGTTACTGATTAGAGTCATTGGTGAAGTTGTGGTTAGGACTTGCGGGATAGCTTTGTCATTATTGATTGTTTGACCTTATCGGCCTTGTGTGGAGTCGTAAAGTCTTAATGAGTCTGACTGCGTATCTTAGAATTTTTTTTATTGTGGTTAAGACTGTTTAGGGTGCGTTAGATCCCACGAGGCTTGCGTTTGGCTTTCCGGTGCTTCCTTCCCGATTGGATCCTCAGGAGACCCTGGTTAGTTCACGTATCTTCAGGTAGTGGTTCTCGCTAGGCGTTAACCTACGCGGGTGACTCAGGTAAGTGTGTATTCAATAGAAACTGGGTGGCATTCTAGGGCCAGGCTTCATGGAAACTTTGGCTATCGTGGGATAGTCCGAGTCACCGTGTATCGATGGACAGATAACGGTACCCTATGTCGTAGGACTTTTGTGTTTACGACTAGGAGTCGTGGGAGGTTTAACTTATCATTAAAAGGGGTAGCTAAATGATCCGATGGAAGTTTACCGAGTTCGCTTCAACAGCCCATGGTGTTGAAATTACGTTAGAGATGCGTTTAGTGTAGATCGCGTCTAATCGAGGGCGTGTGCCGCAATGTTCTGTATTTCCTTTGTTGATGATCTGTGTTGATAGAAAATTCTTGTGTGTTGTGTGGAGCCTATTACGTCGTGGTGGTACATGATCAGCTGTTTTATTTCATTGATTGTTATTGCTTGTTATTTTGGATTTTGTCGGGTGGGGTTTATTTAGCATGTTTAGTTGGGAGCGAACTTACTGGATGATCTTAGATCGCTCATCCTACTCTTTTTCCTCTTTTTCAGTTTTCTGAGTAGCTCGGCGGATGCGTAGGCCCCTCAGAGTAGATTCGGATTGCATTTGGCTACGGTTTGTTTTTGCAAACGTTATGATTATTATCGGTTTCAGATTTTCATGGGCACCTTAAAATATTTTAGAAAACCCTTGAATTAGATAAAAATTAGATTAAAAGATTTAAAAGATTTAAAAGACACAAAAAAAAGAAATATTTCATGATATACGGTTTAGTCCGAACCGAACACAACTCTGGAAGCGGTACATATTGAAAAGCTTTCAACGTGGAAGCGAGGTAAACGGAGTCGAGAATGGACCGGTTCGAGCCTTGACAAAAATTGGACCATCTCTGGATTCCATATGTAGCGAACCCTTCTCGTTTGAATTACACTTTCACCCGGTCATGCTCTTGTTTAATTGTTGGCCAGCCAGCTTGTCGGTCGGCAGATAAACGGGAAGGGAGTGTTATAAAGAGTTGGTATCAGAGTATGGTTTGTCATGGATTTAAAAATTTCGGTTTTCCAAAATTTCAATGTTTTATCTAGTCAAAAATTGTGTCCCAATGAAACTATTAGGAATTCGAGCCGCTTCCGTCTCCGGAGAAAGGGAAAAGTTAGAAATTTGATAGGAGAGTAAACTGAATGTTTTGTGTTTTTGTGCAGTCTTGCAGCAGTGTTATCCTAAGAGGTGTGTGTGCGTTGGTACTCGACCTCGACAACATGAGCAAAATTTCGGAGTACCGCGAGTTTGTCCGTTCCGTTCTGGTCAGCTCAGGCCCGTTTTACAGCCAGTGGAGTGTTCCCAAATTTTCTCTGCCGATACCGGCACACGTCTTGACAGGCGAAATCCAAAAGCAGCTCCACAGCCCCCATATGACACAACTACTTTAGGTGTACCTTATCTCAGGTACCTTGACATGCCACAGATCTCGGACAGCATCTTCTCGGCGTTACCATCTTTTGGGAAGCCACCTCATTCAGCTCCTCTCCCTCCAGCAGAGGCCCCTGCTCCGCCATACAGCCCATGCGACCCACTCTTCTCCTCGCTCCCGGACTTTGACTTCTCGATTGAGCCGATTGATCCCGCCCATCATCTTCACTGGTAGGATCTGATGGCTGACAAGACCCCATGGTTAACCGAGCCAATCCCCCTGACCATAGGTACTTACTCACCTACGGAGTTTCTGAGGGATGCTCAGCAGTACCCGCCACCACGGGCCACCAGCCCGCCGTCACCACCATTCCGACCGCTGTCTATGGGTCGGACCGATCTTGTTTTGCCTGCAGAGCTACGGACTTTTACTATGCATGGTGTCAGTCCTTCCACGAGCATTTCCCGCCTTTCCTGGTGCCACCACAACTAGCGGCATGTCTTATATGCAGCCGCTCGGGACACCTTACACCATCCTGCCCAACGGACCATTCCATCAGAGTCACGCCGCACCACACGCACAACCACCACATCTAGTACACCCTCCTGGAACACATGGCAGTCTTGATCCACAAGAGCCGTATCATACTCAGTGCGGGATGTATCACTCGTGGTGGAGGTTTTAGGTTAGGCCTAGGTAAATAAAGGGCGCTAACTTAAATTTTTGTGTGTCTATAGTAGGGGTATATATTTTTTCGTCGCAAACAATTTGTATTTATGTAGCGGTGATTCTTTTTAGGGGATGTGAGACCGCTCTATATACCAGACATACCTATGTATAAGAATATTCTATGTACATATTTCAGCTAGTATAATATGTGGATGTTTTATGTACGTGGTAATGTAGGTTGGTTTCAGTGTATAATTTTGAGTAACAAAGTAAGTTTATTGCATGCAAGTGTTTATGATGATGAGTGGTAATCATGAACTACAATTATAACGTGAACAAATGATGGTCCGAATGGACGGTTTTATCAGGACATGTAATGAGAATTGTTTTCCATTTCATGTTGCATCATGATAGGGTAAATTCGTTGCATTAGATCGCTTGGTTGATTGGTTAAGATTGCATTGATTGATTGGTTAGGGTGATAGTATTTTGCATTGGTTAAAGGTTAAACGCTTTTGGTTAGAGCTTACGTAGTCATGAATGATTTGATAGTTCGCTGGTTTGGTAGCATTGCATTAAGTCGGTATTTAAGTGTTTTGTTGATATCATTTTATTAAATGGGATTGTAAGTTACCGGTTAGTGTTTTGGATTCGGTTTGAGGATTGTTTGGAAATTCGATTTGGTTAGAAATAAGTTTTGAATTGAGAATCGGTTAGATAGGTTACTTATTTATGACATATATGGAACTGTAGGTTCTTGATAGTTAGCCACACATGTTCTTGTTTGATTGGTGTGTGACTAATTACCAATAACTGTTTAGAAAAGTAACGTCGATACATAAGTTAAGTTTAAAATGTCTAACCATTCCAGTGTTGGTAAGCGTGTTGATGCATGACGTGATGCGACCGCGGGACGTGAGTACAATACCAAACCCGAACCCCGAAGATTTGAGATTGTGTATCCGAAAGCATCGGTTCAGATTGTTTTTTTGGTTCAGATTGTTTTTTTGGTTCAGCATGTCAGTCAGATCCGAGTTGGCTGAATAAAGCGTTTTGGTATGGTTCATAAAGGATTCTGTGGTGTCAGAGGTATCAGAAAAAAGGCCAGAGGCGTCAGTTCGAGCAAAGATGGGTATTGACGATTTGGAGATCAGTATTGGAGTAAGCTTTCGTGGATAAGGGCGAATCAAGAAGAAAAAAATCTTGGCGGGATTTACTTGTGTTGCGGATTTGAGTAGAGTATCATATTTGGCACATCAGACTTAGAAAAAATCAGAATCAAGAGGTCTAGATGGAGAAATCTTTGAGATCAAATGTAAAAGGTTGAGTAGAGTAGAAAAATTTATGGATCATAGTCAAGCGGTTCAAATTGAGTAGTAAAATTCTGGCGGCATAGTTAAAAGGTTCGACAGTCAGTCATAGTAGAGTTGCGCAGCCAGTAGCGTGTGAAGTCAGATTCAGAAGGAGCAATATACTTACATGAAATTTGTTTCTAAATTCGAGGTTTAATCGAACGGAGGATTCGGGGGCCGAATTCGTGAGAGAAGGGGAAAATGTAATACCATCGACGGGTAAGTTCGAGATCGGGGAAATCGCCAAAAGGGCATTTCTGTAATATTTGGAAACATAAGGACATTTTGATAATTTTGAAGAAAATGGAGTTAGGAAGCTACGGAGGGCAAAATAATTTTATTTTTATTAATAAAGATTATTTAGAAGATGGAAAATTCAGAATACGGATTTTAGAAGATTTCAGAAGCATATTTTGGAGTTTTAGAAGCTACGGAAAGTCATAAAGGGCCATATAGTTTGCAGAGAAGTAATTTTGGAGTTTCAAGAAAATAAACACTATATTTAGAGATTTTCGAAAGCTTCAGAAAGTTGCGGGAATTGTGTCTCGGGATCGCCGAGACAAATAGCGGCTTGTGAGTGGCCAATTTTTCCACTTGTCATGCTCAGTACAGATTTAGTTAATCATGTGCTTAAATGGATGTGGACTTGTTGAGTTGTAAAACATGCAAATTCTTAATTCATGCAAGATGACACATTACCCACATATGTATCTCCATTTTATGATGCATGGGGAGAAATATTTAGCTATAAAAGGAGAACATTCTACAACAAACAAATCACACCTCAAGCATCAAGTCCTCTCCTCTTCTCCCTTAACCGCCGGCGACCTCACTTTCTCCCTCTCCTTGGTTGCTTGATTTCAAAGTAACCTTAAAACCACACTTAAAAAGCGATAATCCTTCCCTTAATCACCCTAATCATATCCCTAACCATAATTAGTCCCTAAAACACTAAATTATTCCCTTAAAAACTTTACTAATACTGTTCGGAAAGTCTCGCCGTCACCGGAGAAGCCGCCAAAGTTCATCGGAATCTCGTCGGAGTCGCCCCTCGCCTCGCCCACCTCTCGCCGGTCTTTCCCTTAGTCGCCTAAGGAATCTTTGGAGAATTGACAGGAGAAGAACCGCCGGAGTCAATGCGGTCAACTCAGTAAACTCTGGTGGTTCCGCGAGTCGTGTGTTTTGCGTTCTGGTGCTTCCTTCCCGATTGGATCCTCGGGAGACCCTAGTCAGATCACGTATTTTCGGGTACCTACGCGGGTGACGCCGGTAGGTATGTAGTGCGGGGAAATGGGTTCGCGTCCTAGGACCAGGATGCATGGGAACTTTGGCTTCGTGGGGTGGTCCGAGTCACCGCATATCAATGGACAGAGAATGGTACCCTATATCGTAGGACTTCGTGTTTACGTCTAGGAGTCGTGGGAGGTTTTATTTATCATCAAAGGGGTAGCTAAATGTTCCGATGAAGATTACCGAGTTTGCGACAGGGGCCCATGGTGTTGAGATTGCATTAGAGATGCGTTTAGTGTAGATCGAGTCTAATCGAGGGCATGTGCCGCAGTGTTATGGATTTCTTTTGTTGATGATTTGTGTTGATAGAGGATGCTGGTGTGTTGTGTGGAGCCTATTACATCGTGGTAGTACATGATCGGCTGTTTTATTTCATTGATTGTTATTGCTTGTTATTTTGGGTTTTGTCAGGTGGGGTTTATTTAGTCTGTTTAGTTGGGAGCCAACACACTGGGTGATCTTAGATCACTCATTCCACTCTTTTCCTCTTTTTTTAGTTTTCTGAGTCGCTCGGCGGACACGTAGGCCCCTCGGAGCAGACTAAGGGTGCATTTGGCTACTATGGGATGGTTTCATAAACGTTTTGATTATTTCAGTTTCAGATTCTTATTGGCGCCTTAAAGATTTTAAAAACCCCTTGAATTAGATAAAAATTAAATTAAAAGATTTAACAGACTAAAAACGGAAATATTCTTTGATATACGGTTTTCTCCGAACCAAACACAACTCGTGGAAGCGATCGGGTTGAAAAGCTGTTTATCGTGGAAGCGAGGTAAATGGAGTTTAGAACATATCGGATATATTCGAGCCTTTAACACCACAAGAAAACAGCGTTTTGCGACTGTAGTTTTAATCGCTGAGTAGTCGTTAATCGGGGTTTTACAACAAACATACAACTAAATATGGTAGTCGTCAATCCATAGTCGCTAAATCTCATAGTTGTATTATTATTCGTCGAGTTACGACCATTTATACGACCTACATAGGTATTCGTAAAATAGAAGTAGCGTTGTCGGAAGATATAGGGACTAATCTGCGACTACGGTAGCGACAAATGTGCGAATATAGAAGGAGCCCAGATACGGTTGGAGGATTGATGTTATCAAATAGTCATCAAATTAGGAGACCATTAGACGATTAATATGTGATTGTATTGTATAGTCAAAAAGTAGTCGTAAATAGTAGCCACTATGTAGCGACTAGGTAACGGCCATTTTAACTACTATCTCACTACTAATCTGAACATCCATATACAATTATGGTAATGATCTCGTTACTATGTGGCGACTGTTATGTGACTGACTAATTTAGTCACGATTTAGTCGTAGACTATGCTGACGTTTTGGCGACTGTTTATTGACTAATTTACCGATTATATGACGACTAATTGGAGAATCCAAATACGAGTATGGTAAACATCTTGCTATTAAATGTCGATTGTTAAACGCCTATGCAGCGTTTAAATGAAACATCCAGATTCGATTATGGTACAGTCTGGGCGACTAGTATATGATTGTCTAATATAGTCACAACATAGTCGTAAATATTAAGCGACTATTCGGAAAATCCAGATTTGTTGATGGTAAATATTTAGCGACTAGTTTATGTGTGTAGTGCGAATAATTGACTACCGTTTATTGGTTTTTTCGTAAAATTAAGAATTTGGATTAATTTCATTTTCGATTTGGTAATGGGTGATACCGTAATTTGAATGGTACAACAAACGTAACAAACACTTGCATCATAAATAACATTGGTAACATGTAGACACAGACGACCTACATACGCAAACTCCAGCATTCTGGAGTTGCAAAATCATATACCAATAAATTAACAATTGCAAGAGACAGTGATAAAGTAACCTACGAATCAGATGGTGTTGTTGTCTTACTTTTGGCTTCCTTCAGTTGCTCTTGGTGGGTGACACTGCTGAAAAGTGTATGGGCTGCTTGTGCTTGCGCATTAAAAGATTAGCTGTCAGGCTTTCGACTCGATAAGGATTTACTCGTCTATCCTTCTCAGTGGCCTGTGACAATTACAGACAGTAAGAGAAAAACAATTAAATAAAGAACGTGAGACGACTTTATAAACATGGATTGTGAAAAATGTTACTTTACCTGAGGAAAGATGTTGTATATTCAACTGTTGATATCTCACGAGGTCAAAGTTCTTTGCAGTGCTTCTGCAGTCCTTTGTGATGTTCTTCATGTCTTTCATACGTCGTTGATAGATCTCATCAACAAATGTTTCAGAAGAAAGTTATGAATGGTTTGACCATGTCACAAATGATACATTGATTATCTTGTAAGCGCTCAGACACTCGAACTTAGCAGAACAAATTAATGAGTTAAGCAGAGATTGGTGCCTTCAATTACTTGCTAACTATAAGATTAACATCATAACCATCAGACTCTAACTCCTCAAACACTCATTAAAAATATAACCAACTTACCCAGACTGTGGATTATAGGAGTCGTTTACAACCTGTAGAACCAAAATTAATTGTAAGCAAATAATCAGATTCAGAGCCTATCCCGTTTCACAAGCAAAGTAAAAGGAAACTAACGATATAGCTATATGTACCCGTAGGCATCGATTCACGGAGGCTTTCGTGATTGAGATAATCGAGAGAGAATTTGAGAGAGTCGATAGGTTTCGGCCAAAGTTAGGTATGAAATAGAAAGCTTCGAATAAGAGATTCGAAGAAGAGATATCAGTTTGAGATGGGTGGGCGTAGAAGAAGAGTTGATTCGAAGGAGATTTCTGAAAGGGGAAGAACAAAAAAAATCAGGGTTTGACGTATTTGATGATTTCTCGGCACTTTGCGGAAAATTCTTGGGCATAGGCTGGTAATTGAAATGTTTTGGGCTATAAAATTGTGTTTAGGTTTCCCGGGTTTTTTTTTTCAAATATTTTGATTTTTTTCCCACCTGTATGTGTAACGTGGTCGTAATATATTCTTTTTTTTTATTGACTCTGTTTTAAAAATTTAACTAATCCATTTTACTTTATTATAATCAGAACAAGTTTGCTCACAATATAAAGATCGATTGAAGACAAGTTTTATGAAAACAAATTTGTGTTTTAAGTTCTTTAAAATAGTAGAATAGTTTTCGGGCTTAGGGTTTCTTTTGGAGTGAACAAAACCCTATACCATAAAAAGGATCCGTAACACCTCATTACGAGGTTTCATTGTAGGGTTCAACAAACGTATTTCACTGATAATCCCAAATTTGATCAATCAATGCATTTCGAAGTGATTAATGGTCAAAGCTATTGAAATACTCTTAAAAAATTGAGGTTTGGTCTTCTCTTTTACATCGAATGATCTTAATAAAAATACATAGCGAGATGAAGTGGTCGTAAATTAAGTTATGAATTTGTAAATCTTTCTAGATATAAGTGATTTTTTGAGTATATACAAACTTGTCATATTGAGGAAATTAAATAATATCGGTTGAGAGGAACATTGAATATTCTCCTTGTCTCTCATTATATTTAGGGTTTAGGGTCTAAGGTTTATCAACATGGGTTTAGGGTTTAGGCAGTTTGCTCCAAACATATAAATAGGAAATTAATTAAAAAGTTTTTAACAACCCTCAAATTCAACGATTGCACTCAAAAAGAATAAAGTTTTCGGCGACCATTTTGCAAACATAGGCAACCTGCAAAATCCAGTAACATTTATCACACATGTCGTCCCCCTACAGCTTCTCGCACCATAGTTGACGTGGATCGTATTTCGAACATTTTCACTCGGTGATCTTATTAGGGTCATTTTGGTCACGTTTCACAATTAACCAATCTGGAACCTGCCATTCCCACCTATTCCCAATGATCTTAGGCAATTTGCTTCGAAGATGAGTAGCACGTTCTCTAGTAAATTGATACTTACCGAAGACTCCTTCCTCCCAGTCGTCCCTGAACATCATGCCTTACATATACTCGCTCCTGATGTATCCTTTTCCCACAGCAACCTTGATTTGACTGACTCCCTCTATCCGCTTGTTATCGAATAACAAATTTGAGATTCCTTTGAGGTAGATGGCGGTTCTTTTGCCTGCGTCGTAGCACCTCTCATGGAATTTTGTCCAGTCAAACCCGGGAGCCCTAGTCCAATGACTCATCTTCTGTAGATTAATAGAGGCATAGAACTCGTCTGGTTGAGACATTCCATTTAGCCGAGTGCACGTAATCCTCGAGTGGCAGAGATCCTGCACGTCATTTTTGTAGACACGAACAATAATGTTCCTTATTAGATCTTCCGTCAAGCCGAGCAAGTTGAATGGTCTCGCTGCCTCCCTCCGCCTTCTTGTCACCGACCGTGTTTCGTAGGGCGGGTTGTTGAAACGAGGCAACGGCCAGTATACATGAGAGTTTGGCATTTGAGATGGCTTTTGGGTTTCGTTCTGAATCCATTGTGCTTTTTAAGTGGAGAGTTGATTGAATGGGTGTTATCGAGTAGTTTTTTTATGAGGCCTTTCCATATGTATATATACATATACATACAGTCATGACTATTCGTTATTCCCACATAATAATTAGGGTGTAAATGGATTACATAAAATAGAATGACTATTTCATTATATTCCATTCCAAAAATAAGAATTTTAGGAAAATTGTAAATCTTTTATGGAATTAATGATCTTGGGTTCAATTACTTAAACAAAAGTTAAACCGAATCAAAAAATCAATTTCGGAAGAGATAATTAAAAGGGAATATTGGGTTTAATTTCACTGTCTCAAGTGATTTCTTTGGGATGCAAACGCTGAACTAGGGTTGGGCGCCCGGGGTCCCTATTCGGGTTCGGGTCGGGTTTTTCGGGTTTTCGGGTTTTCGGGGTTGAAGCTAAAGACCCCATTCGGGTATTCTTATAAATTCGGGTGAGATCGGTTCGGTTATTTTCGGGTTCGGTTCGGGTTTAGTAAACTTCTTTGGAACCGAATACATCCAAAAACCGTTTCGGATCTACAGAGATCGGGTTGTTCATAACCGAATCTCTGTTTCAGGTTCGGTTTTTCTTGGTATTTTGTACTTATAGTTGCTTAAAGTATCCAAAGGTGTTATAATGTACTTATATCACCCCATATTTTGTAACATAATCCAAACGGCATGATCCCTTGTTAATTGTAAAAGACAATGTATGTCTATAACTTCTACAAGACAATGTAAGTCTATGATCAGATTACTTATACGAGATGTAACAAAGATATTCTGACACATTCAGAAAACTTATTCTCTAATGAAAGAAGATAATGCTTACGGCAAACTAGTTATCAACCAACCAAGTTTGTGTAGTGAATCAAATCATTCAAAGTTGAAATAAAGATAAAAATTGTAACAATCCAAAACCAAAAACAAAACATAACAAGGCTATTGTTTGTTTCAAAAAAGCAGAAAGATTATAGAAAAGAAATCAAATAGAGTTTAAGTAGATCATAGAGACTTGAGAGAACTACAACATCTTCAGCTGATCTTGAAATCTTGTGCTTGTTATAGTTCCTGCAAAACTAAATAAAACTTCATTACTTCATTTATCACATAAACAGATTTTTAACTAACAATAACAATCATAACATGTTGTTTTTAACAGACTTCATAACCTACCCTTAGATCACTAACGTAGCTAGATCAAACCAACAATCATGCACATAGGAGCAGCAAGAATATGTGATCTAACAGCTATCTAAGATCAATAATGTTCACAGATCTAAAACCAAGATAATAAACACCTACTTGTCTAGATCAAAGCAACAGAAATGGTCGTATAATGCACATAAACGAATGGTGAATAACAAACATACACACTTAATGACCTGATCATGTAGCTAATCTTCATCCTCTTCCAATGCTGCAGTTCCATATTCTGGAAAAAAAAAGACAAGCATCAGAGTTACTTGATTCTAGACAATGTAGGAGAAAGAATCATCTAATGTGTTACAATAAAACTTATACCTCTCTCAAGCTTTTCTTCTTCTTCAAGTTCAGCAAGAATCTGTGCATTTGTGAGGATTCTTGATTCCATATGAATGTCTTGTTTCATCCATTGCTGGGTGCACATCAACACTTCAACCATATAGTGAGTTAAACAACTCTTATACGAGCTCAATATCCTTCCACTAGTACTGAAAGCACTCTCGGATGCAACAGAAGATACTTGCATAGCAAGTACATCCCGAGAAATCTCTGATAAAACATGATACTTAGAGCTGTTTTTCCTCCACCACGAGAGTACATCGTACTCCATTCCTATCATCACGTCTGGATTTTCAACTGGATCAGTCAAATAGATCTCCAACTCTTCTCTTTTATCTTTGACTCCTATCTCATACAATTTCCTCTTGTAATTTAAAGCAATCCGCTGATAACCAAAACCATCTTCCATCATATCCATTCCCGCATCTGCTTCGAGTGAAGTCTGAGAAGACTGTGTAGGCTGAGAGGACTGGCCATTCGTATATGAACCATTGCCATATATGATGCTGTATTCTTTGAACAAACTTTTCAAAACGCTCATAACCGAGTCATACATTTCATTGGCTTCAACACTGTCGGCCCCATAAAGATCATCAAAACACATGCTTGCGAGCTCCATCTTCTTAGAAGGATCAAAACTGTCGCAATAATCAACATCTTATTGATATTCTTCAACCCGTCCCAATACTTATCAAACTTCTTATACATTTCCCCCGCATTTGTCTTCAATCTAATGTCCACACTGTTGGAAAGTGCTTTGAGATTAGTTGCAATGGTGACTATCTCCTCGTAACACTTGTGTGCATTCAACGTTGTAGAAGCTGAGACAACTAAGGTCGAGTTGTAATAGATCACCAGAAACCTGCATAGCTTATCAATTGCATTCCAATCCCCAATCTGAGGAGGACCAACCCGCTTTGATCCATTGTCAACCTCCAAGAAATAGTCGTTGTACAACTTATCTTCAGCTTCCATCTTGTCAAAAGCGACTCTAAACTTAATTGCAGTCGTCAACATTAAGAAAGTAGAGTTCCAACGAGTCTTCACATCCAGAGGTAAACTGCCCCTTGACATCTTACCGGAGTCCACCTTGAGTTCAAACGATCTAAGCCTGTTCGTGTGAGATCTAACATACGCCACAGCATTGCGAATAGCATTGACATTAGAATCTATCTCAGCCATTCCATCCTTCACTATCAGATTAATAATATGGCCATCCATCTAGAACTAAGGCATCCTCATGTAGCGTAGAAAAACTAGTTTGAAACCTCCTTAATGCAGATCTATTAGCAGTTGCATTGTCAACGGTCACACAGAACACTTTCTCTAATCCCCATTCAGCTAAACATTCAAGAACAACGTTGGAGATTGTCTGACCTTTGTGATATGTGATGTGCTTGAAACCAATGATCAACTTCTTCAACCGCCAGTTGAAATCCACGTAATGTGCAGTTACAACCATATAAGAGGCTCCTACAAAAGGAAAAATGTATATTAAATATCAAGACAAACAGAAACATATTATATAAGAGAACGTTTAAACAAGAGTTAAACAATAACCAATTCACATAATCTTATATCAGATTAAGTAGCTCTATTCAAACCGTGGTGAACAAGCGATTACAGTGACTCATAATATAATGAAACCGAGGAGAACAAGCTCTAAAAAGAACACGGTTCTAACTTCTAACAAGGTTGCGCTTCAAACAAGTTTTAAATGGCTCATCATATCTCGGTTTTAACAAGACTACGACCAGTGGCTCATAAGATCAAGAATTTAACTAGAACTAAAAGTCAATATGAGGTTAAGTAGCTGATAAGATCAAGCTATAAAAAATAGCACAGTTCTAACAAGATTGCGGTTCAAACAAGAATCAAATGGCTCATAAGATCTCGGTACTAACAAGTTATCGTCCAGTGGCTCATAAGATCAAGATTTTAACTAGAAATAAAAGTGAAACTGAGGTTAAATAGCTCATAATATCCAGATATTAAAATAACACAGTTCTAACAAGTTTGCGGTTCAAATAAGAATTAAATGGCTTATAAGATCTCGGTTCTAACAATATTTCGACCAGAGGCTCATTAGATCCATATTTTAACTAGAAATAAAAGTGAAACTGAGGTTAAGTAGCTGATAAGATCAGTCATAACAGAATTACATGTGGTTTGTGCAACCCATATGTCAGTAGTAATTGAAACTCGTTGTTTCTTCCCTACAAACAACGACTTCAAGGCAGCTTTCCTCTCAAGATATATTTGAACAATGTCCCTCGTTGATGTTCTTCTAGAGTGTGGCTTTTAGAGGTCCTAACCATTATGAATAGTATTAGTAGCAATAAAAATGACAAACAAATGCATATATATGCTTGAACTAACCTTTTTACAAAAATGCTTCCATGCGACACTTTCAACAAAGGATAAAGGCAACTCTCCCAACACAATCAACTCATTAGTTGCTTCTTTCAAAACACCCTTAGAGACCTTTGCTGTAATCGCTTTGCCTTCATCGTCAATAATTGGTTGTTTATGAGCTTGACCATCCACCCATGCCTTATAGTGCTTGCATATTGCGAGATGTTTGATGAGGTTAGAAGTTCCTGACTTTGTTGCACAAGAGAAATCCTTCTCACAATAATGACAAAGACATCTGTCCCTATCCTCTTTTGTCCTTGTGAAATGCTTCCATGAATCTACTCTTGTAGGAAGCACCCTCTTCACTTTTTTTTGGTTGAGAAGTTGCTCCACTCGCAGGAGCTGCTTCTTTGCGTTTGCCCGCACTTTTGCTAGGTTGTTCAATGTCTTCAGGCTCGTTGCTATCTTTGTTGTAGTCATCACGGTCTGGATTAGATGTTGACTCAATCTGAAATCATGAACATAACAAGACAGTACATTACTAATAGCAATTATACTACAACGGCTCAAACAACAGTTGCTATTTTAATGTTACGATTAAGTTGCAAAAACTGGTACTTACTAAGCTATAACATCAGGCTGATATTCAACAATGACCACTTTCAATTACGATTTCAACAATGTCATTATGACACTTTCGATTACTTTTCAACAATGACCACTTACGATTAACTAACAACAAGAAAACATGTATCATAGCTCATAAGATTACGATTTCAACAATATACGATTCTGAAGAAACTAAACAAATCATTCATTCAAATTTCCAAGGAATAACATCGTTCTTATAGAGGAAAACAGTTCAAACTGATCATCAGTTTCCGTATTACAGACTGAAGCTATAAAACAACTACATTACTGAAGCTATAAACGTTAAGTGAAGTGAAGCTAATACATCGTCTGTTTTCTATTATGATTGGCTTTTAGAAAGAAGCTTTAACGAAGAATCAGTGTCGGATTAACACATAACTGAAGCTTGGTCCACGATTGGCTTTTAAAAAGAAGCTTTAACAAAGAATCAATGTCGGATTAACACAGAACTGAAGCTATAACCACGATTGGCTTTTAAAAAGAAGCTTTAACAAAGAATCAATGTCAGATTAAACATAACAGAACTTGTAATTACAAAAC
This sequence comes from Orychophragmus violaceus, assembly GCA_030180135.1. Taxonomy (NCBI): domain Eukaryota; kingdom Viridiplantae; phylum Streptophyta; class Magnoliopsida; order Brassicales; family Brassicaceae; genus Orychophragmus; species Orychophragmus violaceus. The sequence goes on from CM058236.1 coordinate 10,902,316, forward strand.
ACAATAGACTAAGAATTTGGAAGAAAAACTTACAACCGAATGAATTCTTGAATTCTGAGTCGACAGATATGTAAAAGATGATGGAGTTGCCGGCATCATATATATAGATTCGGATGGAGAATAAGCAATATTAGGGTTTCGAATTTTGAATTTCCAACTCCAAGGATCAAGAATCGGAAGATTAGGCGAAGATTTAGAAACAATATATTTGATTTTAGATTGAGAATCTGAGATTACCGTTTAAGTGAAGGAGTTGCATATATACGTATAGCTATATGTAAGATAAGACTTGGTTACAATCGGTTTTAGTTCGGGTATCGGGTAAAAACCGATACCACCCGAACCCAAAATTACTCAGCATCCAAATCCCATTCGGTTATTTATCTATGATCCGTACCCGATCCGATCTCGTCCCTTCGGGTCGGGTTCGGGCTCGGATTTCAGGTATCGGGTAAATTCCCAGCCCTATGATGAACCATCAAACAGAATATTAGGGGTGCAAATGGTAGTGGTGAGCGGAATAAATAGAATATGTGTTAGTGGATGATTAATAAAATAATGAAACAAAATGATTAATAAAATAATGAAACGAAAAATCCACTTAACATTAATAACCTATATTGTCGTGTATTGGCAGTTCTCTAGATAATGAATAGGGTATAATGTTTGGGTTTAGAGTTTAGGGTATATGACATTTGCACTTATATTTGTAGATATTGACAAAATTATGTGGAAAACAAAAATATTGACAAAATCATTAATAATTATAATATTACATAAAAGACTATGTAGAGTACATGTATTATGGTTTAATGTCTATGCTTAGAGTTTAGGGTACATATAGGGTTTAGGGTTTAACGTTTGAGTTTATAGTTTAGGGTATATATATAGGGGAGTTTATGGTATAATTTATAACCAAGTTCTCGTTGATCTTGTTATTATTAAAGTCTTTAGTTTATTTTTGTTATTCACTGTCTCAAGTGATTTCTGTGGGTTGCAAAGCTGTAGAAGTAATAAACAGAATACTAGAAACCTGTAGAAGTTGTGGTAGATACAAAATACTAGATATTGGTATGGGTAAACATCTAACGTGAAAAAGGCAAAACATACTTAAATATGACATCATTGATTACAAGGAAATCAGGAGAAGTTGTTATCTATTAGTCTGTAGAAGAAAGCGGTCTGCATAAACCAGAACATTGGTCGCAATAGTCCTTAAACATTGGCCACCCAGAGCGCCAAGGGTCGAAGATATAACATCGGCAGTGTCGCACACGATCAATACTGTTTTCGTCCCATTTCGCTTTGAACTAATCATAAAGCCAACCACCCCATGAACTATGACCCAGACGAGATAGTTTTAATCGCAGTTGCGTTGCGTCTTCCCGAGTAAATTCATATATGCCGAAGAGTTCATCATCTCTGTCTTCCCCGAAGACTTTGCGTATGCATCCATACACATACTTGCTTAAGATGCACCCATATTTTGCAGACACTTGTATGCGTGCGTGACCTTCATCTCTCTTGTTATCGAAGAAGAAATCTGAGATTCCTTTGACAAGGATGGCTGATGTGTTGCCTGCGTCGTAGCAGCTTTCATTGAATTTTTTCCAATCAAGTCCCGGAGCCCAAACATTGTATGCCATCTGTGTTAGATTGACCGAGTTGAAGAACTCTTGTGTTTCCGTCTTCTCCTTCAGGGATTTGCAAACAATCTTCGAATGACGGAGATCTTGCATGTCCCGTTCGCAAACACGAGCGAGAATCTTCGTTATCACATCATCAAGCAACGCTAGAAGGTCGAATGGGATGATTTCTCTATGTTTTCTTGTTACTGAGCGGGTTTCGTAGTAAGGATGATCGTATCGACGCCATGGCTAGTACGCATAAGCCATAGGCATGTTGTTGTAATATCGGTTAACGAAGAGGTTGACTTTTACTGGTTTTGAATCGGTGGTTTCAAAATCTTAAGAATGGATGTTTATTAATCTCTAATTTGATTGACTAAGTTTCTTCTACATAATAACCAATACATATAGATACGACTATTCACTTTCCTGCACAAGAATGATTAATAGAATAATTAAACGAAAAATCTACTTAACTTTAATAACCTAGACCATCGTGTATTTGGCGCGCAGTTCCCAACTACTTATACCCCTAACCTAGATCATCATGTAATGTCGGTTGCGTGTGTGCAGGAAGCCGACTGTAGACCCTTATATGCTAAGTAGTCGTAATTATTACTACTTTATGTCAAATCTTGCTAACATAGTCATTATGTCATGCAAGATTTTGTTAGCTATCAACATTGGTAATGCAATTTTGGTGTAACAGTATTCACAGTAGAACACTATGTAGTAATACAACACTAAATTTTAAAATATTGTGGTTAAAATATACTAATTCTGATAATTAGTACGATGTATTTTTCACAATTTGTAACTTACCATTACTTGAAAAAGTGAATCCTACAATATGCTACTAAAACATAAATAAAATATCAAATGGATGATTGATTAGGAACTCAACATAAATAGCAACACGAACCCAAAGTTCTTTTGACATATAATTCAATAGTTACAAGTGTAAGGGAAAATGTCAAACAGTAGCTCTTTAATACGCCATGTGTAACGCATTAGTTCATGACTAGTCATTATGTGACATAAATAAACCATTATGTGCACCGGGAATCGATAAGATATTTACATTGATCGAAACCAAAGTTAACGTACTGATATATCTAATTAAATCCCGCCAAAACCCAATATATTTATATTACCATAAACTGCCAATACCCTAACCATTATAACCTCTCTCAAACTCACTTCATCTCTCAAATTCCTTTCGTCTTACATTTATTTTATTAATGGAAAATTTATTGCAAAAAGACCAATGGCACAAAGGAAATACCAATTCCTCTTGAAGATCAACAAGTCGACGACGAAATGGATTTTGAGATTGAAGGTCCTTCAGTGTTGGATGTATCAACGGGTCTTCTCCGTCTAAACCATCAAACTACTTTTGGTGGATGAACATGTTATCTCTCTTTCAGTCCATGCGATGTATAAAGTTTTGATCTTACGCTGTATAAACTTCTTATTTTATGCTGTTTAAAGTTTTAAGTCTTGCACTTTCTAACGATAGGGCCAAAGGATAAAATGAGAAATTTGGGGTGATTTCGTTGAAATCATCGAGTAGCTGGTGGAATCTGAGGGCCAATGGGTACAATGGGATAACGTTCATATCCTTAATAGACCAATGTTTGACCGCTTGACATATAGTTTATTATCTCTGTGTCGAACTAGTTCTAGTGTAATCTGGAAAATTCCATACCCTAATGGCCAGCACTACTTAGATTTGAAGCTTATATGTGGCGTTTCAAATGGCACTATATCTAGCACATATCCAATTGGTATAGTTTTGAACTTACGGTTACAAGTTTTATGGGACATTGATGTTTTAATATGATTTTTTTATGGATTTGCTTGTTATATTTATTGGTTTTTGATATATATTTGATTGGTGTTGTGCTTGGAATTGATGGCTTCGTAAGAAATACAATGGTTACTGAAAATAATCCTGAAACTTATTTCTGGGGGCGATTTCAAGTAAAACTAAGAATCAGAAATTTGGAGTAAGTATAACATCAATTTCTTTTATGTACAATATGCTTAGAATGTCTGGAAGTTGATCTGCAGTAAATGTTGGCAGAAACGAGTCATTGGATTGTGTGGCCAATGGTGATCTTGATGTTAGGCTGGTTAGGGCATGGGGAAAAAGTCCGAATGAGATATTGTTATGCTTATTCCAGTGCTTTAATATCGTCAACAACAGTGGTGGTATGATGAAACATCAAAACTTTTTTTTTTTAAACATTCGTTCCAGTTAGTGTAAAATGACAAATAATTAAAATTTCTTTGTTGATTAGGGTTGGTGAGGTTAGACGCCATTCAACGAGTTTCTAAGATACGCTTTGATGCATATGAAGTTGAAGAATTTCGTTATTTTGTCCAAAGGTATTTATCTCACAACTCATAATCATATAGTATAGTGTATTTTTACGATCTTATGTGTCATTGTTTTAACCATTGATTTTTTTTTGGTTAAGGTACCCTAAGCCTCTTATATGTTAAGAATGTTGGGTATGATTTGTTGGATTTTCGAAGTGAAGAACACTACAGGAAATGTGTACATTGATAACACACAATAAACCCCATGATAAGTAATAGATAGCGTTTTCATAAACGATAGGACATGAAAAGCTATCTTAGGGTGGTCAAATATTATAGCATCTTTGTCGTGCTATGTTATATAGTTAATATAATAGCGTTGATTTTAATTTGTTATGGTTGTATCCGAGCTGAGCTAAGCCATATTCAATTATTATTATTATAATATATATATATATGCTTTGTAGCAATTGGATTTATAAAAAAGTATATATTTAAAAATTGGATTAGAATATAATTTTATTAATAATCCATAACATGTTTTACATCATCAACATAGCTTAGAGGAAAAAAAATCATACCAAAACAAATATAAACAAACAAAATATTTCTAGATCAACACAATCGTTCCACACTTCTTCTAAATCTTCGCAGCAGGATCCCTCCACACTTCTTCTAAATCTTCTGGATCAACACAATCGTTCCAGAATTAGACACGATGTGATCAAGAGCTACAAAATGCACAAATGAAAGCACATCTCAGGCTAGAAAAACGAGAAAATGAATCTCGACGTCGATTGAATGTTCTCTTCTCATATTTCTTAAACAGGCTCAAAGGAAGCTGAACTGAAAAAAGAGAAGGCATGTACTAACTTTCACAACCAAGATGATTGTTACACGACGAAGGAACTAAGGTGAAATATAACCACATGAGCTTGAAATAGAACATACCAAAAAGAAAGCCATCAACAAAGATTAAAGATTAACATGAGTCTTAGCTTTCTTTACCTCATAACTGAATTTTTGCTTCTGTAAAGTTTTGAACTTACAGACATCCAGAAAGGTAAGCACATCATCCCACAAGCTCAAGTTATTCAGACCTACAAAGCAAAATACAAACACTGCAATGCAATTATCCATATCCCGCAAGCTTGTGCCCTTTCAATCTGAACAATTCGATGTGGAAAAACAGTCACTCTCAAGCTGCTCACTGTCCATGATTTCAGCCATTCCCAGATCCGAAATAACCATCGTAAGAAACAGGTCCATGAAATTAAACAGTCCGAAATCATAGCGAAATATCACCGACAGTAATAAAATACAATTGCAAAAGAATCTTTTGAGATGGTCACTTCTGTGGCTTCTGGAACTACACAGTCTGAAAAGATTACCGCGAACCTAGCCAAGCTGTGAAAGGCTTAGAAGATGCTTCGGCTGAACCATCTATCTGGTACAGTCATCCTGTTAAAAATTTACGAGTTGGATATTTAGAATACTTGCTTTAATCAATACTATTAAAAAATTGGAGTTTGTCCATGGTACATAAATGTTGTTCCTGAAATTTGCCCTTAATATTATTAGGATTTGTAACCTTCATTAAGGGTAATTAGGGAATATAACATTATCTCTACAATCCATGTTTCCAAACAAGACAATTATTAAACATGTAACCAAACAACCAAAATCTAATAGGTCCCACTTTCCTAATTAATTAAAATCAAAACAAATTAATTGATAAATATAATGAATAATTTATACATCAACTATTATATATAAATTAAGATTCTCTAATTTATGATCTTAATTTATGATTTAATTCAAAATATATTTATAATATATTTTAATATCTTTTTTATTTTGTTTCAAAATATATATATATATATATATATATATATATATACACATATTACGATTGATGTTTTTACGATTGTACTTTTTAGCAGGTTTTTCCATCAAACTGAAAAATATTTAATTAATTAAACGGGTTTAAAAATTAATTAACCAATCTCGATTATAAATTTTCTATAAAAATTCGCATAAAGTAAATAATTTCAGCTGATATATTTTAAAATTAATAAAATATTAAAATGATTTCATACTTATATTATTCAAATATTTGAAATATATTTTAATATCTTTTATTTTGTTTCAAATATATATATATATATATATACACATATTACGATTGATGTTTTTACGATTGTACTTTTTAGCAGGTTTTCCATCAAACTGACAAATATTTAATTAATTAAACGGGTTGAAAATTTAATTAGCCAATCTCAATTATAAATTTTCTAAAAAAAATCCGCATATAGTAAATAATTTCAGCTGATATATTTTAAAATTAATAAAATAATAAAATGATTTCATACTTATATTATTCAAATATTTGAAGCGTCAAATTATGCTTTATGTTTGAATGAAGTTTTTAACGGATAGTTCCATCAAATTTGCAAATTATATATACGACTACAACATGTATTTTATAAAATAATATTTTAGATAAATAAAATAACAATTAAACATATACCACATAACTTTTACAATAGTTGTTTTCACATATATATATTTTTCCAAACTATGATCTTACGATACAACGCAGATTAAAATATATAATGCGAAATCGTTATTTTAATCTCTTAATCCTTACGATATATCTCCTCCAAATAACACATAATTCATTAAAAAAAAAAACTAAATTGCTAACTCACTGTTTATAATGTTGGTTAAACAATTATAATGAAAATTAGATTACATAATTAAAAATCTAAACTACTATTAACAAAATGAATAAAAAGTAAAATTTGTAAAGAAAATTAAACCCGCACTTAAGTGCGGGTCAAAATCTAGTTAGAAATTAAAATTATGGAGTAATGTTTTCACAAAAGAGAAATGCACTTACCTATCTTTTCTCTTCTCCAGGAATCGATGAAGCGAAGCTCTTCTAGCAATCGATAATTCTACAAATCAAAAACAGAGAAGAAAGTAAGACAAACATACCAGAGATTGAAAACAAAGAGGAGAGGCCTGAGAGAATTCTTACCGCAAGCCAAAGAGGACGTGCTGGTCTGAATTGGCTCTTGTGTTGCGGTTTTTGCAGGACAAAGAACTGGATTTCGGGTAGTGGAAGCAATCTCGTTATGATACTTGGCTATGTTTTGAGGAGAAGAAAAACTTGATTGGCGAGGAACCATATTATTTGGTTTAACGTCTTGAGCGGCAGAAGAATTGACTCCTGAAGATTCACAAGGGAACAGTTTCATCATTGTGGGCTGAGGAGACGCTGCAAAACCTCCTGCAAAAATTGATCCAAAACCTTCTATATGATTCAATTTTCGGTCAACATGTAACCGATTGATTGTTTTACAGTTCATGATCTATTGATTCCTGATGGAATTGGATTCAGAAAACCAAAATCCCAAAACAGATCTAGGGGAAAGAGATGGTATACTTACCATTGACGTTGGGCTTTCATGTCATCCCAAGCTCAGATCTCCGAAGCTATCCTTCTCCTTGAGATAACGACTCAATCGAGTACATGTTTGAGAGAAGCTCGCCTTCTCAGGTAACTTCCCATCAGAGAATTCCCAACACTCGGCGGTAGAACTCGGCATCGTTTAAATCAATCGATTCATGAAATTAAACCTCACCAGAAAGAGACAAAACAAAAAAAAAATCGAACAGAAGAATCTTCCTCCCTTGATCTCGAATATAAGGGTTAGGGTTAGTTGGGTCGGAGGGAACTGGTGGTGAAAGAGGAAGAAGGATGGGGAGAGGCGGAGGAAGGGGGTGGCCATGTCGGAGAGGGAGGACGAAGCCATATAAAAGAAGAAAAGGAGATCTCGAATGAAAGTTTTTTTTATTGAGCATATCTCTTGTATGAAACCTAGTGTTGTTCCCAAAAAAAAAAAAAGAACGAGAGAGTTAAGAAAAAAAATCCGCCAAAACCTAAAATTATTAAGTGTTGGCGCTCACCTGTTTTCCGGCAATGAAAGCTATGCATAAAGCAATGTAAGTCTTTATTTTCCGTAACCTTTTCAATTATGATTTCCGCATCAACCAAATGTGCATTTTGCAAAAACATTGACGATGTTGACAAGACAATGGATGACAATGAGCAGACTATTAACATGAGACAGGTTCATGGTTGGTTTACTATGGTCAAACTCTTCCCTTGATCAATGTTTAGTATGAAATATGTTTATATGATTAACCATGACTAAATCTGTTTTCTTTATTTTCTTTTCAGGTTGCTAATCTTGGCTTATATGCGATTGCTTTAGTAGTCTTCGGTGTTTTCAAGGCTGGTTCGAAAGAAAATACCGAAACACAGGTTTCATACTTTGTGCTGGCTTCTCCATTATGTAAATATATTGGAGTAAGTGTGTTTCAGTATTGACTATTGACTGCATGTTTTTTCCTTAACGCTGCAGTATCGCTGGATTTCGTATTCATTTATATCACAGTCGGATGTTGTTTTGTGATCATATTTCTTATGGGAACAAAGGAGCCAAGGTATCTCTATATGGTCAATCCTCTGAAAAATGTTTTCTTGATTTTAACAACAGATTTGTATATCAATGTAACCGGCTAGATGCATTTTGATGTTTAAAGGCTGAGGATGAATTTGAAAGAAACTAGCCGAGCGAGAATACTGTGGGTCTATTGCTTCAAGAAACTTATGTCCTATCAAGTCGCTATGGTTTACCTCCTCGCTCGATTAGTACTGAATGTTTCTCAGGTTTTTCCATGTCTTCTTTCTTGCTTTTATCTATTGCTCAGATTGGGATCGATTCTCACACGAGGTGTTGCGATGTATCCTTCTCAGGCATATCTTGCATTCTTCGTTATCAATGATTTGCAAATGGATCAATCCGCTAAAGCTTCGGTAATATATATTCAATAAGACTATGTTAGTATATTATATAATGTGCTCCTCTCTGATCAAGTAATATTCTTCAGGTTCGTGCAATAATCTATAGGGAAAATTACTTATCTAGTATGAAAAAGTATAGTTATTATTAGAGTAGGATTAATCTTTTGACCTTGTTTCTCATGATTGTATTGCCTAAATTACCCCTATCATCATTCGGAAAGGAAAAAAATTACAGAAATGCCATTATGATTTTTTCCATGTCAGCGAAAAAATCAATATTTACGAAAATGCCACCTTCCCTGCGAAATTAAATCCGCAGTCACGTGTTGCAGATTTTGTAGTTGCGGATTTGTTTGTGTAATTACGGAAATGATGTTACGGATTTAAATGCAAGTGTCGCAGATTTGTTTTTTTTTGTTGCGGGTTTAAAATAAATCTGCGACAAAGGAAATGTACTTTTTAATTACTAAATTAGTTCGTAGTGTAACAGATTTGTTCCATGTGTTGCAGTTTTTTTGTATACTTGCGGATTTGTTCGTTTTTGTAAAATTGAGTTCGAAGATTTTTTCGCTAGTGTTGAAAATTTTATTGGGTTTTTGCAGTTTTTCAAGATTTTGCGGATTGTTTATGTAGATTTTATTCACAGTGTTGCGGATTTTTTGTATGTGTTGCAGATTTTGAAAAACTCTGTAACACAGGCAAAAGGCTTTAAAAAATTACAAAACTAGTATTCTAGTGTTACAGATTTAGTTGATGTGTTATAGATTTAATTTTTGTGTGTACTGATTTTTTTTTAAATTGATGATGTGGCATTTTTACTCATTTTTTTTTTATTGCGGATTTGTTATCCTATTTCCTTAAATAGTTTCACAAGTTAATTTAAATTTGAAAATATAGTTTTTATCTTGCAAATAATGACTTTTAAAAATTTAAAATATTACACTGTATTAATCTATGTAGGGAAAAAAACATTCATTTTAGGTTGTAATATTTTAATATAGTTTTAATATAAAAAATTAGTTTTTAAGCATAATATGTCTACAAAATAAATTTATAAGTTCTAAATTTATTTGTTTCGTTAAATAAATTTGTAATATTAAGAAAATATAAACTTAGTATCTTTGAAATATATTCAGATACCATTTTTTTATTTTTAAATTGAATATTGTTTTAAAAACCTTTCCTTTTACGAACCACCAATTATTTTTGGTAAGTCCATATACTAAACCGATTTTTTCGTAAATGGAAACTGTTTTTTTAAACCCCCAATTTATTCGTTTAGGACAGATATGGAAAGAATATTATGACCGAATTTATGTTTTTATATTACAGAATTTATTGTATTTTTATGGAAAATATTGACCAAAAACCGACATCTTCATCAACCCTATGAAGAACGACCTACACAACAGTAGCCTCCATTGCTGAACAAGCTCGATTGGTACGTATTGATCATGATTCCGATTGTTCTACTTTGTGGTGACTGGAAATTTGATGAAACAAGAACTGTAGGAGTCGATGATAAACTTTCTTTCAGCAGATTCATAGAAACGGTTTACAAGGATTATGGAGTTAACAATAAGACTTACATCGCTGAGTTTAGTTATATGCTTCCAAAGGAGGTTTTGGTTGGCTTACCGAAGAGCAGACCTCCTGCGCCTGTTGGTGATGATAGACAAATGAAATCTTTCTTAGATCAGTTCAAAGATAAGACATGCAGGTTATGTGTTACATTTAAGAAGAGGACGTCAGCTTCTGAAAATTCTGAGTGTAACACGGAAGAGGCTGTGGAAGATGACGACAGCGATGAAGAAGGATTGATATTTGATTGCTGTGAAGATTCGGATGGTGCTAGTTCGGGTGACGAGGATTACGATTTGTCTGGGAAAGTTCCGAGAGAGTTTGAGGAACCTTGTTTGCCAAAGAAGAAAATTTTTTTTGGGAAAGCTGTCCAAAAAGGTGTTGATGATAAGAATTACAGGAACATAGAGTTACAAGCCTTGGATATTGCTGTTGGGCAAAGGTACGATAGCAAAGATGAATTGGTTAATAGGTTGCAGCTTCTGTCACTAGCGAGAAAGTTTGACTTTAACCGTGTAGAGTCAAGGCCGGAATTGTTGATTGTTCAATGCTGGGTAGAAGGATGCACATGGAGAGTTCGTGCCGGGACAGTTGGAGATTCGCCTTGTTTTCATATCAAGGTATACATTAAAGATCATACTTGTTCTGTCATAGAACGAGGTGGGCGTAGTCGTCAAGCCACGAAAAATATCTTGGGGCAGTTGTACTATGATTAGGTTGGTAGCGTTGGGCCAAAAGTGATACCAGATCATGTTGCTGTAGCTTTGAACTTCAAATTTTGTATAAAGGTATGTTCTAATGTCCTTATACTGGTTGCAGTTTTTTTCAATAATTCGTTTGTTACAGATTTGTTTCTAGCTATTACAACTTGTTGCGGATTTTTTTACAGGAAACATATTTAATATAAGTTGTATATATGGCAGATTGATTACTGGAAAGCTCATCGGGCTCTTGAATACGCACGCTTGTTGGCTAATGGTAGCCACGAGAGTAGATATGCGGAACTTCCTTTGTATCTGTACATGATTAGAAAGGCTAATCCGGGGACTTATACACACTTAGCGGTGGACGAGGAAGGCCGATTCAAGTACTGTTTTATCTCTTTCGGTGCAAGTATCAATGGCTTACAATACATGAGAAAAGTTGTTGTTGTCGATGGGACATATCTGAAAGGGAGGTATAAAGGGACACTCTTGGTCGCAACATGTCAAGATGGTAACTTCCAATTCCTATAGCATTTGCGGTTGTTGACACGGAGAACGATGAATCATGGGAATGGTTCTTCAGACAACTGAACCGTGTGTTTCCAGACGAGGCTGGTCTATCCATCATTTCTGACAGACATGGATCAATAGCTACAGCCATTGGAAAGGTCTATCCACTAGCTACTAGGGGTATATGCACATATCATATGTACAAAAACATACTAGTGCGATTCAAAGGTGGTGACGCATTCCGGCTGGTAAAAAAGGCAGCAAATGCGTATAGGATATCTGATTTTAATGTCATATTCAGTGAGATCCAAAACATCAAACCGGGACTCCATGCTTATCTCGAGTAAGCTGATGTTAAGGTGTGGAGTCGTGCTCACTTTCCAGGTCAGAGATACAACATTTTAACTTCCAATATAGCCGAGTCGATCAATAGGGTCTTATCAGATGCGAGAACTCTGCCAATTGCCAAGCTCTTAGACGCCATTCGGTCCATGCTAAAAGGATGGTTCTCCGCTAGGAGGCGGGCTGCAGAACAAATGTGTACTAGGTTGACGGATGCTGCAGAAAAACTAATAGAGGTTAGTGGTTATAAATTTCAAATGTTTTCTCCATAAACTAAGCGTACTGAATATTTTTTGTTTGCAGCCCCGTGTTACTTCAGCTAGACTGTTGGCAGTGCAAGAAATAGATGCTGATCAAGTACATGTTGCCAACGGAAGGCACTCACATGTTGTCAACGTACGTGAACGACAATGTTCATGTAAAATGTTCGATGTTCATCAATTACCTTGTGTTCATGCTATCGCCGCTGGAGCATCTAAGAAGATTAATGTGATTGGTCTTTCGTCTCCGTATTATTTCAAGAGCTACCTTAGCAACGCTTACGCTATGTCTATAATGCCAAGAGATGTAGCTCAGCCTGTTCCTGAACTCGTGCAGCAAAACAATGTCTACCTCCTATACCTCGTCAGCCTCCTGGAAGACCTAAGAACAGTCGATACAAGTCTGCTTTAGAGAAAGCTTTGTTCAAAAAACGTCCTAGGAAGACACATATTTGTTTGAAGTGCAACCCAAGTGGGCATAACAGTCGTACTTGTGGGCGTCAACAAAAATAGAAATTTCTGAATTTTCTTCCAATTGGTTGTTTTATTTTACTCTATTCAACATTTATGGAGACGTGCGTATGAAACAAATTTTTATTTTTAATTTTAGGGTTTTCAGTTTAGGGGTGAAATTGAAAAAAAATGTCAAAACATGCATTCTTTGAGAAGTTATGTTTATGTCGTCACTGAATTATTGGAATTATTTCAATTTAATCATAATTGAAATTATCAAATTTCCAACATAGGGTTTAGGGTTTAAGAAACCTATGGTTAATTTAGCCAAATATTAATTTATGAATATTTAAGTTTTTTGGGGTTTTGGTTTAGGGTATATCCGTATATGCCCTATATAGCAGTTTATTTGTGTAATGTAAACGTTTTTTTACTAACAATTTTCCAACATAGGGTTTAGGGTTTAAGAAACCTATGGTTTAGGGTTAGCCAAATATTAGTTTATGAAATTTTTTACAAGTTTAATTCGTAGAGTATAGGGTTTAAGGTTTACGGTTATTTTTTAAGTTTTTTGGGGTTTTGGTTTAGGGTATATGCCCTATATAGCAGTTTATTTGTGCAATGTAAACGTTTTTTTACTAACAATTTTCCAACATAGGGTTTAGGGTTTAAGAAACCTATGGTTTAGGGTTAGCCAAATATTAGTTTATGAAATTTCTTACAAGTTTAATTCGTAGAGTATAGGGTTTAGAGTTTACGGTTATTATTTAAGTTTTTTGGGGTTTTGGTTTAGGGTATATGCCCTATATAGCAGTTTATTTGTGTAATGTAAACGTTTTTTACTAACAATTTTCCAACATAGGGTTTAGGGTTTAAGAAACCTATGGTTTAGGGTTAGCCAAATATTAGTTTATGAAATTTTTTACAAGTTTAATTCGTAGAGTATAGGGTTTAGGGTTTACAGTTATTATTTAAGTTTTTTGGGGTTTTGGTTTAGGGTATATGCCCTATATAGCAGTTTATTTGTGTAATGTAATTAGGTAAACGTTTTTTTACTAACAATTTTCCGACATAGGGTTTAGGGTTTAAGAAACCTATGGTTTAGGGTTAGCCAATTATTTTGTGATATTTTCTTTACAAGTTAATTCCTAAACAAATTTCCCCAAAAAAATCGATTTAATGAGCAACAAATAAATAAATCCGCAACGAATATATAAATTCGTCAAAACAACATAACGTTAATTTTTACCAGACACACACTAATACACATCAAGAGTCCACTAAAGACCATTCAAAATGAAACATGAACAAATCAAACAAGCATAAGATTGACACTAGGCTCAAGCTTGTGTGGCAGGCCGTGGTTGATGGCCTATATCGGCACCTCAGACCGGGTCAGACATCTGTTGTTTCTTCTCTGGGCATTCATCAAATATTTCAGCTGCGAGCTTCAAGCGCATGTCGCCAATGATCTCGTCGCGCAGATCATCCATCTGTACACCAAGAGCAAGGCACTCGACGAACTTCAAGACATAAACTCCACAATCACCAACTTGATTATTTTGTGGCATGTTCTTGATGTAGTAACTTTGAATGGATGCCAATTCCATTTGCCACCATCACCTACCAAGTGTAAAGCAACTAGGAAATTAACAAGTAGATAACATAATTAAATATTGATGAATTGATAAAGGATCATAATCACCTTTTGCAGTCTCTCATTTGATCCAATATGGTAGCATTTTTGCATACTTCTTCACCTGCTTAGTAATCAACTGCTCGCTCCCATCGCTGATGATGCCGTCGTAAACGTCAATCTTCCTATTAGGCAAATCAAGCTCACATGCCACCCAATGGTTGTTGTTGGATTTGTGGCAAAAATAGACATAATCAACTTCGTCAATCCATCTCTTGTTGGAACTGCTATCATCACCGATACAAACACCAGAGTACACATCTTGGTAGCCAGACTTGAATATGAAATTTGCCTTCTTCTTCTCAAATTATTTAGTCTCCTGATGCCAAATATTGATAAACATTTGGTCGATGAAAGCTACACGGTCAGTCCGGTAAGAATTTTCGTCATGAAGCAAGCGTTTGCGAAACATTCGCATGGCTCCCGAAATATGCTGAAAGTGAGGAGAATGTCAGTAAGTAACAAAAAACGAAACAAGGAATTTTATACCCAATTTTAGACAAAATAAATCTGCAACAAGGACAAAGATGTCACCTGGTCGCCTAACCAACCATATTCAGCTTCTGTCCAATCTTCCTTCTTCGTCATTAGCCGTTTGTAGAAGTTAACTTCAGGGTTGAATGTGCTAATTGGCTCCTCCCTTTCAAAAAACATTGACAACACATGTTCTATTTAAGTGTTGACCCACAAAAATAAGTGCACAAGTAAATTCATATACTTACTCATCCTGCTGTATGAAGTCTCTGAGATTCTGAAGTTTCCTCTCTTCCACTTTTTCAAATGGATCATACGCGTAGTCGCTTGGGAATTTTCCAAATGCTGCCTTGGTTGACATGATCCTCTTCACCACTGAGCTTGGGACATATGGTTCAAGTTGTGACTTAGCCAAGAGTTTGATCCATCCCTCGGCTGCATCTCCGTTGTTTTTGCGCAGCTGTGCGTCTAGCTTGTCCAAATGCTTTCCGAATTCTGTGCTATCCTCATCGCCTACATCTTCAACTACAAGTTTCACACCTTTTTTCTTTCGCTTTCCCTTGTTCTTTGGTGTCACAAACTTATCTGCTGGCTCAAATTTAACCTTGACCAATTTCTCTGAATTTCCAGTCTTTTTCCCAACAGCTGATTTCTTTGCCTTCTTCCCTTTTGGCTTTTTCCGCTTGACTAGGTCTCTCTAACCATGACTGCAATCAGTAGTAACATATCAACAGAAGTTCACGATAAAAAATTATAAACTCAGAAAAAAAGAAACACAACATTCTCATACCAGGTTTTCAGATGCACTGTCTTTCCTGTCCTTTTCTCCATTTAAATCATTAGGAACCTACATAAAAAGTCATCAATGTTTATTTGTGTACTGTACCAAGAAATAGTTAGGGAAATAGTTCATCACGAATTATTAAACTTTACTTACTGGAGTGTCTGGTGTACTGTTTTCAACATCATTGTCTCCATGGACACCAACTCCAGCCTGCTTCTACAAAAGCACACTTAACAAATAAATCCGCAATTCCAAAGTAAATCCGCAACAAATGGAACTATAGCAAAAAAAAACCGCAAGACGCTAGGAATTCGAAAATTACCACATTTTGTGAATGACTTGTATCTTCCACTACTTCCTCCTGGATTACCGGTTTCTTCCCTTCAGCCTTGGCATCATTTTGCAAGCTACGAATAGCTCCTTTCATTAGACCCATTTGGTCCTCAACGAATGGCTGAAAACTGCTGTTGACTATGGCTGTCCATCTCACCCAGTTTCTCAAACACAGATTTCAGAAGGTTAACAACTTCTGCATTGCCACTCGTCTCACCACCGTGCTCACAAGCAGACTTCACATTCCCTTTCTTATTTTTCTTACCAACTGTACCCTCTATCTCGTCTTCCGTATCCTGCTGACTACGAACACGCTACTTCTTACCCGGGTTTTTGTGTTTCTTACCATCTAAACCTCTTCCATGCCAGTCCCAAGCCCACTCCTTCTTCTGCAATCTGCCGTTGATGATGTCCTGTAGCAGTGTATCCACTCTCTCGTCATCAGTTTCATCCGCCCAGTCGGGATAAATCTCTTCCATCCGTTTCATTACCATATTGCGAACCTGAAAATGCATATTCATTGTTAGAACAACCCAAGCATACTAATATGCAAACAACACATTAATTAAGTCCGTGTAGAACAGAGGAAAAATCCGCAAACTATAAACAATTCCATATAATGTAAACACAAATTCACATGTTATAAATCGAGATGTACCTCATAGTTCTCACTTTTAGCTGCTAAAATCACATCATCAACATCGTAATGAGCGCGTGATCCATCCCACCGGAGTATAGGAAGCGCATCATCAATCTTTTTACCACCATGCATTTCTCCCAACTTCGGATATGATTCATAAGACCAAACATTAATCGCGTGAACGAATCCATTTAGTGTAACCGAGGATGCAACAAGGTTTGTTTTTCTGATGGATGAGATCAAAACATCAAATGCAAGACGGCCCCACTGGAAACTATTAAAAACCTTCATATCTAAGGCCTTCTTCGCGTACTTCAACTCAATCCTACAACCTCTTTGAAATCCAAAAACTCTAACATGGAGGAGGCATAAGAAACCAACACTCATCCTCTCTGTTGGTGTCCAGCCGCCACATATTTTCAAACCCGTAGCATGTCAGTCCAATGTGGTCCATCGCCAACAGCCAAACCCATTTTAGCCCATAACTTCGTGTGATCGAGATCATCTCCACCATCCTCACCATATTGATCACAGTTTAGACCGGTTACCTTAGCAAATTCGTAGAGTGAAAACCTCAGAGGATCATTGCCAATCAAACTCCACATTTTCATCGGCTTCTTAGTATCTAACTGCCGTGTAAGAAAGTAGAAAAGCGTCCTCCCGCAGAAAATGAATTTCTTCTCAGCTAGCTTAGCAACACACCCAAGCTTAGACTCCGTCATATCCTTCCAAGCATCTTCACCAAGTAGTTTCCTAGTTGTTCGTAACTGCTCTAAGCTACTGCCGTGATTCAGACTTCGCGGGCAGGGTAGGATAATTGCCGTCATGAAACAAAGGCTGCAGATATTTATTCTGAGTTGCTTCCTTCATGTCTACGCTGCACTAACAATATTGAAAGAAATCAGTTACAAAATTACAATATGTTGAGAAGACAGATACGAAATTGAGCTACGAAGAATACACCCAATTAAAGAAGCTAAAGCATATTGTATCAAAAAACGAATCAACAAGAGTACTAAAATTTCACCTACAAGGTTCTTACAATCAACAAAAGGAATAAAATTTCACGAACTATTACAAGTCGATAAAATCAAAGCAACAGAGGTACTAAAATTTCATAAATCCCTAATTCAAGGAACAACAGAATGAACACGACAGAGATGCAGACGGATTCGACCGAGATGTAAAATTGCATGCGAGATGACGGCAGAGTAATCCGAGGTAAAATCAAAGATTTAGGGGATGAGGATAGCACAAAATCGACAATACAACAGAGATTTCAAACTACAAGTAAAATTGCAGAGAACTAAAATCGAACAAAGAAAAACTAGGAATTCGACCGAGATGAACCTGTCGCTTCCGAGAAGACGGCGAGATAGGAAGGAGACGACGGCAAGGCGGCAAGGCGATGACGGAGGCGGCAAGGTGATGACGGAGGCGGCAAGGTGATGACGACGAGAGAGGAAGGAGACGACGGCGAGAAGGGGTTGAGCTGATTAGAGCTGCGCCGACAAAGTGTTAGCATTTTAGAAGTAAAAAATTTCTTTATCTAGGTTATATGGTAAAGTAAAAACATTTACATATTTTTTCAATTTAGTTTTTCAATTTAGTAATTTGGTATTAGTTTTTTTGTTTAATTGTTTTCTAAATAATTAGTTTAATAAAAAGGTAAGTATATTTTTTTATTTAAATAATTTGTTTATTAAAAAAGGTAAGTATATGGTTATGGGTAATTAAGTCATTTTACTAACTCTTAACACTAACTTAGTAAAAATAATGTATTAGATACTAAGATAGTTATTTATCTAAAGATTAATACCAAATAGAGCAAATTTCACTAATCTATATCAGTAGCTTCGTTCTTTCGGTCCTGCTTCATGTTCACATTCTAACATATCCATTTCTTCAACTATGTCCAAAAACTTCTCTTTGTGTATAGTGGCTTTTGCGTGTATGAAAATGCAGGAGATTCGGTGGAACGGGAGACGCTTGAAGACGTATTATTCAGCTGGTGGTATCATTTGGATCTTCTATGGTGCAGCTATCCTTCTATTGCCTAGAGACATAAGTTCTTTCATGTATGCAATATCAGTCTTCATTGGCATTGCAAATGCATTGATGATGGTATAAACGATAGTTCTTCAATTTGATAACTCCATCAGTTTTATATATTTGTTTATTTAGATTACACATGTTATTGATTAGAGGGATCAACCGATGGAAAGCAAGATGTTAGAAATTGGGAAAAGGCAAAAAGAAATATATCTGATACATGAATTTGGGGAACATGTCAGGGCCAAAAATACAAAATATTCAATAATGGAACAAATAAAAGTTAGACAAAATAGACCTCAATATAATAACAGCCCAAACAAAAAAGAATTGAAAACTTTACAACCAAGATACTGTTATGAATAATAATATGGATGCCCATTATAAGGTCCATCTCGTAGTAGCTTCTATAATTACTTGTACTCTAAGTTTACTTGGTCTCCAAGTTCTTGTACTCCTATATAAAGGAGCCTTCATTCATTAGAATAAACATCACCAATTCTTCTATCTCTCTTCTATTCACAACACGTTATCAGCACGATAGTCTCTCTTCCTATTTTCTTACACCGAAAAGGTGAGATTTAGTTTATGTTTAGTTTATGTCTTATTCTGGGATGATAAGTGATGTCTTCTCTGAATATCGTTATGATAGGCTATGCCTTCACGATTATGATCTCTGATCTTATTCATAATAGAAATGATTATCAATACTTATCTAGAATAATAATTTATTGATATTTGTCATGATTTAATCCTGTATTTAAACTATGCTTATTATAGATTCATGGTTTATCTTAATGGATTCAATTCTATATTTTATTGTTTATAAATTAGTGCTTGTGCTCAATAGCTTTAAATCATTATACTGCTTTTGATTTGATTTTTTATTGTTCTAATCAATTTGATGAACACGTTTTGATTTTTTTTTTATGAGTAAAATATTTTGTTTCATTGTATTTTCAAAATTCTAGATCCTGAAAAGATTTAACCTTCTATTTTTAAAATATTACTATATTCTCTTTTGTTTTAATTGTTTCCGAAATTTTAGATTCTGATTTAAGGAAAATATTTAAGGTTCTATTTTTAAATATCAATATATTCCCTTTTGTTTTGGGAAGGAAAATATTTAAGTTTCTATTTTTCCTTTTTGCTAACTTGTATATCAACTCCAAACAAATATCTCGTAGCATGTGTAGTTTGATTATAAGTTTAAAGTTCATGATAATATTGTTTTGCCATCAAATTTCATGAGGTTTTGGATATTGGTGGCTTGACGTAAAATATCCATATGTTATTTGGAACATTAATGCGAAAGAAATATATGATCACCAGAATGTGATATAGTCATAAACTCATCTTGATTGGTTAATATAAGATTATAAGACTTTAAGTCTGTGAATAAGTACTCATATAGAGATGTTATAGAAGTCATGCTCTATCTTTCATGCAAATATTGTTGTTCTGGAGACACAATATCATGAAAAGTGTTTGTGACGTACTATGAGTTTATATTTTATTTTATTTTGAAAAAGAAAAGTACCACAGTAATGACAATACCTGAGGAGTAGCTATATAAGTAGTTGTAGACGTATATGTGGATATGAATATGGATATGGTCAAGGTCGAGCCCCAATGAGTTTCTTTCAAGAAATCATATCATCACCAGAAGTGAGAAAAAATGATGGTAGCAATATGTGATGATGAAAGAAATTTGTGTGAATACAATGTCAGGTTTTATAAAGATTATTGACAGCTCTAGAAGAGCGAATTTCCTATGGGAACGCAATTTGAAATCATTAATGCGTTATATTTTCCCAAGTCTCAAAGGTCAAAAGAATCTAAGATACACATGACCTAAGTTGGGTATGTTGTTGATTTCGTGGGATTCAATTCGAGATAGATGAACCTGGAGTGTTACTATCTCGAGGGGGAGAACTAGAGAATCCCACATCCATTCTAAGTACTAAGTGGAACATCCTGAAGATTATGTTCACACTGAAAATAGACTTGATGAATCATTTATAAAGAAATCCAAAGGGATTTTAAATTTAATCATGTTGAGACAATAAGGGAAATGTTGAATGCCTTCAACAGAAGTAATACCCGAGGCAATAAATGTATTTTGGAGAAAATACATGCATTATCTATTGAATTGTACTACACTACTACACACAGATTATTAAAATGGAGATAAATGTTATAGTAAACCAGAAGTTTACTGAAAGTTTAATTTTTTGGCAAACCGGTTATGCCATCCCGGTTTTGTAATGATGCAGCATTCGTTGAAGAACCAGAGATTCTTACGAATGATCTGTTATATGCTGCTTGCTCACAAGGCAATACGATAAAACGATTTCACCAGCCAAAATAGATTTGGAATCTATTTAATTTATGGAAAGTATACAAGGAAATGTTTGTGGGCTTGATCACCCACTGGTGGACTGATCATCCACCATATGTTTATATATTAACACATCGATAAGATTGTCGTATGTATGTATCCTTGTCATAAATCTGCAACTTAAAGTATGTGAGACTAATTGGTAATACTGGTGAAACTGAGCAGCATTGATTCGCATATAGCCAAAAAGTAAAATAGCTCTCCCCATCAAATTGGTTTTGAGTCAGGAACCAAAGATCCACATCTAGAAATTGGATAAGTGGTATATTATGGTATATCCACCACAAAGCTAAAAGATGGGACCTTAAAGAAGGTTATGAATATATGTTGGATATGGATCTCCATTGAAGATAAAATCTATAAGATTTATTTAGAGACTCTTTTAATGAGTCACTCTATCCAACATTAGGGGGAGAAAATAAACAGCTGGAAAAGGAAATGAGTTGAATTATTATTGATCCTCGGACTAAGATGTGAATTAAAAGTCCAAATGATATGAAAGAAGTACAAAAGATAATTCAGTTATAAAGATTAGTAAGTCGGTTGCCAGACACTTTTGATGACCTAATAAAGTGACAAAGTCACATGTACCAGCTGTAAATGCTCCATTTAAAATGGATGTCCTAGAAGGACAATATCAAACTGCTAGTGAGTCTAAAAAGCGCATGAAGCGTGATAGACATATCGGTTCTAAAATAATAATCCTCGGAAAAGAAAAGGAGCATGAATGGGAATGGCAAGACCGAGGAATGATATTAAGGATCTCAAGAAGAGGATGTAAACATGACAAGAAAGAAATTCAGGTACCTGATAATAAAGAAATCTCAAATAGCTATGTCATGTATGGAACAATATGAAACCGATATCAAATCGACGTCGTTAATAATTATGCATGCAATGTAGCAGTTGATGAAAATGAGGATCAAATATATCTATTGAAAAATGTACACAAAGTAATGATTGGCCAAAAGGGAAAGAAACAATAGATGCAGAGTTAAAATCTCTTGGAAAGAAAAGGGTATTCGGACCAGTAGTCTGTATACCTAATGATGTAATACCAGTGGCGCATAAATAAGTTTTTATGCGAGAAATATGAAGAGGTCTTTATGTGAAAGAATTGATGAGATGAAATTGTGAGGTGCAAAACAGTATTAGCACAAGGGTTCTCACAAAGACCTAGATTGGATTGTAAAGAAACAGAATGAATGACAATGTGGAGGAACCCGTGACTTGAAAGAACCCTAACCTAAAGTGACTTGCCCGTTTATTCTGATGAAATCACTTATCTCTTTGCTTTAGAAACGATCTTTGGAGGCTCGCTATCCCGATTGATTCTGAAGTGCAGGCGGGATAAACTAATCAGAGCGAGGAGCATAGCCGCTTTACCGAGTTTGAATCTTTGACTCAGTCAGCTCTATGCCTTTGTCTTGGAGCAAGAAGAGCAGCAAACTGCCTTCCTTCACATTGTTCCGCTGGTCCTAACTATTTACTTTATGGCTCGTGAACAAACTCTCCTCTCTCTGATCCGTACTCCTACAGAATGAAATCGACGAATTGCGTTTTGCCCGAGAGATTGATTTAGAAAGATTATTCATTGGATAAAGAATGCAAAAATAGAAAGAATATAAAAAAAGGCGCATACACGGGAAGGGGGCACCACTACTTCAAGGGGGAGACTAGCCTCATTACTTCTTAGTGGGCGGTGAAAAGGATGACATGGACCAAAAGTCCAATGATCTAAGAGATCATATGATAATCATTTGAGTTATTCAATAAGGTTATGCTTATAGTAATTCCCAAAAGATAATATATGGTTAAAATGCATATCTTGGAGATGATGCTTCCAGGGGGAGAAATGTGATGATGTGTGGTTGTACTCTTTTTCCAGAAGTTTTTAAAGTGGAAACCTCATAAGGATTTAAACTATCTGAAGTAGTAAAATTGAATTCCCGAGTACAATACTGCATAAAACTAAATCGATCTCTTATGGACTAAAACAGTCAGGGTGTATGTGGTATAATCGCCTTAGTGAATACTTGTTAAGAGAAGGATACAAAAATGACCGTGTTAGTCCATGCATCTTTATAAAGAGATTTGAGAAAGGATTTGTGATAATTGCAGTATATGTTGATGATTTAAATATTATTGGAACTCCTGCAGAGATTTCATATACAGTGGAGTATTTGAAGAAAGAATTTGAGATGAAAGATCTTGGGAAAACAAAATTTTGTTTAGGACTACAAATTGAACATATAAAGAATGGAATTCTAGTACATCAAGAAACATACACAGAAAATGTGCTCAAAAAGTTCTATATGGATAAAGCACACCCCTTGAGTAGTCCAATGGTTGTAAGATCACTTGATGTGTCAAAGGATCCATTCCGTCCTCGAGAAAACAATGAAGAGGTTCTTGGCCCTGAAGTACCATACTTAAGTGCAATAAGAGCATTAATGTACCTTGCTAGTCACACAAGACTAGATATATCATTTTCGGTGAATTTGTTAGCAAGGTTTAGCTCCTGCCCAACTCAAAGGCATTGGAATGGGATTAAGCATATACTTCGTTACCTCCAAGGTACAAAAGACATGGGCTTATTCTTTTCTAACTTATCCAAGGAAGGCCTAATTGGTTTTGCAGATGCAGGATACTTATTCGATCCCCATACTGCTAAATCGCAAACATGATATGTGTTCACTTGCGGAGGTACTGCCATTTCTTGGCGATCTATGAAGCAAACTCTCACTGCTACTTCTTCTAACCATGCAGAGATTTTAGCCATCCATGAAGCTAGTCGCGAGTGTGTATGGTTAAGATCTGTCGTTCATCATATAAAAGAAGATTGTGGTATTTCTGGAGGGAAAGAAGCTCCAACAATTATGTATGAAGACAATGCAGCATGCATCGCATAACTCAAAGACGGATACATTAAAGGTGATAGAACAAAACACATTCTACCAAAATTCTTCTTCACACACGATCTACAGAAGAACGGCGATATACATGTTCTACAGATCCGTTCGAGCGATAATTTGGCTGACTTATTTACAAAGGCGCTACCTACTTCTACTTTCAAGAAGTTAGTTCATCAGTTCAGGCTACGCCGTCTCAAAGATCTCGACACGTGTACTCAAGAGGGGGAGTAATTGCGTGTTGCACTCTTTTTCCCTTAACCATGGTTTTTCCAATTGGGTTTTCCTGGTAAGGTTTTTAATGAGGCAACATCTTAAACGCATTACGAACCATTCCATTATAATGGACATCCAAGGGGGAGTGTTATGAATAATAATATGGATGCCCATTATAAGGCCCATCTCGTAGTAGCTTCTAGAATTACTTATACTCTAAGTTTACTTGGTCTCCAAGTTCTTGTACTCCTATATAAAGGAGCCTTCATTCATTGGAATAAACATCACCAATTCTTCTATCTCTCTTCTATTCACAACAGATACAAATTAGAAAAAAAATACTACCAAATTTAACAAGAACAAATTTATTTTCAAACAATAATCTTAAAAAGATAACTAAGTAAGAGGAACTAGAAAGGAAAAAAAGGCTGTTAATAAATAACCCACACAAATACAAATACGACCCATAAATGTACGAACGAACATAATACTACAATAAATATAAAAAATAAAATAATATAAAACCACATAAAAGAAAAAAAATAAACAAACCCCGCGCAAACGCGAGATTTCCTAAAACTGATCACATCATGTTTAAATTCTAATCGTAAACATCATATTTATAAGAAAACATGAAGAAAATATCCAAAAGTTAAAAATATATGTTTAGCTACATTATACGCTGCAAAATCTTTCTATATTTAGTTAAAAAAAAAAACTATTTCTATACCAAAGAGAAAGGGGAGAATCCCATAGAAAACCATCAAAGTGACACTCATTTCTACTTTAAACATCGAGACTATTACGTGATCCAATTAAACATTCAACGTGACAAAACTGACAGATTAAACCTTCAATGTGGTTTTCTTCTTCATTGATGCAAAACTCTAACGGACTGTTCACGGTGAACAGTAATTCCGTTATAAAAATACTTTTTTTTAAAAAAATATTCAAATTTTTTTATAATTATTTAAAAAATTCCAAAAAATTCTAAAAAATCCAAAACATTTCAAACAAATTTGAAAATTCTAAAAAACTCATTAAATATTTCAATTTTTTTTAAAATTTTACAAACAATTCAAAACAATAAAATTATTCTTTAATTTTAAAAAAATTTCCAAAAAATATAAAATAAAATAAAATAATATTTAGATATATTTCTCCAAATATTTTTAAAATTCAAAAAATAAAAAGATTAATAGATTATATAAAATTTAAACTAAAAATTTTAAAATTGCAAAATTTTATTTTTTGATGATTTTAAGATAAATTACAAGAAAAAGTGGTTATGACGAGATACATATATAAGATAAATTGAAAAACATATATATGTATCTTGTCATAACCACTTTTTACTTATAATTTATCTTAAAATCATCAAAAAAAATAAAAGTTTACATTTAAAAAAAAATAATTTATATAATCTATGGATTTTTCACAATATATGGAGAAATATATCTAAATTATTATTTTGTTTTATATATTTTCGTATTTTTGAAATATTAAAAGAGTTTTTTAGAATTTTCAAATTTGTTTAAAATTTTTTGGATTTTATTTCAATTGTTTTGGATTTTTTTAGAATTTTTTGAATATTTTTTAAAAAAATTGTTTTTCTAACGGAATTACTGTTCACCGAGAACAGTTCCGTTAGGGTTTTGCAACAATGAAGAAGAAAACCACATTGAAGGTTTAATCTGTCAGTTTTGTCACATTGAAAATTTAATTGGATCACGTAATAGTCTCGAGGTTTAAAGTAGAAGTGGGTGCCATTTTGAGGGTTTTTCATGGGATTCTCCCAAAGAGAAAGTGTGCATCACATGGTAATGAAACTTGCACCCACAAAAAAAAAAAAACTGGTCTCAAAGTAGAGTTTGTTTAGCCATCGTTGTTGTTGCAAAGGGGACCAACAAGCTTCAATGATTTGAAGATGGT
Source organism: Orychophragmus violaceus (assembly GCA_030180135.1). Taxonomy (NCBI): domain Eukaryota; kingdom Viridiplantae; phylum Streptophyta; class Magnoliopsida; order Brassicales; family Brassicaceae; genus Orychophragmus; species Orychophragmus violaceus. Next base: position 10,928,435 of record CM058236.1, read on the forward strand.
CGGTGGGGTACTCATGGTTGTTTTAAAACAGTATGCTATACAAAAGGGGTTGTTAGACGAAGACAAAGAATGGCATGATGCAATGGACGCATTATTACATTGGGTGTCACCCTATATCCTACGTTTTCTATTTATATCGATATTGATTTACTGTGAAGTTTCAGAACCAGTTACACTTTGGAATCATTGTTGGCAATACATGGTAGAAGACCAACTACGCAAGCAAATAAGGGTCTTAAACTTCTCCAACAAAGAAATCGCTCCGAAATAATTGAAAGCGCACATACTTATAGAGGTTGAGCATCAATGGCACCTGCATGAAAAATCATTAGTAGATTTTGGTGACATGCCACAACCAAATAAAACATTTTTGGATGAACTAAACAACTAATTCCTTAAACAAGAGAGACAATACAACGTCATATAGAGGTCAACAGAGAAAAATATTTGAGCGGGTATTCCATTCGGTTAGCAATAAAGAAGGAAAATTGTTCGTTGTTTATACAACCAGAGGAACGGGGAAGATATTTATATGATGATTGCAGTTGATTACACTTACGGCTGAGTAAACACAAATAAAACTCAACAAACAAAGCCTTCGCGCGTGCGCGGAGAAGTGAAGATCAACTAAAGTTAATAATAAAATAAAAGTTTACTTCCCCCGTCTATCGAAACATGGCACAGAGAGGTAAATGGAGGGGAGCGAAACCGTTGAGCTAAGTGTTATGGTACCGTTTAACATACATAAATATATTGATATTGTAATCTTTTTTTTGAAATTTGTTAAAAACAAAAATTAAAAACTTTGGAAATGTTAGAAAACTTTTTTTTTTAAACTAGAAATTTAAAATATAAAGTAATATTTTAAGTTTTTATTCAAAATATTTTATATTTTAAAATTAATCTTCATCGCTTTCCAGGTCATGAAACTGAATCGGTGTCGTCATCAAATTGACCCCTCTCTTCTTCTGAATCTGAAGAATGGCGTCTCTAAATTGAGTAAAATCAACTACTAGATTAACTTCAAGGGATTATTCTACATGATCTATGTAATCACTTCTGCTTGCTTATAATGTATCATGTTCTTCAACTCCGTAGACTCTTCCTCGCAGATTGATGTTAGTAACTGTGATCCATCGGTCATTCTTGTATGTTTTTCTGAGGGTAAGGGATGTAACACATCTGCATCAAATAAAATATCATTTAGTAAATTAAATAGAAAAATGTCAAGTTTTTAGATTATTAAAACGTAAATTCGATCACTAACATGATCTGCTTGTGAAATAATAATGAAAGTATCATATTTCCAAAGCTTCTTACTCGAATGGATAAATGTTACTCCAAACTCATCGATGGTGACACCTTGGCCAATAATCGGGTTTTACCAATTACATAAAGACCACACATATCATGCCGAGCTTCCCCACATACTTCACTTCCATTGTTTCTTTGAGAACCTCATAGTACACAACTTCACTAGAAGCATAAAACACTGTGAGTTGCGGTTGTCCTAGCAGAGCCATCTTTATGCACTTTAAACGCATATCCCTTTTTCAATATCTTGGATAAGACTTTGTGTTATAGTGGGGGCCGTTGACTATGTCTATCAACCAATGATCGAGTGTGCGTCCGTTTCTAACTTCATTTTTCACCTGAAAAATGTAACACGCAAGAGTTAATAAAATACCCAATTTATCGTGTTGGGTAACATTTGTAAAAAAAATCTTACAGAAAACCTAGTGCGAAAACGAGCGGTGTATGTGAAGGAATTTCTAGCTGTTCTAATCAGGATTAGCAACCCTAGTCTGAATTCCGAGCCTAGGATCTACAGGTTCATGTAATTGAATCTATCAGATCTAGTGATTACCTGGTGATTAGCAGCGAAAGTTATTTGCAAGTAATCAAGATCTAGAGCGCCTCAGATGCTGCGCCTCTACTGGTATCCACACGCACACGAACTGAACAGGAAGGGATGCTAGTGCCTTATGAGATCGAATCTCCAGAGAGGTTTGTTTTCTGTTTCTGGTGGCTGTGAATTAGGTTAGAAACGAGTTTAGGTCGACCATATATCTTATATATGTCGACTTAAACCGCCCCGGGATTAACTAATGATTAAACCAATTTAATCTGTCAATCCGCGAGTCGTGTCGACCGACACACTCTATGTGTCGATCGACACGGCCAATCTATGTCGACCGACACTCTTAGTGTGTCGATCGACATCGCCCAGAAATGTCGATATTGAATGCATATCAAATATGCATTCATCCGATCATTACATTAATGATCATCCTCTCATGCAATGTCCAATTTGCTTAGGTGTATATAACACTAGCAATGAGTTCTCAACTCATTGATCATAAGTGGCTTCTAGCAAAGCGTTATGACTACCTAGTGTCATATGATTGTCTCATCTCGACAACACGACTTTCTCTCAGAGTAAGTACAAATAGATTTCAGGACATTCCCAACAATCTCCCACTTGTACTGGAATCGTCTATTCCATTTAATCCCTTTGTATCCATATCTCAATCTAGCATAAGGCAAGAACTGTGTCATCCTTATTAAGCTAGATCACGTTTATCGAATCCCGATTTATACTGATGAAAAACAAACAACTGACAATCAGTTCGTTTGAGCGCGGCCACGCATTTCCAGTATAAAATCTTCGATAGGCCCCGAGATATTTAACTCCTGTTATATATGAGGTACAAATTCCATCTTGTTCCATCCATGTCTCTTTTATACTTCATGATACGCCTAATCAGTGTCTTTATGATCACCAGTTACGGCTGACGTTTGACAAAGTCAAGACGAACCAATCCATATAAGAGAGGACATGATGAACTCAGGTCTAAGGACTATACTCTTTAGTCGTAATGAGAAACTCTTATGACACTCATATAACATCTTGTAGAGTTCTCATTAACGGGTCAAGTCCGATCATGTGTTCTCTAACACATATCTATGTGAATGACTTTAATACACTTATTAATGACTCCATGAAACATGGTCATCAGTCACCTCACATACTAGTCTCACGTGCTTGTTAATGTCCCACGTTAACAACCTCGACCAGGGACCATTATAATTTATGTCATTTATTGCTTATAGGGTTTCATGATCAAGACACATACTTGATGGCCTATAAAATGTCATAAATTACTTTGGGACAATATATATATATATATATATATATATATATATATATATTTAATTAACACAATTAAATAATGCTGAAACAATTTCATTAAAATAACATAACTATTATGTCTTTGTGAACATCATGTCATAACTAAAACAAATACAACTCCCACTGAAATCAAGATCATATCTTAAGAAATCTAATGCCTACAGCAGTTGTATGAAACTCATGCTTAGGCCTTGGGAGGGGCTTGGTCAGCGGATCAGCAACATTCTCATCCGTCGGGACTCTGCTGATCTTCACATCTCCTCTATTCACAATATCACGGATAAGGTGATATCGCCTTTCTATGTGTTTGGATTTCTGGTGTGATCTAGGTTCCTTTGCTTGCGCAATGGCTCCATTGTTGTCACAATACAAAGCCACTGGCTCAGAAATGCTAGGAATCACACCAAGTTCAGTGATGAACTTCTTGATCTAAACAACCTCCTTTGCCGCTTCAGAAGCAGCGAGGTACTCAGCTTCAGTTGTGGAATCTGCTACAGTGTCCTGCTTGGAACTCTTCCAGCTTACTGCACCGCCATTCAGGCAGAAGATGTAACCAGATTGCGATCGGAAATCATCTTGGTCTGTCTGAAAACTTGCGTCTGTGTAACCACTTACTACCAGCTCATCACTTCCTCCATACACCAAGAATTTATCCTTAGTATTTCTCAAATACTTCAGAATATTCTTGACTGTTGTCCAGTGACTTTCACCTGGATCCGATTGGTATCTACTCGTCATGCTTAAAGCACAAGCAACATCTGGACGAGTACAGAGCATGGCATACATGATGGATCCCAACGCCGAGGCATAGGGAATCCGACTCATGCGATCTCGCTCAGCAGGTGTCTCAGGACACTGCTTCTTGCTGAGACTTATGCCATAAGACATTGGTATGAAGCCCTTCTTGGAATCTTGCATTCTGAATCTGTGTAAGACTTTATCGATATAAGTGTCTTGACATAGTCCAATTAACTTGTTTAATCTATCTCTATAGATTCTTATTCCAAGAATATACGCGGCTTCTCCCATGTCTTTCATTGAAAAACAACTTCCGAGCCAAGTCTTAACAGACTGTAACAACGGAACGTCATTTCCCAGAAGAAGTATGTCATCTACATACAACACGAGAAATGCAACTGCGCTCCCACTAGTATTCTTGTACACACATGGTTCTTCTTCGCTTCTGATGAAATCAAACTTTTTTGACTGCTTCATCAAAACGAAGATTCCAACTCCGAGATGCTTGCTTCAATCCATAAATGGATCGATGAAGTTTGCATACTTTCCTAGCTGCATTTGGGTCGATGAAACCTTCGGGTTGTGTCATGTACACATCCTCTTCCAGAATTCCATTAAGGAAAGCTGTTTTCATGTCCATCTGCCAGATCTCATAATCATAATGAGCAGCTGTTGCTAGGAGAATCCGAATGGATTTAAGCATGGCGACAGGTGAGTAGGTTTCTTCATAGTCAATACCATGAATTTGTTTGAAACCTTTTGCCACTAGCCTTGCTTTATATATCTGAATATTTCCATCCACATCAATTTTCTTCTTGAAAATCCATTTACACTCAATGGGTCTTGCACCATCGGGTAAATCAACCAAAGTCCATACTTGGTTCTGTGACATGGATCCCATTTCGGATTCAGCGACTTTCAGCCACTTTGCGGAGTCAGGGCTCATCATTGCTTCTTCGAAATTTGCTGGCTCGTCACTGTCGATGATTAACAAATCATGACAATTGGTTACGAGAAATCCATATCTCTCGGGTTCGTGACGGATCCTTTCGGATCGGCGAATTTCAGGCTCCACAGGCGTTGGGTCTACAACTCTTTGTAGATCCAACTGTTGCTCTTCCTACGGGTTGAACATTTTTCTGCGGTTCTCGAACTTCTTCGAGTTGTACTTTACTCCCACTGTTTCTCTTGGAAAGAAACTCTCTCTCAAGAAAAACACAGTTCCGAGCAACAAACACTTTGTTCTCGGATTGGTTGTAAAAGTAGTATGCCTTGGTTTCCTTAGGATAACCAACGAAGTAGCATTTATCAGATTTGGGTTCGAGCTTATCTGTAATTAGTCGCTTGACATAAGCTTCGCAACCCCAAATCTTCAGGAAAGACAAACTCGGAACATTTCCTGTCCACATCTCATGTGGTGTCTTTGCAACTGATTTTGACGGAACCCTATTAAGTGTAAACGCAGACGTTTCTAGAGCGTATCCCCAAAAGGATAATGGAAGAGTTGAGAGACTCATCATTGATCGAACCATATCTAATAAAGTCCGATTCCTCCTCTCAGACACGCCATTCCATTGTGGTGTTCCAGGAGGAGTGAGTTGTGAAACAATTCCACAATCTCTCAAATGATCACTGAATTCTTGGCTTAAGTATTCTCCTCCACGATCTGATCGAAGAGCCTTAATACTTTTGCCAAGTTGATTCTGTACTTCATTTTGGAATTCTTTGAACCTTTCAAAAGATTCCGACTTATGTCTCATTAAATAGACATAGCCATACCTGCTGAAATCATCAGTGAAGGTAATGAAGTATCGAAAATTTCCTCTGGCACTTGTGCTCATTGGGCCGCATACATCTGTATGTATAAGGCCCAATAGGTCACTGGCCCTTTCATTGATTTTGTTGAAAGGGGCCTTAGTCATTTTGCCCAGTAAACAAGATTCACATTTCTCACATGATTCATAATCAAATGAGCCCAAAAGCCCATCACTATGGAGCTTTTGAATCCGTTTCTCGTTTATGTGGCCCAAACGACAATGCCATGGAAAAGTCTGATTCGTGTCATTTGATTTGAATCTCTTGGTATTAATGTTATAGATTGGTGTAGTTTGGTTTAAAACATAAAGCCCATTCTCTAATGGGCTGCAACCATAAAATATATCATTGTAATCAAAAGAACAACATTTATTCTTAATTGAAAACTGATATCCTTCCACATCCAAAATAGGAATGGAAATAATATTTCTGCTTATAGCAGGTACATAGTAGCAATTATTAAGCTTTAAAACCAAACCAGAAGGTAAAGACAAGTTATATGTTCCTACGGCTAATGCAGCAACTCTTGCTCCATTCCCCACGCGCAGGTCCACTTGTCCCCTTTCCAACTTCCTACTGTTGCTTAGGCCCTGCATATTTGTACAAATATGAGCACCACAGCCGGTATCCAATACCCAAGAAGTAGAACCAGAGGTAGTAACATTTACTTCTATAACATAAATACCTGAAGATGAAGTCTCGAAAGTCTTCTTCTTCTTCTTCTTCTCTTCCAAGAATTTATTGCAATTTCTCTTCCAATGCCCAGGCTCTTTACAGTAATGGCACTTATCAGTCTCAGATGGGCCCGGCTTGGGCTTAGGTGCTGGCGCCGGCGTGTCCTGGTTCTCAACCGGGACTGCCTTGCCCTTTCCCTTACCTTTGCCAAGTTTCTTAAACTTCTTACCCCCTTGTACCATAAGTACATTAGGAGTGCCCTTCTTGATATTTGGCTCAGCTGTCTTGAGCATGCCATGCAGCTCAGTCAATGTCTTTGTCAGGTTATTCATGTTATAGTTCATAACAAACTGATCATAACTTGACGGCAGTGACTGCAGAATGATGTCAGTAGCCAACTCTAGGCTAATGGGACAATCCAGCCTCCCCAGGTTATCAATATAACCCATCATCTTAATGACATGAGGACTGACTGGACTGTCCTTTGGTAGCTTGCATTCAATGAGAGATTTAACCGTCTGGTATCTCTCAGTTCGTGCTTGCTCCTGAAACATACTTTTCAGGCTAGTAATCATCTCCACTGGCGACTCCACGTTCTCGTATTGCTTCTGCAAGTCCGAGTTCATGGTAGCCAACATGAGACAATTCACATCGACCACATCATTGGAATGCTTGTCCCAAGCACTCCTTTCTGCATGTGCAGCATTGGATCTCGGTTTTTCAGGGAGAACATTTTCAAGGACATAGTCCCGCTTCTCCTGCTTGAGAACAATTCTCAAGTTCCGATACCATTCGAGAAAATTCGATCCATTTAACTTGTCCTTCTCAAGGACGGATCGCAGGGAGAAAGAATTATTATGAGTAGTAGTCATAGCTGAGAACATAGAAAAAGAAAAAGTTTAGTTATGATGTTCAAGAAATGAGAAATCTTAACTTTTAAGAAAACTCGCATTATATTCAATCAATGCTTCCTCAGATGAATATAATGATCCAAGATCCATATTTTACTAAATTCAAGTGAGCCACTGGCTATCACTCAACTTTAGCTATTTAGGTAAGCAATAACCTTGCTAGTTATATCCAATATAACTCTTGGTTGTGGATCGACATCTTATGTCTAATCCACCTGATGTCTTTGGGCCCAAAACGATTTTGATGGCCCAGTCAAGTAAATCAATCTCTTCAGTCACGTAATTGTCGATGTCTTGCACTGCAAGTCCATCAACACGATTACCTCTGCCTTACTCATGAAATTGTGGACATCTTGCACTGCAAGTCTATCACACAACTAAATGGGTCTTGACAGTTGACAAGATTGGAAAGACATCAAGTATCACTTGATATTTGGTTGAGGAACGGAAACATTTAAAACGTTCAGTTTTACTATGTTTTAATTCTTATAATTAATTGATTTATCATGCTTTGGTTCTGTGATTGCAGGTTCCAAAACCCAATCATCGAATCAGATGTCGACCGACACTACTATAGTGTCGATCGATACAGAATAACCAAAAGCAATCCGCGATAACCGATCAATCCAATTGATCCGGTTTCGAATACCGGTCGGTGTCGATCGATGCTACACTAGCATCGGTCGATACCAACCTAATCAAACCAATCGCAATTCAAACCATTTAACCAAGCTCGATAACCAGTCCAATCCAATTGAACCGGTTCATCAATCTCGCGAGGTTTGTGTCGACCGATACAACTCTTGTGTCGATCGACACTAGGCGAAAAGTTTTTTTCGGGTTATCCTTCTGTGTCGACCGATACCCACTTGGTGTCGATCGACACAGGGTGATAATCCCTAATCGTTTTTCAAGTTAAAACCCTAAAACTAGATTTTAATCAAAAACGAATTTCAGCATGCTTGTATCAACAATACAGAGATCCAGATTCAACTAATCTAATCAACATGCCACAGATTCAATGGAACCCTAAAGCTCTGATACCACTGAAGGAATTTCTAGCAGTTCTAATCAGGATTAGCAACCCTAGTCTGAATTCCGAGCCTAGGATCTACAGGTTCATGTAATTGAATATATCAGATCTAGTGATTACCTGGTGATTAGCAGCGGAAGTTATTTGCAAGTAATCAAGATCTAGAGCGCCTCAGATGCTGCGCCTCTACTGGTATCCACACGCACACGAACTGAACAGGAAGGGATGCTAGTGCCTTATGAGATCGAATCTCCAGAGAGGTTTGTTTTCTGTTTCTGGTGGCTGTGAATTAGGTTAGAAACGAGTTTAGGTCGACCATATATCTTATATATGTCGACTTAAACCGCCCCGGGATTAACTAATGATTAACCAATTTAATCCGTCAATCCGCGAGTCGTGTCGACCGACACACTCTATGTGTCGATCGACACGGCCAATCTATGTCGACCGACACTCTTAGTGTGTCGATCGACATCGCCCAGAAATGTCGATATTGAATGCATATCAAATATGCATTCATCCGATCATTACATTAATGATCATCCTCTCATGCAATGTCCAGTTTTCTTAGGTGTGTGACCCTGTAGGTGTTGGGAATGTCCTGAAATCTACTGTACTATCTCTAGAAAGTATGATAAGTGTCGAGATCAGACATAAGTCATAAATACTGGGTGATCATGATGACTTGCTAGAGCCCGCTCATGATCTATAAGTTTAGGACTTATTACCAGTATTGTATGATCCCTAAGGGTCACACACCATAGCTAACGGGAAAGTTAACAAGGAAATAATACGGTAAGATGCAAGGCATTTACTGTATTTGTACAGAGAATTGGGCCAGACAAAATACAGTTTTTGTCTGATTTGGGTCTTGGGCCCAAAAGCCTAATAAGCCATTAGTTTAATTACTTGGGCTTATATATGAGAGGAAGGGGCGCAATCTAGGGCAGGCTCCTGCGATTTTTACAGACCCAGCCGTCCTCCTCTCTCTCTGTTGAGTCCAACTTGGTCTAGCAGCCTGATCCAGTAGCTTGTAAGCGTGTGGATACCTAGGAGGAGCCGGTTATCATCAGCTCTCTGTGATCTCTTCATTCCTTTGATCAATCCGCTGCAATCACAAGGTAATGATTCTGATCTGTTTATGATTCAACTGCAAATCACCTAGATCCTAGTTGATTATGTGCTAGGTTGTAATCTGATGAATTAAACCATGAACACACATAATCCAACAGTGGTATCAGAGCCTAGGTCGTTAGGTTTTTGTTGTTTGGATCATATTAGGTTGCTTTAATGTTTGTGGAATCGATTTTTTGGATGAAAATTGATTAAAAACTTTAAAAACCTAAAAGAGAAATCGCGATTGAAACCCATCGGTATGCGCTTTAGCCGAGATGATCATGCTTCGGTGCGTTGATCAATCCGATCTCGTGAACTGATCATGGATCAACCGGCTTGGACGCGAGCATCGATTGACGAGGGAGCGTGGGCATCGATCGCGGATCGATCGGCTTCTCGCTGTCCCGATGACCCGATCAGCTTCTCGTCGTCGTCCCGCATGCGCCTGTCCTGATCGCATTGCGCGAGGTCCCGAACGCGAGCTTGGCTCGTCTTCTCGATCCGGCGATGCGTGATCCGGCTGGCGAGGCAAACGTTCCGCGAGTAGCCATTCGGTTAAGCCGAGCCTCGCGGTTCGTCCCACCTAACCCGAGACGCGAACCGATCGTGCCATTGGGCCATTGCGGTTCGTCGTTGGTTTTGCCTTATCCCGCAAGTTAGGTCAAAATTGGCTAAAACACAAGGTGTTTCTTCCCGGTTTTGGACTTAACCGAACCGATCCAATTTAATTGGTGGTTCAAGCGGTTAACCCAAATCGCGGTTTGCTGGAAATTATTTAATACAATTGGTATTATTTAATTTCTGGTTAAACCGGATTTAAATTCAAAATTGAATTTTAACCTAAACCGAAGGCTGGTCTAAGTTTGATTTGGTTGGACCAAATAATTTAGAGCTGGTCTGGTTTAGTAAATAACCAGTTGGATTTAGTAGTTAATTTGGTCTTGGACCAGAATTAATGAACCGACTCGGTTATGTCAAATTATTGGGCCAATTGGAATTCTGTGGTCTTGGGCCAAGAATTGGGCCTATAATTTGTGACCCAACCGAAATCTTTAATATAACATTAAATTAAAAGTTTCTTTGATTAGAAGTTTCTAATTTTGGCATGTTAAGAAATTTCTAAATTTAGTAAGTTTCTGAATTTAGAAAGTTTCTAAAATAAGTAGGTTTCCTAAAATAGAAAGTTTCCATATTTAGTAAGTTACCTGAATTGGAAAGTTTCCCAAAATAGTAATCTTCTATTTTGGAAAGAAAACCTAAAATCCTCAAAACCAATATCAAGTTTGATGTCTTGCCCAATCTTGTCAGCTACTTAACGCGTATTCAATTACAGATATGGCTTACAATGTGAGGTGTCTGTTTTTGCGTAAGTAAAGTAGTATATAGTCACTAATTTCATTGGGAGTCCCAGACTTTAGTGATTATTTGGCTGAAAGAGATTGGTTTCCTTGACTGGGCCATCGGGAGTCCCGGGCCTTGAGACATCTGGTGAATTGGGCCTTGGGCCCAATCCACAACCGAGAGTTATATGGATATAACTAGCTGTGTGTATGCTTACCAAGTAAAGCTAATTCTGGGTGACGGCCAGTGGCCCACTTTGGTTTTAGTCGAACATAGGTCTCGGAATCATTGCATTCTTATGAGGTTAAACAAAGAAATTTTGAATGCAATGCGAGTTTTCTTATAAGTTATTAAGATTACTCTTTTATGAACTAAATAACTAAAACTCTATTTATCTCTAAATTTCAGTTATGACTAGCTCAAACAATCAAAACACTTTCTCGATCCGGTATGTCCTTGAAATGGACAAACTGAACGGATCAAATTTCTTGACTTGGTCGCGGAACCTGAGGCTAGTCCTCAGGCAGGAGAGAAAGGACTATGTCCTTGAGAGAGCTCTCCCCGAGAGGATCGGGTCCAATGCCTCTCATGCAGTATATGATGCTTGGAATAAGCCTTATAATGATGCGGTAGATGTGTGTGGTCTGATATTGGCTACCATGGACTCAGATTTGCTGAAGCAATATGAGAACATGGAGTCGCCAATAGAGATGATCAGCAGCCTGAAATTGAAATTTCAGGAGCAGGTAAGAGTGGAGAGATACCAGTTGGTTAAGTCTCTCACAAACTGCAAGCTACCAAATGATCATCCAGTGAGTCCTCATGTCAGTAAAATGATGGGTTACATTGATAACCTGAGGAAACTGGATTATCCAGTTAGCCAAGAATTGGCAAATGAGATCATTCTGCAGTCACTGCCGTCAAGCTATGATAAGTTCAAAAGGAACTATATCAAGAAAGGCTTAACGAAAACGCTGACTGAACTGCATGATATGCTCAAGACAGTTGAGCCAAACGTGAAGAGTACCCTGTATAATCTCATAATGGAGAAGGGTAGGTTTACTAAACCTAATGCTGACAAGGGTGAAGACAAAGTTGTCCAGATTTTGAATCATGGCAAGCGTGTGTCTTCTGAGCCCGAGTCAGATACATCTTACATTGGTAAGTGCAGCTACTGTAAAGAGACTGGGCATTGGAAGAGAGATTGCATTAAATTCATGGAAGATTATGAGGAGTTGAAGTTGATGTATGAGACTACTTCCTCAGGTATTCATGTTATTACTTCAAGTTCTACCTTATAGGTATTGGATACTGGTTGTGGCACTGATATTTGTTATAATATGCAGAGCCTAAGCAACAGTAGAACGTTGAAGGAAGGGCAAGTGGAACTGCATGTCTGGAAGGAGCTATGGATGCTGCCTCAGCCGTAGGGTTTTCACTCGTAGATGCCTTTGAGGCTTGGTTTTGTATTAAGTAATTGCTACAATGTACCTGCTTTAAGCAGAGTTGTCTTTCATTTTCTTGTAAGAATTTGAATGTTTTTCATTTTGATAAAAGACAAGTTTTGTTCTTTTGATCTCAATGAAATATTGATTGTAGCACCCTATTCAAGGAATGGGTTTTATATCTTAAACCAAAGAGTGCCTAAAAGTAACATAAATACCGAATTGGTTTAAATCTGATGAATTAAACCTGATTTTTCTTGGCGTAAATGTTTTGGTCACATAGAGTGAGTCGGATTCAGAAATCCCATAGTTATAGACTTTTGGGCTCATTTGATCGGATATCTTATGAGACTTGAATTCTGCTTACTGGACCAAAAGACAAAGGGCCCATCTTAGCCGAGCTAGAGAAAGGCCCAAATGCTTATTGGACCTTGAACATACTCATGTATGTGGCCCGATGAGCAGTAATGCCAGAGAAAATTTCATGTACTTCATTATATTTACTGATTACTTCAGTGAGTATGATTGTGTTCATTTGATGAGACACGAGTCGGAATTCTTTGAAATGGTCGAAAGAGTTCCAGAATGAGGTATAGAATCTGAGTGACAGAAGTATTGAGACTCTGGATTAGATCACGAGTGAGAATACTTAAGTCATTGATGGTGTGATCATCTGAATGAGTGTGAAGTCGTTTCACAGCTCATTTCTCCTGAAAACCTGGAGGTGTTTCTGTGAGAAAGAATCAGATCTTATCAGAAATGATTAAAGATGAGTCACACGAATCTTCCATGATATTCTTTAAGAATAACGCTCTAGAAATATCTAAGTTTACGCTGAAATAGTTCCACTAATATCAGTTGAAAGACACCACATAGATGTGGACTGGAAATGATCCAAATTCGTCTTTACTGAGTATTTGTAGTTGTGCTACTTCGCTGGTTGTCCTAGGGAAACCAAGGCTTGTTACTTTTTACGTCCATTCCGAAAACGAAGTTAGGTTGTTCGGAATTATGTTTTCTAAAAGGAAAGTTACTTTCCAAGAAGAACAGTGGGAGTAAAAGTATAACTCGAAGAAATTCGAGAAATACAGGAGGCTGCTCAACCTGTTGAGGGAGAACAGCGGATGGATTTACAGATTTCTGTAGAATCTACACCTGTAGAGCCTGAAGTTCGCAGATCTGAATGAATCCGTCACTAATCCGAGAGTGATTTCTCGTGATTAGTTGCCATGATCTGATGATCATTGAAAGTGACGAACCTGCGAAATTCACAGAAGCGAGAGTGAGCCCGGACTCCGAAAAAATTATACTGTATGTAAGTTAGCTTCATCGATCCATTCATGGATGGAAGCAAACATATCGGAGTTGGAATCTTCGTTCTGTTGAAGTAGTCAAGGTTTTGACTTGAACAGGAACGAAGTAGAACTGTGCGTTTACTAATAGATAAGTGGGAGCGATGTTGCGTTTCTCATAGTGTATGTCGATGACATACTGATTCTCGGAAATAACGTTCCAATGCTGCAGTCGATAAAGGACTGGCTTGGGAGTTGGTTTTATGATTGACATGGGTAAAGCCACGTATGTTCTTGGATTTTGGATCTAAAGATAGAGATCCAAAAGAGCTGATAGGACAAAGTCAGGATTCTTATATTGACAAAGTCCTGCACGTTTTCAGCATTCCAAGAAGGGATTTATGCCAATGTCACATGGCATTACGTTAAGCAAGATACAGTGTCCTACGATATCTGCTGAGCTTGAATGCATGGATGAGATTCCATATGCGTCGGCAATTGGATCTATCATGTATGCCATGACACATACTTGTTTTGATGTTGCTTCAATGTTAAGCAAGACAAGTAAGGACCAGTTAAATCCAGCAAAGAATCAATGGATAGACGTAATGAATATCCTCAAGTATTTGGAAAATACTTAGGATAAGTTCTTGATTTACGGAGAAAGTGAGGTGCTACAAGTCGGTAGAGTCTGAAAGGCAAGTTTCCAACAGACAAAGATGATTTCCGGTCACAGTCCGGTTATATCTTGTGTCTGTCTGGCGGTGCAAGGCACTGTTGCTGACTCCATGACTTAAGCTGAACATTTCGCAGCTTGGTAAGCGGCGAAAGAGGTTGTTTGGATAGAAAAGTTCATCACTGAACTTGATGTGGCTAGCTGCACATCTGAGATCCAAACACATTGAGGGTAGGTGTTACCAATTCCGTGAGATAAATGACAGAGGTGTTAAGTAGATCAGCAAGTTTCAACGAATGAGAACGTTGCTAATCTATTAACGAAGCCACTCCTTAGGCCTAAGCACGAGTCGCGGACTATAGCTGTAGGATAAGTGAAATTAAGATGTAGTCTTAATTTCAGTGGGAGTTTGTAAAGGGCTTTATTTAGTTGTTTTGATTGGTTCATGTAAACATTTTTTAAATGTTAATGAAATTTTTATTTCTGGATTATTTTTAACTGTGATAAAATAATCGTTCCAAAATGATTCATGTCATTATATATGGGCCATCGAAGTACATGAGTAGACTTGATCCTGAAACCCCATATTTAACGAAATGACATAAATCATAGTGTCCATAGTCGAAGGTTGTTGAAATTGGAACACCAACAACCACTTGAGACTAGATTGTGTTGAGACTTATGACCAAGTTTCAAGGGGTCGTAGATGCGCGGCATCAAAGTCGACACATAGGTATATGTAGGGGAGCATATGACCGGACATGGCCCGCTGATGAGAACTCTACAAGATATTAATATCTGTGTCATAAGAGGTTCTCATATACGACTATAGAGTATAGTCCTTAGACCTGAGTTCGCATGCATGTGGCTTCACATGGAGTGATGCGCTTTGATCATTGTCTAACGTTGTTTCGTAAATGGGAGCTATAAGGACCTTGGTTGGGTGTATTATAAAGTGTGTAGTTCATAGTGATGGAACAAGATGGGATTTGTCCCTGCCGTTTAACGGAGGTAATATCTCTAGGCCAATCGGAGACTTGATAGCTGGTAAGAGAGTGGCCACTCCCAAACGGACTTGCCCAAGTCGTTTGCATTTTCAGTATCAAATCTGGTCCGATGAACATGGTCTGGCTATATAAGGATGACACGCATCTTGCCTTATGCCAGATCGAGATATTGAGACAAAAGGATTAGGGAATGTAGGATTCCAGTACAAGTGGGAGATTGTTGGGAATGTCCTGAAATCTACTGTACTATCTCTAGAAAGTATGATAAGTGTCGAGATCAGAAATAAGTCATAAATACTGGGTGATCATGATGACTTGCTAGAGCCCGCTCATGATCTATAAGTTTAGGACTTATTACCAGTATTGTATGATCCCTAAGGGTCATACACCATAGCTAACGGGAAAGTTAACAAGGAAATAATACGGTAAGATGCAAGGCATTTACTGTATTTGTATAGAGAATTGGGCCAGACAAAATACAGTTTTTGTCTGATTTGGGTCTTGGGCCCAAAAGCCTAATAAGCCATTAGTTTAATTACTTGGGCTTATATATGAGAGGAAGGGGCGCAGTCTAGGGCAGGCTCCTGCGATTTTTACAGACCCAACCGTCCTCCTCTCTCTCTGTTGATTCCAACTTGGTCTAGCAGCCTGATCCAGTAGCTTGTAAGCGTGTGGATACCTAGGAGGAGCCGGTTATCATCAGCTCTCTATGATCTCTTCATTCCTTTGATCAATCCGCTGCAATCATAAGGTAATGATTCTGATCTGTTTATGATTCAACTGCAAATCACCTAGATCCTAGTTGATTATGTGCTAGGTTGTAATCTGATGAATTAAACCATGAACACACATAATCCAACAGTAGGATCATATAACACTAGCAATGAGTTCTCAACTCATTGATCATAAGTGGCTTCTAGCAAAGCGTTATGACTACCTAGTGTCATATGATTGTCTCATCTCGACAACACGACTTTCTCTCAAAGTAAGTACAAATAGATTTCAGGACATTCCCAACAGTATGCCCCTAACCCAACTGTCCTAGAACCAAGCATGCTCTGATACCAACTTGAAAAACCTCATCCCGGCTTCTAAGCCTACGGAGGTTGTTCCCGTTTGGTCACTAAGTGGCCTGAACCATTCAGTCCGTTTTTAAAAGGTCTTATATGTTTACTTAGTCATATTCCAATGTTATATACTCGAATGCATGTAATAGAGACGATGCATAAACAACTAGGCAATAGATTTGGCATTCCATTAATAAAACCAGGGTATCGATGCAATCGTTAGTTTGATGTATAGGCTAGTGTATTGTTCGATCTTATTCTAACCAGACTATTCCACCACCCGTCCAACTAAGCCTTTGTCTTGCGTGCCTAAGCATGGTCATTATTGCAATCAACCTCAGATCCTGCATACACAAATACATAAGTAATCTAAAAAATATTTAGATACATAACCAACATCCTAACAATCATTCTATATGCTTTCTTAATTCCCTTAACTAGTTTGATAAGACTCGAATTAGGCCCAACTTGACCATAATTGAGTATTGACTGAGATCGCTACCCGACCCTAGCCCACAGATGAACGATAGCCGAATACGGCACCAACCGTACCATGTCCCGCGATCGGTATCAATGATGAAAAACCCAATATCTAAGACTTAACCATAAATGGACCGGTCCGTGGTTGGCGACTGTCATAACCGTCGATATGACCTTTACTAGCCTATTAGACGGTTTCCACTCGCAACCCAGCCCACTCGACAAGTCCGCGCACGATCGCGCCCCACTCGTAATCGTGATCCCAACCGTCCGTGCGGTTATGGTGGTTTGTCCGGACATGGGTTTTAGACTTTAGGGAAACAAGACTAACAATAGAGCGCAAGTACATGTGAATATAACGGAGAGAGGGCGAGAGTTCCACTACAAGAAATTTGTACATTGTTAGCACACTATAAGTGCCATAATAGGTAATAGGTAGTGTTTCTATAAACGCTAGGACATGAGGAGCTATCTTAGGGTCGTCCTATATTATAGCGTTTATTTCGCTTGCTATGGTATGTTCTATATATGATAGCGATATCTTTGGAATGCTGTAATTGAATATTTATGATAATAGCATTTATTATTGGTGCTATTATAATTTTATATATAGCTCATTCTGAACGCTATTATGTATTTTAATATAACACTTTTTATACGCTATTCTTGGTAGTGTTGTAGCTTTGTATATAAGCTGTCATAGTTTTGGTAGCAGTCTTATAAATGCTATGTATATTGTTCTAATGGCACTAATATTTCTTGACCTGAATCTTTTTATGCTATTAGAAAATGTTTTCCAGAAACATGATTAATTAAAAAGAATACATTTCAACACAAGTCTCATACAACCAAGGTACCCATAATACATAGTATTTTGTCCAAAGCCAACCAAACTTAGACAAAATAAAACACACATTGTCTCATTCCAAGTTGTAGAAGAACTACTTAAGAAACACTACAAGTCTAACATAAGATCACCTTGTCCTTCGGCTACGCAATGGAAGTACCAATTGCATCTTGCATACATTCGATCTCAGAAGATGGTCTCCACACCTCTGCGCTTTTCACCTTCATTATATCCAGTCAAACTCTAACTGCATTAGGTCCTAAGGTAACAAAGTGAACTTTCTGATCTTGGTTGTCTGAAGACCAACGTCCTTCAGCTACAACATGTCTCTTTGCGCTAATAGACATCAACTTGCACTTCCTATTTTCCTTTGTAGCTTCATTTTGATTGGTACGCTGCAAAGTTTACAAAACAAACCATCAAGTTACAATCAGAAGAAAAAATAACAACTAGCTTACAACTTCATACAATTTACTTAACAAATTACCTGAGATCTCCTAAGAGGAGATAATGTAAGTGGTTGATCTTTCTTTGCATTCGATTTAGGACCCTTTGCTGGAGAACTCTGCAGAGGAGACTTACTGCTTGTTGCTGGAGACTTTTTCTGAGAAGACTTAGTGTTTGATTCTGGAGAATTTTGTTGAGGACTATTGGAACCTGTTGTTGAGGACTATTGGAACCTGTTGTTGATGAGTTTGTACTTAATGCTGGAGACTTTGAACTGTATGGTTGATCAGATGCTGTAGGATCCTGCAGAGGAGACATGGTATTTGTTGCATCTCCGGATTTATCAAATACTACTCTGTTAGCAGACCATGCCACAAAAGACTTCATAGATTCCACAAGGTATGTCATTTCTGTTGTTGGCCTCCATAGGAATGTTTGAGGCGCAAGGACCTCGTCCACAAACACCTTCACTGCATTTGGTCCTAGAGGTAGACCATTCACTAGAGCTTTCGGTTCCTGTGACTGCCTCCGGCCTTCAGCAACAACTTCAGAGTTCACAGACCAGGCAAGTAGTTTGCATTTGTTTGTAGAATCTGTCCTTGGGCTCTGTCATATACACGCAAAAAAGAAATGTGATTATGTTCCAAAACCAAAAACCAAACCATTGAACTTTACGAAATGGTATGTGAAGGAAATTTACCCTAAGTGAAATGTCTTCAGTCTGTGGCCTCTCTTCTATAACAACACACTTATTGACAGGCCAAGCAATTAGTTCTCCAATAGCTTGCTCCACAGTAAACACATCTGGTGCAGGTCTCCACAGAAAGGCATCTAACCTGATGGGAGTTTCTACTAACACTTTAACATCAAGAGGGCCCAAAGGGATGTCATTAACAAAGTCTTCTGGATCCGCAGATAGAATGCGTCCCTCAGCAACATTATCATCAGTCCCATACCAGTCAACCAGAATACACTTAGGTTGTGATCTATTGTTAACACTCTACAAATGTAATTAGAAAAAAATGTGTAAGAATATGGCATTGGGATATGAATAATAGACAAGTTTTATAATATAATGTACTTACTCTTGCAGCAGCTGAGTTTTCACCGATATCAGGAGCTTGATTCTGAAACATAAAAAAAAAAGTTAAAACGAATTTAAAAATATGAAGATAAATGAAATAAGTCCCAAGTTTTTTAAGTTTTCACCTGTTTTTTAAGTCTGGCAAGTTCATCTTGCAACTGATTTATGTTTTGTTGCATTTGTCTTTGATTCTCTTGCATATCATCCATAATCTTCCTCTTCATTTGAAAGCACGCTAGTTTGGTCATGCTCATGCTTTTACCCATTGCCCTCAGCCGACCCGGATTAGCAGGTCCCATCAGTTTGGAAAGAAAATCCACCTTTGGATTTTTGGAAGCAGATGTATCATCACTATCAACCAACTCAGCTGCCTTTCTCTGCAAACCAATGAAAACCATATCAAATTCCTAATCTACAATCAAACCAATTAATAATGATTTTTTAGCAAAAATTCGAACTTACAAACTTCTCAGCAACATTTGTGTTGACTGGTGTACCATCCTTTTTTGTTCTTGACTTGACCCAGACCTTTAGTCTAGTCACTTCAGATGGTTCTCCACATTCACGTTTCTATGAGAAAAATACACATCATTCAGATAAGCTAGTATTCTACACAAAATGTACTAAACAGAACAAAGTAGATGCATTATACCATATCTTCAGCTAATCTGACCATTCCTTTACGGCTACAAGTATGAGGAATTTGCTTGCTCCTCCTTTCCTTGTATTGATCATTCACAACCTAACAGAAGAATCATTAAAATACCAATATCAAAACCATAACTAATCACTCAAAAAACCAATTAATACCTTAAAGGCTGAGCTTGTTTTGTTTTTGACAAATTTGCGACATTCTGTTGGTTCAACATTCTTTGGTCGCAGATTCATTCTCTGTTGGTTAGTACTAGCATAGTTCTTAAGCTGGGTTACTAGTCTCGACTTTGATGCCCTCCATAGACATCCCAACTGCTTAAGGACAGCATTCTTCGGGTACTCTTCATCAAGTTCGAACCGTGCCTGCATTCATTTACCAAGAAACAATATTACTATATAAATTTAAAAGTGTATAAAGAATGTTCAAATGAGTATAAGTTCACCTCGACAGGTTTCCATAGTACAGTCTTTACTTCCTCAACTGATTTTGCGCCAATCATCAATAGTGACAGGTACGTGTTCACGCACCAGGGGACCCGGGTAAGACGACAGTTTGACTGATCCTGGACCAACAGCTTCTCCCAAGTCCGTGAATTCAACCCGTTCTCAGGCATTTGGATCTTTGTCTATGTTCTTCATCCTCGTTGGTCCTCGATGTTTCTTACTCTTAGGTTGTTCTGCTTCGTGTCCTTCAGACAACTCAAGTTCACCTTGAGGACCATCCTCATCCTGCCTTTCATGAACATCCAAGTCTTCTTCAGCTTGTGCTTCCTTACCATGTTGTTCTTCCACATTATGTTCCTCACAGTTATGTTCCTCATCCAGTTCTCTTTCAGCTTATCTTCCTTCCTCATGTTGTTATTCCTCATTATGTTTCTCACTGTCTTCCTTTGGCTCCTCAGGATCCTGTGCTACTTGTGGCATGATATGACCAACAAACTCTACCTCTTCATCATGGTGTTGTTCATTCCTCTTCTTCCTTTTCCCTGCTACCTTCTTTGGTCGTCCCATATTAATCAACCTGAAACAAATAACAATAAGTATTAGTACATTATAATAGACAATCAACAACAAGAACCGAATGATATATACATGATCATTCATGTATTACACAATCAAAGCACATTCAGAACAAACATTCTTACTTATTAAAACGTTAAAACAGGGAACACACAACTGATAGGTTTCTAAGTTTTACCCTATTCTAAAATGCAAGTGAACAGCAATGTCAAAGTAGTATATAGGGTTATCGAATCCACAGGGACACTTGGTCTCAATAGAAACAGAAACGTAGAGATTAAACTAGAAATAAAGCAAGTAGTGAAGTAAATAAATTGCGTTGCAAGAAAGTAAACAGTAGCAGGAATCGGTTTTGTAAGCAATAAACTAAAGGCGTCAAGCCTAGGGTATTCTCAAGAAATCAGACAAGCAGACAAGCTAATCAGTCAGGATCAAATTAAACTCAGTTCTAGAACTCAAATCACGGAAATAGAGTTAACCAAATCTCTTTGCGAAAACTCTCTAAGCCTAAGTGCAGTAACCCAAATCTCTTTGCAATTACTAACAGATTAAACTAGCATTAAGTTCAAGTTCGATATGTTCACAATTAAACTAAGCCAAATCTCTTTGCGAATAATTTAATTGCTCAACCTAAATAGTTCAGATTCCTAAACCCCACTCTCGTGACGTATTTAGCAACCTCAGATCTAGATTCTAATTGATCAGGTTAGAACTAGCTTTAAGCATAATTTAGTTTGAAGAACATTCTAATCATGTGAATCCTAACTGAATTAAACAAGTCTAGCAAGTCATCAAACCCTAATGAGAAACCCTAAACTCAACTATGGATCTACTCAGACATGATTAATGAAAACATAATCAAAGAAATAATAGATTGCATATAAGAAATTAAATAGATAAAGGGGTTCGAAATCTTCTCCAAAATAAGTGAATACAGGAAATAGATCAGCCCCAAAAGCTCTAGAAATCTCTTAGCTCTCAGTATGAAAGCGTAACTAAATAAAACACCAAAAACTAGTATATATAGGCATAATCTCGGATGGGGCTTCTGTGTAAATACTGGAACTATCTTGGGCTTCTTTGCAAATCTTCATAACTTCATTAAACCGACGTGTACGGCCCATCTCGGTAGTGTGTCGACCGATGCACAAGGTGTGTCGGTCGATGCATGATCAATAAATCAGGCAGTGACTTCAGCTCTCGGCCAAAACGTCCCAAAAGTCCCAAAATGCTCCAAATATCTCCAATTAGCTCCAAACTTGATTAAACCTGTAAAAGACTCTAAACGAATACAAAAGACACTAAAAACACATCTATATCATGGTCTAAACTGGGTAAAAACCATGATATATCAACTCCCCCACACTTAGCCTTTGCTTGCCCTCAAGCAAAACAGAGAACTAAAATGTAGTGAAGAGGTTTGAAAACTCTTCAGAAACTCATTTTGTCCTAGAAGCAGCAGCATTCAGATTCCCCTTAGTAATCCACATGAAAGAATCAATCTACAGACATCAAGACCAACATATACTTCCCCCACACTTAGCAATTGTCCTAAGTAAACTCCACAATCACATTCAAGCATTCAAATTCTCCCTACTGACTTCTGCAAGTATTAAAGTGCGGTCTCACCTAAGGAGTATCGATCAAAGGGCACATGGGTTCTTACTTTGCCAGCTCTAGACCACCATACTATCTTTCTCTAGTCCCTTTCTTCTCTTTCCCTTCTTTAACAACTGATTTTTCCCCACTGGGTATCATTTTATTTTTTTTATCAGTGTTCTTCCCGTTATG
The DNA here is from genome assembly GCA_030180135.1 of Orychophragmus violaceus. Lineage (NCBI taxonomy): Eukaryota > Viridiplantae > Streptophyta > Magnoliopsida > Brassicales > Brassicaceae > Orychophragmus > Orychophragmus violaceus. The sequence continues at coordinate 10,951,067 of CM058236.1, forward strand.
GGGTGTACTTTGGACACATTCCATGGATACACAGGATATGAGAGTTTTAGCTACCATTCCCATGACCACTTCGGAGTTACTAACTCATCCTCAGTTTATTATCTTTTTTTTTTTACTTTATGGAAGGGGAGAAGGGAACTAGATAGGACAGGTTTACAAGCTGTGTCAGAACTAGCAAAGGAACCCGACACAAAGTATACCAAGCCCTTAGGTGAGAAAATCTAAGTCAGTATTAGGGGTGAAGTCAGTAAAAGGATCCTCTGATACCTGAAGTGATGTGGGTGTCCTCAGTAGGTTGATCCGTGATGGGGTTTTCTAATAGTCATAGATTAATCTGCAGCTTCATCTCAATGGTCACTTAAGTTCCTGCAAATGCTGCTAATCTTCTCAAAAAATCATTGTTTCCTACTTAAACAAATTTTGACTCGAAAAACAAAATTTTTTTTTTTTTTTTTTTTAAATTTAACTGACTCTTAAGAAAACAAAAGAAAGTAATTAGTAGAACCTCCCCCACACTTAAGACACACTGTCCCCAGTAGTGTCAAGCAAGGGATTGGTTAAAAGAAAGAAAACAAAAATTAGTGAATTGAATGGTTAGTTCTCTCGGGTTTTACCTCTGTCGCAGTCAGGCATCGATCGTTGCACTAGGTGCACCGACCGTTGATGTGCGATTTTCGTTGGGGATCGATCGTTGCTCAGGACCGCAACGATCGCTGCAATGCGATTCTTTCGTATTGTGACGATCGACACAATGGTGTGTCGATCGACGCACTGCGTTTTTCACGAACAGTCAGCAAGTTAGCAGGTTAATCCGTCGGTTTATGTCAATTTTCAATCCTGCAAGCTGAAAACACTAGAAACAGAGTAAAACTGAAACAACAAATGTATCAAATCATGCCAAACCATCCAAACACAATAGAATCCTAAGAAAATAAGAAAAGAGAAAGAAAAATGCAAGAAAAGATAAAAAGGTCAGAATACAGAACCGAATGTCTGAAAATGGAGACTACGCTCACTCGCTCTCATCATCTATACCGGCATAAGGATTAGCACCGGGGTCTTCTGGAGATCGCTGTCGACGACGTTGGTCAGGTACGGGCTCATGGACCTGTGGTGGCCTCCTACAGCTGAAAGTGCGCATGAAGTTCCAAACAACTCGAAACATACCATCTGATCTCTCTCTCCACTCGGCCTCAGAATATGCACCGTAAGGCATCATAGGCTCGGGAAAAGGACCCACATCGTCGACTAGGGCGGGCGCTGGCGCAGGAGTAGGGGCAGCAGAAGTCGAAGCTCGTGAGGAAGGCTCTCCCAGCGGATGAGCCATAGAAGGAATCCCACGCTGCGCAGACTCATGAGGCTGAAATCTCAGTGCCTCTAATGTGTCAATCTGTGTCCATCTGGCAGCAAGAAGCTCTATACCAGTCCTCCCAGTGGTCGGATCGGTGTAAACCCAAATGCGCCCCTCCTTGAGCCAAGTAGCGCTCTGCAAATGGCTCAGATCCAGGAACTCCCGGGATGTATCACGCTCTGTACCATGAAGAGGAATCCCACAGTACTCAAAAATGGGAGTAAGAAAACTCCCTACCGTCTCAGTACCAGCTCCATCGAAAGGCTTCGTCTGCCGATCAACTAAATGCTGTGCGAAGATAGCTCCCAAGTTGAGACCCGTAGTAGGATCTCTCACACCAGAACGTCTAAACTGATCTCTCAGTCCCATAAACAGCAGCTCCATCTCATATTTGCGCATCTTGTTTGCTTCGAACTTGCAAAGCAAGCTCCAGCACAAGATACGCGAGACATATCGCAGCACCGGATGTCTCATCTGCACTACAGGAGTGATCCTGGAGTTGTACCGACCACTGCCAATACACTCCCAGAACAGTCTGGCCTCATCTGCGTCCCACTCTAGTGGCATGGCAATGCGCCTCGGCCCAGTACTGAACCCGTAGATCCTGCAAAGATCAAGTAGAGGAATCCGATACCTGACTCCCCAACTCATGAATGTAAATGTCCCAATTGTAGCGCTCCGGTTGTCGGGATGCGAGTAAACTACTCTGCAAGTGGCCATCAGCTGCCTGACCAGCTCAGGGTAGAGATCATGAGGTTGCATCGGCATTGTCCCTAGACCAATGCCTCTGCACACAGCGAGCACCTGCTCATCAATCCCAAGAGTCCTGCAGGTGGAGTAGTCAGGGAACTTGGTCGGCTTGAAGATCATCCCACACCAACCACTGTAGAGAAACGAGTCATACTCGTCCCATGAACTGAGCAATGGCCGCTCTGTGAACTCGGCAGACTTGAAGAAGGTTTTAAGATCCTCCGGCCACTGTCTAGTAGTCTGAAATGGCGTGTTATATGCTCTGGGCCAAGGCAAAGCAACCGGTGGCTCATATCTCTGGTATGGTGCGGGTGGCTCTGACTCTCTGCTAAGCCACTCTGGTGGTGGAATGTGTTGTCTCGTAGCTGTAGAAGCTGTGGCTCGCCTGTTGCGGGATTGCCTTTGAGTTGCCATCTACAAAAGAAACAAAGTTCAAACAATTATAAGTTTCGGCAATTCTCTGTGAAATCGCGAAGCAACGACCGTTGCATCTAAGGCATCGATCGTTGCAAGGCGATTTCAGCTCATCGAACATTTCCCAAAATCGCAAAGCAACGACCGTTTCTCAAGAGCAACGACCGTTGCAAGGCGATTTTGCCGCAAACAAATCATCAAAATCAGTTCAAATCCAAGCCACATTGCCTCTAATCTATTCAAATCCATAACCCATCACCCTAAATCGTCCTAATTTAGCATGCATCATCAATTTTTCAGTTCCAAAAATCTCAAACCCTAAAACCCTAGAATTCAATCCGAAAATTTGAGAAATAGAAGTCCATTACCTCGGATTCTTGAGATATGAGTGATAGACAAAGGTTTAGAGTGTTGAAGTAGGAAGATTAAGCAATTGAAACAAAGAAAAATGATGAGGAAATTTGAATTTTGGGTGTGGAACCGTCGGTGTACGGAAAATCAGAAATGAGGAAGAAAAGAGAAGAGAAAGGGTTTAAGGCACTAACCTGGTCGTGGGTGCAACGACTGTTGCATAGGGGCAGCGATCGTTGCTTAGTAAACCGAAATCGATTTAGAGGTTTAAGCACGTACCTTAATTTTAGCAATTGAACCAATTGCAACGACCGTTGCTTAGAAGCAACGATCGTCACAATGCGATTACCCCTCTTCGTCGAATTCACCTTGCAACGACCGGTGCACAAGTGCATCGATCGTCACACATCTCCAGACTCGAGCTCTGTATCTGAACTTAGCAAAAACAAAAATGAAAACGTGAAATCCTAACAAAAACACCAAAAATAAGAAAGAAAATTAACTAAACCTAACAGTGGGTTGCCTCCCACTCAGCGCTTGTTTAAGGTCAATAGCTTGACCGGACGCACAAGATTTTTCAGGCTCTAAGAGGTCCTGACAGAGACTTGTTATGTCTCTGTTCAAGTCTCCTCATCCATGGTGGAGAATAGGCTGTTGCAGAATGTTTCAGTCCAAGAAAGGTGGGAGTAAAATGTGCTCCAGGGTCTAGAATCACTGTATCATCCGGCTGCCCATCATCTGCTTCCATGATTGTGAATGTCTGCCCTTCTACCAGTGGCTTCCGCAGCTTCTCCATTTCATACCGCAGCGGTTCATCTCCCAGATGGAGGTCTATTAGACTCTGTCTAACATCAATCACAGCTCCTGCTGTCGCCAAGAATGGTCTTCCAAGCAGCAATGCTTCATCAGGATCGCAGTCATATTTCAGCACAAGGAAATCTGTCGGAACTAAATAGTTTCCAACTCTCACTGGAATGTCCTTTAAGAGTCCTTCCGGAACTCGTATAGACTGATCAGCTAGGACAAGACGGGTCCCAGTAGGAGAAAAATCCAGCAATCCCAGCTGTTCCGCTACAGAATAAGGCATCATGCTTCCAGCAGCTCCTAAATCACACAGAGAGCGTCTAAAACTGTCTTCAAAGATAGAGCAATCTAGTATAAAGACTCCGGGATCAGGTAACTTCTTTGGAATCTTGTTTAGCAGAACATCACTGATATGTTGGGGAACTATAATCACCCATTCTCGCAGCTCATCATCCAAAGGCAGCATCTTGTTCAAGTACCTCTGTACACAGGGATGATAAGGTGGATCATCAGACGGTGGAAGTTCTTCCAAGTCTTCTTCTAGCTTCTTCAGCTCTTCAATCTCCTGTTTAATTACCTCAAACACCTTGGGATATTGCCTAGTTGCTTGTGCATAAATCTCCTCCTGAGTTATTTCAGATATATCGGGGAATAGGTGGGCCAGTTCTGCATCAGTCTCATTATCATCCGACAATAATGTCTTCTCCCGACCTGCATCGACCGACACAAGGTGTGTGTCGATCGTTGCAATGCGATTTTCACAATTTCCACCCGAGAGTTTTTCACTCAAATCCGAAAATTCTTCTTCATCCACCAACTCAGCTGTACTTAGCTCAAATTTCTCACCTAGATGAGATCCATCATTAATGAGTACAGACCAGGCCTTAATATGAGTATCTGTGACTCCTTTTCCCTTCATGGAACCTGAAATATGATTTACCTGAGTGTCCAGTTGCTTCATATGAGTGTTCATAGACTCAATCTTTCCATTGAGATCCCCATACATAGCATCAATTTTCTTGTTGCAGTCCACAGAAGTCTTGACTTGGCTTTCCAGCAACTGTTCCATCATTGTCTCCATCTTATTCTCGAAAGCAGTGGGTGTAGGAGGTGTCTGATAAGATGAAGATCCGTAGGTCCTCTGAGCATTCTGTCCATAAGGCTTCTGAAAATTACTGGTCTGTCCATAGCTAGATGAGTTCTGATTGCCTGTGTAGGCACTTTTCTGTCCTCCACCGGAAAATCTGTTTACAGATTGATATCCAAATCTGTTTCCTTGGAAACCAGATCCTCCGATGTAATTCACATCCTCTTCCTGAGTGGCCTCCTCAGTCTGAATTACCTCTACCTCTTGAGCAAAGTGGACAGCCTTCTTTTCACCTAGAAGAGTGCAGATTTTGTCCATCCTGGATCTCAGTTCAGCCATCTCTGAGTTATCAACACTTCCACTAGGTTTCTTCCTCCTTTCATCCATAGTCTTGCAGCTGTTGCTGCCAATTAGATTCTCAATCAACTGCTCAGCCTGTGTAGGAGTCCTGGTGTTGAAGTTGGCATTACTGGAATTGTCCAGCGCAGACTGATATGGAAGATCTATTCCTCTGAAGAAAATACCAATCAGCTGAACTTCAGTGAATCCATGGTGTGGGCAGTCACGCTGATACTGCTTAAATCTTATCCAGGCAGTCTTTAAAGGCTCCACAGCTCCTTGGGAGAAAGTGAGTATGTCCTGTCTGGACTGGTCTGAACGCGCATCATCATAGAAGTGACGCAGGAACTCACTCTTTAAAGCTGCCCAAGTGGTATATTGGCCAGGTGCCAGCTGCCTCAGCCATACACTAGCGTCTCCAGCAAGACTGTGTGGAAATAACTTAAGGAACAGATAGTCCGGGCACACTCCCTCATACTTCATGCCAGTAACTATGTCCTCAAACCGATCAATGTGATCCATAGGCTGCTCCCCTTGGTGACCATGAAAAGCAATTTGTCTCATCAGTTGGTAGTAGATGGTCTTGACCTCAAAGTCATTCCTCTCAAAGGCAGGAAGCACTAAAGCTGCTCGGTTTGCATGAAACTCATCAGGTCTGTTGTAGTCAGCTAGTGTCCTCTCATGAACCACCATCCGTCTATCTTGAGCTTGTCTTTGACCCTGGTTTTGTTCCTGTTGCAGTTGCTCAGGAGGGTCAGGGATGATATTCCCTTCAGCATCAACCCTTTGCCCAGCGGCATTGTAAGGATTGTTCTCCGGATCCCTCAGGGTACCCTCAGCATCTGGTATCAAGATCAAACGTTCTCGTACCATTCTCTCTCTTCTTTCTCTTCTGTTAGCTCTGTTGGATCCCGATGGATCTAGTGTTTGTTATATTGAAATTTAGAACCAACCTCGTTCTTACCTTTTGGCAGCGGAAGAGATGGTGAACGAGATCAGTGGAGCAACGCAACGCTTTGCCTCTACCAGATACACACGCACGCTCGCTGGAAACGGGATGCTAGTGCCGTATCAATGGGGATCGAAAGGTTCTGGTGTGTCTAGAGTTTCTGTCAAAAACTGGACGGCTATCTCGTTTAGGTCGAACTAAACTGATTTTATTCGACCTAAACTTGCTTAACGGGCCAGACTCAATTAAGCCATAACCCGAAAAGCCTGTTCGGAAAATCCGAACTGTGTCGACCGACACACAAGCTGTGTCGATCGACACAACACCATTATATCGATCCTTATGTGTATTTCAATACACATAATATGATCATTGCCACAATGATCATTCCCATGTCGTAGCTTCCAGTTCGCTTAGGTGTGTGACCCTATAGGATCATATAATACTGGCAGTAAGTCCACGACCTACAGATTGCAAGAGGCTTCTAGCAAAGCATTGCAAACGCCCAGCATTATACGAATGTCTGATCTCGACACACAACTATCACAGGATTGAGCACAAGTGTGATTTCAGGACACTATCCCAACAATCTCCCACTTGTACTGGAATCATCAATTCCTATAATCCTTTTGTCTCTATATCTCGATTTGGCATAAGGCAAGATTTGTGTCATCCTTATTGAGCCAACATCGTGTTTATCGAACTCCTGATTCACACTGAACATTACAAACAACTGAACTACAGTTCGTTTGAGTGCGGCCACACATTCTCTCAGTATTCAATCTTCGATAGGCCCTGAGATATTTATCTCCCGTTTTTCAGGAGGGATAAATTCCATCTTGTTCCATCCCTATTTCAACGCACACTTCATGATATACTTGAACAGTGTCGTTATAGCCGCCAGTTACGGATCGACGTTTGACAAAGTCAAAATGTACCAATTCATATGCAAGAAAGCATGATGAACTCAGGTCTTAGGACTATACTCTATAGTCGTAATGAGAACCTCTTATGACACAGATATTACTATCTTGTAGACTTCTCATTAGCGGGTCATGTCCGATCATATGTCCACTGACATATATCTATGTGACTGACTGCGATAATCATATCATTGGCTCCATGAAACTTAGCCAACAGTCACCTCACAATCTAGTCTCTAACGGTTGGCAGTGTCCCGATTCTACAACCTTGACTAGGGACAAAATAATTTATTAACTTATAGGGTTTCATGATCAAGTTCTCAACTTGATGACCTATAATATGTCATAAACTTATTTTGGGACCATTATTTAGATCACAATAAATAATGCTGAAATCAAATTTCATTAAACACTTCTAAAAGAATGTTTACAATAGCGTCTTATTATAACTAAAACAAAAACCAAAACTCCCACTAGAATCAAGATTATATCTTAAGATCTCTAATGCCTACAGCAGTCGAATGACTCTCATGCTTAGGCCTTGGGAGTGACTTGGTCAGAGGATCAGCGACATTCTCATTTGTCGGAACTCGGCTGATCTTCACATCACCTCTATTGACAATATCACGAATCAGATGATATTTTCTCTCAACGTGTTTGGACTTCTGGTGTGACCTGGGTTCTTTCGCCTGAGCAATGGCTCCATTGTTATCGCAGAACAATGCCACTGGCTCCAAGATACTAGGAACCACACCAAGTTCAGTCATGAACTTCTTGATCCAAACAACTTCCTTTGCCGCTTCTGAAGCAGCAACATATTCAGCTTCCGTTGTGGAGTCAGCTACGGTATTCTGCTTAGAGCTCTTCCAGCTCACCGCACCGCCATTTAGACAGAAGACATATCCAGACTGTGATCGGAAATCGTCTCTGTCTGTCTGAAAACTCGCATCGGTGAATCCATTCACCACAAGCTCATCACTTCCTCCATACACAAGGAATTTATCCTTAGTATGTCTCAAATACTTGAGAATATTCTTGACAGCTGTCCAGTGAACTTCACCTGGATCAGATTGGTATCTACTCGTCATGCTTAACGCGTAAGCTACATCTGGACGAGTACAGAGCATGGCATACATAATAGATCCTATGGCAGAAGCATAAGGTATTCTATTCATGCGTTCTCGCTCAGCAGATGTCGCCGGACACTGCTTCTTGCTGAGACTCATGCCATGAGACATTGGTATGAAGCCCTTCTTGGAATCTTGCATCCTGAATCTGTGCAACACCTTATCAATATAAGTGTCCTGGCACAATCCAATCAGCTTGTTAGTTCTATCTCTGTAGATTCTGATTCCAAGTATGTACGCGGCTTCTCCCATGTCTTTCATGGAAAAACAACTTCCAAGCCAAGTCTTGATAGACTGAAGCAACGGAACGTCATTACCGAGGAGGAGTATGTCATCGACATACAGTACAAGAAATGCAATTTTGCTCCCACTAGTCTTCTTGTATACACATGCTTCCTCTTCGTTCTTGATGAAACCGAATTGTTTTACTGCTTCATCAAAACGAAGATTCCAACTCCGTGATGCTTGCTTCAATCCATAAATGGATTTATGAAGCTTGCATACCTTCCCAGCGTTTTTAGGATCGACAAAACCTTCAGGCTGTGTCATGTACACATCCTCTTCCAGAATACCATTCAGGAATGCGGTTTTGACATCCATCTGCCAAATCTCATAATCATAATGAGCAGCAATCGCTAGAAGAATCCGAATAGATTTAAGCATAGCTACTGGGGAATAGGTTTCATCATAGTCAATACCATGAATTTGTTTGAAACCTTTAGCCACCAATCTCGCTTTGTAAATCTGTACATTGCCATCCACGTCAATCTTCTTCTTGAAGATCCATTTACACTCAATGGCTTTTACACCACTAGTTAAATCGACCAAGGACCATACTTGGTTTTCTGACATGGATGTCATTTCGGATTTAGAGGCTCCAAGCAACTTTTCGGAGTCCGGGCCCATCATAGCTTCCGTGAAGGTCGCTGGTTCGTCACTATTAATGATCATCAGATCATTTGAATCGGTTACGAGAAATCCATAGTATCTCTCGGGTTCGTGACGGATCCTTCCGGATCTGCGAACTTCAGGCTCCACAGGCGCCGGTTCCACAGAACTTTGTGGATCCAACTGCTGCTCTTCCTCAATAGGTTGAGCAGTTTCCTGTGCATCTTGAATTTCTTCAAGATGTACTTTACTCCCACTGTTTTTCTTAGAGAGAAACTCCCTCTCAAGAAAAGAACAGTCCCGAGCAACAAATACTTTGTTCTCAGATTTGTTGTAAAAGTAGTATGCCTTGGTTTCCCTAGGATAACCAACGAAATAGCATTTATCTGATTTGGGTGCAAGATTGTCAGAGATTAAATGTTTGACATAAGCTTCGCAACCCCAAATCCTTAGGAAAGACAGACTAGGAACATTCCCAGTCCACAGTTCATGTGGTGTCTTTTCCACTGACTTAGATGGCACCCTATTTAGTGTAAACGCAGACGTTTCTAGAGCGTATCCCCAAAAGGATAATGGAAGATTAGAATGACTCATCATAGACCGAACCATATCCAATAAGGTTCGATTTATCCTCTCTGACACTCCATTCCATTGAGGTGTTCCAGGAGGAGTGAGTTGTGAAACAATTCCACACTCGCTCAGATAGTCGCTGAACTCTTGGCTTAAGTATTCTCCTCCGCGATCCGATCGCAGAATTTTAATACTTTTGCCAAGTTGGTTCTGTACTTCATTCTTGAATTCCTTGAATCTATCAAAGGATTCTGACTTGTGTCTCATCAAATAGACATAGCCATACCTACTGAAATCATCAGTAAAGGTAATGAAGTACTTAAAGTTTCCTCTGGCAGCAGTACTCATTGGCCCACATACATCAGTATGGACAAGGCCCAATAAATCACTGGCCCTTTCATTTGGTTTGTTGAAAGGGGCTCTAGCCATTTTGCCCACCAAACAAGACTCGCACTTCTCACAAGATTCAAAATCAAATGAGCCCAGAAGCCCATTTCAATGGAGCCTCTGGATGTGTTTCTCATTAATATGGCCCAAACGACAATGCCATAAGAAAGTCGGGTTTTCGTCATTGGACTTAAACCTCTTTGTATTTATGTTAAAGACAGGCATTTCTTGGTTTAATACATATAACCCATTATCTAATGGGGCGCTACCATAATAATTACCATCACGATTAAAAGAACAAACTTTATTCTTAACAGCAAAATCAAAACCATCCAAATCCAAAACGGAAACTGAAATTATGTTTCTGCTAATCGCAGGTACATAGTAGCAATTATTCAAAATTAAAACCATGCCCGAAGGTAAAGACAACTCGTAGGTGCCTACGGCCAGTGCAGCAACCTTAGCTCCATTCCCGACCCGTAGCTCCACTTGTCCTTTCTTCAGCGTCCTACTGTTTCTTAGTGCCTGCACATCAGTACAAATATGAGCACCGCAGCCGGTATCCAATACCCACGAAGTAGAACGAGAAGATATAACACCAAGTTCGATAACATAAATACCTTAATCAGACGCGTCATACGTCTTCTTCAGCTTCTTGTAATCTTCCATGAACTTCTTGCAGTCTTTCTTCCAATGCCCCAACTGCTTGCAGTAGTTGCAGTTATCCTCAGGAGAAGGCCCGGATTTGGGTTTCGGCTTGGGCTTGTCCTGACTTTCAGCCTGGACAACCTGGGCCTTACCCTTACCCTTCTTAGGTTTCTTAAACCTCTTATTCCCTTGTACCATCAGGACACTGGGAGTGGCCTTCTTGAGATTTGGTTCTGCTGTCTTCAGCATACCGTGCAACTCAGTCAATGTCTTAGTCATGTTTTGCATGTTGTAGTTCATAATGAACTGATCAAAACACGACGGCAATGACTGCAGAATCATGTCAGTGGCTAGCTCCTGGCTAATGGCACAGTCCAGTTTCCCCAGGTTATCAATGTAACCCATCATTTTAAGGACATGAGGACTCACTGGACTGTCCTTAGCCAGCTTGCAATCCATGAGAGATTTAACCGTCTGGTATCTCTCTGTGCGAGCTTGCTCCTGAAACAAAGCTTTCAGGCTGTTAATCATCTCAATGGGTGACAACACGTTCTCATATTGCTTCTGCAGCTCAGAGTTCATAGTCACCAGCATTAGACAATTAACATCTTTGACATCCGCTGAATGCTTATCCCAAGCATTCTTTTCTGTCTGCGGAGCATTGGAACGTGGCCTCTCGGTGAGAACTCTTTCAAGGACATATTCCTTGTTCTCATGCCTGAGAACTATTCTCAGGTTCCGATACCATTCCAAGAAATTAGATCCATTTAGCTTGTCCTTCTCAAGGACGGATCTTAGTGAGAAAGTGTTGATGTGATTTGAGACAGACATAGCTCTAATTCAAACAAAAGGTAGATTTTAGTTATAAAGCACAAGGAATGAGAATTCTTATCTAATAAGAAAACTCGCATTGTATTCAAACTATGTTTCCTCATATGAATACAATGATCCAAGATCCTCAGATTACTAAAATTCGAGTGGGCGACTCGCCGTTACTCAAGCTTTAGTTATCTAGGTAAGCAAATCATTGCTAATTGTACTCAGTACAACTCTTGGTCGTGAATAAGACAAACTATGTCCAATCCACTCTGATGTCTCTGGGCCCAGAACTTCTGACAGCCCAGTCAAGTATAACCAATCTTTTATCTGTCTTGTGATCACTGACAGTTGCACTGCAAGTCTGTCACTGACCACCTGCCTTACTCATTTTGCTGTGGATACCAAGGACTCCAAGGATACCCAACAACATTATGAGTTTTTGACAGTAGACAAGATCGGGCAAGACATCAAGATCACTTGATATTTAGTTGAGGAAAAGAACTAATCTTATCTTGATTTATATTCACTATATATATCAAAAATAATGACCTTTAATTAAAACATTTAGTTTTGTTGAGTTTAGATTCATCTAAAACTTTTAGGATTAGATTATTCTGGTTCATGCAAATTTGTGGTCAAACCAACAAGTCTGCGGACGTTGTGTCGATCGACGCCAACTATTGGTATCGATCGATGCAACTTTATTTAAACCGTACTTCGATAACCGGTCAAACCGGATCGAATTTACTTAACCGATTCAATTCAATTGAACCAGTTCGGTTTAATGGTCCATGTCGATCGTCACACACTGTGTGTCGATCGATATGACCAAACCAGAATCAATTTGGTTAATAAAATTAACCGAGCTAGATAACCGGTCCAATCCAATTGAACCGATCTATCTGATCGCATTGCCTGTGTCGACCGACACACCCAGTGTATCGATCGACGTAACACGATTACGGGTACTCGATCTCAGATCGAAACCCTAGAATCATTTACGGATTTTCGCTTTGTATCGACCGACACATGCTTTGTGTCGATCGATACTGTGCGATAAACCCTAAATTTTATATTTTGCGCCGCGGCGTGTCGACCGACACACGCTTTGTGTCGATCGACACAGTGCGTTTTCATCAATTCTTCGTCTTTTCAACAGGAACAAAACCGAGAATTATTCTATGAAAACACGATTTAGCAAGCAATATACAGATCAACAACATCAAGTTTCGATTTTATATTACCAGTTTCAATAGCTAAACCCTAAGCATGCTCTGATACCACTGTTGGATCCCGATGGATCTAGGGTTTGTTATATTGAAATTTAGAACCAACCTCGTTCTTACCTTTTGGCAGCGGAAGAGATGGTGAACGAGATCAGTGGAGCAACGCAACGCTTTGCCTCTACCAGATACACACGTACGCTCGCTGGAAACGGGATGCTAGTGCCGGATCAATGGGGATCGAAAGGTTCTGGTGTGTCTAGAGTTTCTGTCAAAAACTGGACGGCTATCTCGTTTAGGTCGAACTAAACTGATTTTATTCGACCTAAACTTGCTTAACGGGCCAGACTCAATTAAGCCATAACCCGAAAAGCCTGTTCGGAAAATCCGAACTGTGTCGACCGACACACAAGCTGTGTCGATCGACACAACACCATTATATCGATTCTTATGTGTATTTCAATACACATAATATGATCATTGCCACAATGATCATTCCCATGTCGTAGCTTCCAGTTCGCTTAGGTGTGTGACCCTATAGGATCATATAATACTGGCAGTAAGTCCACGACCTACAGATTGCAAGAGGCTTCTAGCAAAGCATTGCAAACGCCCAGCATTATACGAATGTCTGATCTCGACACACAACTATCACAGGAGTGAGCACAAGTGTGATTTCAGGACACTATCCCAACAAGCTCTTTCTAAACGTCCAAGTTCCTCTAGATTGAGATTAACCAAGCTCGAGTTCGGATTACTTCGAGTTTTCTGCGTTGGCATAAACTGTCTGTAATCGTCCAGCAACGATCGATGCTATCAGTGCAACGATCGATTCAATCTCAGAATCGCCTAGTGTCGATCGACGCAAGGTGTGCAACGGTCGACGCAAGGGAGAGTCGTACCTGCGACAGAAAGAAACAGAGACAAAGTTAGCAAAATCAAAAAATAAAAACGAAAAAGAACAAAAACAAAACTCAAAATTTCTAGTAAAAACCCTAAGTTCGGTCCTATCGAAAACTCAAAGAGTCCCCGGCAACGGCGCCAAAAACTTGATAGGTTTCTAAGTTTTACCCTATTCTAAACTGCAAGTGAACAGCAATGTCAAAGTAGTATATAGGGTTATCGAATCCACAGGGACACTTGGTCTCAATAGAAACAGAAACGTAGAGATTAAACTAGAAATAAAGCAAGTAGTGAAGTAAATAAATTGTGTTGCAAGAAAGTAAACAGTAGCAGGAATCGGTTTTGTAAGCAATAAACTAAAGGCGTCAAGCCTAGGGTATTCTCAGGAAATCAGACAAGCAGACAAGCTAATCAGTCAGGATCAAATTAAACTCAGTTCTAGAACTCAAATCACGGAAATAGAGTTAACCAAATCTCTTTGCGAAAACTCTCTAAGCCTAAGTGCAGTAACCCAAATCTCTTTGCAATTACTAACAGATTAAACTAGCATTAAGTTCAAGTTCGATATGTTCACAATTAAACTAAGCCAAATCTCTTTGCGAATAATTTAATTGCTCAACCTAAATAGTTCAGATTCCTAAACCCCACTCTCGTGACGTATTTAGCAACCTCAGATCTAGATTCTAATTGATCAGGTTAGAACTAGCTTTAAGCATAATTTAGTTTGAAGAACATTCTAATCATGTGAATCCTAACTGAATTAAACAAGTCTAGCAAGTCATCAAACCCTAATGAGAAACCCTAAACTCAACTATGGATCTACTCAGACATGATTAATGAAAACATAATCAAAGAAATAATAGACTGCATATAAGAAATTAAATAGATAAAGGGGTTCAAAATCTTCTCCAAAATAAGTGAATACAGGAAATAGATCAGCCCCAAAAGCTCTAGAAATCTCTTAGCTCTCAGTATGAAAGCGTAACTAAATAAAACACCAAAAACTAGTATATATAGGCATAATCTCGGATGGGGCTTCTGTGTAAATACTGGAACTATCTTGGGCTTCTTTGCAAATCTTCATAACTTCATTAAACCGACGTGTACGGCCCATCTCGGTAGTGTGTCGATCGATGCACAAGGTGTGTCGGTCGATGCATGATCAATAAATCAGGCAGTGACTTCAGCTCTCGGCCAAAACGTCCCAAAAGTCCCAAAATGCTCCAAATATCTCTAATTAGCTCCAAACTTGATTAAACCGGTAAAAGACTCTAAACGAATACAAAAGACACTAAAAACACATCTATATCATGGTCTAAACTGGGTAAAAACCATGATATATCAACAACCAAGCATTCTGACTTAGTAAAACACAAGAAAAATAAAAGTGGTTAGTAATCTACATTTGACACATATATTCCTTCAAAATCTTCTCGGGAATTTTGAGCTTCATCCATATCAAACTTCAATGTCATTATTTGTTGGAAGTGGACCAATTTCAGAGTTTCCAATGTCAACTTCTTCTGCACCGTATCTTCTAGATGGACCTCTTAGAACTATAGACCAACTAGAAGAATCATCTTCTCTTGAATAAAATATCTTCTTGGCTTGAGAAGCTAATATGAAAGGATCTTTCATAAAGGAAACCTGACTTTGATTCAAGTTAACTAATGTGAACCCATCCTCTATCATAACTCCATTACCCTTTACTGCCCATTGACACTGAAATAGTGGAACATAAAAGACATTATAATCTAGCAATACAATGTCGACTACTCTCCCATAGTATGCAACCATGTCAGCCACTTGTGAAGTGTCTTTTGTGCTCAATCTACACATTACAGTTGCCTCATAGAAAAATCCACTATTCTGACTCTGCCTATGTACTGATCTTGTCTGAAATCGTTGTCCGTTGACTATATAACCGGTGTATGACCTTGCACAATTGCGTGGACCATATGCCAACCATTTCAATGTCTCTTCATTTCCTTCTGAATCAATTGGTATCTAACAAACATATATACTTCATCAGACTCATGTTAATGTGAAAGACAGAAATTGTAGTGTTGAGAAGAACATGATACTTGCCTGCCTTTTTAGCCAAGATGCAAAATTTTGTGTGTGTGTACTCCATAAAGCAGTTGCATCACGGTTACTTCTTGCATTTGTTTCCTGAATATGCTGTAGGTGCATGCTTGTGAAAAAAAACAGATGAATCAGTACAATGGTCCTAATCTGAATGACTATTTGAAATGAGAACTTTAAAAAAACTTACACTACATAAGGTTCAGTGGCAACCATGTTCTGAATGACAGCAAGATGGGCTATCTTTGTATCCATTTCAGTCAGAGTAATCGAAGTAGCTGTAGATATTGGCCGACCCTCTAAGATACTGCTGCTTTCATACTCATTATTCATGTCTAGCTTTTCTTCAACATCAGTTGTCTTTTTAAGAAAATCACTACAAAACTCTTTTGCTAAATAGGACTTAGCTATACAACCCTCTGGTCTTGCTGGGTTTCTTACAAAGTCTTTGAGAACTTTTATGTACCTTTCAAATGGGTACATCCAACGAAAATGGACTGGTCCACCGAGTCTTGCTTCTATGCCTAGATGAACGGTCAGATGAACCATGATATCAAAGAAGCTTGGAGGGAAGAATCTCTCAAACATGCATAGAGTTTTCACTATTTCAGCTTCCATTACTAAAATATGTTCCAAGTCGATTACTCTCTGATACAATTGGTTGAAAAACTTGCATAATCGTGTGATGGCGTTCCTCGGTCGTTTAGGTAATAAACCCCTTACAGCAACATGAGTAATTGTTGCATCGGCACATGATAATCATGTGATTTGAGACCGGTTATCTTACACTCGTACACTGATACATTCCTTGAAATATTAGAGCAGTAACCATCAGGACCTTTGAACTCAAACAGTCTCTTACAAAAGATTTTATTCTCTGCCTTAGACAAGGACCAAGGCGTTGCAGGAAAGTAAGTTCTTTTTCCTTGGGTGGTAGGATGTAGATCTTTCCTAATAACAAGAAGTTGCAGATCTTTACGAGTATTTAGTCCATCCTTGGATTTACCACAATGCAGTATTGTTGAGACAATGCTTGCAGCCACATTTCTCTCTATGTGCATTACATCCAAATTATGCCTAACAGGAAGCTCTTCCCAATAAGGCAGCTTGAAGAAGATAGATCTTTTCTTCCATCTTGATAACTCCTCTTCATCTACTTCTTCTTCTTCTTCATCCTCTGATTCACTAGATACATCCTTACTGTCAGTGCCTGACCCAGTAGCTTCACTGATTTTCCTCTTTTTTGCAGATTGCTTAACATTCCCAAAAACATTTTTGAAATGTTTCAAGTGTTGTGAAATGTCATGACCCGTTAATATCCTAGCTTTTCGCCCATGTTCAACTTGTCAATCAAACCATGACTTCTTTACTCTATACGGATGTGTTGGAGCAAGACCCTTTCTATGCCGCATATAAACATGCTTCCTACTAAACTTCAACCACATAGACTCTGTGTTTTTCCTGCATAAAGGACAATCCATTTTTCCCTTTACTTTGCAGCCAGCAAGATTTCCATACGCAGGAAAATCACTAATATTCCAAAGAAGCATTGCCTTCATTGTAAAAGTGGTTTTGCTAAACGCATCGTATGTTAACTCCCCTATATTCCACAGTTTGGTTAGATCCTCTATTAGGGGTTCTAAGTAAACATTGATGTTGTTACCAGGTTGATGAGGTTCAGGAATCAAGATTGTGCGCACGATATTCTCCTTTTTCATGCATTAGTCAGGAGGCAAATTGTAGTTAATCAGCAAGACAGGCCAACAACTGTACCTAGTGTTCTTCATATTGAAAGGATTAAATCCATCAGTTGAAAGTCCTAGCCTTATGTTCCTTTCTTCAGCAGCAAATTCAGGATACTTGTAATTCATTTGATCCCATGTCACAGAATCTACTGGATGACGGAGTTTCCCATCGTTGCTCTTGTTACTGAAATGCCACCTCAAGTACTTGGCCATTTCCTCAGACCTATACATTCTCTTCAGCCTTGGGATTATAGGAAAGTGTCTCAACACTTTTTGTGGAACACCTTTCTTTAACTCACCCGTCTTCATGTTAGTCTTCCACCCAGAATCTTTGCATTTTGGGCAACTTTCTAGCTTTTTGTAGCTCTTTCTGAACAGGTAGCAATCATTCACACATGCATGGATCTTCTCATAACCCATATAAAAAAACTTCGAGAATTTCTTCACATCGTACAGGGAGGTATGAAGCACGTTCTCTTCAGGTAACATCTTTAGTAATGCTTCTAGCAGATCGTTGAAGCTCTTATCAAACCATTCATTTTGTGTCTTAATTCGGAATAATGACACAATGGCTGATAGCTTGATGTGGTTTGCACAACTTGGGTATAATGGTGTTTCTGCATCAGCTAACTTTGCAAGGAGTTCATCTTCATTCTTGTCTTCTCCCTCTGCAATCTCACATAAGTCATCTTTCCCAGCCAACTCTTCATCTGAATACTGAGCAGCTTTGTACAACTCATGAATCTCATCATTCCATTGATGAGATTTGATTTCAGCTTCAGATCCTATGCTCACATCTTCGTGATGGTACCCTTCCTTAAACAGCTTGTAAGTCTCATCCATTCCTCTAGTTACTAGATGAGCAACTACATCAGTGCTTGAGTGGCGATCTACATTGTGACAGTCTACGCAAGGACAAACAATCAATTTTCCAAACTCTGAAGACAGCCCATACGAAGTTCCAAACAACACTCTCGTATCCAGGATCAGCTCTTCAGTTGAATGGGAAAAAAAGGAAGAGAAAACTTTCAGACGCCAAATGTAGGAACTGTTTAGTTGATCCTGATGTAATTCACAGATTCATATCAACCTAAACATACAGTTCTAGGTTCTCTTGAATAGAAACATTAGATGATCTCACCTTTTACCTGTTTGTTGCAGCGGAAGGAATAGAACAGGTCAGAGATCAGATAGATGCACCGAGGGATGAATCCTCCAAAGGTTCACACACGCGATCACAGGAATGGCTGCAAGACCACGAGGAGAGAGGCGCAGAGGGAGAGAGGATTCGCGGCTAGGGTTTGGGTTAGCGAGAAAGAGATTTGGCTTTTGATCATTAAAAGCCTTCTCTTTCCCTTTTGGGCTTATGGGCCCAAAACACCAATCTGATTAAATCCCATGGATTTAATCAGACCCATTAATCTTTCTCTCTTAATACGACAAATGCCTGGCACTTTTGTCGTACTTCTGCTAAGCCGTTCCAACACATTTTCCTGTTAGCTTAGGTGTGTGACCCATATGGGATCATATAATAAAGGCAATAAGTCCAAGACTTATAGATCATGAGCGGACTCTAGCAAGCCATCATGATCCCCAGTATTATATGACTTATGTCTGATCTCGACATACTCTTACTTTCTAGAGACAGTACCGAGATTACTGGACACAATTCCAACAATCTCCCACTTGTACTGGAATCTCAGTATTCATAATCCTTTTGTCTCAATATCTCGATTAGTCATAAGGCAAGATTGGTGTCATCCTTATAAAGCCTAATCTTGTTCATCGGACTCTGATTTGATACTGACAATCCAAACGACTCGGGAAAGTCCGTTTGAGCATGGCCATGCGTTTTCCAGTATTCAAATCTCCGATTGGCCTAGAGATATTCACTCCATTTATATTGGAGGGACAAATCCCATCTTGTTCCATCACTGTAAACTACTCATTTCATGATGTACCCAAACAAGGTCCTTATAGCTATCACAGAACGATAGCGTTAGACAATGATCAAAGTACATCAGTCCATGTGCAGTCACATGCATGTGAACTCAGGTCTAAGGACTATACTCTATAGTCGTAGTAAGAATCTCTTATGACACAGATATAAATATCCTGAAGAGTTTCTTATAAGCGGGTCTTGTCCGGTCGTATGTTCCCAAACATACACCTATGTACTGACTTTGATGCCACGCATCTATGACACACTGAGACTTTGTCATAAGTCACGTACCAATCCAGTCTCACACGGTTGTTGATGTTCCAATTTCAACAACCTTCGACTGGGGACGAGATGATATAAAACATCTATCAAATATAGGGTCTCATGATCAAGCTAAATGACTTCGATGACTCAAGATCAAATCATTTACTTCGATGACCTATAAAATGGTTCATATCATTTTGGAACGATTATTTCATCACAGTTAAAATAATCTTGAAATAATAATTTCATTAAACATAAAATAATATTTTACAAGAACATATCAAATAACTAAAATAAAGCTCACAAAACTCCCACTCAAATTTAGATTACATTTCAATGTTTCTAATGCCTACAGCTTCAGTTAGGAACTCGAGCTTAGGCCTTGGGAGTGGCTTTGTCAACGGATCAGCGACATTATCATATGTCGGAACTCGGCTGATCTTGACTTCCTTTCTATTAACGATGTCACGTATCAAGTGATATTTTCTTTGAACATGCTTGGATTTCTGGTGTGATCTTGGTTCCTTTGCCTGAGCTATAGCACCATTGTTGTCACAAAATAGCGCCAGAGGCTCAGCCGCATCTGGTATCACACCTAGTTCCATAATGAACTTTCGTATCCAAACAGCTTCCTTCGCTGCTTCTGAGGCGGCGATATATTCAGCTTCTGTAGTGGAATCAGCAACGGTGTCCTGCTTGGAGCTTCTCCAACTTACTGCACCGCCATTCAGACAAAAGACATAACCGGACTGTGACCGGAAATCATCTGTGTCTGTCTGGAAACTTGCGTCCGTGAATCCACTGACTTTAAGCACATCACTTCCTCCGTACACCAAGAACTTATCCTTAGTATGTCTTAGATACTTCAAGATATTCTTTACGGCAATCCAATGGTTTTCACCTGGATTTGACTGGTATCTACTCGTCATGCTTAATGCATAAGCAACATCAGGACGAGTACAGATCATGGCATACATGACAGATCCTATTGCAGATGCATAAGGAATATTCTTCATGCGCTCAAGCTCAGCAGTCGACGTGGGGCTCTGCTTCTTGCTCAGCGTTGTGCCATGTACCATTGGCGTGAAGCCCTTCTTGGAATCTTTCATGCTGAATCTTTGTAGGACTTTGTCAATGTATGAGTCTTGACACAAGCCTATCAGCCTCTTAGGTCTATCCCGATAGATCCTAATTCCAAGAACGTATGCGGCTTCACCCATGTCTTTCATGGAAAAACAACTTCCAAGCCAGTCCTTTACAGACTTCAGCATTGGAACGTCGTTTCCGAGAAGTAGTATGTCATCGACATACAGAATAAGAAATACAATCTTGCTCCCACTAGATTTCTTATACACGCATTGTTCTTCTTCGTTTCTGATGAAGTCAAATTGCTTGATCGCTTCATCAAAACGAAGATTCCAGCTCCTCGATGCTTGCTTCAATCCATAAATGGATTTATGAAGCTTGCATACTTTCCTAGCATTCTTTGGATCTATGTAACCGTCAGGTTGCGTCATATACACATCCTCTTCCAGAATACCATTCAGGAAGGCGGTTTTCACGTCCATCTGCCAAATTTCATAATCATGAAAAGCTGCAGTTGCTAGTAGAATCCGAATAGATTTCATCATAGCCACCGGTGAATAGGTTTCATCGTAGTCCACACCGTGAACTTGTCTGAAACCTTTTGCCACCAACCTGGCTTTATAAATCTGGACATTTCCATCCACGTCAATCTTCTTCTTGAAGATCCATTTGCACTCGATGGCTTTTACACCAGCGGGTAAGTCAACCAACGAAAACACTTGGTTGACCGACATGGAGTCCATTTCGGAATCAGTGGCCTTGCGCCACTTAGAGGAATCTGGGCCCATCATGGCTTGATTGAAGTTCGATGGTTCATCACCATCAATGATCAGAATATCATGACAGTTAGTCACGAGGAATCCTTGATATCTCTCGGGTTCGTGACGGATCCTCCCGGATCTTCGAACTTCAGGTACTACAGGTTCAGGCTCTACAATTTCTTGTAGGTCCTCCTGCTGCTCTTCCTCATTAGGTTGAGCAGTATCCTGTTCATCTTGAATTTCTTCAAGCAGTACCTTACTCCCACTGTCTTTCTTAGAGAGAAACTCTCTCTCAAGAAAATTACAATCCCGGGCAACAAAGATCTTGTTCTCGGAACGTAGATAGAAGTAATAAGCCTTGGTTTCCCGTGGATAACCAATGAAGTAGCATTTGTCAGATTTTGGTGTAAGCTTGTCTGAGATTAATCTCTTGACATAGGCTTCACAACCCCAAATTCTGAGATAAGACAGCACTGGAGCTTCTCCAGTCCATAATTCATATGGTGTCTTTACTACTGCTTTTGATGGCGCTCTGTTTAGAGTGAACACTGCTGTTAGCAGAGCATATCCCCAAAGGGATATTGGAAGGTCTGTGTGACTCATCATAGATCGAACCATATCCAATAAGGTCCGATTTCTCCTCTCAGATACACCATTCCATTGAGGTGTTCCAGGAGGAGTGAGTTGGGATACGATCCCACACTCTCTCAGATGATCACTGAATTCCTGGCTTAAGTATTCTCCTCCTCGGTCGGACCGAAGAGCCTTAATGCTTTTGCCAAGTTGGTTCTGTACTTCATTTTGGAATTCTCTGAACTTTTCAAAAGATTCAGACTTATGTTTCATCAAATAAACATATCCATACCTACTGAAATCATCAGTGAAGGTAATGAAGTACTGATAGTTTCCTCTTGCATTTGTGGACATTGGGCCACACACATCAGTGTGTATCAGGCCCAATAAGTCACTGGCCCTCTCGTTAGGTTTATTAAAGGGGGCCCGTGTCATTTTGCCCATCATGCAGGATTCGCATTTCTCACATGACTCAAAGTCAAATGAGCCAAGAAGTCCATTCGAATGGAGCCTCTTGATGCGTTTCTCGCTGATGTGCCCTAAACGACAATGCCATAGAAACGTTCGGTTTTCCTCATTAGGCTTAAACCGTTTTGTATTAATGTTATAAATTGGCGCGGATTGATCGAGTATGTAAAGCCCATTCGTAAGAGGGGCAGAACCATAGAACAAATTGTTGCGATTGAAGGAACATAATTTATTCTTAACTGAAAAATCATAACCTTCCAAATCCAACAAAGAAATTGAAATAATATTTCTGCTTATAGCAGGTACAAAATAACAATTATTCAGTTCTAAAATCAATCCCGAAGGTAAAGACAACAAGTATGTGCCTACAGCTAGTGCTGAAACTTTCGCTCCATTCCCAACTCGTAGCTCCACTTGTCCTTGCTTCAGCCTTCTACTGTTGCTGAGTGCCTGCATATTAGTACAAATATGAGCCCCACAACCAGTATCCATGACCCATGAGGTATTATCAGAAGTAGTTGTATTAACTTCTATAACAAAAATACCTGATGAAGAAGTCTCGAAAGTCTTCTTCTTTAATTCCTTTAGACCTTCCTGGAATTTCTTACAATCTCTTCTCCAATGCCCCAGTTCTTTGCAGAACCTGCACATGTCAGTAGGCCCAGCCTTGGACTTGGGCTTGGGCTTTGGCGTGTCCTTGTCCGCGACTTGGACACCCTTGGCCTTTCCCTTATCCTTAGCAGAAGACTTCTTAAACCCCTTGCCCTTTTGTACCATAAGCACATTGGGGTCCTTGGCGGTTTTCTTCAAGTTGGGCTCTGCAGTCTTGAGCATTCCGTGAAGCTCAGACAGTGTCTTACTCAAGCCATGCATGTTAAAGTTCAGAATGAACTGATCATAGCTTGCAGGTAAAGACTGCAGAATGATGTCGCAGGCAAGTTCCTGGCTGATTGGGCAGTCGAGTTTCTGAAGATGATCGAGATAACCCATCATCTTCAAGACATGAGGACTCACTGCCGCATTCGCAGCCAACTTACAGTCCAAGAGGTTCTTAACTGTCTGGAACCTCTCTGTCCTAGCCTGCTCCTGAAAAAGCGATTTCAGGCTTGCCATTATCTCGATGGGAGACAATACACTTTCGAACTGTTTTTGCAGCTCAGGAGTCATTGTCACCAACATCAGGCAATAGACATCATTTTCATCTGACGAATGCTTTTCCCAAGCATTGTGCAGAGTCCTGGCAGCATTGGCAAGAGGCCTCTCGGGGAGGGGATCTCGAAGGACATAATCCTTCTTCTCCTGCTTGAGGACCAGCCTCAAGTTCCTTGACCATGTCAGGAAGTTCGTTCCAGTCAGCTTCTCCTTCTCGAGAACAGACCGGATCGAGAATGTGTTTTGTGTGCTTGTAGTAGTCATATCTGAAATATATAAATAAAAAGGTTATTAGTTATTATGTTCAAAATGATTAATCTCGTATTAAAAATTAATATGATTAATCACGCATTATATTCAATAACATCAGTTACCCTCAATAGAATATAATGATTCCAAGATCCACATATAACTAAGATTAAAGTGGGCCACTGGCCGTCACCAAACCTTAGCTTATATCGGTAAGCCCTATATCGGCTAATTATATCCGTGATATAACTCTTGGTTGTGAATCTGGGCCCGAGGCCCAATCCACTCTGATGTCTCAAGGCACGGGACTCCCGATGGCCTAGTCAAGAAAACCAGACTATACAGTCATGTAATCATTAATGTCTGGGACTCCCAATGACATTTATGAATCACAAACTGTCTTACTCACGCAAAAGCAGACATCCTCACACTGTAAGGCCATGAATGCAATTGAATGGGCTTCGACAGCTGACATAGCCTGGACAAGACATCCAACGCTTGATATTATTTGAGGTTCGTAGGTTTATTAAAATTCATTCCCAAAATAGAAGATTACTATTTCGGGAAACTTTCTATTTTTGGAAACCTACTATTTTTGGAAACTTTCTAAAATTGGAAACTTTCTAAAACCGGAAACTTTCTAACTTTAGAAATTTCTCAAAATCCAAAATCCGCAAATACAGAAACTTCTATTTTAAGAAACTTTCTAATTTTAAAAATTTCGGAAATTTCAATTTAAAATCGACTTTATAATTTTATAAAATAAATTTTAAATTAATCTGAAGAATGACTCAAATAATTGGCCCAATTGTTTTAACTTCTTGGCCCGAGGCCCAAGAATTTGTCCATGTCCAAGACATGACCCAATTGTCCAATTAATTGACATAACCGGTCTGGTTCATTAAAACTGGTCTAACCAAGTTTTAATTACTACGATGACCACAATTGTCAACCAGTTATTTACTAAACCGGAATTTCTCAATTTATTTGGTCCAACCAAATCAAATTAGAAATTCCTGGTTTAGGCACTAAATCCAATAATTCTTTCGACATTGGATTTCTTATCCCGGTTTAACCAGATTTAATAAAATTATTAAATCTGTTTATTAAACCAGAACGAATCTATTTTAATTAAGTTTTGAACCGAACCGAACCGAATCGATTTGGTCACGAACCAAACCGAGTTGGTCGTGACCTAGCTTCCTTCCCAAGAAACCATCGTCCAGCCGCTCAGCCGCGAGCCAACCGATCCGAGATCGAGGCGATGTTCAGCTACGGTCAGGACGATCCATCGGGACGTTCGGGACGGGTCGGGCGATGCACAGCCGGGACGCGATCGATCCTTCGATCGGACGATCCGATCCGACCATGCCATCCGCCTAAGCCCACGATCGTTTCGATCCAGCCGGACGACGCAGTCCATGCGATCCTTACGGATCCATGCGACGCTTGCCTTGCGGTTGATCGAACCGGTCATTCCTCTCGGCCGTGATAACCAACCGGCCAAGCCGATCGATCCCTTCTCGGCCGATCGCAAAACAACCGAGTCATATAGCTCGGTTTTGCGATTCATACGTTTGTTCAGGATTCAATTCAGTTTCTTAAGTGTTTTTCTTATCAGTAATGGATTCAAAACACTTCTAAACAGAATAAACAACCTAAACATGAATCTAAAACAAGAAATCCTAAGAACCAATGGCTCTGATACCACTGTAGGAACTGTTTAGTTGATCCTGATGTAATTCACAGATTCATATCAACCTAAACATACAGATCTAGGTTCTCTTGAATAGAAACATTAGATGATCTCACCTTTTACCTGTTTGTTGCAGCGGAAGGAATAGAACAGGTCAGAGATCAGATAGATGCACCGAGGGATGAATCCTCCAAAGGTTCACACACGCGATCACAGGAATGGCTGCTAGACCACGAGGAGAGAGGCGCAGAGGGAGAGAGGATTCGCGGCTAGGGTTTGGGTT
This sequence comes from Orychophragmus violaceus, assembly GCA_030180135.1. Taxonomy (NCBI): domain Eukaryota; kingdom Viridiplantae; phylum Streptophyta; class Magnoliopsida; order Brassicales; family Brassicaceae; genus Orychophragmus; species Orychophragmus violaceus. The sequence continues at coordinate 10,976,904 of CM058236.1, forward strand.
AGCGAGAAAGAGATTTGGCTTTTGATCATTAAAAGCCTTCTCTTTCCCTTTTGGGCTTATGGGCCCAAAACACCAATCTGATTAAATCCCATGGATTTAATCAGACCCATTAATCTTTCTCTCTTAATACGACAAATGCCTGGCACTTTTGTCGTACTTCTGCTAAGCCGTTCCAACACATTTTCCTGTTAGCTTAGGCGTGTGACCCACATGGGATCATATAATAAAGGCAATAAGTCCAAGACTTATAGATCATGAGCGGACTCTAGCAAGCCATCATGATCCCCAGTATTATATGACTTATGTCTGATCTCGACATACTCTTACTTTCTAGAGACAGTACCGAGATTACTGGACACAATTCCAACACCAAACCCCAACTGAAACCTAACTAAATTAGTGGATTTATTACCTGCATAGATGAACCCAAGCCTTCTCCAACATTATATGTAATAATGTTATTTGAATCCTTCAGGAGAAGAATTCAAATCCATAAGCATATTATCAAATTTTTAAAATCCTTCAGGAGAAGAATTCAGTCTCAGAAGCAATTCATCACAGTTTACAAAACAGACAGTACAATCATTCAATCGCATATGCACGATATTACATATTTAGACAACTGTTGACATTCATTATCACATAAACAAATCACTTATGAATCATTATCACATAAACATGATATTACACATTTAAACAACTGTCTCAAAATTAATTCGTCACAGTTTCATAATCATTATCAGATAAACTAATCAGTTATGAACTATTATCACATAAACATGATATCACAGATTTAAAACATTGTCTCAAAAGCAATTCATCACAGCTTCATAGTCATTATCAGATAAACAAATCACATTGTCGACCACTAAACAACACAAAAAAACTTAATCAACAACGAACACAGTGAAGAATTTACTAAGCAAGCTTAGTTAATCAGAAAACAATTATGAATCAGGACAACAAAAAAATAAGTTAAACGAATCTGTAAATGGGAAAACTGGATAGATGGGACAAACCTGTTTCGTATATGAGGTGAAATGGAAGTTGGAAGTCGAGAATAGAGCAGTCACTAGCTAGAACCTGCACACATGAAAATCAAATTAGTACATGTAATGAAATACATGAAAACAACAACTTTAATCGAGTCAGAGAAAAAACCGAAACAAACTGTTAGAAAATGCTTTCATATGACATATAAACTCAGAATCCAGACTTTATTTCTTTTCTATATCAAGCAATGGCGAATCATTAATGCATGCAAAGTGATTAAGACATGATTTTTAAGTAGAAATTGGTCCTAACAAATACATGCAAACAGATCCTAAAATCCACAACAACCGACTTAAATAGACTGATTTTGTAACTGTGTGAAAGATATTGAGAGAACAAAGACGAAATTGACAGAAAGAAAAAGAGACATAACTTCGGTAACAACGAAGATGCAAGCTGATTTGAAGAACGAAGGCGGCGACGGAAGTTCAAATCGTGGCAGGTGAAAGTGTTTCTTGTTGCGGCAAGCTTCGACGGTCTCGACGGAGAGAATCGGGAGCTGGATGAGAGTGACGAGTATGAGAGAGTTAGGGATTAAGGTTCGACAGTGTAATTGGGAAAGGGGGAAAATTTCTAAGTATTGGCGCTCAATGATTTTGGGCCCAATTATTGGCAGAATTAGTAAATTTTGTTTCCCGGTCACAGAAATCACCACTTAGCGTTTTTTTAATGCTATTATATACAAATCCAAAAACTCAATTCATCTATTATAACAGTTTTGAAATTCGTGTTATCCTATACTGCTATCAATGCTAAGATTTCTTGTAGTGTTCTGATCCGCCCTAGCGACCGCCGGACCATATGGCTTAGCCGTTGTTCAATCAAGGAATCCGAGACGCACCTGGGGTGTTTTGGTTATCTTGCCTTGTTCCTTAGACGCGTTTGGATCCATGTTTGATCTCTCCCGTTCCTCATTGACTCTCCGACTTAAACCTCACCCAATCTCCTTTTAGAACCGCGGGCAATCCCTTGAATATTCCGGCCAAACCCTTTGCTTCCCTCTTAAACTCTCACAATTTTACTTAGGAAATTTCTGGGATTCTGCCTTCTATATGTGCGAAAATGGCCAATGCATTGGGTATTTAAAGTCTTGCCCAAACCGCCTGCCAAGCGAAGAGTTGCGTCCTTCTCTTGTGCCCCTTGGCTAGTAACCGCCCAACCACTCAGCTAGTGTCACTAGCTGGCCTAGACCACTAGCTGACTCAACTATCCAACACTTCTCCCAGCTGAGTTGAGCTAACAAGCAGTTGATCCAGCTGATCCAGTTCGACTTTTCAGATCATTTCAGTTCGACACTTTCTTTCCAGCTTAGCTAAGCTCCTTTCACACCAATCTTAGTCGTCCTCCGACCATGGAACACTTTCCATTGATCTCCTTAGAACTTTTGCTTATTGTTCTGGTCTCATGCCCCGTCCCACCAATCCTATCGAGGATCGAGGATGTTACAAAAGGTACCTTCGCACTTCACCTTAAATTCAACATTTTCTCCAACAGATCCATGATCGATCAGAATTACATTAGGATTACCATTGAACCTCTTGTTTTTATATTTTCCCTTCTCCTTTGTTTTCCCACTACCTATCCTGGTAATAGTTTGAGGATCTCCATCATAACTTCCTTGAACTTAATCTATCGCCACGCTCTCTCTGAGGATCGTTCATCAATTCCTCCCCTTTAACCACTGAGATGTAAGATGCATGTTTGATAGTTTCTCCAGTGGGAATGACAGGATAGAAAACTCTCTTGTTTGATCTTACGAAAAGAGACTTTTCTATTGAACATATCAACAATTACACCCACTAAAGATAAGAATGGTCTTCCAAGAACTAGTGATATATCATATCCCTTGCAAATCTCCACAACCTGAAAATCAGTATCTACTACATTGTTCACCACTTTGACTTGTACGTCTTGAATGGTACCAAATAGAATTATGGTGGAAGAATTTTCATGCGAAAGAGACATCTCAGTATGTTTCAATCAGTTATTCACAGCTTCTCAATAATGTTCTTTGACAAGAGATTCACACAAGAGCCTGAATCGCACAAAGACAACTTAAATTTAACTTCTGCAAAGAAGCATGGAACAACAAACTAACCAGGGTCTTCAGACTTAGGTAACACATCAATGGTGATGGATACCTTGCTTCTTAATACAGTTCCATAATCTCTTCTCGAATCTATTTGCAGTCTTCAAAGAAACTAGAGAAATGGTGCTTTTTCCAGGCTACTTCAAAAGGGAATCCATCAGGGATCTTTCGCAACATCTTTATAAAACCAGCTAACTTTTTATTACTAATAGGCTTCCTCGATTGTCTAGGTGGGATTTGGTACAGAACCTTAGAAATACATGGTGATGACTCCATGTATATTGGTTTGACATCCTTCTCAAGTCTTATACACTGCTTCTCTGATCCAATAGCCTCCTTAGCTTCTTTCTCAATACCATTTTGAATCATGATCACATTGCAATTTTCCTTGTGATTTGTCTCCACTCTTCTTGGAAAAAATTTAGGTCGTCGTCGCCTATCAGATTCTTCAATCTTATCCATCTGAACATCCAGCTTCTTCACATGGTTGACACAACTTCAATCTTGATGTTGAGATCATTGCACATGTTGTCCACCTTCAAATTAAGATGGTCAGTAAATTACAGTTGGTTCCAAATGAGCTGTTGCATGAGGTTCTTGAGCTCTTCCCGGGGATCTTTAGTCGAGCTCGTGGGAGCTTTGTATTGAGTTGTTGGACATTCTAAGGATTAGGGATATTTCTTTTGCTGGTTTCTCCCTTGTATAATGCTTTGTCCTTGGCTTTGTTGGGAGAAATCTTCACCTTCATAATATTGCACATTTTCGGATTTCCCTTTCCCAATAGATCAACTTTGGCATTGAGCTCATCGAGTATTAAGATTTTTCAGACCTCTCATATTCAGGGCATCTACTGAAGGAAATTGCATCCAAGTTTTCTATCAACCGATAATCTCTTTCATTGGTTCTTGTCATGAAATCTCCATTGCTAGCAAAACATGTCGAGGATTTTTTCATCTGAGTATCCCAAGTGAGGACAGTTGCTGCGATACTCCTTGTATATCTCCAAAGCATTATAGAACAAATCCTCTAGATTTTGTTTAAATGAGGCAATTATACCTCTCAGAGATGTTGTCTTTGATCTGGTGTAGAAGTGATCTAAGAAGGGAGCTCTGCATTCTCTCCAAGTGGTAAGTGATCCTGGTAGAAATAATCTCATCCATTTCAAACCTTCATCAGCCAGAGAGAAATAAAATAGATTGCACTTGACGTACTCGAAAGTTATCCCAATTTCTCCTCCCATACCACACGATTGTTTAAATTCTTCTATCTGTTATGTCAGGTTTTTATTGGGCAGACCATGAAATCGAGTTGAGCGCACGAGAATGAGCATGTCGGATTTAATTTTGTAGTTTTATCTTATTGAAGGTGGGCATATTGCATTCCTTCTTTGGTCCAGTCATGAGGTGTGTCAGCATCTTTTATTACAACATGTTGCTTTGGTTATTGCATCTGCTGCTGGAATTGATGTTGTTGCTCCTGAAATTGTTGTGTTTGATGTTGCAACTGTTGTGTTTGCTGTTGAAATTCTTGTGATGCAGTAATCTGACGAGGCGTCATAGCTCGTTGGTCGATGTTGTCACCCATAGTGACAGATTTCGACAGATTCTTACTCTTATGATTGTTCTGAATTGCAAACTCGACTCTTAGTTATGCAACTTAAACACCACAAGAAGCAAAAGGAACAAGTTAGAATTTTTATACTAAAATTTTGGTCTTAAAAGCATAGACAATCAAATTGGTCCTGGTAACAGCGCCAAAAACTTGATACACAAATTTTTAACCCTATCAACTACTGCAAGTGCACAACATATTCGTTATAGTATTTATGGGTCGAATTCAACAGAGACCAAGGCTGCCCTATGATCGTTTCAATCAAAAGTGAAGCTAAGACAATGATAATAGGTTTGTGATTGTAAATGTAACAAAGATAATGAATAAAAATTGGTAAGAAAGCAATAAACAAGAACATTGGGTCAAAGGTGTTTCGCAGGAATCAGAATCATGAACCAATCAATTATTCAGGAAAGAAATCAACACAGTCTCGAACTCAAACATGAATGTATAGTCTACCAGTTTTCGTTGTCTATTATGTCTTATGAATGTATACTCGCACGAGTTTGATATACAATCACAATAACATCATCTTTGGCATGTTAAGAATAATGTTCTCATCTATGTTCTTTCAGGTAATCTAACTAGTTGTCGTTTCGCTAAATTATCCTAGATCAGAAAACTAGGTTGACAATCAAGTTTCAGTATTAAACACAACAATTAGATAAAGACATTCTCTGATAATTCCTTAACTATGCCTAGTTCATTGATTCGTTGATTCTCTTGAAAACCTTAAACCCAACTAATAGACTACTCCGACATGACATAGAAAACAATGATATATAAAGAGAATTGCATAATAATATTAAAGAGAATAGGTTTCAGAAATCTTCTCACAGTGGTGAGGATGAGATCTTCTCCCTTGATCTTACAAAACTCTCCCTCACAAGTTTTTCTCCCTCAAAAGTAGCAAAAGAAAAATAGAAACTAGCGTAGAATGAATTATGTCTAGCCTCTGATGGCTGTGAAAAAGATATTATAAGTTTCGAAATAAATTAGGGAAACTAGGGTTTTCCCTTCTTTTTCCTCTGGAACGGGCGGTCTTACTATCGGAGCGGGAGCTCTATTTTGAAGAACTGGGGATCGATCGATCTGAAATCTCATATAGCCTTTAGACAATTGGGATTAATCGATTTAAAATCTAATGGCTCTTTTGGGCAATTGGGATCTACAGATCCCTCCCTGGATTGGTCGATCACCTATCTCACGACTTTTGAGGATGATGGGATCAGTCGATCTAAATTTGGATCAGTCAATCATGATTTGGGAGCGGGTGCTCCTCTATCTGGACCGAGTGGTTTGGACTTCTTTTCAGTAAAAATACTTTTTCCTCTGAATTAAGTACTTTTGCCTCCAATGCTCCAAGCTTCATCCTAAAGTGTCTTTTGACCTGAAATGACTAGAAATGGACTAAAAGACTCGATAAATACTTGAAAACATGGGTTAGAATATGGTTAAAACGATCAATTGTTCTCAATTGGTGAAGATAGTGTCATATGGAGGAGTATGAGAGTCAGAAGGAATTTTTCAAGACTTTTAAGATCTTTCACGTCCCAAGAGTGTTAATCACAGAGGTGGATAAGTTGGCACGTTATGCTCGCATTCAACCATCTAATTTTATTTATGTTGGTTCTGGATTCCGAGTTGGATAAATGAGTCTTAGAGTCCAACTTTGTTGACAGAAAAATAACATCCGACTGCCACTATATTTGGGCTCCACGCCCACTTTCAACCTATGGGCTCACCTTCGTCCAACGGTCGGTGCGTTATTCAGGAGGCTCAAAATATTTGTTTATTAACCTTGCAATCACATGTGATCTTTCCTCGTGCTTTGTCCTCACTTAAATGATACCTGAAATTACCTCTCAGTGGATCATTCATCCTTAAACTACTCCAACTAAAGTACGTTTAAATATGGAGTTCCCGCTGAACAAGTGACCAAAAAGATAAATGCAATTTGGTGACATATGTAGCCAAATAATTTTTGTAAGTATCTTCGCATATATCACAAATAGGGATGTTAAAATCACTCCCACTCAAAAAGCTAAATGTACTCGTTACTCACCAAGATCGTTATTCTAGACAGTATGAGCCCATATAGATCCACAAGCGTTTTTAGATTCGGCTCTGATACCACTTTTAACGCCCCAACAGCCACCATTTGTAGGCCCCACATTCATTCTCGTCTCGTGGGTCCACACTCGTTAGACGGCTGGTGCGTTAGTTTGAGAGACTCGAAAGACTTGTTTACTAATCCTGCAATAACCATGTGATCTTTTCATGGGCTTTACAATACCAGAAATCATTTCCTAATAGTTCACCCTTCTTCAACTATTTCAACTTAAACACATTTAATTATAGAGTTTTTAATATAAAAGTGACTGAAAAGATAATCGCATTGTATTAACATATGTAGCTAATTTAACTCTTGTAAGTCTTTTTGTATGTATCATAAATTTGAATGTGATAAAGAATCATTTAGAAAAAGTGATAAAAGTTTCTTATTTTTTTAAAAATAATATCGTTTTTATTTTCTTAGATTTTTTTGGTCAAATTTTTATTACTTTTTAGTTGATTAGAAACTCTATTTAAAACCTCCAATATGGTTTTTTTTAACTAACTAATGTGGATGTTTTAACGACCATGACAACAAACATGTTATGGTCTCATTCGATAAAAGTATATAATTAGTTTTCTTTTTGCATACTCTTTTTATTTATATTTGACATTTTGCATCTTGAGAACCATGGTTATTTGAAAGTCTTTGCTAATTATTGTGGGGCAATTTCAAAGCTACCCTCAAAATTAAAGTCAATCCTAAAACTACCCTCGGTCTTCTCCTTTCTCATTCGCTAATATATCCTCCTACGAATTTGGGTATTCACGGTAATGCCATCGTTGGACTTCATATGAAGTCTGATACTTTTACCAAAAAAAAAAATAACCCAAATTTTTTTTAGATATTCTCAAAATGTCATTGTCAATGCTCAACAACCACGACAACTACCATCGCCGACGAGTTAATGTGTAATCCAGCTCATTTTCTACCATTAAAGATCAAGAATAGAGCTCGGACGTTCTCCTCTCCGATTTCTTCCTTTTCCCCTGCGATTTTTTGATTTAAAAGTAGCGAAATCGTTTATTATCTTATAAAAACAGCAAAACACAACTCGGATTTTGGGTTTTCGGTGATATTAGACGTTCTGGGCAATCGACGAGGCTAAAAACAAACTAAAAACGGACATTGGTAAGAACTTTTCATATCGTCGATTTCCATATCTGAATTGTAATCTCAGACTTCCGTTTAAGTCTAATTTTTTCGTAAACTTCAATATGGTCATAGAGGGTAGTTTTTCAATTGACTTTCAAATGACATACCTCCATAGAAGTCTGAGAAATGCCTTTGAAAAAAAAAATATATCAGACTTCACCAAGAAGTCTAAATAAGAAGAAGGTATATTTGTAATTGATTCTGTAACATCTCCGAACCGGCCTAAGGGCCGTTTGGGCTGTCCGTGGAACCAGAAGACTGAACACACGATCAAAGAGATCTAAAAGAGTGTTCCATGGGCAGAATAAGGTCAAGCTCATATGGAAGGGAGCTTGATCTGAAGGAGAGCAGCTGGAAGCAAAGGGTTTAGCTCAAACGAGTTGATCAGCCGAGCTGGACAGCTAGGGTAGCTGGAGGCCAGCTTAGCTCAGCTGAGCTGGAGTGTTCAAGTGTGGATCAGCTGGTCAGCTAGTGTCACTAGCTGACCATAAGTTGTGTCCATTCGCCCAACAAAAGGCAGCCCTTCTTATGGCCGGTTATGGGCGAACATAAAGGCTATAAATAGGCCACTTAGGGGCCATTTTTGCACACACACATACAAGGGAAAAACCCACAAGAATTCTCTAAGGCACAAAGCCATAAATCGAGAGTTAAAGAAAGAGAGAGAGAGCGAACGACCGATAAGAGGAAGTCGCCGGCGTGAAAGGTTTAAGGGCGAATATCGTTGGTGGTTCAAGGCGTGGACAAGAGAGAGAATATGGCTTCCAACACGGCTAAGGACCAGGGCAAAACCGCTACTTCATCCAAGGTAGAATCCGAGTCCCTCTCTATCACGGCCGCGGCTAAACCGTTAGGCCGGTGGTCGGTTTAGAAGAATGCCAGATTGAATTTCTCTTCTACTCACCCTCTGAATTAGACCGGTTGACAAGGAGAGAAGAATGGCTTAGGAATTGGTTTGATGTCCTTAAGAAAACACGGTCGGCCAAAGGCCAAGACCATGAACTGATGGGCGGGCGTGAACGAGATGATCCGCGCGCATGGATAGAAAGGCTCGGACGATTAAGCGCGGATGAACGGGCATCCGTTGGGGCGGATGGTCAAAATCCGGTAAACTGGGCGCGATTCATGCGCGGACTGACGGGAAAACTTGGATCATACCCGACTCGTCCGAACGATCGGTATGGGCGGAGGAACATGCGATCGCGGGCCATAGCAAACGATCGCGTCTATCCACGGACAGTCGCGACTCTTCGCGAACGGTCGCGTTCATTCGCGTTTTGGCGTAACCGTCCGTAAGACGATCGCACACGACCGGGGATCGCTTGCCAGCGTTCGTGGGACAATCGCGTATGACCACGGGACGACCACGTACGTCCGCAGGATGATTACGTGCGTCCGCGGGCTGTATGCGTACGACCGCGGGTCGACAGTCCACGAACGCGGGTCGGCCTCGTATGAACATGGGCGGTACACGATAACGATCGTGACCGGTTTAAGTTGTGGAACGACTTAAGGGACATGACCTGTTTAGATGGAATTATAATGGTTAGGTTTGCGTGTGCATTGGTTTGGGACATGTAGAACTGGATTGAATATCTAGGTTGTTGGAATCATACTTGCATGAAAAACAAATTCTAACTTGTTTATGATTTCAGGTTGTGAGGATGATCATGGGGGTGATTCATCCTAGGCGTGAATACAAGGACCCAAGAGACGAGTGGTGTGATAGATAGACTTGTTAGGACCGATACTCTTTATAGCATAATGCCATTTGAACCACATTGTAATGGTACCTTTGATTATTAATAAAATGTCTATTTATCTTATGTTTGCTCATTGCCTTAGAATAGAATGGAATGAATCGATTGAATGGAATGAATAACTGTTTAGAATGGTTAAGTATGGAACAAATAGGGTTGAGGTTCGTGAATGAACCTCGACTTAGAACGGATTGGATAGTGGGACATCCGTCTTGGGCCTATGGCCGGGATGGGGTGTTTCAAGTTGGTATCAGAGCGGAGTTATTTCCTAGGCTATGGGTTAGGGGCTACACCACTCGTCCGGGGTTAGATGTCCCTATAGATTATTTTACACTTATTTAGGGCTTGGAGATTGCTTGTTTAAAATGACTAATATTATTGAATCTTCAGGTTGGAAAAAGCAAGTCGAAGCGTACTAAGGACAAGGAAGTGGCTTGAAACGGACAAGGATCCAAGAGCCAGGCCACACCTGTCACTCCTGGGTTAACCGGTCCTGAGGTTACCCAGAAGAGCACTGGACCCACTGATCCAAACGCTCTCAACACGACTAGGGTTAAAGAACCGGAAGTCCAAGTTGGGGGTGGACAGGAGAGAGTGGGCAAGTCCTCATCTCATGCGGCTCGCACTGAGGCCGACCATGAGAAGGATGATGCTATGGGCGGTGGTGATGAACCATTGACCGCGGTCCCGAAAATCGGACAGATGTGGACCATGCTAAAAGCGGTCATGGACCAGCTAACGGTTATGAACCATTACATCTCTTATGGTCAGAAGCCGGCTGAGGATGAGCCTAAGGTCAAGGTCGTAGAGACCAAGGACCTTAGTGATGATGAGCCAGACGTAGTAGTGGTAGAGTCACCGGTTCCCAGAAAGATCTGAAAGGTGGACTACCTCAACGTACTTGGCCACATCACCAAGTTGGACACAAAGCACTTCAAGGGAAGTGCAGACCCACTTGAGGCTGATGAGTGGAAGTCACGGCTTGTGCGGAACTTCCGATCCACCCGTTGTCCAGAGGACTATCGGAAGGACATTGCGGTCCACTTCCTGGAAGGGGATGCACATAACTGGTGGCTGTCCGTGGACAAGCGCACCAAAGGTCTCATTGACTCGTTTGCAGACTTTGAGATTGAGTTCAACCGGAAGTACTTCCCAGCTGAGGCTTGGGATCGTATGGAAGGAAAGTACTTGAACTTGGTCCAAGGCCGCAAGACGGTTCGTGAGTACGAGGCAGCGTTTGACCGTCTCAGATGTTATGTGGGACGAGAAGTTGAGGACGAGCCAGCTCAAGTGCGTCGGTTCCTTCGCGGCCTGCGAGTGGAGCTGCGTACCCATTGCTCGGTTTGTTCCTATGACACCGTCTCCGATCTGGTCGAACGAGCTGCTACTGTGGAAGCCAAGATGGTTGAGGAGAACCGCGTGGGCACTAAGGCACAAGATAAAGTGGCCAGCCGACCTGGGAAGAACCTAAAGAGGAAATGGGATCAAGTGGGGCTGATCTCCAATCCCCTGACCGCACCAAATGTACCACATGTGGCAAATATCACTTGGGGGAGTGTTGGAAAGCCGGGAAGGTATGTGCGAAGTGTGGAAGAAAAGACCACGAAGTCACAAGCTGTCCACAAAACAAGGGGCAAGAAAGGGTGACAGAAAGACCATTGACGTGCTTCCAATGTGGAAAGACCGGGCATTACATGCGTGATTGCCCGAAGCTGTAAGGTGAAAAGCAGAGAGCACTAGAAGGGAACCGGGGACAAGAAGGTCGCGCGGTCAAGACCAAGGGCCAGGCCGAGACACCCCAAGTCTACGAACTAGTGAAGGATTCTGGCGTGGCCGGCCCCTACGATGCGATCACGGGTACGTCACTAGACATCTACTTCTTCAATTAAAGTAATGCATTGCATACATTTGGGGAAAAGGGCGGGACACTTAGACATTTGGGGGAATGTGTAGGGACCGTTACAAAAGGTGGTGTAGAGACACTCACACTATTTGACTCTGGGGCTACACATAGTTTTGTGAGTCCTGAAATGATTGGGAAAGGCTTGTTCCAAAAGGAATAAACGACCGGCCAGGGCATTGAAAATGCGGCCGGTGGGCAAGTAATGCCTATGCTAGGATTGGTCAAGGACATTCCCGTCTCAATTGGGAGCGTGGACATGCCAGCCAACCTAGTATTAGTTCAACTTAAGCATCACAAAGTGATCTTAGGTATGGACTGGCTCGGTCAAAACCGAGCCACCATTGAATGCCACCGAGGAAGAATGAAGTTTGAAAGGCCAGAGGGAAAGGTCGCATTTCAAGGAGTAAGACCGACTTCGGGGAGTTTGGTCGTCTCTGCTATCCAAGCAGAAAGGATGTTGGAAAAGGGATGCGAAGCATACCTAGCCACCATCACAACTAAGGAAGTTGGAACGGAGATGAAGATCGAGGAGATCCCATTGGTCAAAGACTTTGGGGACGTGTTCAAGGCCTTAGAAGGCTTACCGCCTGACCGGTCTTATCCGTTCATCATTGACTAGAACCCGGGACTAAACCTCTGTCTAAGGCGCCATATAGAATGGCCACAGCCGAGATGGCTGAGCTGAAGAAGCAGCTAGAGGAACTGCTAGACAAAGGCTTTATTAGTCCAAGTAGTTCTCCATGGGGGCGCCCGTTCTATTCGTCAAGAAGATGGACGGAAGCCTTCGGTTGTGCATAGACTACGAGGCATAAACCGGGTCACTGTGAAGAACAAGTACCCGTTGCCTCGGATAGATGACTTGTTGGATCAACTAAAGGGTTCAACCGTGTTTTCCAAGATCGATCTGGCGTCGGGATACCATCAGATCCCGATCGCACCGGAGGACGTGAGGAAAACCGCGTTTAGAACTCGGTATGGACACTACGAATTTGTAGTCATGCCATTTGGTCTAACAAATGCACCAGCTGCGTTCATGAAGATGATGAACGGGATCTTTCGGGAGTGGTTAGACAAGTTTGTGATCATATTCATTGATGACATCCTTGTTTATTCCAAAAACCGGAAGGAACACTGTTAACACCTAAGGATCGTGATGGAAAACTTAAGAGCACAGAAGCTCTACGCCAAGCTTAGAAAATGTAGATTTTGGCAAAGAAGGATTGGTTTCCTCGGACACATAGTGTCGGATGAAGGTGTGTCGGTCGATCCGGATAAGATCCAGTCGATTGAAGAGTGGCTGCGGCCGAGGAACGCAACCGAGGTTAGAAGTTTCCTCGGGCTGGCCGGTTACTATAGACTGTTCGTCTAGGGTTTTGCAAGCATGGCTAAGGCTATGACTAAGCTAACCGGAAAGAACGTGAAGTTCGAATGGACTGAGCCCACGGAGAAGATTTTCCAAGACTTAAATGATATGCTGACCAAAGCACCTGTCCTAAACCTGCCTGTAGACAACGTGCCTTACGTGGTTTACACAGATTCATCCCGAAACGGTTTGGGATGCGTTTTGATGCAAGACGGGAAGGTGATTGCTTATGCCTCAAGACAGATGAGGAAACATGAGGGTAATTACCCAAATCATGATCTTGAAATGGCTACGGTGGTATTTGCACTTAAGATCTGGCGATCTTACCTCTACGGAGAAAAAGTGCAACTATTCACCGGCCACAAGAGCTTGAAGTATGTGTTCACTCAGCCTGACTTGAACCTAAGGCAAAGAAGGTGGATGGAATTGGTGGCGGATTGGTCAAGATTGAACACCAAGTCCAACTATTCACCGGCCACTTCAATTGGTCAAGATTGAACACCAAGTCCCAAGTGGCCTGTTGCAAAGTTTACCCATTCGGGAATGGAAGTGGGATCACATTACGATGGACTTTGTAACCGGACTGCCGGTGACCCGGTTAAGGAAGAACACGATTTGGGTTGTGGTGGGCAGACTGACCAAGTCTGCACACTTCTTAGCCATCAAGAAGACTGATGGAGTGGGCAAACTTGCAGAGAAATACATTGACGAGATCGTAAGACTTCATGGTATTCCAGAAAGTATAGTCTCAGACCGAGATGGTCGGTTCACATCTTATTTTTGGCAAGCTTTTCAGAAAGCCCTAGGAACGAGAGTGAATATGAGCACGGCTTATCATCCACAAATGGATTGTCAGTCAGAAAGGACCATACAAACGTTGGAAGACATGTTGAGATCATGTGTTCTGGATTGGGGGGACTCTTGGGAAAAGTATTTTACCTTGACCGAGTTTGCTTACAACAACAGTTACCAGGCAAGCATCGGAATGTCGCCCTATGAGGCTTTGTATGGACGGCCTTGCAGGACCCCCTTGTGTTGGACGCAAGTCGGAGAGTCCAGTGTCCTTGGACCGGATATAATTGCCAAGACCACCGAGCAAATCCGTTTCCTACGAGGTAAGATGAAAGAGGCGCAAGACCGCCAAAGAAGTTATGCAAACAAGAGAAGGAAAGACATTGAGTTCCAAGTTGGGGATCGAGTCTACCTTAAGATGATTACCTTCAAAGGAAGGGCAAGGGTTTCCAAACGTGGGAAACTTGATCCAAGGTACTTAGGGCCGTTTACGATTCTGGAAAGGGTCGGGATGGTTGCTTACAAGTTAGACTTGCCCAACGATATGGAAGTATTCCACAATGTGTTCCATGTCTCACAACTGTGCAAGTGCCTCTCGGATCAGGATAAGATTATGCCTGAGATTCCAGAAGATCTAAAGGCAAATCTCACTCTGGAAACTAGACCCTTAAGAATTCTGGATAGGCTGGAAAAAGCAACCCGGAAGGAGGTAATCCAGATGGTCAAAGTGGAATGGATTTGTAACGGGGTTACGGAGATCACTTGGGAAATGGAAAACCGGATGAAGGCCGATTATCCAGAGTGGTTTGAGGAGTTTACAAGGAACGAATACTTTGAATCGGATTCGGGGACGAATACCTTTCAAGGGGGGGGGGGAGACTTGTAACATCCCCGAACCGGCCTAAGGGCCGTTTGGGCTGTCCGTGGAACCAGAAGACTGAACACACAATCAAAGAGATCTAAGAGAGTTTTCCATGGGCAAAATAAGGTCAAGCTCAGCTGGAATGGAGCTTGATCTGAAGGAGATCAGCGGGAAGGGAGCTTGATCTAAAGGAGAGCAGCTGGAAGCAAAGGGTTTAGCTCAAACGAGCTGAACAGCCGAGCTGGACAGCTAGGGTAGCTGGAGTGTAAGTGTGGATCAGCTGGTCAGCTAGTGACACTAGTTGACCATAAGTGAATGTACACCAATGGCAAGTTGTGTCCATTCGCCCAACAAAAGGCAGCCCTTCTTATGGGTGGTTATGGGCGAACATAAAGGCTATAAATAGGCCACTTGGGGGCCATTTTTGCACACACACATACAAGGGGAAAACCCACAAGAATTCTCTAAGGCAGAAAGGCCATAAATCGAGAGTTAAAGAAAGAGAGAGAGAGAGCGACCGGCCGATAAGAGGAAGTCGCCGGCATGAAAGGTTTAAGGGCAGAAATCGTTGGTAGTTCAAGGCGTTGACAAGAGAGAGGCTATGGCTTCCAACAAGACTAAGGACCACGGCAAAACCGCTACTTCATCCAAGGTAGAATCCAAGTCCCTCTCTATCACGGTCGCGGCTAAGCAGTTAGGCCGGTGGTCGGTTTAGAAGAAGGCCGGATGGAATTTCTCTTCTACTCACCCTCTGAATTAGACCGGTTGATAAGGAGAGAAGAATGGCTTAATCGGTTTGATGTCCTTAAGAAAACACGGTCGACCAAAGCCCAAGACTGTTAACTGATCGACGGGCGTGAACGGGATGATCCGCGCGCATAGATAGAAAGGCTTGGACGATTAAGTGCGGATGAACGGGCATCCGTAGGGGCGGATGGTCGAAATCTGGCAGACTGGGCGCGAGCGGTTCATGCGCGGACTGACGGGAAAACTTGGATCATACCCGACTCGGCCGAACGATCGGTATGGGAGGAGGTGTTGGGATTCGTTTAGATGATCCTGATGTAATTCACAGATTCAGAACATCCTAAACATACAGATCTAGGTTCTCTTGATCAGAAACATTAGATGATCTCACCTTTTACCTGTTTGTTGCAGCGGAAGGAATAGAACAGGTCAGAGATCAGATAGATGCACCGAGAGATGAATCCTCCAGAGGTTCACACACGCGATCACAGGAATGGCTGCTAGACCACAAGGAAGAGAGGCGCAGAGAGGAGAGAGAGGCCGCGGCTGGGGTGGCTAGGGTTAGGGAGAAAAGACTTGGCTTTTAGTCATTAAAAGCCTTCTCTTTTCCCTAATGGGCTTTTGGGCCCAATCTGATTAAATCCCATTTAATCAGACCCATTAATCTTTCTCTCTTAGTACGACAAATGCCTGGCACTTTTGTCGTACTTCTGCTAAGCCGTTCCAACACATTTTCCTGTTAGCTTAGGCGTGTGACCCATATGGGATCATATAATAAAGGCAATAAGTCCAAGACTTATAGATCATGAGCGGACTCTAGCAAGCCATCATGATCCCCAGCATTATATGACTTATGTCTGATCTTTGACATACTCTTACTTTCTAGAGACAATACCGAGATTACTGGACACAATTCCAACAATCTCCCACTTGTACTGGAATCTCTGTATTCATAATCCTTTTGTCTCAACATCTCGATTAGTCATAAGGCAAGATTGGTGTCATCCTTATAAAGCCTAATCTTGTTCATCGGACTCTGATTTGATACTGACAATCCAAACGACTCGGGAAAGTCCGTTTGAGCATGGCCATGCGTTTTCCAGTATTCAAATCTCCGATTGGCCTAGAGATATTCACTCCATTTATATTGGAGGGACAAATCCCATCTTGTTCCATCACTGTAAACTACTCATTTCATGATGTACCCAAACAAGGTCCTTATAGCTATCACAGAATGATAGCGTTAGACAATGATCAAAGTACATCAGTCCATGTGCAGTCACATGCATGTGAACTCAGGTCTAAGGACTATACTCTATAGTCGTAGTAAGAATCTCTTATGACACAGATATAAATATCCTGAAGAGTTCTTATAAGCGGGTCTTGTCCGGTCGTATGTTCCCAACATACACCTATGTACCGACTTTGATGCCGAGCATCTATGACACACTGAGACTTTGTCATAAGTCACGTACCAATCCAGTCTCACACGGTTGTTGATGTTCCAATTTCAACAACCTTCGACTGGGGACTGTATGATATATAACATCTATCAAATATAGGGTCTCATGATCAAGCTAAATGACTTCGATGACTCAAGATCAAGTCACTTACTTCGATGACCTATAAAATGGTTTATATCATTTTGGAACGATTATTTCATCACAGTTAAAATAATCTTGAAATAATAATTTCATTAAAACATAAAATAATGTTTTACAAGAACATATCAAATAACTAAAATAAAGCTCACAAAACTCCCACTCAAATTTAGATTACATTTCAATGTTTCTAATGCCTACAGCTTCAGTCAGGAACTCGAGCTTAGGCCTTGGGAGTGGCTTTGTCAACGGATCAGCGACATTATCATCTGTCGGAACTCGGCTGATCTTGACTTCCTTTCTATTAATGATGTCATGTATCAAGTGATATCTTCTTTGAACATGCTTGGATTTCTGGTGTGATCTTGGTTCCTTTGCCTGAGCTATAGCACCATTGTTGTCACAAAACAGTGCTAGAGGCTCAGCCGCATCTGGTATCACACCTAGTTCCATAATGAACTTTCGTATCCAAACAGCTTCCTTCGCTGCTTCCGAGGCGGCGATATATTCAGCTTCTGTAGTGGAATCAGCAACGGTGTCCTGCTTGGAGCTTCTCCAACTTACTGCACCGCCATTCAGACAAAAGACATAACCGGACTGTGACCGGAAATCATCTGTGTCTGTCTGGAAACTTGCGTCCGTGAATCCACTGACTTTAAGCACATCACTTCCACCGTACACCAAGAACTTATCCTTAGTATGTCTTAGATACTTCAAGATATTCTTTACGGCAATCCAATGGTTTTCACCTGGATTTGACTGGTATCTACTCGTCATGCTCAATGCATAAGCAACATCAGGACGAGTACAGATCATGGCATACATGACAGATCCTATTGCAGATGCATAAGGAATGTTCTTCATGCGCTCAAGCTCAGCAGCCGACGTGGGGCTCTGCTTCTTGCTTAGCGTTGTGCCATGTACCATTGGCGTGAAGCCCTTCTTGGAATCTTTCATGCTGAATCTTTGTAGGACTTTGTCAATGTATGAGTCTTGACACAAGCCTATCAGCCTCTTAGGTCTATCCCGATAGATCCTAATTCCAAGAACGTATGCGGCTTCACCCATGTCTTTCATGGAAAAACAACTTCCAAGCCAGTCTTTTACGGACTTTAGCATTGGAACGTCGTTTCCGAGAAGCAGTATGTCATCGACATACAGAATAAGAAATACAATCTTGCTCCCACTAGATTTCTTATACACGCATTGTTCTTCTTCGTTTCTGATGAAGTCAAATTGCTTGATCGCTTCATCAAAACGAAGATTCCAGCTCCTCGATGCTTGCTTCAATCCATAAATGGATTTGTGAAGCTTGCATACTTTCCCAGCATTCTTTGGATCTATGTAACCGTCAGGTTGTGTCATATACACATCCTCTTCCAGAATACCATTCAGGAAGGCGGTTTTCACGTCCATCTGCCAAATTTCATAATCATGAAAAGCTGCAGTTGCTAGTAGAATCCGAATAGATTTCATCATAGCCACTGGTGAATAGGTTTCATCGTAGTCCACACCGTGAACTTGTCTGAAACCTTTTGCCACCAACCTGGCTTTGTAAATCTGGACATTTCCATCCACGTTAATCTTCTTCTTGAAGATCCATTTGCACTCGATGGCTTTTACACCAGCGGGTAAGTCAACCAACGAAAACACTTGGTTGACCGACATGGAGTCCATTTCGGAATCAGTGGCCTTGCGCCACTTAGAGGAATCTGGGCCCATCATGGCTTGATTGAAGTTCGATGGTTCATCACCATCGATGATCAAAAGATCATGACAGTCAGTCACGAAGAATCCCTGATATCTCTCGGGTTCGTGACGGATCCTCCCGGATCTTCGAACTTCAGGTACTACAGGTTCAGGCTCTACAATTTCTTGTAGGTCCTCCTGCTGCTCTTCCTCATTAGGTTGAGCAGTATCCTGTTCATCTTGAATTTCTTCAAGCAGTACCTTACTCCCACTGTCTTTCTTAGAGAGAAACTCCCTCTCAAGAAAGTTACAATCCCGGGCAACAAAAATCTTGTTCTCGGAACGTAGATAGAAGTAATAAGCCTTGGTTTCCCGTGGATAACCAATGAAGTAGCATTTGTCAGATTTTGGTGTAAGCTTG
Source organism: Orychophragmus violaceus (assembly GCA_030180135.1). Lineage (NCBI taxonomy): Eukaryota > Viridiplantae > Streptophyta > Magnoliopsida > Brassicales > Brassicaceae > Orychophragmus > Orychophragmus violaceus. The sequence goes on from CM058236.1 coordinate 10,996,066, forward strand.
TCTGAGATTAATCTCTTGACATAGGCTTCACAACCCCAAATTCTGAGATAAGACAGCACTGGAGCTTCTCCAGTCCATAATTCATATGGTGTCTTTGCTACTGCTTTTGATGGCGCTCTGTTTAGAGTGAACACTGCTGTTAGCAGAGCATATCCCCAAAGGGATATTGGAAGGTCTGTGTGACTCATCATAGATCGAACCATATCCAATAAGGTCCGATTTCTCCTCTCAGACACACCATTCCATTGAGGTGTTCCAGGAGGAGTGAGTTGGGATACGATCCCACACTCTCTCAGATGATCACTGAATTCCTGGCTTAAGTATTCTCCTCCTCGGTCGGACCGAAGAGCCTTAATGCTTTTGCCAAGTTGGTTCTGTACTTCATTTTGGAATTCTCTGAACTTCTCAAAAGATTCAGACTTATGTTTCATCAAATAAACATATCCATACCTACTGAAATCATCAGTGAAGGTAATGAAGTACTGATAGTTTCCTCTTGCATTTGTGGACATTGGGCCACACACATCAGTGTGTATCAGGCCCAATAAGTCACTGGCCCTCTCGTTAGGTTTATTAAAGGGGGCCCGTGTCATTTTGCCCATCATGCATGATTCGCATTTCTCACATGACTCAAAGTCAAATGAGCCAAGAAGTCCATTCGAATGGAGCCTCTTGATGCGTTTCTCGCTGATGTGCCCTAAACGACAATGCCATAGAAACGTTCGGTTTTCCTCATTAGGTTTAAACCGTTTTGTATTAATGTTATAAATTGGCGCAGATTGATCAAGTATGTAAAGCCCATTCGTAAGAGGGGCAGAACCATAGAACAAATTGTTGCGATTGAAGGAACATAATTTATTCTTAACTGAAAAATCATAACCTTCCAAATCCAACAAAGAAATTGAAATAATATTTCTGCTTATAGCAGGTACAAAATAACAATTATTCAGTTCTAAAATCAATCCCGAAGGTAAAGACAACAAGTATGTGCCTACAGCTAGTGCTGAAACTTTCGCTCCATTCCCAACTCATAGCTCCACTTGTCCTTGCTTCAGCCTTCTACTGTTGCTGAGTGCCTGCATATTAGTACAAATATGAGCCCCACAACCAGTATCCATGACCCATGAGGTATTATCAGAAGTAGTTGTATTAACTTCTATAACAAAAATACCTGATGAAGAAGTCTCGAAAGTCTTCTTCTTTAATTCCTTTAGACCTTCCTGGAATTTCTTACAATCTCTTCTCCAATGCCCCAGTTCTTTGCAGAACCTGCACATGTCAGTAGGCCCAGCCTTGGACTTGGGCTTGGGCTTTGGCGTGTCCTTGTCCGCGACTTGGACACCCTTGGCCTTTCCCTTATCCTTAGCAGAAGACTTCTTAAACCCCTTGCCCTTTTGTACCATAAGCACATTGGGGTCCTTGGCGGTTTTCTTCAAGTTGGGCTCTGCAGTCTTGAGCATTCCGTGAAGCTCAGACAGTGTCTTACTCAAGCCATGCATGTTAAAGTTCAGAATGAACTGATCATAGCTTGCAGGTAAAGACTGCAGAATGATGTCGCAGGCAAGTTCCTAGCTGATTGGGCAGTCGAGTTTCTGAAGATGATCGAGATAACCCATCATCTTCAAGACATGAGGACTCACTGCCGCATTCGCAGCCAACTTACAGTCCAAAAGGTTCTTAACTGTCTGGAACCTCTCAGTCCTAGCCTGCTCCTGAAAAAGCGATTTCAGGCTTGCCATGATCTCGATGGGAGACAATACACTTTCGAACTGTTTTTGCAGCTCAGGAGTCATTGTCACCAACATCAGGCAATAAACATCATTTTCATCTGACGAATGCTTTTCCCAAGCATTGTGCAGAGTCCTGGCAGCATTGGCAAGAGGCCTCTCGGGGAGGGGATCTCGAAGGACATAATCCTTCTTCTCCTGCTTGAGGACCAGCCTCAAGTTCCTTGACCATGTCAGGAAGTTCGTTCCAGTCAGCTTCTCCTTCTCGAGAACAGACCGGATCGAGAATGTGTTTTGTGTGCTTGTAGTAGTCATATCTGAAATATATAAATAAAAAGGTTATTAGTTATTATGTTCAAAATGACTAATCTCGTATTAAAGTATAATATGATTAATCACGCATTATATTCAATAACCTAAGTTACCCTCAATAGAATATAATGATTCCAAGATCCACATATAACTAAAATTAAAGTGGGCCACTGGCCGTCACCCAACCTTAGCTTATATCGGTAAGCCCTATATCGGCTAATTATATCCGTGATATAACTCTTGGTTGTGAATCTGGGCCCGAGGCCCAATCCACTCTGATGTCTCAAGGCCCGGGACTCCCGATGGCCTAGTCAAGAAAACCGGACTATACAGTCATGTAATCATTAATGTCTGGGACTCCCAATGACATTTATGAATCACAAACCGTGTTACCCACGCAAAAACAGACATCCTCACACTGTAAGGCCATGAATGCAATTGAATGGGCTTTGACAGCTGACATAGCCTGGACAAGACATCCAACGCTTGATATTATTTGAGGTTCGTAGGTTTATTAAAATCATTCCCAAAATAGAAGATTACTATTTCGGGAAACTTTCTATTTATGGAAACCTACTATTTTTGGAAACTTTCTAAAATTGGAAACTTTCTAACTTTAGAAATTTCTTTAAAATCCAAAACCCGCAAATTCAGAAAATTCTATTTTAAGAAACTTTCTAATTTCAAAATTTCGGAAACTTTTAATTTAAAAAAACGACTTTATAATTTTATAAAATAGATTTTAAATTAATCTGAAGAAAGACTCAATTAACTGGCCCAATTGTTTTAATTCTTGGCCCGAGGCCCAAGAATTGGTCCATGTCCAAGACATGACCCAATTGTCCAATTAATTGACATAACCGGTCTAGTTCATTAAAACTGGTCTAACCAAGTTTTAATTACTACGATGACCACAATTGTCAACCGGTTATTTACTAAACCGGATTTTCTCAATTTATTTGGTCCAACCAAATCAAATTAGAAATTCCTGGTTTAGGCACTAAATCCAATAATTCTTTCGACATTGGATTTCTTATCCCGGTTTAACCAGATTTAATAAAATTATTAAAATCTGTTTATTAAACCAGAACGAATCAATTTTAATTAAAATTTTAAACCGAACCATTAACCGAACCGAACCGATTGAACCGTGATCACTCAACCCTAGCTTTCGGATCAAGTAATGATCGTCCAGCCGCAAGCCGTGCGCCACGATCCGAGATCGATACGCTTGGCATGCTCGGGACGGACGGACGGGACGCTCGCGTGTGATGGTCGGTCGATCGTCGAGCTCGGGTCGGCTGCTTCACTCGATCGCCAAGCGATCAGGACAGCGTTGGACGAGAGCGGGACGAGGCCGAGGCGCGACGGGACGTGATCCATGCGATCGCGTTCGTGCGATCCATGCGATCGGCCCGTTCGCCGGCTGAGACTTGATCGGGACGGACGGGATGAAGCGCGACGATCCGACCATGATCGATCGATCGATCCGCCATCCATCCGACCCAAAACTCTCGGCCGATCAACAAACCCGAGTCATATAGCTCGGTTTGTGATTTCTTTAGTGTGTTTAGGATTCCAATTCAGTTTCTTAAGTGTTTTTCTTATCAGTAATGGATTCAAAACACTTCTAAACAGAGTAAACAACCTAAACATGAATCTAAAACAAGAAATCCTAAGAACCTGTCTCTGATACCACTGTTGGGATTCGTTTAGATGATCCTGATGTAATTCACAGATTCAGAACATCCTAAACATACAGATCTAGGTTCTCTTGATCAGAAACATTAGATGATCTCACCTTTTACCTGTTTGTTGCAGCGGAAGGAATAGAACAGGTCAGAGATCAGATAGATGCACCGAGAGATGAATCCTCCAGAGGTTCACACACGCGATCACAGGAATGGCTGCTAGACCACAAGGAAGAGAGGCGCAGAGAGGAGAGAGAGGCCGCGGCTGGGGTGGCTAGGGTTAGGGAGAAAAGACTTGGCTTTTAGTCATTAAAAGCCTTCTCTTTTCCCTAATGGGCTTTTGGGCCCAATCTGATTAAATCCCATTTAATCAGACCCATTAATCTTTCTCTCTTAGTACGACAAATGCCTGGCACTTTTGTCGTACTTCTGCTAAGCCGTTCCAACACATTTTCCTGTTAGCTTAGGCGTGTGACCCATATGGGATCATATAATAAAGGCAATAAGTCCAAGACTTATAGATCATGAGCGGACTCTAGCAAGCCATCATGATCCCCAGCATTATATGACTTATGTCTGATCTTTGACATACTCTTACTTTCTAGAGACAATACCGAGATTACTGGACACAATTCCAACAGGAGGAACATGCGATCGCGGGCCATAGCGAACGATCGCGTCTGTCCACGGACAGTCGCGACTCTTTGCAAATGGTCGCGTTCGTTCGCGTTCTGGCGTAACCGTCCGTAGGAAGATCGCACACGACCGCGGATCTTTCGCCAGCGATCGTGGGACAATCGCGTATGACCACGGGATGACCACGTACGTCCGCAGGACGATTACGTGCGTCCGCGGGCTGTATGCGTACGACCGTGGGGGACAGTCCACGAACGCGGGTCGGCCGTGTATGAACATGGGCGGTACACGATAACGATCGTGACCGGTTTAAGTTGTGGAATGACTTAAGGGACATGACCGGTTTAGATGGAATTAGAATGGTTAGGTTTGCGTGTGCATTGGGTTGGGACATGTAGAACCGGATTGAATATCTAGGTTGTTGGAATCATACTTGCATGAAAAACGAATTCTAACTTGTTTATGATTTCAGGTTGTGAGGATGATCATGGGGGGGGTTCATCCTAGGCGCGGACACAAGGACCCAAGAGACGAGTGGTGTGATAGATAGACTTGTTAGGACCGATACTCTTTATAGCATAATGCCATTTGAACCGCATTGTATTGGTACCTTTGATTATTAATAAAATGTCTATTGATCTTATGTTTGCTCATTCCCTTAGAATAGAATGCAATGAATCGATTGAATGGAGTGGATAACTGTTTAGAATGGTTAAGTATGGAACAAATAGGGTTGAGGTTCGTGAATGAACCTCGACTTAGAACAGATTGGATAGTGGGACATCCGTCTTGGGCCTATGGCCGGGATGGGGTGTTTCAGATTCAAATTTGATTTTTTAGTCAGACTTCTTATGTAGTCTAGCAAGAAATTGACCGATTCTTGACTTTTTGTCAGACGGAATCCGATGTCTGAAAATAAAAGGAGGTAGAAACTGCAATTGACCCAAACTTTCAGATGTTTACCAAAACAAGGGAAAAAAACGTCAGACTTCTAAATCTGTCTGAAAAAATTTCAGACAACAATAGACGTCTGAAATTTAAAACTTTTGCCAGACGGCTATAGACATCTGAACAATTGAATTTTGGTCAACGCTGGATAAACACCGAAAATGCAAAGTTTTTCATCAGACTTCCCTCGCTGTCTGAAAATCTTGTCAGGCAGCAATAGAAGTCTGTTACCAAAAAGTCAATCACAAATTGTTTTGGTTAATTGCAGAACTACCCCCTACTTTTTGTCTGACATCATAAGAAGTCTGAAAACCAAGAAGTCTGACAAAAAAGTAAAATTTAAAAGTCAATTGAAAAATTACCCCGTTTTATTCTCAGACTTCATAAGTTGTCTGAAAAAAATGTCAAAAAATTCAAAGCAGACTGTGTACGCTATCTGATGGCTTTCAGACTGCATCCGCTGTCTGATACTTTGATTTCAATTGCAAAAATACTCTCTTTTCAGACTACCATAGAGGTCTGGTTTTACTACAATCAGACTGCTATAGCCGTCTGAAATGTTAAAAACTTTAAAATTGCATTTTATTGTATATTTGTGTTTAATTTCATTGATTTTAATTTTTATAAATGTTTGTTAGTTTTATATGTTCCTTCTGCGTTAGTTTTACATTCTTATGTCTAGTAATTATTTTTAAATCAATTTTTGAATAATATTGGCAATGTAGCTAATAGCATCAGACTTCGCAAAGAAGTCTGGATTTTCCTAAAAGATCTCTAATGTGGTTTGTAAGTGTTTGTTTATACAGATAATGGTTCAGTTACCTGTTAATTTTGGTGAATAGGTTGTGAGAGACCAGATTTGGTATTTTGTGATTGATAAGATCAAAGGAGGGTGGTTTATCACTTTGCGCGATGGTTCTACACATCAAGAACTTGTTGAGGTACAAGATGTTTATATGCCGGACAAGAAAACTGATTTGGTGGAGTTATCATATATCCATTGCCGGAAGCACTCTTGAAACAAATGGATCTGGATAGCCCTCCGGTTTATGTCACAAATGATAGGCAAGTAAGGAGCATGATCGAGTTATCTAATACGCATTTAATCCGTCTTTGTGTCTCGAGCCGATCCGGTATGGAAGATGAAGATGCGGTGAATCATGATGAAAAATATGAAGCTGAAGATGTAGATGAAGATGACAAAGAAGAAGACTGGAATGAGGAAGATGTGAACTCAGACTCAGATGATTCAGTTTGTGGTGGTGGTGGTGATGATTGTGTTGGTAACTTGGATGTGCCTGATAATGATTTCAAGAAACACGCTGAGGCTTACCGTGACGATGCTGATTATACCCTATATGGGAAATTGAAACATGAAGATGTAGATGTGGAAGAATATGAAGATTATAAGAAATATGAGTTGGAGGGTACGACTAATCGGTGTGTTGGCAAAAGGTACTTGTCCGAGGTATCTTTCTCAACAAGTGTTTTGATAGCAAGAAGACCTAATATCAGAGCTACGTTTGACGGTGATAATGAAGAAATTTGCATACAGGATAGAGAAGTCAGACAAGATATGTTTTGTGGCTAAATGTCGTGTGAAGGATGCAAGTGGATGCTTCGAGCGTCTGTGAAGAGTGAACCAAACAAGTATTGTTTGATGATCTATTCAAAAACCCATACATGTTCGGTGGTGGACCGGATGTCTACGCGTAAACGTTATACTCCAGTTTATATTGGTTGGTTGTTTACTGAATGTTTTGGTATAATTGAACAGATAACACCAAAGCATGTCAAAATATCAATGAAGAAGCAGTTTGGGATTAGGATGAGCTACAAAACCGCATACAGAGCATTGTTACATGCTCAAAAAATTGTGAGAGGAACAGCGGAAGATGGGTACGAGAGACTGCCTTCTTTTTTGCATGGAACCAGGCAAACCAACCCGGGATCAGTAACTGCTCTTGAACTAGATGAGAAGAATAGATTTAAATATCTATTTATAGCATTTGGAGCATCCATACATTGGTTTACGTTTCTTAGAAGAGTCATTGTGGTGGATGGTACTCATCTTAATGGAAAGTACGGTGGTGTTATGCTAGTGGCGGCCGCAGAAGATGGAAATTTTCAAATATTTTCTTTGGCTTTCGGAATTGTAGACTCTGAGAATGATGACTCGTGGGAATGGTTTTTCACCAAGCTGAAAGAATGCATTTCAGACCAATATCCTTTGGTCATAGTCTCGGATAGATGCGAGTCGATCAAGAATGCGTGTGAAGCAGTTTTCCCTTGGGCACAACGAGGGATATGCTATTACCATCTACAAAATAACATAGTTACCAAGTTCAGGGGAACTCATCTTTTGTACTTGGTTAAAAACGCGGCTTACGCATATATGATTTACGATTTTGACCGAAACATGGCCTCTTTACGAGCGGTAAATCCTGAACTTGCTGATTACTTGAGGAGGCGGATGTGACTCTATGGTCACGCATGCATTTCAGCGGAGACATGTACTTGTGCGGTCTGACAATAAGTGTCAGGCTTAAAAATTTCTTCTCAGACTTCTAATGATGTCTGATATTATTGTCAGACTTCTCCTGCTGTCTCATTATTTATCAGACTGCAAGAGAAGTCTGAACGCATAAGTGTCAGACTTAACATTTTCTACACAGACTTCTAGTGAAGTCTGATATTATAGTCAGACTTCTCCTGCTGCGTAATGTTTTCCTTAATACTTTCTAGTTCTTACTTGTGTTAACCTCTTTCAAATTGTTGGAGACATGTACAACATAAAGACGAGCAACATTGTTGAATCTATAAACTCCGCAGTTAAAAAGGTAAAAGGATATCCCATATCTTTCCTTTTAGAGTTCATACAAGAGAAACTAGGGATGTGGTTTTGTTGGCGCTTATATGCAATGAGTCTCAAAACAACATTTACCCGAGGATTTGAATATTTGCTGGCTATTCGTGAATATTATGCAGATATGATGACGGCAGAACGCGTAGATAATTATCAATTCGTTGTAAAGGGAGGACATAGGGATTTTGTGTCGATTTGGAACATCATAAGTGTGAATGTAGTGTTTGGGATTACAAAAAGATACCTTGCTCACATACCATTTGCGCTGCACCGGAACTTGAGCTACACATTTCTATTATTGTATGTCCATCTTATAGAACGGACTACTTGTACGCTGCATACTCGCATAACATCATACCAAAGAATTTTACTGGCACGGCTGATCATGACACCGTACGTGTCCTTCTCCCGGAAGAGAGGCGGAAGCCTGGACAAAAGAAGTCGAGGTGGTAATTTATGCTAGAAATCGCCAAGAAGAAGGGAAGTAAACCGTGGAAACTACACAAGCAATATTGTTGTTCGAATTGCAGACAACCAGGCCACAAAAAAGCTTAATTGTCCACAACCTGAGGCTGATTAGAAATGGTTGAAGTCTGATGTGATTTAGAGTTTACTGAAGTCTGATACATTTTAATGAAGAAATGGTTGAAGTCTAATATGTTTTAGAGTTTACTGAAGTATGGCGTAGTATTGGATGTATTTCAGAAGTCTGATATTGAAACTTGTCTCAATTGTTTGAGTTCTGTTTCATCAAGCGTAGTAGCACATAAACATAACTAAGAACAAGTCATGAGTTTGTTACATAACTAAGAACAAGCGCAAAAGTAAGCCAAAAGATGGATGTGTTTTTCTTACACCTACAAAAGATAAATATATGCAAGAAATCCATTGTTTGGGAATCCAAAAGATATCGGGAATTCTATTTCCCACCGTAGGTGTATAACAATTCATACTCGGTACGTCTCTCTTCACATGTTCGCCTGAGTTCAGTCAATATGTCAAAACTAGCTTGTCCCTGATTTTCTTGATGTTCTTATCACAAAGATACTTTGGAAACGCCATTCCAAGTGAATGGAACGCGATGAAATTCAAGCAGAACACTCCACAGTCACATGTTTGGTTGTTTTGGGGAAGATCTTTGCTCCTAACAATCGTATAGGTGTAACGCTCCAAGGAATAAGGCCTCCCATCATTAGCTGGGACCAAGACGTGCAGCACATAAGGAAACATCTCACAGATTGGTGCTAGTGCTGCTGCGACCAACTCATCAGTTCTCTCTCCAAGGATGTTGTCCCAACATGTTATGTGCCTATACGGGATATAAATCATAATTGCTACCCAATGACATCTGCCGATGTGCAAAGCAGTGTAGATATGATCAATTTCCAGACCCCAAGGCTTCCCTGATTTGCAGAACATGGGTAGATCACCAGTATAGTAATCCCAAACACCAGGAGGCAGCCTTCTAGTTTTGGCGGAACTATTCTCTTATGCACCGATCTTCTTAAAATCTGGATAGTATTGACGCCACAATGCTTGAAGGAGTGTGTCAATGAATCATAGCCTCTCCCTCCTGAACCATTCCGGATGGTTGTGTTGGCGAAGCCTCAACAGATCAATCCCGGCATCAATTTGCTACATCAAGCCAAGAATGTGTTAATATAAAAAAAAATAAACACAGCCAGATAGCTGAGGAAGTCTGAATATACGTCCAGACTGGAATGGAAGTCTGAATTCACAACCATTGGAGTGATACTGATTGTGTCATGCAGCCATTCCTTTGGAGTGCGAAGATCATAAACCATTGGAGTGATACGTTCACTCTCTTATTCGGATAACCCCTACAAAGAACAATATGATTTTTATACATCGAGTTAAGAGATTAGGAATACAACTTACTCGTCTAGGTAGAGTGTTAAGACATACGGTTGTTTTTTGTTGTAATCATTAACTGCCTTCTCTTGAACATACGCTTCAGCTACTGCTTGCTTAGTGTCATGTTTAAACATCCTAGCAGAATTGAGTGTATGCCCGTAGCCGACTGTACAACGATCAAGACACTTGGATCTCTGCTCCCAAGATCACTCTGCAAATACAATTTGACAACCCGTGTTAAACCTAAAGTTTGATCTAAAATTCACACAAGAATCAGACTGCAATAGAAGTCTGATAACTAAAATAAATCACCATCAGACTTCTTTTGGAAGTCTGAAATCATACATCTATAGAAGTCTGAGATGTTCTGAATTCTGATTAAAAATCACACCACACCAATGCAATATAAGTCTAATACCAGGAATCCATGTTCAGAGCTAACACAAGAACAAGGAAAAAAAAATACGCGTATGTTCATGTTTTTACAATTAAGAATATTCATACTGCTAGCAAGGCTACTTCCCCTTAAGTGTTTTCTTCATAAGTCTGCTACTTCTCTTAGGATCATCTTTCTTTTCCTTAATTGCATTCAGAGTTTGAGGGTTTTGGAAACTAACCCCATCATCAGCCGCAGTCTGCTTGGTGGCCTCAGCCGGCATGGCAGGTTTGTCTGCAACCACTGCTTTCTTTGCCTTCGCTTTCCCTACAGGTGCAGGTTTGGTATCAGCTACATGATTATTTACCTTCAGTACCAATTTCCTCGGGTTCTTCGGAGACCTTTCCTTTTTCTTTCTTCCTCCCTCTTCATCAACCGCAGCAGTAGTTACTTCATCTTGATCCTGAAGATCTTCAGCTTGATCTTCTTCTTCCTCCTCAGCTCCGGCCTTCTCCAACTCACCAACCGCAACACTTGCATTTTACTTCTTCTCACTTCCCTTCTCTCCAGTACCAGCTTTCTTCTTCTCATTACCCTTCTATCCAGAAGAATCTGTCTTCTTCTCTTTTTCCTTCTGTCCAACTCCAGCTCTTTCTTCCTTCAAATTCTTGACATCCTTGCGAAAATCATCCATTCTAATTCCCATCAGACGAAAACCTTCATTGACAACATCTTCCAATATATTAATCTGAATTTCAAATGATTTTTTTCAAACCCTCAATCATTTGAACAACCTCCTCATTTGTGGGATCAGCCCTCCCTTCTCTAGGTCTCTTATTAACTACCTTAATATCTTCTTCCTCATCTTCATCATCAGCCATAGTCTGTGCTTACTTTCTCCTGACTCTCAACCCCTTTCGCTTTTTCTGACCAACCTCACCCGCAACTTCCTCAGACTTAACCTAAAGCTTAACATGACCGCCAACTTTGATCCTGAACACACCTTCACTTTTACAGTGCTTAGAACTCCACCTTCAAGCTGCAGTCCCAAGCTGTCCATACATTGCTTTCACAATATTATCAACTTTGTCGTCCTATTCATCATCATTGTCCCACTCGGGGCACATGTCATCATAATCCTTGAGTACGAGGTTGTTGACGCGGAACTAAAAATTACAAGTCACATAGCAAAATGAATATAAGCACTTATAATATCACAACGTCAGACATCATATTTAGTCTGGGAACTATATGGCAGACTTCAAATTCAGTCTCATATACATAACTTGAAGTCTGATATACACGAAATCAGACTTCATATTCAGTCTGGTTCACAATGACAGACTTCATATTAAGTCTGGCATACATTGCCAGACTTCAAATTCAGTATTGGAAAAAATATTTCAGAAATACATGTATGCGTAAGGTTTCGTCGACTTTCTTTCGACTCTTGATCCCTGGTACGCCAGTAGTGGTGTGGTTGGGGCATTCGAAAAGGGCTCTCCATATGTTGTCGCCATAGCGGGACATGCCCAATATACCCAGATGTTCATGACCTCAGCAAAACCTCCAATCTGATAATTTTTTTCCTCAACGAGTTTTTTGTTTGCCTCCTTCACAAATTCTATCAGAAGTTTGAAGGCGAATCTTCCCCATGGATAGGATTTTAACGATCCTGAAACCAGCAGAAGCTTACTCATGTCAGCTCTTGTGGAAGTTGTCCAGTGTTGAGCCTCGATGAAGGATACATAGATGGCTAGATAGCCCAGCCATATCCTTTGTTGCGGTTCCCAGGCAGCACATCTCTTACAAGCTTCAAATAATTGCGAATAACTTGGCCCTAACTCGAAGTCCACGCAAATAAGCTCCCACATTGCTCTCATCTGGTTGGTATATTCAACTTCAGGGTATTCCAGATTCTCAACATAGTCGCAGTTGAGTCCTGTTATGGCTTCAAACTCATTGAGGGAAAACCTAGTTGGTTGAACGCCGAGAAGAGACCATATCTCATACTTCTTATTGCAATCTAACTGCAAGCAAAGCATGTACTGCACCATCCTTGAACACCATTTGAAATGCAGGTCATGGAATCTCACAAAAATCCCAAGTTCTGAATCGAGCAGATGTTGTCATTCTCCTGGTAATAGCGCTACTCTAACATCATTAATCAGATCTCTCCTACCACTAAAATAGTATATGCTTTTATTTGGAACCGGCTCATTACCGGGTGTGAACATCCTTTGAGGGAATTCAACGTCTGCCATAATGAAAACCTGAAATAACAAGGGCCACTCATATCATTATCAGAGTTTATATACAGTCTGAATACTACTACCCAGACGCCATTGTTGGAATTGTGTCCAGTAATCTCGGTACTGTCTCTAGAAAGTAAGAGTATGTCAATGATCAGACATAAGTCATATAATACTGGGGGGTCATGATGGCTTGCTAGAGTCCGCTCATGATCTATAAGTCTTGGACTTATTGCCTTTATTATATGATCCCATATGGGTCACACGCCTAAGCTAACAGGAAAATGTGTAGGAACGGTTTAGCAGAAGTACGGTAAAAGTGCTAGGCATTTACTGTACTTAGAGAGAATAAAACGGTTTAGCCACTGTGTGTCGATCGATACACAAGGTGTGTCGATCGACACAGTGCGCGAATGCCGTCGAGTTAATTGGTGTTTGGGCCAAATGGCCCAAACGGAACCGGACAAGTTTTATAAATAAAACTCGAGTTCAGAACCAAAAGCCCTAGCCGAAAACTCTCTCTCCCTCTGCGCCGAGTTCCCCTAGTGGCCTAGCAGCCTTCTTCCTGATTGGTGTGCGTGTGTGAACCTCTGGAGGAGTTATCTCTCGGTGGCTCTCTGATCTCTGACATACCATCTCTTTCCGCTGCAAACAGGTATAAGGTGAGATCATCATTTGTTTCTATTCGAGAAGAACCTAGATCAGCATGTTTAGGTTAATCTGAATCTGAGAATTGAATCAGGATCAACTAAACATTCCTTCAGTGGTATCAGAGCCAAGTTCTGGTTTTTCTTGTTTAGATTCAAGTTTAGGATTGTTTTTCTTGTTTAAAAGTGTTTTGAATCAACTACTGATAAGAGAAATCACTTAAGCAACAAGGAATTGAAACCTAAACACACTTAAAATCGCAGAAACCAAGCTATATTGATTTGGTAGAATGCGATTTTCAAAAGTCAGTATCGACTGCGATCGCATGGATCGATCGATACGATCGCATGGATCGGTCGATACAGTCTATCGGCTAACCCTGTTAACGCGTGAAAGCATCGATCGATACAGGATCGATGCAGGTTCGATGTTGGTGCATCGACCGATGCGGTTGGTGCATCGATCGACACGGTTAGGGTTTTGGCTCGGTTCCGTGCATGCGTGAGAGCATCGATCGATACAGGATCGATGCACGATCGATGCAGGATCGATGCTAAGAGCATCGACCGATGCGGTTGATGGATCGATCGACACGGTTGGTTCATCGATCGACATGGTTGGTTTAAGGCTCGGTTTAATATTTTGATTAAAATTAATTCGTCCTGGTTTAATAAACAGATTTAATAATTTTATTAAGTCTGGTTAAACCGGGACAAGAAATCCAATGTCGAAAGAATTATTGGATTTAGTGCCTGAACCAGGATTTTCTAATTTGATTTGGTTGGACCAAATAAATTGAGAAAATCCGGTTTAGTAAATAACCGGTTGACAATTGTGGTCGTCGTAGTAATTAATTTTGGTTAGACCAATTTTAATGAACCAGACCGGTTATGTCATCTAATTGGACGATCGGGTTATGTCTCGGACATAGACAAATTCTTAGGCCTCGGGCCAAGAAGTTAAAACGATTGGGCCAATTATTTGAGTCTTTCTTCAGATTTAATTTAAAATTTATTTTATAAAGAATATAAATCGATTTTAAATTAAAGTTTCCGATATTTTGAAATTAGAAAGTTTCTTAATTTATAGAAGTTTCTAGATTTGCTTGATTCGGATTTTAAGAAATTTCTAAAGTTAGAAAGTTTCCGGTTTTAGAAAGTTTCCAATTTTAGAAAGTTTCCAAAAAAATAGTAGGTTTTCTAAAATGGAAAGTTTCCCGAAATAGTAATCTTCTATTTTGGGAATGAAATTTTAAAATAAACCTACGAACCTCAAACAATATCAAGCGTTGGATGTCTTGTCCAGGCTATGTCAGCTGTCGAAGCCCATTCAATTGTATTCACGGCCTTACAGTGTGAGGGTGTCTGCTTTTGCGTGGGTAAGACGGTTTGTGATTCATAAATGTCATTGGGAGTCCCAGACATTAATGATTACATGACTGTATAGTCTGGTTTTCTTGACTGGGCCATCGGGAGTCCCGGGCCTTGAGACATCAGAGTGGATTGGGCCTCGGGCCCAGATTCACAACCAAGAGTTATATCACGGATATAATTAGCCGATATAGGGCTTACCGATATAAGCTAAGGTTGGGTGACGGCCAGTGGCCCACTTTAATCTTAGTTATATGTGGATCTTGGAATCATTATATTCTATTGAGGGTAACTTATGTTATTGAATATAATGCGTGATTAATCATATTAAGTATAATACAAGATTAATCATATTGAACATATTAACTAAAATCCTTTTATCTTATTTTCAGTTATGACTAGCACAAACAATCAAAACACTTTCTCGATCCGGTCTGTCCTTAAGATGGACAAGCTGAACGGATCAAATTTCTTGACTTGGTCGCGGAACCTGAGGCTAGTTCTCAGACAGGAGAGAAAGGACTATGTCCTTGAGAGAGCTCTCCCCGTGAGAATCGGGTCCAATGCTTCTCATGCAGAATATGATACTTGGAATAAGCATTATAATGATGCGGTAGATGTGCGTGGTCTGATATTGGCTACGATGGACTCATACTTGCGGAAGCAATATGAGAACATGGAGTCGCCAATAGAGATGATCAGCAGCCTGAAATTGAAATTTCAGGAGCAGATAAGAGTGGAGAGATACCGGTTGGTTAAGTCTCTCACTAGCTGCAAGCTACCAAATGATCATCCAGTGAGTCCTCATGTCAGTAAAATGATGGGTTACATTGATAACCTGAGGAAACTGGATTATCCAGTTAGCCAAGAATTGGCAACTGAGATCATTCTGCAGTCACTGCCGTCAAGCTATGATAAGTTCAGAAGGAACTATATCAAGAAAGGTTTAACGAAGACGCTGACTGAACTGCATGATATGCTCAAGACAGTTGAGCCAAACGTGAAGAGTACCCTGTACAATCTCATGAATGAGAAGGGTAGGTTTACTAAACCTAATGCTGACAAGGGTGAAGACAAAGTTGTCCAGATTTTGAATCATGGCAAGCGTGTGTCTCCTAGCCCGAGTCAGATACCTCTTACGTTGGTAAGTGCTGCTACTGTAAGGAGACAGGGCATTGGAAGAGAAACTGCATTAAATTCATGGAAGATGATGAGGAGTTGAAGTTGATGTATGAGACTACTTCCTCAGGTATTCATGTTATTACTTCAAGTTCTACCTTAAAGGTATTGGATACTGGTTGTGGCACTGATATTTGTGATAATATGCAGAGCCTAAGCAACAGTAGAACGTTGAAGGAAGGGCAAGTGAAACTACATGTCTGGAAGGAGCTTGGGATGCTGCCTCAGCCGTAGGGTTTTTCACTTATAGATCCCTTTGAGGCTTGGTTTTGTATTAAGTAATTGCTACAATGTACCTGCTTTAAGCAGAGTTGTCTTTCATTTTCTTGTAAGAATTTGAATGTTTTCATTTTGATAAAAGACAAGTTTTGTTCTTTTGATCTTAATGAAATATTAATTGTAGCACCCTATTCATGGAATGGGTTTTATATCTTAAACCAAAGAGTGCCTAAATGTAACATAAATACCGAATTGGTTTAAATCTGATGAATTAAACCTGATTTTTCTTGGCATAAAGTCTTGGTCACATAGAGTAAGTCGGATTCAGAAATCCCATAGTCATGGACTGTTGGGCTCATTTGATAAAATATCTTATGAGACTTGAATTCTGTTTACTAGACCAAAAGGTAAAGGGCCTATCCTAGCCGAGCTAGAGAAAGGCCCAAAGGCTTATTGGACCTGGAACATACTCATGTATGTGGCCCAATGAGCAGTAATTCCAGAGAAAATCTCCTGTACTTCATTGTCTCTACTGATTACTTCAGTGAGTGTGACTGTGTTCATTTGATGAGACACAAATCGGAATTCTTTGACATTGTCGAAAGAGTTCCAGAATGAAGTATAGGATCTGAATGACAAAAGTATTAAGACTCTGGATTAATATCACGAGTGAGAATACTTAAGTCATTGATTGTGTGATCATCTGAATGAGTGTGAAATCGTTTCACAGCTCATTTCTCCTGAAAAACCTGTAGGTGTTTTCTGTGAGAAAGAATCAGATCTTATTAGAAATGATTAAAGATGAGTCACACGAATCTTCCATGATATTATTGAAGAATAACGCTCTAAAATATCTAAGTTTACGCTGAAATAGTTCCACCAACATCAGTTGAAAGACACCACGTAAATGTGGATTGGAATCGATCCAAATTCGTCTTTACTAAGTATTAGTAGTTGAGCTACTTCGCTGGTTGTCCCAGGGAAACCAAGGCTCGGTACTTTTACGACCATTATGTTTTCTAAGAAGGGAAGTTACTTTCCAAGAAGAACAGTGGGAGTAAAAGTACAACTCGAAGAAATTCGAGAAATACAGGAGGCTGCTCAACCTGTTAAGGGAGAGCAGCGGAAGGATTTACAGATTTCTGTAGAATCTACACCTGTGGAGCCTTGTCCGAAGGAAACCAAGGCTTGTTACTTTTACGTCCATTCTGTTTTCTAAGAAGGGAAGTTATTTTCCAAGAAGAACAGTGGGAGTAAAAGTATAACTCGAAGAAATTCGAGAAATACAGGAGGCTGCTTCACCTATTGAGGGAGAGCAGCGAAAGGATTTACAGATTTCTGTAGAATCTACACCTGTGGAGCCTCAAGTTCGCAGATATGAATGAATCAATTACTAATCCGAGAGTGATTTCTCGTCATTAGTTGAACCTGATAATCATTGAAAGTTCGCATGATCTGATGATCATTGAAAGCGACGAATCTGCGAAATTCAAACAAGCGAAAGTGAGCCCGGACTCCGAAAAATTACATTTTATGTAAGTTAGCTTCATCGATCCATTCATGGATGGAAGCAAACATATCGGAGTTGGAATCTTCGTTCTGTTGAAGTAGTCAAGGTTTTGACTTGAACAGGAACGAAGCGGAACTGTGTGTTTACTAATAGATTAGTGGGAGCGATATTGCATTTCTCATATTGTATGTCGATGACATACTGATTCTCGAAAATGACGTCCCAATGCTGCAGTCAGTAAAGGACTGGCTTGGGAGTTGGTTCTAATGATTGACATGAGTAAAGCCACGTATGTTCTTGGATTTTGGATCTAAAGATAGAGATCTGAAAGAGCTGGTAAGACAAAGTCAGGATTCTTATCCCGACAAAGTCCTACAGGTTTTTAGCATTCCAAGAAGGGTTTTATGCAAATGTCACATGGCATTACGTTAAGCAAGACACAGTGTCCTACGATAACTGCTGAGCTTAAATGCATGGATAAGATTCCATATGCGTCGGCAATTGGATCTATCATGTATGCCATGAAACGTACTTGTTCGATGTTGCTTTAATGTTAAGCAAGACAAGTAAAGACCAGTCAAATCCAGCAAAGAATCACTGGATTGCCGTAAAGAATATCCTAAAGTATTTGAGGAATACTAAGGATAAATTCTTGAGTTACGGAGGAAGTGAGGTGCTACGATTCGGTAGCAAAGAATCACTGGATTGCCGTAAAGAATATCCTAAAGTATTTGAGGAATACTAAGGATAAATTCTTGAGTTACGGAGGAAGTGAGGTGCTACGAGTCGGTAGAGTCTGAAAGGCAAGTTTCCAATAGACAAAGATGATTTCCGATCACAGTTCGGTTATATCTTGTGTCTATCTGGCGGTGCAAGGCACTGTTGCTGACTCCATGACTTAAGCTGAACATTTCGCAACTTGGGAAGTGGCGAAAGAGGTTGTTTGGAAAGAAGAGTTCATCACTGAACTTGATGTGATTCCCAGCATAAATGAGACTAGCTGCACATCAGAGGTCCAAACACCTTGAGATAAATGACAGAGATGTTAAGTAGATCAGCAAGTTTCAACAAATGAGAACGTTGCTAATCTATTAACGAAGCCACTCCTTAGCCCTAAGCACGAGTCACGGACTGTAGCTTTAGGATAAGTGAAGTTAAGATATAGTCTTAATTTCAGTGGGAGTTAGTAAAGGGCTTTATTTAGTTATTGATATGTTCTTGTAAAACATTTGAGATGTTTAATAATGAAATTATTATTTCAAGATTATTTTAACTGTGATGAAATAATCGTTCCAAAATGATATGAACCATTTTATAGGTCATCGAAGTAAATGACTTGATCTTGAGTCATCGAAGTCATTTAGCTTGATCATGAGACCCTATATTTGATAGATGGTTTATATCATCCTGTCCCTAGTCGAAGGTTGTTGAAATTGGAACACCAACAACCGTGTGAGACTGGATTGGTACGTGACTTATGACAAAGTCTCAGTGTGTCATAGATGCGCGGCATCAAAGTCAGTACATAGGTGTATGTTTGGGAACATACGACCGGACAAGACCCGCTTATAAGAACTCTTCAGGATATTTATATCTGTGTCATAAGAGATTCTTACTACGACTATAGAGTATAGTCCTTAGACCTGAGTTCGCATGCATGTGACTGCACATGGACTGATGCACTTTGATCATTGTCTAACGATGTCGTTCTGCGATAGTTATAAGGACCTTGTTTGGGTACATCATGAAATGAGTAGTTTACAGTGATGGAACAAGACGGGATTTGTCCCTCCAATATAAATGGAGTGAATATCTCTAGGCCAATCGGAGATTTGAATACTGGAAAATGCATGGCCATGCTCAAACGGACTGTCCCGAGTCGTTTGGATTGTCAGTATCAAATCAGAGTCCGATGAACAAGATTAGGCTTTATAAGGATGACACCAATCTTGCCTTATGACTAATCGAGATATTGTGACAAAAGGATTATGAATACAGAGATTCCAGTACAAGTGGGAGATTGTTGGAATTGTGTCCAGTAATCTCGGTACTGTCTCTAGAAAGTAAGAGTATGTCAATGATCAGACATAAGTCATATAATACTGGGGGGTCATGATGGCTTGCTAGAGTCCGCTCATGATCTATAAGTCTTGGACTTATTGCCTTTATTATATGATCCCATATGGGTCACACCCCTAAGCTAACAGGAAAATGTGTAGGAACGGTTTAGCAGAAGTACGGTAAAAGTGCTAGGCATTTACTGTACTTAGAGAGAATAAAACGGTTTAGCCACTGTGTGTCGATCGATACACAAGGTGTGTCGATCGACACAGTGCGCGAATGCCGTCGAGTTAATTGGTGTTTGGGCCAAATGGCCCAAACGGAACCGGACAAGTTTTATAAATAAAACTCGAGTTCAGAACCAAAAGCCCTAGCCGAAAACTCTCTCTCCCTCTGCGCCGAGTTCCCCTAGTGGCCTAGCAGCCTTCTTCCTGATTGGTGTGCGTGTGTGAACCTCTGGAGGAGTTATCTCTCGGTGGCTCTCTGATCTCTGACATACCATCTCTTTCCGCTGCAAACAGGTATAAGGTGAGATCATCATTTGTTTCTATTCGAGAAGAACCTAGATCAGCATGTTTAGGTTAATCTGAATCTGAGAATTGAATCAGGATCAACTAAACATTCCTTCAGCCATTTGCAGTCAGCCTTGTTGAGTTAGACATCTTATGCCTTCTGTCTACTAATAGTTATGTTAAGTATATAGACGAAGAGAAGAGTCGATGAATCTTATCGTCGTAGGTACAACAGCGGAGGAGAGAGAAACAAGATCTAGAATTTAAAAAAACGAAAGCTCAGGGCAACAACGTTCCAAAAAAATAAGACTCCATAACAAATATCCGGACGCCATTATTAGTCTGAGTAATACAGTCAGACATCATATGCTGTATGGCTACAATAGCTATTTTAAGTATACTGACGAAAAGAGGAATCGATAAATCTTACCGTCAAAGGAAAACAACGGAGGAGGAGAGAGAAACAAGATCGGGATCTGGAATTTAGAAAAAACAAAAGCTTAGCGCAAGTATGAGAAAAAAGTAAGACTCCATTTGCAGTCTGAGGACTGAAAGCCAGACTCCATTTGCGGTCTTGAGGACTACAATCAGACACCATTAGCCGTCTGGCTACTAATAGTTATGTTAAGTTTATTGACGAAAGGAGGATTCGATGAATCTTACCGTCGAAGATCAGCGGCGGAGCAGAGAAAAACCAGATCTGGAAACGATACCAAGAACAAGTTGAAGATGTCGGTGCAGTGGCTTCGAGAGAAAATAGTTTTTTATTCTTCTTTGCAAACTGTAAAAAAGGATAAAAAAATCCTATTTATATGTGGGCCATAAGGGGCAGTTAAAACGATACGGTTTTACCACATGCGACGGTTTAACCACAGACGTAACTGCCGCTCATTTTTCGTCCCCCTTTTACATAACTGCCGCGCATTTTCGCGTAATTTACAAAAAAAAATTAACTTCCGCCCATTTTAACATTGTCACACATCATATGTAGTCTGAGAATATAGTTTTAATTTAGACATCATAAGCAGTCTGGTAGTCTTAATATTTATTATTCAGACATCATTTGAAGTCTGAAAACATAGTATTTATTATTCAGACTTCGTATGAAGTCGGAACAATATATTTTTTATTATTCAGACTTCATACGACGTCTGAACAATATAGTATTTATTATACATATACTTCATATGAAGTCTGGAGACCGAGTATTTTAGTAGCTTCAAAAGAGGACAATTCACATAATAAAATTGGATGATGACTGAAATTACAAAGAGGACAACTCGTCTTATATTACATAAAATTGTAGTTGGATACATGGGACTAACATATTACAAGAAACCAAATGCCATCAAGATGATCGTGACGATAATAATAGCACCAGCAAACATCAAATATTCATACTTGACGCCACGCTTTGTCTGGTTAGATGGCTTCTCAGTCAACAACTCCTATAATTGAGTTATCTCTGCCTGCGCTATCTTGAGGTCATAGTGCAAGGTGGTAACAAACTCGTTTCAGCATAACAAAGGGTGATGTAATCAATTTGTTCACCATGTTGGTCCACTCTCAGCTTTAACTCGTGAAACTCCTTCATCATAGCCTCATCCCACCACCTCATTATATGGTAGCCACCATCCTATACAGCCACATTTTAAATATACAATCATATTCGGATTCCAAATATAAGCTTGAATAAGTAAAAATAAAATAAAAACTAGCTACATAACAGAGAAAGGCAATTACATCCCATTTACGACATCTAAAGAATCTTTTTCCCGGATTATCGGTAGTAGTGGATGTTCGGGTCCAGACCGCAGAAACATTTCTTGGGGAATCCATTGCATGATCTAGATTGTTGTCGAACTATGGAACTGATACTTGAGTATGAACTATTACTCGACGTTAGAAGTTGATTGAATCGCCCCATCCTGTATACCATAAAACAATTGTAAACAGAGTCTAAATTCATACTTCTAGTAGACTCTAATTCAAAACAAATCCAATTCAGACTTCTAATAGAGTCTACTTCAGAACAGGTAAATTTCAAACTTTTATTGAGTGTATCAAAGACATTAGTAGCATAGAAGTCTCCAACCAAGCATCAAAATCAATACTATACCTAGATATTTTGTTTGCCAAAAGATTCAGACTAAGGAGTACCGTTTAGATCTAGACGGGAAAAGTATGAAATTCATTTAAAACGCGAAAAGACAAAAAAAAATCCATCTATTTGTTTAGATCTGAGAAAGAACATAAGAAAAAGGGGATGACTCGGACTCAAAACCGTTTGGATCAAAAACGAGAAATATATAAAACCTATTTTTTTGTTCAGATCTAGACAAAGTATATATGAAAAAGGGGATGACTCGGACTCAAAACCATATGGATCTAAAACGAGAAATATATAAAAACATATATTTTGTTCAGATCTAAACAAAGTACATAGAAACAACGACTTCTTTCGTATAGATCTAAAAATTTTGCAGAAAGAAGATATTAGAAGATGATGACGGCGATGTAGGGACTGGTCAGGAGAGATAATTACAACAATGAAGAAGATGACGACGGCAGTGGTGGTAGCGAGGAGGGTTTCCGGAGGGTTTTTAGAGTTTTTAGAGAGTGTTTAGAGAGAGAGTGTTTCCGTTTTAGAGAGAAATTTGATAATGACTTTTACAAAAGAATGTTGGTAACTTTCGTTTATATATGGGGTAAATTTCCAAGTAGGATAACTTATTTAGTCAAGTTTAGTCAGACTTCTTCGGTAAGTCTGACATAAGTCTGACAAATCATGTACGTGAATTAGATTAACATAATAGTCTGAGATACCCTAAATCTACTAATTACTACTTAAATGCCATCATATTATATAGAAAACTTATAAAACAAATATTAAAGTGTTTGATATAGTCACAACCTAACCAGTATATGCAAATGTAACAATTTGGATGAAAATTCATAAACTCTCAGTCTAACCCTATAGATAAAAATATGATATTCAGCTACATATGTCAAACATAGATGAAGCTATATGGTGCTTTGAACC
Source organism: Orychophragmus violaceus (assembly GCA_030180135.1). Classification (NCBI taxonomy): domain Eukaryota; kingdom Viridiplantae; phylum Streptophyta; class Magnoliopsida; order Brassicales; family Brassicaceae; genus Orychophragmus; species Orychophragmus violaceus. The sequence continues at coordinate 11,019,291 of CM058236.1, forward strand.
AAATATACCTTAAATATTTAAATTTGACTAAATTTTATGCAATTTTAATTTACATATGTCCAAAACGCTTATGTTTAATTGATGTATCAAAAATTTGTATCAAATTATTTTTTAGTTTAAATTCCCAATTTAAATATCTCTCATAAAATTTAGTCAAATTTAACCATTTAAGGTATATTTGGTTCAAAATATTTATTTTTTATTTAATTTCTCAAGTTAAATACTTCTCAGACTTCTCTCGGAGGTCTCTGAAGCCCCAAAATTCAGACTTCTCAGAGAAGTATGAAAAAAACTTTAAATCTAATATTTATCACTTAACAGTGAAAAATATTTAAACAAAATACCTAGGAAACATTAAATTCGTTAATATATGCGCATTATAACATATATGTGCAAATATAATTTTTTCAAATGTGAATTTGGTAAACCATGAATCTAACCCTAAAGTTATATGTAAGTTATATGTAAATGTTACACCATGTTCCATTACAAAGCATTTTCTAAGGTTTAGAAACTACTCTACCACTTTATATATTTTTAATTTGATTCAAATTTACGAAAATTAATTTATAAACTTTACAACCATCTACATTAATTTCTGTATAGTTGTTTTTAACAAAATATTTTTTTAATATTTTTAATTTAATTACAAAATTAATCTTTTTGGATGAAGACATACTTAACTAACATTGTTTAATTTGACTCAATTTTACCAAATTTTAATTTATATACTACGAAATTGTATATATTTAATTTAAGTATTTAAAAATTTTGACAAAATAATTTTATATAATTTTAAATTTAATTTACTAATTTATTATGTATCAGATTTCTAAGAGAAGTTTGATAAAGTCATTTAAATTTCTATTAGAGTCTAACTTATCAGACCTCTATAGAAGTCTGACACAGACGAATCTTATTATGGTAATTGCATTTTTCGTTTTTTTTATTGGTCGTAAGGGCTTCGCGGTAATTTTCTTAGGCCAAAAAAACAGTTTTGCATTTGATTCAATTTTGAGGATATATTTTTATTTAAATTAAATTTTGAAGGAATTTTAGCAATTCTTCCAACCATTGTTGTCTTTGAAAATACAAAAATATATGATTTTATGAAAATAATATTTATTTTGCATCGTTTTGATGTAAATGACATGCTTTTACATTCTACTCACTAAATGCATTTCAGTTTTTTTTGGTACTATCTTTCGTTTTGAGAAAATTTTCAATTAGGACAACTTATATTATATCTATCAAACTAGAGCTCTACTAAAAGTGGAATGGACCTATTAATCTTAGGTTACACTAAGGCACATGTTCTCATCTGGAACATGTTTCACATACAGGCCCGGCTCTAAGCATGGGATGCATTATAAAATATGTAAGTTTTATATTGTATGTTGTCTATATAGATTTATAACTAATGTACTGTTTTTAGTCTTTAATTTGGCAATCATATGAGAATATGTGGTCTTAGAGATGTCAAAATGGGTCAAAATGGGTCAAAACTAATGAGTATATGTTGGGATTCGTTTAGATGATCCTGATGTAATTCACAGATTCAGAACATCCTAAACATACAGATCTAGGTTCTCTTGATCAGAAACATTAGATGATCTCACCTTTTACCTGTTTGTTGCAGCGGAAGGAATAGAACAGGTCAGAGATCAGATAGATGCACCGAGAGATGAATCCTCCAGAGGTTCACACACGCGATCACAGGAATGGCTGCTAGACCACAAGGAAGAGAGGCGCAGAGAGGAGAGAGAGGCCGCGGCTGGGGTGGCTAGGGTTAGGGAGAAAAGACTTGGCTTTTAGTCATTAAAAGCCTTCTCTTTTCCCTAATGGGCTTTTGGGCCCAATCTGATTAAATCCCATTTAATCAGACCCATTAATCTTTCTCTCTTAGTACGACAAATGCCTGGCACTTTTGTCGTACTTCTGCTAAGCCGTTCCAACACATTTTCCTGTTAGCTTAGGCGTGTGACCCATATGGGATCATATAATAAAGGCAATAAGTCCAAGACTTATAGATCATGAGCGGACTCTAGCAAGCCATCATGATCCCCAGCATTATATGACTTATGTCTGATCTTTGACATACTCTTACTTTCTAGAGACAATACCGAGATTACTGGACACAATTCCAACAGTATATCCAAACCAAACCAATCCATGGATCTTAGTGGGTCAAGAATTTGGTTGTTAATGGATTAATGGTTTTAGTGAGTTAGTGGATTTATTGAGTTGGATTAAAATGGTTTGGATTAAAATGGGTTACTAGGTTACCCAATCCAAACCAATTTTTACGCCTCTGAAAATTTGATCTTCTCTTTCGAAATATATCCCCTTCTGAGATACGCATTTGAAAATCCAACGACTTCCAAATTGGATAATTCAATCGAAATCCTTCCGAAAATTCAATCGAAATTTCCTTTCGTCTCATATGTTGAAGATTCGTTTCCACGAGATCCAATTTGTCATGTTCTTCACTGTCCTAAAAAGAGAAGAAACTAAAGACTCAAACAACACGTTTACTTACTCAAAGTGATCCTAAATCAGTCCCCCACATGAGAGAAAAGTCGAAGAACCAGTATAGTGACGACTTGGTGACAACTCGTTACGACTCAGTTACAACTCGGTGGCGACTCAGTGACAACTCGGTGGTGTAGTTTATTAGCAAACCCAGAATCACTCCACACTAACCAAACCGAATCCGGTTGGGTTTCCCGGTTCAACGGTTCAAATTTTAGCACATTCAGAAACTTATTATCCGATTGTCTAATTACATCAACCAAATGTATTACTTTTTAAGTTCTTTAGGTTCGTATATGTTACTTGTTCTAAATAATCATAAACATTTTTTATATAATATTAATAATATAATTATCCTTCTTTTCTGTTAGTTCTAAATTAATTCTAAATGTGTTATATCACTAATAATAATTTGTTAACCCATTAATTTAAATGAGTTATGGATTGATCCAATCCATTTATCTAATAAGTTGGGTTAATCCATTACCCACTAAAAACAAAATTTATTTGGATATGGATTGGTTTGGATTGGTTTACCCATTTTGACACCCCTACGTGATCTCCTCTCTCCTTTTCTTTGTATCGAAGGCAACAACAAAACTTTTTTCTAGTGATATTCCGGCTGATGTCGCCTCCGGCGTCGGTCCTACTCTTCCAATTTTATTTATAATATAGTATTAATAAGACACATATGTCGATCATTATCTATTTCCTCCGCCTGTATCGAGCCCTTGCACAAGAGTGAAGAAACAACAGCCATGGTTATTACCAAGGGATGCCACTTTATTCGATTCTCACTGGAACTGGGAGTCTCATCTCCTGACTTTTGCTTCGTATTACTCTCATCTCCATCTTCAAATTTTGCCGATAAATGCTCTCGCCCAAAGACTTGCGTCGATACTGGTTTCAGTCTCTTTAAGGGAGGAGATTTCATCGTACGACAAAGAAATATAGATCTAATTAATAAAGGTAATTGACGACCAAATGTATTGTCATCATGTGATGGATTTGAAGAATTTTCTCACTTGTATATCCTCCATCTCTCCTTAGGGGAGAGGATAGTTTCGACCATAACATGCCACAGCCCATGAGTTTTTGTGTCGGCTTCATTTTGTATCTCAACAGTGTTTGTTATTTCATTAAACATGTCTCTTTCAACATCATTGGATTTGGGATCCGGGACGAAGTGGTGGAGAAATTATACGACAATGGTTTATTATGTATTAGCTTGAATTTTGGTGGCTATATACGGAGTTCATCATGTTTTGGCATAAAAAAAAAATCAACTAGCTTTGGTCAGAAATGGTGGAAATACAACACATCAGTAATTTTTGAAGTGGAATTTACAGAAATAACCGGATCCAAAAGTTGTGTGTTTAAGCGAATACTACATCTTTTATCGAGTTTAAGAAGATTTGATTCAAGAACATCTTCAACAACAATTCAGTTAAATCATTTAGTCAAAATAATGCGAAAAAACATTTTGGAATTTCATCATAAAGATGATAGCCAACAAAGAGTTATTGAAGAAGAGATGTAACAAAATATATACACCAGCCTATAAGACTTCCAGAAAAAAAAATACATGGTTACTCACTATTTTTTCATAGAAAATATTTCAGTTTTCTTTATTCGCGTTAATGGTTCACTATAAGAAAACACGCTTTTTGCAACTGCGGAAATAGTTGCAATTGGGTCGCAAAACACAATTTTGCGTCCAATTGCGACTAAATGAGTTAGTCGCTAATTTTATTAGTCGCTATATTAGTCGCTAATTTGTGACTATTTAGCAACAATATATATTCGTTAATATTGGTCGCTACTGAGTAGCTAATTTTAGCGACTGATGAACGGCACTTTTACGACCAACATAGCGACCAATAACTACGAAATGAAACTGAAATTAAATTATTATTTACTAAATTTTATTAAAAATTAAAATCAAATATACAAATTTTTATGATTCAAAAAAATTAATTAAAACAATATTTGTTAGTTTATTATTTAGTATTTACTAACAAATAAATATAAAAATTAATATACAAAGAGAGAAATATACAAACAAATATACAAAAAAATATACAACAAAAATACAAACAAATATTTATTATTCTAAAAAAACTTCAACGAGATCTGGTGGTGGACGTGGTGGGAGTAGGTGATGAAGTAGTAGCGGTGGAGGAATTTCGGTGGTGGCGGTGGAGGGTTTTAACGAGGTGGTGCAAGAGTGAAGTTGTATTGCTTCAGAAGAGGTTGAACGGTCACCGACTTGGAGAGCTTTGCCGTCGCCGGTGGAGATCAAGGTGAAGCGCCGGTGGAGATTGAACAGATAGTGAAGGTCGAAGGAGAATCTTCGTCTTCTATCTCCTACGGTCACCGACTTGGAGAGTCTTCATCTTCCTCCCACCTTCGTCTTCGCCAGATTCAGATTCGTTCGGAATCAATGGCCCCCGTCAGATTCGTACGAGCATCGATGGCCGATGTCAAAGATCGATTCATCCTTAAACATTTTGTCTTCGTCTTTTTCTCAGATCCTTAAAGGATTTGATACAAACAAAACAAAAAAAATAGAGAACTTGTTCAGAAAAAAAAAGAGAAAGCCACTGAATACGGCGTAAGAGAGATGTGAGAGAGACAAAGTGATAAGTGGGATTTAGGTTTAATTAATTAGATTAAAAATAGATCAATGGTTTAGATTTAAAGTGAGATGGGGATCTAATGGTTGAGAGAGTGATCCTTGTGAAACAATTTTAACCAATAGTAAACTTTTAGGATATAATAATGTATAATAATCAAAAAATATTTAAAAAAGAATAGAAATGGTTAAATTGAAATTTTAAATAATGTTAATTTAAAATATAAGATATAAAACTATTATTTTTGAATATTATAAATAATTTAAAACAATAAAATATATGATTACGGTTTATTGTATAGGGTTAATTTGAAGGGTTATGTTGTAAAATAATTTTTGAAAATAATATATTTGAAAAATATTTTTCTTTTATAAGTATTGAAATTTAGTTATGGATATGTTATATTAATTAGAATTCATTAATTGAGTTTTATTTATACTTTAGAGTTTTGGGGTTTGTTTAGGGTTTAGGGTTCACTACAAGAAAACAGTATTTTTACGACTGCACTTTTAATCACAAAATAGTCGTTAATCAGAGTTTTACGACAAACATACGATTAAATGTGGTAGTCGCCAATCCATAGTCGCTAAATCTCATAGTCGTATTATTAGTCGGCGAGTTATGACTATTTATACAACCAACACAGGTAATCGTAAAATAGATGCATAGTCGTCAGAAGATATAGGGACTAAATAAACTGCGACTACGGTAGCGACAATTGTAAGACTATAGAGGGAGTCCAGATACGGTCGAAGAAATGTTGTCATCAAATAGTCGTTAACTCAGGTGACCATGGGGCGATTAATATGCGACTGTATTGTATAGTCAGAAAGTAGTCGTAAATATTAGCCACTATGGAGCGACTGGGTAACGACCATTTTAACTACTATCCCGCGACTAATTTGAACATCCATATACGATTATGGTAATGATTTCGCCACTATGTGGCGACTATTATTGGCTAATTTACCGACTTTAAGACGACTAAATGAAGAATCCAAATATGATTTTGGTAAACATCTTGCTACTAATTGTCGACTGTTAAACGACTATGCAGCGTCTAAACTAAACATCCAAATTTGATTATGATACAGTCTGGGCGACTAGTATGTGACTGTCTAATATAGTCACAACATAGTCGTAAGAAATGATAGCTACATGGCGATGGTGTAATGACATTATAACGATTATTAAGCGACTATATGGAACATATAGATTCGTTGATGGTAAATATTTAGCGACTAGTTTGTGTGTGTATAGTGCAAAAAATGGACAACCGTTTAGTGGCTTTTTCCTAAAATTTAAAATTAGGATTAATTTCATTTCCGATTTGGTAATCGGTGATACCATAATTTGAATGGTACAACAAACGTAACAAACACTTGTCTCAAAAATAAAATTGGTAACATGTAGACACAGAAGACCTACAAACGCAAACTCTAGCATTTAGTAGTTGCCAAATCATACACCAAAGAATTAACAAGTGCAAGAGACAGTGATAAGTAACCTACGAATCAGATGGTGTTGTTGTATTACTTTGAGCTTCTGTCAGTTGCTCTTGGTGGGCGACAACGCTGAAAAGTGTATGGGCTGCTTGTTCTTGCGTAATAAAAGATTAGTTGTCAGGCCTGTGACAATTTCTTTCGGTAAGAGAAAACAATTAAATAAAGATCGTTGACTTTATAAACATGGATTGTTAAAACAGCGACTTTACCTGAGGAAAGAAGTTGTTATATTCAACTGTTGATATCTCATGTGGTCGGAGTTCTTTGTAGTGCTTCTGCAGTCCTTTGTGTTGCTAACCATGTCTTTCATGCGTCGTTGATAGATCTCCATAATAAATATTTCAGAAGAAAGTTATGAATGGTTTGACACTTATCTTTTAAGCGCTTAGACACTCGAACTTTTCAGAACAAATTAATGAGTTAAACAGAGATTGGTGTCTTCAATTGCGTGCTAACTATAAAATTAACATCCTAACCATCAGACAATAACTCCTCAAACACTTATTAAAAAACAACCAACTTACCCAGACTGTGGAATATAGGAGTCGTTTACAACATGTTGAACCAAAATTAATTGTAAACAAATAATCAGAATCCGAGCATGTCATGTTTCAAAAGCAAAGCAAAGCAGAAGGAACCAAATGATATAGCTACTTGTATCCGTAGTCATCGATTCACGGAGGGTATCGTGATTGAGATATTCGAGGAAGAATTTGAGAGAGTCGATAGGGTTTCGGCCAAAGTTAGCTATGAAATGGAAAGCTTCGAATAAGATATTCGAAGAATCTCTTACCAGTCTGAGATGGGTGGGTGTAGAAGAGGATTCGTGGAGAGATTAGAGAGATGATCCAGGGAGAGATTGTTGGAATTATGTCCAGCAATCTCTGTACTGTCTCTATAACGTAAGAGTATGTCAGTGATCAGACATAAGTCATACAATACTGGGGGTCATGATGGCTTGCTAGAGTCCGCTCATGATCTATAAGTCTTGGACTTATTGCCTTTATTGTATGATCCCATATGGGTCACACGCTTAAGCTAGCAGGAAATAATGTTGAAACGGCTTAGCAGAAGTACGACAAAAGTGCTAGGCATTTGTCGTACTAAGAGAGAAAGATTAATGGGTCTGATTAAATGGGATTTAATCAGATTGGGCCCAAAAGCCCAAAAGGGAAAAGAGAAGGCTTTTAATGACTAAAAGCCAACTCTCTTCTCTCCCAACCCTAACCCCAGCCGCGGCTACTCCTCTCTCTCTGCGCCCCATCTCAGCTCGGTCTAGCAACCAGTTTCCTGTGATTGCGTGTGTGAGCCTTTGGAGGATCCATCTCTCGGTGTATCTCCCTGATCATTGACCTGTTCATCAATTCCGCTGCAAACAAACAGGTAAAAGGTGAGATCATATGTTTCTAAATAAGAACACCTAGATCTAATGCATGTTTAGTAGGTTCAACTAATCTGAGAATTGAACCAAGAGACTAAACAATCCAACAGTGGTATCAGAGCCATTGGTTCTTAGGTTTCTTGTTTTAGATTCATTGTTTAGGTTGTTTAAATCTGTTTAGATGTGTTTTGAATCCATTACTGATAAGAAAAACACATAAGAAACTGAATTAAAACCCTGAACAAACACTTGAATCACAAAACCGAGCTATATGACTCGGGTTTTGTGGATTGGCCAAGGCGTGATCAACCGGCTTGGCCGGATTGGTGATCACGGCCGAATGGCGACCGGTCGGCTAAGCGGAACGGTCGGGATCGGAACGGTCGGGATCGCACGGCGATCGCGTCCGATCGCGTCATCCCGATCGCGTCCCGGCTGTCCGTGCGGAGCGTCCCGATCGCGTCGATGCCGAGCGTCCGTCCGGTTGCGTCCGTGGATTGCGACCGGCTGATGCTTGGCTGAGCGGCTGGGTTGCGGTCGGCCGACGTCTTGAACGAACGGCTGGAAATTAGGTCACGGCCAACTCGGTTTGGTTCGTGACTAATTCGGTTCGGTTCAAGGCTCGGTTTAAGATTTTAATTAAAAATCAACGTTCTGGTTTAATAAACAGATTTTAATAATTTTATTAAAGTCTGGTTAAACCAGGATTAGAAATCCAATGTCGAAAGAAATATTGGATTTAGTGCCTAAACCAGGATTTCTAATTTGATTTGGTTGGACCAAATAAATTGAGAAATTCCGGTTTAGTAAATAACCGGTTGACAATTGTGGTCATCGTAGTAATTGAAACTTGGTTAGACCAGTTTTAATGAACCAGACCGGTTATGTCAAATAATTGGACAATTGGATCATGTCTTGGACATGGATCAATTCTTGGGCCTCGGGCCAAGAAGTTAAAACAATTGGGCTAATTATTTGAGTCTTTCTTAAGAATAATTTAAAATCTATTTTATAAAATTATAAAGTCGGTTTTAAACTATAGTTTCCGAAATCTTGAAATTAGAAAGTTTCCATTTTTAGAAAGTTTCCTAAAATAGAATTTTCTGGATTTGCGGGTTTTGGATTTTAAAGAAGTTTCTAAAATTAGAAAGTTTCCGGTTTTAGAAAGTTTCCAATTTTAGAAAGTTTCCAAAAATAGTAGGTTTCCATAAATAGAAAGTTTCCCGAAATAGTAATCTTCTATTTTGGGAATGATTTTAATAAACCTACGAACCTCAAACAATATCAAGCGTTGGATGTCTTGTCCAGGCTATGTCAGCTGTCAAAGCCCATTCAATTGCATTCATGGCCTTACAGTGTGAGGATGTCTGCTTTTGCGTGGGTAAGACGGTTTGTGATTCATAAATGTCATTGGGAGTCCCAGACATTAATGATTACATGACTGTATAGTCCGGTTTTCTTGACTAGGCCATCGGGAGTCCCGGGCCTTGAGACATCAGAGTGGATTGGGCCTCGGGCCCAGATTCACAACCAAGAGTTATATCACGGATATAATTAGCCGACATAGGGCTTACCGATATAAGCTAAGGTTGGGTGACGGCCAGTGGCCCACTTTAATCTTAGTTATATGTGGATCTTGGAATCATTATATTCTATTGAGGGTAACTTATGTTATTGAATATAATGCATGATTAATCATATTATACTTTAATACGAGATTAATCATTTTGAACATATAACTAATAACCTTTTTATTTATATATTTCAGATATGACTACTACAAGCACTCAAAACACATTCTCGATCCGGTCTGTTCTCGAGAAGGAGAAGCTGACTGGAACGAACTTCCTGACATGGTCAAGGAACTTGAGGCTGGTCCTCAAGCAGGAGAAGAAGGATTATGTCCTTCGAGATCCCCTCCCCGAGAGGCCTCTTGCCAATGCTGCCAGGACTCTGCACAATGCTTGGGAAAAGCATTCGTCAGATGAAAATGATGTTTATTGCCTGATGTTGGTGACAATGACTCCTGAGCTGCAAAAACAGTTCGAGAGTGTATTGTCTCCAATCGAGATCATGGCAAGCCTGAAATCGCTTTTTCAGGAGCAGGCTAGGACCGAGAGGTTCCAGACAGTTAAGAACCTCTTGGACTGTAAGTTGGCTGCGAATGCGGCAGTGAGTCCTCATGTGTTGAAGATGATGGGTTATCTCGATCATCTTCACAAACTCGACTGCCCAATCAGCCAGGAACTTGCCTGCGACATCATTCTGCAGTCTTTACCTGCAAGCTATGATCAGTTCATTCTGAACTTTAACATGCATGGCTTGAGTAAGACACTGCCTGAGCTTCACGGAATGCTCAAGACTGCAGAGCCCAACTTGAAGAAAACCGCCAAGGACCCCAATGTACTTATGGTACAGAAGGGCAAGGGGTTTAAGAAGTCTTCTGCTAAGGATAAGGGAAAGGCCAAGGGTGTCCAAGTCGTGGACTCAGACACGCCAAAGCCCAAGCCCAAGTCCAAGGCTGGGCCTACTGACATGTGCAGGTTCTGCAAAGAACTGGGGCATTGGAGAAGAGATTGTAAGAAATTCCAGGAAGGTCTAAAGGAATTAAAGAAGAAGACTTTCGAGACTTCTTCATCAGGTATTTTTGTTATAGAAGTTAATACAACTACTTCTGATAATACCTCATGGGTCATGGATACTGGTTGTGGGGCTCATATTTGTACTAATATGCAGGCACTCAGCAACAGTAGAAGGCTGAAGCAAGGACAAGTAGAGCTACGAGTTGGGAATGGAGCGAAAGTTTCAGCACTAGCTGTAGGAACTTACTTGTTGTCTTTACCTTCGGGATTGATTTTAGAACTTAATAATTGTTATTTTGTACCTGCTATAAGCAGAAATATTATTTCAATTTCTTTGTTGGATTTGGAAGGTTATGATTTTTCAGTTAAGAATAAATTATGTTCCTTCAATCGCAACAATTTGTTCTATGGTTCTGCCCCTCTTACGAATGGGCTTTACATACTCGATCAATCCGCGCCAATTTATAACATTAATACAAAACGGTTTAAACCTAATGAGGAAAACCGAACGTTTCTATGGCATTGTCGTTTAGGGCACATCAGCGAGAAACGCATCAAGAGGCTCCATTCGAATGGACTTCTTGGCTCATTTGACTTTGAGTCATGTGAGAAATGCGAATCCTGCATGATGGGCAAAATGACACGGGCCCCCTTTAATAAACCTAACGAGAGGGCCAGTGACTTATTGGGCCTGATACACACTGATGTGTGTGGCCCAATGTCCACTAATGCAAGAGGAAACTATCAGTACTTCATTACCTTCACTGATGATTTCAGTAGGTATGGATATGTTTATTTGATGAAACATAAATCTGAATCTTTTGAGAAGTTCAGAGAATTCCAAAATGAAGTACAGAACCAACTAGGCAAAAGCATTAAGGCTCTTCGGTCCGACCGAGGAGGAGAATACTTAAGCCAGGAATTCAGTGATCATCTGAGAGAGTGTGGGATCGTATCCCAACTCACTCCTCCTGGAACACCTCAATGGAATGGTGTATCTGAGAGGAGAAATCGGACCTTATTGGATATGGTTCGATCTATGATGAGTCACACAGACCTTCCAATATCCCTTTGGGGATATGCTCTGCTAACAGCAGTGTTCACTCTAAATAGAGCGCCATCAAAAGCAGTAGCAAAGACACCATATGAATTATGGACTGGAGAAGCTCCAGTGCTGTCTTATCTAAGAATTTGGGGTTGTGAAGCCTATGTTAAGAGATTAATCTCAGACAAGCTTACACCAAAATCTGATAAATGCTACTTCATTGGTTATCCACGGGAAACCAAGGCTTATTACTTCTATCTACGTTCCGAGAACAAGATTTTTGTTGCCCGGGATTGTAACTTTCTTGAGAGAGAGTTTCTCTCTAAGAAAGACAGTGGGAGTAAGGTACTGCTTGAAGAAATTCAAGATGAACAGGATACTGCTCAACCTAATGAGGAAGAGCAGCAGGAGGATCTACAAGAAATTGTAGAGCCTGAACCTGTAGTACCTGAAGTTCGAAGATCCGGGAGGATCCGTCACGAACCCGAGAGATATCAGGGATTCCTCGTGACTGACTGTCATGATCTTTTGATCATTGATGGTGATGAACCATCGAACTTCAATCAAGCCATGATGGGCCCAGATTCCTCTAAGTGGCGTAAGGCCACTGATTCCGAAATGGACTCCATGTCGGTCAACCAAGTCTTTTCGTTGGTTGACTTACCCGCTGGTGTAAAAGCCATCGAGTGCAAATGGATCTTCAAGAAGAAGATTGACGTGGATGGAAATGTCCAGATTTATAAAGCCAGGTTGGTGGCAAAAGGTTTCAGACAAGTTCACGGTGTGGACTACGATGAAACCTATTCACCGGTGGCTATGATGAAATCTATTCGGATTCTACTAGCAACTGCAGCTTTTCATGATTATGAAATTTGGCAGATGGACGTGAAAACCGCCTTCCTGAATGGTATTCTGGAAGAGGATGTGTACATGACGCAACCTGACGGTTACATAGATCCAAAGAATGCTGGGAAAGTGTGCAAGCTTCATAAATCCATTTATGGATTGAAGCAAGCATCGAGGAGCTGGAATCTTCGTTTTGATGAAGCGATCAAGCAATTTGACTTCATCAGAAACGAAGAAGAACAATGCGTGTATAAGAAAACTAGTGGGAGCAAAATCGTTTTTCTTATTCTGTATGTTGATGACATACTGCTTCTCGGAAACGACGTTCCAATGCTAAAGTCTGTAAAGGACTGGCTTGGAAGTTGTTTTTCCATGAAAGACATGGGTGAAGCCGCATACGTTCTTGGAATTAGGATCTATCGGGATAGACCTAAGAGGCTGATAGGCTTGTGTCAAGACTCATACATTGACAAAGTCCTACAAAGATTCAGCATGAAAGATTCCAAGAAGGGCTTCACGCCAATGGTACATGGCACAACGCTAAGCAAGAAGCAGAGCCCTACGTCGGCTGCTGAGCTCGAGCGTATGAAGAACATTCCCTATGCATCTGCAATAGGATCTGTTATGTATGCCATGATCTGTACTCGTCCTGATATTGCTTATGCATTGAGCATGACGAGTAGATACCAGTCAAATCCAGGTGAAAACCATTGGATTGCCGTAAAGAATATCTTGAAGTATCTAAGACATACTAAGGATAAATTCTTGGTGTACGGTGGAAGTGATGTGCTTAAAGTCAGTGGATTCACGGACGCAAGTTTCCAGACAGACACTGATGATTTCCGGTCACAGTCCGGTTATGTCTTTTGTCTGAATGGCGGTGCAGTAAGTTGGAGAAGCTCCAAGCAGGACACCGTTGCTGATTCCACTACGGAAGCTGAATATATCGCCGCCTCAGAAGCAGCGAAGGAAGCTGTTTGGATACGAAAGTTCATTATGGAACTAGGTGTGATACCAGATGCGGCTGAGCCTCTGGCACTGTTTTGTGACAACAATGGTGCTATAGCTCAGGCAAAGGAACCAAGATCACACCAGAAATCCAAGCATGTTCAAAGAAGATATCACTTGATACGTGACATCATTAATAGAAAGGAAGTCAAGATCAGCCGAGTTCCGACAGATGATAATGTCGCTGATCCGTTGACAAAGCCACTCCCAAGGCCTAAGCTCGAGTTCCTGACTGAAGCTGTAGGCATTAGAAACATTGAAATGTAATCTAAATTTGAGTGGGAGTTTTGTGAGCTTTATTTTAGTTATTTGATATGTTCTTGTAAAACATTATTTATGTTTAATGAAATTATTATTTCAAGATTATTTTAACTGTGATGAAATAATCGTTCCAAAATGATATGAATCATTTTATAGGTCATCGAAGTAAATGATTTGATCTTGAGTCATCGAAGTCATTTAGCTTGATCATGAGATCCTATATTTGATAAATGTTTTATATCATCATGTCCCTAGTCGAAGGTTGTTGAAATTGGAACACCAACAACCGTGTAAGACTGGATTGGTACGTGACTTATGACAAAGTCTCAGTGTGTCATAGATGCTCGGCATCAAAGTCAGTACATAGGTGTATGTTGGGAACATACGACCGGACAAGACCCGCTAATAAGAACTCTTCAGGATATTTATATCTGTGTCATAAGAGATTCTTACTACGACTATAGAGTATAGTCCTTAGACCTGAGTTCGCATGCATGTGACTGCATATGGACTGATGCACTTTGATCATTGTCTAACGCTATCGTTCTGCGATAACTATAAGGACCTTGTTTGGGTACATCATGAAGTGAGTAGCTTACAGTGATGAAACAAGATGGGATTTGTCCCTTCAATATAAATGGAGTGAATATCTCTAGGCCAATCGGAGATTTGAATACTGGAAAACGCATGGCCATGCTCAAACGGACTTTCCCGAGTCGTTTGTATTGTCAGTATCAAATCAGAGTCCGATGAACAAGATTAGGCTTTATAAGGATGACACTAATCTTGCCTTATGACTAATCGAGATATTGTGACGAAAGGGATTATGAATACAGAGATTCCAGTTCAAGTGGGAGATTGTTGGAATTATGTCCAGCAATCTCTGTACTGTCTCTATAACGTAAGAGTATGTCAGTGATCAGACATAAGTCATACAATACTGGGGGTCATGATGGCTTGCTAGAGTCCGCTCATGATCTATAAGTCTTGGACTTATTGCCTTTATTGTATGATCCCATATGGGTCACACGCTTAAGCTAGCAGGAAATAATGTTGAAACGGCTTAGCAGAAGTACGACAAAAGTGCTAGGCATTTGTCGTACTAAGAGAGAAAGATTAATGGGTCTGATTAAATGGGATTTAATCAGATTGGGCCCAAAAGCCCAAAAGGGAAAAGAGAAGGCTTTTAATGACTAAAAGCCAACTCTCTTCTCTCCCAACCCTAACCCCAGCCGCGGCTACTCCTCTCTCTCTGCGCCCCATCTCAGCTCGGTCTAGCAACCAGTTTCCTGTGATTGCGTGTGTGAGCCTTTGGAGGATCCATCTCTCGGTGTATCTCCCTGATCATTGACCTGTTCATCAATTCCGCTGCAAACAAACAGGTAAAAGGTGAGATCATATGTTTCTAAATAAGAACACCTAGATCTAATGCATGTTTAGTAGGTTCAACTAATCTGAGAATTGAACCAAGAGACTAAACAATCCAACAGAGATAAGAGAGATGATTCTTGGAGAGATTAGAGAGTGAAGGATTATGTGTGTTCATTGGTGTAATTATCAGATTACAACCTAACATAATCAACTAGGATCTAGGTGATTTGCAGATGAATCATAAACAGATCAGGATGGTTACCTTGTGATTGCAGCGGATTGATCAAAGGAAAATCGAGATCTGCAAGAGCTGATGATTACCGGCTCCTCCTAGGTATCCACACGCTTACAAGCTACTGGATCAGGCTGCTAGACCAAGCTGGAACCAACAGAGAGAGAGAGGACGGCTAGGGCTAAAAAATCGCAGAAGGCTGGTGTTTCTGGCGCCTCCCCTCTTCCTTATATGGGCCCAAGTGATTAAACTAATGGCCTATTAGGCTTTTGGGCCCAAGACCCAAATCAGACAAAATAACTGTATTTTGTCTGGCCCAATTCTCTGTACAAATACAGTAAATGCCTTGCATCTTACCGTATAAATTCCATTTAACTTTCCCGTTAGCTATGGTGTGTGACCCTTTGGGATCATACAATACTGGTAATAAGTCCTAAACTTATAGATCAAGAGCGGACTCTAGCAAGTCATCATGATCACCCAGTATTTATGACTTATGTCTGATCTCGACACTTATCATACTTTCTAGAGATAGTACGGTAGATTTCAGGACATTCCCAACAATCTCCCACTTGTACTGGAATCCTACATTCCCTAATCCTTTTGTCTCAATATCTCGATCTGGCATAAGGCAAGATGCGTGTCATCCTTATATAGCCAGACCATGTTCATCGGACCAGATTTGATACTGACAATGCAAACGACTTGGGCAAGTCCGTTTGGGAGTGGCCACTCTCTTACCAGCTATCAAGTCTCCGATTGGCCTAGAGATATTACCTCCGTTAAACGGCAGGGACAAATCCCATCTTGTTCCATCACTATGAACTACACACTTCATAATACACCCAACCAAGGTCCTTATAGCTCCCAGTTACGAAACAGCGTTAGACAATGATCAAAGCGCATCAATCCATGTGCAGCCACATGCATGCGAACTCAGGTCTAAGGACTATACTCTATAGTCGTATATGAGAACCTCTTATGACACAGATATTAATATCTTGTAGAGTTCTCTTCAGCGGGCCATGTCCGGTCATATGCTCCCCTACATATACCTATGTGTCGACTTTGATGTCGCGCATCTATGACCCCTCGAAACTTGGTCATAAGTCTCAACACAATCTAGTCTCAAGTGGTTGTTGGTGTTCCAATTTCAACAACCTTCGACTATGGACACTATGATTTATGTCATTTCGTTAAATATGGGGTTTCAGGATCAAGTCTACTCATGTACTTCGATGGCCCATATATAATGACATGAATCATTTTGGAACGATTATTTATATCACAGTTAAAATAATCCAGAAATCATAAATTTCATAAACATAAAATATTATGTTTACATGAACCTTTCAAAACAACTAAATAAAGCCCTTTACAAACTCCCACTGAAATTAAGACTACATCTTAATTTCACTTATCCTACAGCTACAGTCCGCGACTCGTGCTTAGGCCTAAGGAGTGGCTTCGTTAATAGATTAGCAACGTTCTCATTCATTGAAACTTGCTGATCTACTTAACACCTCTGTCATTTATCTCACGGAATAGGTAACACCTACCCTCAATGTGTTTGGATCTCAGATGTGCAGCTAGCCACATCAAGTTCAGTGATGAACTTTTCTATCCAAACAACCTCTTTCGCCGCTACCCAAGCTGCGAAATGTTCAGCTTAAGTCATGGAGTCAGCAACAGTGCCTTGCACCGCCAGACAGACACAAGATATAACCGGACTGTGACCGGAAATCATCTTTGTCTGTTGGTAACTTGCCTTTCAGACTCTACCGACTTGTAGCACCTCACTTTCTCCGTAAATCAAGAACTTATCCTAAGTATTCCTCAAATACTTCAGGATATTCTTTACGGCTATCCAGTGATTCTTTGCTGGATTTGACTGGTCTTTACTTGTCTTGATTAACATTAAAGCAACATCAAGACAAGTACGTGTCATGGCATACATGATAGATCCAATTGCCGACGCATATGGAATCTCATCCATGCATTCAAGCTCAGCAGTTATCGTAGGACACTGTTTCTTGCTTAACGTAATGCCATGTGACATTGGCATAAAACCCTTCTTGGAATGCTGAAAACGTGTAGGACTTTGTCAATTTAAGAATCCTGACTTTGTCCTACCAGCTCTTTTGGATCTCTATCTTTAGATCCAAAATCCAAGAACATACGTGGCTTTGCCCATGTCAATCATAAAAACAACTCCCAAGCCAGTCCTTTACCGACTGAGGCATTGGAACGTTATTTCCGAGAATCAGTATGTCATTGACATACACTATGAGAAATGCAACATCGCTCCCACTTATCTATTAGTAAACGCACAGTTCCACTTCGTTCCTGTTCAAGTCAAAACCTTGACTACTTCAACAGAACAAAGATTCCAACTCCGATATGTTTGCCTCCATCCATGAATGGATCGATGAAGCTAACTTACATACAGTATAATTTTTCGGAGTCCGGGCTCACTTTCGCTTCTGTGAATTTCGCAGGTTCGTCACTTTCAATGATCATCAGATCATGGCAACTAATCACGAGAAATCACTCTCGGATTAGTGACGGATTCATTCAGATCTGCGAACTTCAGGCTCTACAGGTGTAGATTCTACAGAAATCTGTAAATCCATCCGCTGCTCTCCCTCAACAGGTTGAGCAGCCTCCTGTATTTCTCGAATTTCTTCGAGTTATACTTTTACTCCCACTGTTCTTCTTGGAAAGCAACTTTCCTTTTAGAAAACAGAATTCCGAACAACCTAACTTCGTTTTCGGAATGGACGTAAATAGCAACAAGCCTTGGTTTCCCTAGGACAACCAGCGAAGTAGCTCAACTACAAATACTCAGTAAAGACGAATTTGGATCATTTCCAGTCCACATTTATGTGGTGTCTTTCAACTGATATTGGTGAAACTATTTCAGCGTAAACTTAGATATTTCTATAGTGTTATTCTTAAAGAATATCATGGAAGATTCGTGTGACTCATCTTTAATCATTTCTAATAAGATCTGATTCTTTCTCACAGAAACACCTCAAGGTTTTCAGGAGAAATGAGCTGTGAAACGACTTCACACTCATTCAGATGATCACACCATCAATGACTTAAGTATTCTCACTCGTGATCTAATCCAGAGTCTCAATACTTCTGTCACTCAAATTCTATACCTCATTCTGGAACTCTTTCGACCATTTCAAAGAATTCCGACTCGTGTCTCATCAAATGAACACAGTCATACTCACTGAAATAATCCGTAAATATAATGAAGTACAGGAAATTTTCTCTGGCATTACTGCTCATCGGGCCACATACATGAGTATGTTCAAGGTCCAATAAGCCTTTGGGCCTTTCTCTAGCTCGGCTAAGATGGGCCCTTTATCTTTTGGTCCAGTAAGCAGAATTCAAGTCTCATAAGATATCCGATCAAATGAGCCCAAAAGTCCATAACTATGGGATTTCTGAATCCGACTCACTCTATGTGACCAAAACATTTACGCCAAGAAAAATCAGGTTTAATTCATCAGATTTAAACCAATTCGGTATTTATGTTACTTTTAGGCACTCTTTGGTTTAAGATTTAAAACCCATTCCTTGAATATGATGCTACAATCAATATTTCATTGAGATCAAAAGAACAAAACTTGTCTTTTATCAAAATGAAAAACATTCAAATTCTTACAAGAAAATGAAAGACAACTCTGCTTAAAGCAGGTACATTGTAGCAATTACTTAATACAAAACCAAGCCTCAAAGGCATCTACGAGTGAAAACCCTACGGCTGAGGCAGCATCCATAGCTCCTTCCAGACATGCAGTTCCACTTGCCCTTCCTTCAACGTTCTACTGTTGCTTAGGCTCTACATATTATAACAAATATCAGTGCCACAACCAGTATCCAATACCTACAAGGTAGAACTTGAAGTAATAACATGAATACCTGAGGAAGTAGTCTCATACATCAACTTCAACTCCTCATAATCTTCCATGAATTTAATGCAATCTCTCTTCCAATGCCCAGTCTCTTTACAGTAGCAGCACTTACCAACGTAAGAGGTATCTGACTCGGGCTCAGAAGACACACGCTTGCCATGATTCAAAATCTGGACAACTTTGTCTTCACCCTTGTCAGCATTAGGTTTAGTAAACCTACCCTTCTCCTTTATGAGATTATACAGGGTACTCTTCACGTTTGGCTCAACTGTCTTGAGCATATCATGCAGTTCAGTCAGCGTCTTCGTTAAGCCTTTCTTGATATAGTTCCTTTTGAACTTATCATAGCTTGACGGCAGTGACTGCAGAATGATCTCAGTTGCCAATTCTTGGCTAACTGGATAATCCAGTTTCCTCAGGTTATCAATGTAACCCATCATTTTACTGACATGAGGACTTACTGGATGATCATTTGGTAGCTTGCAGCTAGTGAGAGACTTAACCAACTGGTATCTCTCCACTCTTACCTGCTCCTGAAATTTCAATTTCAGGCTGCTGATCATCTCTATTGGCGACTCCATGTTCTCATATTGCTTCAGCAAATCTGAGTCCATGGTAGCCAATATCAGACCACGCACATCTACCGCATCATTATAATGCTTATTCCAAGCATCATATACTGCATGAGAAGCATTGGACCCGATCCTCTCGGGGAGAGCTCTCTCAAGGACATAGTCCTTTCTCTCCTGCCTGAGGACTAGCCTCAGGTTCCGCGACCAAGTCAAGAAATTTGATCCGTTCAGTTTGTCCATCTCAAGGACAGACCGGATCGAGAAAGTGTTTTGATTGTTTGTGCTAGTCATAACTGAAATTTAGAGATAAATAGAGTTTTAGTTATTTAGTTCATAAAAGAGTAATCTTAATAACTTATAAGAAAACTCGCATTGCATTCAAAATTTCTTTGTTTAACCTCATAAGAATGCAATGATTCCGAGACCCATGTTCAGCTAAATCCAAAGTGGGCCACTGGCCGTCACCCAGAAGTAGCTTTACTTGGTAAGCATACACACAGCTAGTTATATCCAATAACTCTCGGTTGTGAATTGGGCCCAAGGCCCAATACACCAGATGTCTCAAGGCCCGGGACTCCCGATGGCCCAGTCAAGGAAACCAATCTCTTACAGCCAAATAATCACTAAAGTCTGGGACTCCCAATGAAATCAGTGACTATATACTACTTCACTTACGCAAAAACAGACACCTCACACTGTAAGCCATATCTGTAATTGAATAAGCGTTAAGTAGCTGACAAGATTGGGCAAGACATCCAAGCTTGATATTGTTTTTGAGGATTTTAGGTTTTCTTTCCAAAAATAGAAGATTACTATTTTGGGAAACTTACTTATTTTAGAAACTTTCTAAATTTAGAAACATACTAAAAATAGAAATTTCTAATTTAATATTTTATTAAAGTTTTCGGTTGGGTCACAAATTATAGGCCCAATTCTTGGCCCAAGACCACAGAATTCCAATTGGCCCAATAATTTGACATAACCGAGTCGGTTCATTAATTCTGGTCCAAGACCAAATTAACTACTAAATCCAACTGGTTATTTACTAAACCAGACCAGCTCTAAATTATTTGGTCCAACCAAATCAAACTTAGACCAGCCTTCGGTTTAGGTTAAAATTCAATTTTGAATTTAAATCCGGTTTAACCAGAAATTAAATAATACCAATTGTAATAAATAATTTCCAGCAAACCGCGATTTGGGTTAACCGCTTAAACCATAATTATTCAATGCTTTGAATTGATTTTGTCTTTTAGCTTAAAGACAAAACTATGATCTTAACAACCATAACAAATCGTGATCTTTATAATATCTTCAAATTCAAAATTCGATTATGTGATCATACGATTATGTGAATCACTAAAAGACAAAACGCTTTGAACATTGACAAACCCTATGAATCGATCGTGACTTTCACTTATGATTGCATATGAACAAAAACGATTTCGTCCTTATTCTAATTAAACAATCGATTATGACAAGCAAATAAGACAAAAACGATTTTGACTTTTGCAAATCGTATCATGACAATCACTTATGGACAAAATTGATTTTGAACATTAATTATCAAACAAATCGTTTGTATGATCAACCTAATTGATTCATGATTGTCAAAGAAAGTCAACTAGCGATTGATGTTAAACGATTCATACAATCGACTTTAATTAACAAGCGATTTCATATTAGGGTTTTACAAGTTCTAATCAAATTTCTTAAGCCAAATTCGATTCTTAACATTAAAACAACCTAAATATGATCCAAACAGCAAAAACCTAACGACCTAGTCTCTGATACCACTGAAGGATTATGTGTGTTCATTGGTGTAATTATCAGATTACAACCTAACATAATCAACTAGGATCTAGGTGATTTGCAGATGAATCATAAACAGATCAGGATGGTTACCTTGTGATTGCAGCGGATTGATCAAAGGAATATCGAGATCTGCAAGAGCTGATGATTACCGGCTCCTCCTAGGTATCCACACGCTTACAAGCTACTGGATCAGGCTGCTAGACCAAGCTGGAACCAACAGAGAGAGAGAGGACGGCTAGGGCTAAAAAATCGCAGAAGGCTGGTGTTTCTGGCGCCTCCCCTCTTCCTTATATGGGCCCAAGTGATTAAACTAATGGCCTATTAGGCTTTTGGGCCCAAGACCCAAATCAGACAAAATAACTGTATTTTGTCTGGCCCAATTCTCTGTACAAATACAGTAAATGCCTTGCATCTTACCGTATTAATTCCATTTAACTTTCCCGTTAGCTATGGTGTGTGACCCTTTGGGATCATACAATACTGGTAATAAGTCCTCAACTTATAGATCAAGAGCGGACTCTAGCAAGTCATCATGATCACCCAGTATTTATGACTTATGTCTGATCTCGACACTTATCATACTTTCTAGAGATAGTACGGTAGATTTCAGGACATTCCCAACAGAGAGATGATTAGAAGGAGATATCTGAAAAGGGCAAGAACAAAAGAAAATCAGGGTTTGACGTATTTGATGATTTCTCGGTACTCTGTTGAAAATTCTTTGGTATAGGCGGGTAATTGAAATCTTTTGGGCTATAATTTTGGGTTTAGGTTTCCCGGATTTATTTGGCAAATATTTTGAATTTTTGCCCACTAATTGGCGTAACGTGTCCGTAATATAATCCTTTTTATTGATTTTGTTTAAAAAATTTAACTAATCTATTTTACTTTATCAAAATCAGAACAAGTTTTCTCACAGTATACAGAACGATTGAATACATGTTTTATGAAAGCAAATTTGTGTTTTAAATTCTTTGAAATAGTTTTGCAATTTTGGTAACACACAAATCAAAAATAGTACACAACAAGATTTAAGAAATAGTTTCGCACTAGAATGTTAAAGCACATACGAAACCTTATATTTATCCAAGCGAAGTAAATAACTTCTCTGGACTTGAGAAAAACGAAGGCAAGTGGATTGAGATATCTGAAGTTAGGGTAGTGCGAGCGGATCCAGGTTTATGTCCAACAAAGTCTCGCCACCGACTTGAAGTCACGGAAGACACTGAGATTGAACTTATCGACCTTTTGGACAACAAGCACTACATGGAATTTGTTAGTTTGCTGTATATCCGTGACATAAAACAGACAGAGACGATCCTATAGGTAAAAACTATCGAAAGTTTTTTTCTTTCCAATGCTTTTGAGACTCTAATCGTGAATCTCTAAATAACAACAAATATCTTGACTAGACACCATGGGCGTTGTCTCGATCATTTGCCTCCTTGAAGTCGATCCCGGTAACCCTGAAAGGAAAAGGAAAATGTTCCACCTCAGAGACGCTTAGTAAGTGCATGTGTTTGGTAGTGTAACAGTAAACACAATGACCAAAACAATTGATAAAAGTGTAAATTGTTCTATAACACTACAAGAAATATGGGTATTGATAGCACCACGAAAACGCTATCATATGTCTATTGTAGCGTTTCCATAAACGCTATGTTTGCCGCTGCCATCTTAGGTCAGCCATCTACGATAGCACTAATTTGACATGCTATTATATATCCGTCTACGATAGCGCTAATTTTGGTGTGATTGTATAGTTTTTATTAGCATTTTTTTATCGTCATTTTATAGATTAATGTAGCATATATCTCGTGCAATAATATATATTGTGGTAGCAATATTTTAGGGTTGTATTATACTTTATACTAGCATTTTATAGTTGCTGCATTATTATTTATAATGACTAATCTTTATGGTTATTATATATCTTATGAACACTTTTATTTTTTGCCATATAAAAACTATTGAAAATTCATTATATAATATTATTTTAAATTCTGATTATGAATAATTGTTTGAAATTCAATTAGATTAATATAAAAACAATTATATTTAAAAATTGGACTTTTTATTGATGACTTAAAAAAAACAAAAATAATTATTATTTTATTTAATTAATGTTTTTAATAAAATAAATTACAATAAATAATTGAATAATTAATATTAAAAAAACAAAAAAGAAAAAAGAAAATCCATCGTCTTCTTCCGACGACCATGGCTGAAGCGGCTCCGGTCGTCACCACCTTCGTCTTCTCTCTCACCACCGTCTTTGTCTTCTCTCTCTCTCCACCGTTTTCGTCCTTCTTGTTTAGCTGTCGTGTGTTAATTGCAATCCTGAGAACAAAGAACAAGAGAACCAAAATCGATTTAAAAATAGGGTAAAAGCAAGCAGTTTCAGAGATCTCAAATAAAACTAAGAAGATTAGATTAAAGCCTGGACCGATTTAATTCCCAATTTCCTTCCATTGTTATTAACTATCAGAAAACTAAATCAATATGACGAAGGAAGTGATGAGTTCTCACCTAGCCTTGGAGGCGGACGAGCAGGCGAGATCGATGGAGAGAAGAGTCGAGGACTGTAATAAACGAAGGAGAATATTCTAGAAACAGCAATAGAAGATGAACACCTCCAACGCTTTAGTGGTTGGATCTATAACGCATTATAGAAAAAATAAATCTAAGGAGATGAAAGCTTCTTGCTTTTGATCGGTGCTTCTTCCGATCGGCATGAGCAAGCAAAGTCTGCTGGCTCGTAGCCTTTGTGTTACATAAGCTGCAACCAAATACATAAACAAATACTCAAAAAGAGCCTACATTAGCTCTATCAAATCCAAAGAAATAAAGACACGACCAGCTTTGTTACACTCCTAAACAATGAAGAAGAACCTCAATAAATTAAGTACCTACAAAACCATGGATATCAATTACATTTACATCAAAGTCTGGCTGTTGCTTCGAGTTGTTCTTTGGCTTTGCAGGTGTGCCATTAGATGGCTTTGACTGCCCCTTTGGACCATATTTCTCCTAAATACAGAGAAAACATTCAATTCTTCTTCAATCTCTTAGTACAATACAATAGCTCCACATAAGATTGGTAGAAATGGTTGTAAGTACTTACAGCTTCGGTAATGCACTGGTTATGTCCTTGTACACTATCTTGCCCAAACGTTTCTCCACAGTCGATGCACGATAGCTATTCGATTGGCAACAAAAGCGAAGAGATTCAACAGAAGAATCATCAAAGAGATTCAATTTTACAAGAATAAAACCGAGACCTTTGTGCCACTGCACATCCTGAAGTGACCCAGGAGCTTTGGCTTCTTCAGACTCGCTCCACAGTCCTCGCATTGAAACCAAACCATCGTCTTCCTCTTCGGGTTATCGTCGTGAAATTTTCCAGGAGAAATCAAATTCTGGGAACGTGGATTGGAAATGGGTTTAATACCCAGTGTTCAAATTAGGGTTTAAAAACATTGTTGAGTGAAGAAAAAATGTTGGTTCGAGAGTTTCCTTCGAGAGGTCGCCCTAATTTTCTCTCTGGCTCAGTTTACGAGGTCCGCCGCCGTCACTAGTTAGCTGCTGCCGTTGCCTCTCCGGTGCCGGGGAGGGGTCTCCCTTGTTGATTTTCATTTGCGGTGAACGAATCTTCTACTTCTCTCTCCCCTGTTCGAGTGGCGGTTTACGGAGCTCTTCTCTTTCGGTGACAAGTTAGACGGTGGTCCTTCTCCTTGGTGATGCTGTTGGTGTTGAGTGTGTTCATCGCCGGTGGTCTTTGGTGGTGTTGTGTGCGTCTGTGGCCTTCGGATTGTGGTCTGTGGCCGTCGAAAGAGATGAGACGAGAACGAAAGAGAAAGGAAGATGAGAAAAGAAAAAGAAAATAGATAAAAAAAAAATTAGGTCCATCAGATCAAATTTTAATCAACGGTTGATATTAGAAGAATGGTGATCCTTGTTTTTCTTTATCAACCAATAAGAAAGAAGCTTTTTAATAATCATTTGGATGATATATTTTGTTTATAATTAATATCAATTGTAAAATAATTATATTTTGATTTTATTTGATTTAATTTTTATGTTTAAATGTAAAGTTTCTCGATTAAAGTTTATAATGTATAAATATTTAAACAAAAATATTACACTAATGAATATATAAGTAGGAGGACTAAATTAATAAGGTTTGGATTTATGTTTAAGGTTAAAGTTTGAAAATATTATATTAGCAAAATAAGTATGAGATTAAACTAATAGTTTTGATTTTATATTTTAATTTTATAGTTTATGATTTAGAGGAATGTTTATAATATGGTTGTGGTTTATGATATAGGGTTTAAAGGGTTGTGTTTAGGGTTATAAGTTAAGGTTTGAAAATAATAGATTTAAAAAAAAATTATATAAATGTGGAATATTGGTTTTGGATATGTTACACTAATTGGAATTTTGTTAATAATTTTGTTTATACTTTAGTGTTTTAGGGTTTGTTTAGGGTTTAGGGTTTTATGTATTAGCTTTGTTAAAAATAGATCTTTCTTATTTAAATGACAAATAAGAATATTATATTTACATGTGAATCTTAAACCCTATATTTCAATAATATAAACCCTAAACTATATATTCCAATACTCTATATTAAAACGTTTAATGCAATATAAGGTTTAGAGGTAGAAATATAGGGTTTAGACTCTTAGGGTTTGTGTTTGTGGTCTAAATCTTATACAATTATATTTTTAGCATATGAGATTTGGAAGGTTATGTTTAATATTTTAAGTTAATGTTTGAAAATAATATTTTTGATTAGGGCTTGAAGTTTAGAGTATAATGTTAGATTTTAAGTTAGGGTATGAGACTAAGGTTTGTAGAAGATTATATTTGAAAAATAATGTATTTAATAAATGTTAAATCTTGTTTTTTTTTTTTAAATATGTTATAGTAGTTATATATTTTTTTCAAACCCTAAACCCTATTTATACTCTAAATATGTTTTTGTTTCTTTAATTTGGTATTCAATATTAGGTATTTTTTTGTAACCAAATTTGTTGTACTTTTTTTAATCAAATTTGTAGTAGCCTTAACAATTTTTATACAATTTCTGAATATTATCTTAAATACAAATTACTCAAGTTTACAAATACAAATTTCGGAATATTATCTTAAACCCATGAAAACAAAATACATTTTTACAAGAATTCAAGTACTTGAAAGATTAAGTTACACATATGCAATTACAACAACATGAGTTAAATTCTCAACAAGTATACACTATGAAGGGTACTGCATTAGAGAGGTTTCCAATCTGCTCTCTTGTCAAGACATACTTGAAGTACCTTCATTCTTCCTCCCAATGCAAGCGCCAGAAGATCGAACTCTTATACATACCATAGCTCTGAAACTATTGCCTATTTCATTATAAAACATTTCTCAATTCTTGTGTGCATCTATTTTTGGTCAACAAAGCTTCAGTTTTTATGACCAATACCTTGAATCCTCGGATTTGGTTGTTTAGTTTTGTGACCAATTCATGAAGAACCTGGAGATGGTCACCAGAACCAGCCTGCTACATAAGCAACAAATCGCTAAGTCAAGGAGATTCTGCAAAACTGGATTCTGAAATTATAGGATGAAACGAAAAGGAAACAAAGACTTGCCTCAGTTGGAGAGATAGGAGGACCAAGCAGCCTTGCTAACGATGTATGAAGAATTGCTGCATTGTACTGAAACACAAATCAATACAAGTATCAGACATTGGTGAATGATTATGAAACTGAACCAAACAAACAGTTTGTGTAGTCAAGTATGATCTAATCTAGTTATGTGTTTCAAGTCTGATACAAGAATGATTAAACATTAGTGAATGAGTTTAAGAAACAAGAAACCTCACCAATCTCACGCTTTCCGTTTTCAGGACTATCACTACCATGCACAATGTTCCTGAAATTTGCATGATGTAAACATCAAACCATGAGAATCTGACTTATACGATTGCTTCCAACAATTTTTATTCAAGGTGATAAGAAGTCAAACCTTCCGGTTTGTACATCAAGATCTCCTCTTATGATACCAGGTTCAGCTTGAAGAGGATCTGTTTTCCCTATCAGCTTCCTTGCTGAAGCAACTACACCAACACCTTCCCAAGCCTTTACAAGAATTGAAACATCACAAGCAATAAAAAAATCCGAGAAAATGGGATAAGAGTATAATTATGATAAGTCGTACCATACATACAACTGGGCCTGAAGTGATGTACTCAATCAAGCTAGGAAAGAATGACTTAGAGCTAAGATCCTTATAATGTTCCTGCAAATTGATAAAACACACAAAACAAGTGCAATAAGTTAGGTGGTGATTAAGGTCCAAATTCTAAATATTCATCAATGATTTTGAGAAACATGTTAACATTATCAAACTAGTGATAGTATGAGTGAGAGTACCTCAGCTAATTCTTTAGGACATTGGAACATCTTGAGTTGAATCAGTTTAAATCCTTTTTCTCAAAACGAGAGATGATTTCTCCAACCTAGGATACATCAATGGAAACAAATCACATTCAAAGCTCTGAACTTTGCCTCAAAAACCAGATACTTAACGGTTCAAAGATAGCTTACTCATGGGAGTCCATAGAGCTGCTGGTTGAGAGTTATAGATCAACATGAACTACTTTATCCTATTGTTTCAGTTCAAAGACTTCACAAATAACATATGTTTTAACAAGTGTTTTCTCACTAACCATTCGGAAAAGATTAAGTGCTTTCTGCCGAAGCCAGCAGATTCAATCTTCTTCCACAAATGATGCTCTTTATTCCCCAATTTCTTTATCTCAATTTGCTTTCTCGTTCTTATGATGGGAATTGTGTCCTCCGGGCATTTCCCATTCACATGCCAAAGCTGAGTTATATCATTAGACTGCTGTTGATTCTTGGTGTTGGATGAAACTTTACTCTCAGTGAAGATACTTTATGGGTTGAAACTTGGCCTCAACTATAAAGAAACCGGTTAACAATGTCAGACAGAAACCATAGTCTGTCCAACTGAAAGAAGAAGAACAGAACAGTTTCTAAACCTGGACGGTGTGATTAACAAGCAGAGGATGAGCAAGAGCTGGCTGGTCAGTGATTGGGACACAATCGATCATATCACCATCTGGGCTCTGTTTCAAACCAGAAATTATTGCGAAAATTCAGCAAAAGAAAAACAAAAATCGAAACTTTATGTGGTTTTAATTTACCTTTATCGATTTGAGAGCTGGCTTGTTGAGTCGTTTCAAATGGGTACGGATTTTAAGATCGGAAAACCCATTTTCACCGGAGACGACTGATGGAGTGAGAATCGCCACCGTCATTAACAGAGCAAGCAAGAAGCTAACCCTTTTGAAATTAGCGGCCATGGTTAAAGAAACCCAGAAAAGGATCTTGGTGAAGCAGAAAACAATGAATCACAATAGTCAATTGAGAAACAAATACTCAATTATACAAAATCGACACAGTATGTCCCCACAAAAAAAGTTGAGCAATCACAAAACCCAATTCGCAAAATCATCAGCATCGAACTAATTTGAAGTGATGAAGATCAATTAACGATCTAAGAAGAAAATAAAAAGAGGGGTTGAAGAAAAATCCAATCTTACCAAGTAAGAAGCAAAAGATAAGGTTTGGCGATTGCAGATGAAGGAGATAGAGATATAGGGTTCATTAACAGCCCAGAAACAAAGGATGGAATGTCGGAGAAATCAGGGGTCAAGGGATGTGTTCTTTTTTTTTCCTAGCTCTTTCAATTTTTTTTTTGGTCAGGGATAATAGAGCACCCAAATTTTTTACTAAGTATTGGCGCCGATAGCAGAAATTGGGTTCTAAAACTCGATTTAGATTTCCCGCTTAATAAAAAACAGTTTAGCACTATTTAATTGCTGTAATAGAGTACACGAACCAATATCACTATCTATAATAGCAATTTCCAAATTCGTGCTATCTTGTTCTGCTATCAATACCCATTTTTCTTGTAGTGTAATAAGAACAATTGATCAGGATACTTCTGATTTGCTTCTCTTATTCGTAATAGGATGAATAAGTTAAAGTGTGTGGCTTATGGAAAACACGCGGTTGACTTCTTCTCTGAATACTTGAGGACTAAGGGTTTAGAAACGACTGTGGTGCCCAAGATGTGGAGGATTATTCGGACTGAAAGTAACTGACGTTTAACATTTTTAATTGTTTATATATAATAATTTATGATAGTTCGCTAAAGGTCTTCTTTTATATAGGTGAGCCTGATGAGACATGGGTTGAGACCGTGGAAGGCTTATCGGACTACAGATTCAATCCGCGAATTCAGGAGGTTCAAGATCTCAGGTTCCAGCTAGAGGCCGCTGACACTGATGCTGCCGGAAGCAGTGTTGTTGTCCCTATCTAAATCTCTTTAACAATTTAGTGTTTGTTGCTTGAAAACCTTAACGTTTTATTATGCTTTCGGTTTTAATATGCTTGTCGAACCGTATTAATTATGATTTCATGTTTAATATTTTAATTTAATAACGGCAATTAATTGATAGCCATATTTTAATAAGAATTGATAAATACTCCAAAGTAAGAATTATTCGGTGACTTTTAAGAGGCCTCTCCAAGTCAATAACTTTCTTTGGCTAAGATTAGGAAATCGACTACTATTTGTAATCTTAATAAATGAGAATGAATACTATTACAATTGGAAATGTAAATTTCGATTTATAAAAATGATTAATATTAGACCGAGGGAGTAATTAAATACATATACGAGTAATAATTATTGATTTTTGGAAAGGAGAAAAATTAACAGTCGTAGATAAACAAGAGTAAAATTTTGGATTTATTTTTGGTTTCCTAATTGTATATTAAGACTTTTTGGTTGCATTTAAGATGCCTCTTCTTCCACCAATGAATGTGCTCGGCGTGACCGGAAGGTCGTGTCGCTTTAAATCAGGATTGGTTCGATAACCGCTCGTTCTTCCCCTTGGTAAATATATAGCCCATGTTTTCATCATTCTTCCTCATTCTCACTTCTTTCCTCTCCTTCTCTTCTAAGTTCTAAAAGAGTCTCGCTCCATCTTGTATTTTTTATCTTAAGTTCTTCGTTAAATATGCTGACACGTTCTTCTGTTTTCCTTTTGTTCGGTTCTGTGTCGACATCAGGAGGCATGCATGAACAACATCGGAACTAGTATTCTCCTCAAAATAAAGTCACCTACGAGTCTTGCAAGGTCAAACAACCAAATGGTCTTCCGCCAGCAAACACTCGACGGCGAGATGATTGTTTTGACATCGATTCATTTGGGTTACTTAATTTTGAGACGAATATTAGTTCAGGTGTTGATTTCATAACAGTTCCTATCTCATCGATGGCCTTGCTGGGAGAAGACAACTCAATCGGCAGTCGAGATTGTTGTTCGGCTTCTCTTGTTTGATTGTCGACCGGTCAGCTCGACGTTCAGCGGATAACGGGAAGTGGACGTTACAAAAGGGATTCCTCGCTGTTGCTCAATATCTAACACTGAATTCAGTCCACCAAGCTATAAACATAAAACGTCAGAAACTTATAGCTTGGTGGATTGAATTCAGTGTTAGATATTGAGCAGCAGCGAGGAATCCCTTTTGTAACGTCCCTTTCCCGTTCTCCACGGCCAAGTGGGATTAAAAAATCCAAAATGAAAAGAAAACTTGTTGATCAAACAACTGCGGTTATCAATACCTTAGAAGAAGGAAATAAGCAATTTTGGAGAAATTAAAGAATACAAGTGCACAAAGACAACATCATTTGGAGGACCCGGAAGCGGCTTACCGGATTTTTAAGTTATAATTTTTGGTGTGTTATATGTATTTGTGTTGTTTATCTTAAATTTGAGTACTTTTCATGTTGTTTATTTTAAGTTTTGGTATTTTGGTATTTCAGTATTTTTAATAATTTAGTAATAGTTTTATAATAAGTAATTATTAAACTTATTATTTATTATAGATATAAATAAAAGATTTAAAAGTTAAAGGACCATTTTATAGAATTTACTCTAAAATAGAGTTTAGTGTAGAAAAAAGTGTGGGGTTGGAGATGCTCTTAATCTAATAACCTCTCTAGCACCCAAACAGAAAATTTATGTGTGTTTATCCAATAAATAACATGCAGTACAAATAAAGAAAATATAAAATATAGAGTTTGGCGAAGATAAATTCAAATACATATATATATATAAGAAAGAATTCTACACATACATAAGTTTCCATCCAGCTTCGATATTTTCTGGTCTTTTTGCAGAGAGCTCTTCTTCGAGGATTTCTGGATATTTTATGGACATATATTCTTTGAACATGCTTTAATTTGAACCAAAACTTATATGAGAAATCATATAGTATAGTTGAATATATTAAACCAAAAGATAAGACATGCCAATATATATATACCTATCTATTACTCGTGTAACCACAAGTGACATCATCGAACCACTCTCATATTATTTTTACTAAATCCAGAAAAACTATACTAAGCATTAAAATTTGTATGTTTGCCGAATTATAAATTTTTTATATTTTGGAAATTTCGCGCATCTGTGCAGTACCTAAACCAAATGTCATGGTAAATTATCAATAACCGGTCGAAATGCCCTAACCATCATATAACCTCTCTAAAATTCAGACAGTCTCTCCCTTTCCGCCGTCGAATACCCTGACCATCATAACCTCAGAATTTTGGCTCTCCTATTGCAGAGAAAACAGAGACGACAAGAGAAATGGATAAGGTAAAGACAAGAACCCCTTCGCGGCTTCGCCCCATTCATACTTTCTGATTTTGATTCTTCTCTTATATATTGAATCAATTTCTTCCGTTGATCTGCTCGTGACATCGCTTATGAACCATGATATACTCTAGCTTCGAACTTCGATATTGATGTTTACATCTTATTTAAATTACAATATGTATGTTTTCAGATTCATTGTACCATTGAGTTTGATGGAGCTTCAAAAGAAAACCCTGGAAGAGCTGGTTCAGGAGCGTTTCTGCGTGATTCCGATGGAACTGTCATCTCCTCCTACCGTGAAGGATTAGGCAATACAAAAAAACAATGTTGCCGAATATAGAGGTTTGATTTGTGGTTTGGAGTCTGCTTTAGAAAAAGGTTACACACACATGAGGGCCTATGGAGACTCTCAGCTTGTTGTTAAACAGGTCAGTTGCTTTACAGCTAATACTTGTAATCTCTCTTGAATCTTTATCTTTAAACTTTATGATAACTATCATTAAACAGATGTGGGGTGAATGGCAACTCACAAGCCTGAAAATGGCTGAGATGTATAATCAGGCAAAAGAGTTTACCAGACAATTCAAGTCATTCGATATCAAGCATATTCCTAGAGTATTGCACAGATCCTTTTTGCGTTTTTAACATTCGATTTGTAGATGCTTAAGATTTTCTGAGTTTTTCTAATTTCCATTTGCAGGAATACAACACTGAAGCAGATAGCCATGCAAACTACGGGGCCCATCTCCAAGGTGAGAAATGAATTTGCAATAATGAATTCAATTATATTTTCCCGGAAAATTAGTCAAAGTTCGATGTTGTTTTCGATCTTCTGTGATTCGTATTCAGATGGCCAGACACAAGTGATTGCAGGCAGGAAGTACTACTGAAGTAGAGATATGTGTGTTTTTTATGCTTAGAAGTTAGAAGAACATGCCTCTACGCTTTTTTCTTCTGTTTTTATTCTTTTCTCATCAGAACATGTTCCCTTCTGAAGAACAAATCAATGTATTCCGTTAAGCAGGGAGGATTATGAACAATCAGTTTCTTATGGCAAATATAACGCATAACAATTAGAGATTATTAAAGAAAAGCATACATGGGTCATTCTCATTTAATAATGATTACAATATATATATATATATATATATCAACTTTGATAATCAGTTAAGACTATTAGCACGTATAAACAAACTATCTCTATTATTACTAAATCCAAAAATATTATATGATACGACCCATATCCGACTACTTTGCGACACGGATAATGAGTTGAATATTAGTCGTATCAATAGCGACAAATAAACGACTTGGTTACTACTATACCCGAAGTAGCGAATTAGTCGCCCATGGACCGACCAATTCGCGATTGTTCTACGACTCTCAACATCAGACACAAAAATAATCGTCATATCACCGACTAGCCTGCGACTATTGTTCCCGGTCTCGACAATAGTCGTTAATCTGTCGTAAATCGACGACTAAATCGGCGACAATCATTTTTGGTTGTATATAAGCGACTAATACACTTCCATATATCCGTTGTCGCAAAATAGTAGCTATATTGTCCCCTAATAGTGGCCAAATGTTACGACTACAAGTATAGTCGCAAGGTCCAGTCCCAAAACGATGTTTTCTTGTAGAGGGTTTTATTTATTAGTTTTATGTATTGGTTTTGTTTATAAATGTTGGAAAATAGAAATTTCCTTTATAAGTGTTGAATCTTAGTTTAGTTTTAGATATATTATAACAATTGGAGTTTTAGTTAGTAAATTTTTGTTTAAACTTTAGGAATTTAGGGTTTAATGGTTATATATTGAATGTTTCAAGTTAATGTTTATATTTTGATTCTTTTTATAATTAATGTTTGGAAATAAAATTATAATTAATGTTTATATTTTGATTTAATATTTTATGAGTAAAATTTATAGTATGATTATGGTTTAGGGTATGGGGTTTGGAGGGTAAAGTTTTAAATTAAGGTTTGGAAATTTTAGATTTGGAAATACTAATTTTTTATAATTAATGTTTATATTTTTATTTAATAGTTTATGATTAAGAGTAAGGATTATAGTATGATTATGGTTTAGGGTGTAGGGCTTGGAGGGTAAGGTTTTAAATTAAGGTTTGGAAATTTTAGATTTGGAAATAATAATTTTCTAATTAATATTTAAATTTTGATTTAATAGTTTATGATAAAGAATAAGGTTTATAGTATGATTATGGTTTATGGTATATGGTTTGGAGGGTAAGATTTAAAATTAAAGTTTGAAAATTTTAGATTTGGAAATAATAAATTTTTTTATAATTAATGTTTTATATTTTGATTTATTAGTTTATGAATAAGAGTAAAGTTATAATATGCTTATGGTTTAGGGTATAAGGTTTGTTTAGGGTATAGGATTTTTCTGAATTTTTCTCAATTTGTTCGTATTTCTTTGGTGTTTTTATAAGTGAGGAGAAGTGAAGATCGATGTTTGTATATATATAGTTTTTTTTTTGCGACTAATTTGCGACTAAAATGCGATCGATTTAGCGACCACCAATAACAGTCGCAAAAATTAGTTACAATTTAGGTACACCGACCTCGAAACAATTAAAACGTGGGTTTGTAACGGTTTTTGCGACTAAAATACTACCGGTTAGCATTCCGCCGAATTTAGTCGCTAATTTAGTGACTATTTAGCGACTTAAAAGTTGTCGTCGCAAGTTAGCGACTAATCTCTATTAGTCGCAATGTCAATCGCAAATTCGTCGTTATGTAGTCGCAAAATTTAGAGACTGAAAATTCAGCCGCAACTTGTAGTCGCAAAAAGAGTGTTTTCTTGTAATGGTTGTGTAACAATGTTATGTATCCATGTATTTTCTTATCTATACATACAAATGAGAAGTAATTTTTGGTCAAATCTGAGGTGTCAACACGAGAGCCCTCTAGAAGAGGATAATGTTGATGACATGTCAAGGCAAAAAATAACTTAACGGATTTGGAGTTGAACTTATTTACAGGAATGACATTACATCGATTTTTATTCATTTCATTAATTTATTTTCTTAAAAAATAATTACAATATCTTTCCGAATATCTTTTTACTTCGATTTTGAAAAGAATATTCTATGGCATATACCAATTTTTCGAGAGAAGTTTTTTAATCCTAAATAAGGTGAGCTTGGTGGCCTAGAAACATAATCATTTGCATCTTCCATTTTTCAAGAAGTTTTCCCTCTAGTTTTTTTCAGGTCATGGTAGTATTCTTTCGGATCATTAAAAGTTTAATAAAATGATCTGGAGTCATTCATATTACTTCTTATTTTTTAGATGTATTTATGGTTTTTGGTTTTTCATTTTTTTATTCAATTTCTCATGAAACAAGAAGCTTTATTATCTCGAGTTGTGGTAAATTATGTGAGCTGAACTATTAAACGTTGCGACTGAATAAAAAGGTGTGAATTTATACTCGAGATCTAGAAGTCAAATGGAAGGTTGTTGCCAAGACGTTCTTAGTTCACCTCACATATCCCGATTCCTAACGAGCCTATGGTCCGAATGAGTGTTGTCTATTACTATAGATATGGATTTGGTGGTAAACGATGGATTTGATAAATACTCTTTTGAGTACCAAATAAGGTTTAGTCCCGATAGTACGAATAATATTCGATAATAGTAATCTATTGATAGATGTCTTAATCCATCATTCCAATAAAGTCCGATATTCCGAATGAGGTCTTCATTATTACTATCAAGCTCGATTTATAAACGATGGATTATTTAAATATTTTCTTTTAAGTCTAAAAGGAGTAAGTGGACTTTAATGGAAGGTGCATTGATTTGTATCGATTTAATGGAAATGTGCAATGGAAAGGTAAAATATTCCAAATAACCTATAAACTCTTCACTTTCTTCTTCTTTCTCTTCGCTTTTATTCTCTGATATTGCAAAGAGCATACACACAAAATGAATCGAATTCGTGATATTGTTTCTAAAAAATACATAATTTCATAAAATTTATGATATTAGTTATAAGGATATTCACTGGAATCTTAGAGCGAAGATTTTGAGCGCATGGTGTTTTACTCACTATGATGATCCCTTGGAATTAATTTTATTCGATGAAGAGGTATTCTTTTCTATTCTATACACATAGTTGTATTTCTTTATAGCCCTTTCTTTTTATGAACTAAGAACGTCTCCAAATCCGAAGGAGATCTTATTTGGTATTCTTTATTGTAACC
The DNA here is from genome assembly GCA_030180135.1 of Orychophragmus violaceus. Taxonomy (NCBI): domain Eukaryota; kingdom Viridiplantae; phylum Streptophyta; class Magnoliopsida; order Brassicales; family Brassicaceae; genus Orychophragmus; species Orychophragmus violaceus. Next base: position 11,055,992 of record CM058236.1, read on the forward strand.
TTTGGTTATCCAAAACTCATGTTGATGTTTTTTGTTATTATCAATAGGAAAGTCGGATTCAAGCCGTGTCGTATGACGATGTCCCAAACTTTATTTTTCTTTTAGAGAAAGAAGGTTGTTGGTTTAATCTTTATGACTTTAAGGTTTCGTTAGGGCTAAAGTATGACAGAGTATGCCCAACTTTTAAGGACATTGTTATCAATGCCGAGACAAAATCACTCAGAACTTCGATCCTCCAACTTTTGATCATCTCTTGAGCATCAAACAGATCCAAGGAATTTTTGATGGGACGGTTTCAGATAAATATTCAATTGGTAAGTGTTGTTTACAGTTTGTTATTAATAGAATATTACGAAAAAAGAATATCAGATATTGTAAAAATTGGGGTTTTTGCTTTACATTAACTTAGATTTAAATGAAATTTTCCCTATAGATGTTGTTGGGGCTATAATATGGGTTGAAAAGCTTGAATGGAAACATGACTCTTCAGAGGCATGTTCGTATTCACGTACCCTTGCTAAAATCCAATTCACGCTAAGAGATTCTGAGTAAGTTATTCACATGGTTTAAGTTTCATAGTTTTATAATCACCTAAATTTGTTAATAATTTTTTGGAATTGAAGGAAAAAAGCTATAGAATGCGTTGCAAAAGATCCAATTGATGAGGAATTGTCCCGTCATTTTGAACAAGTACTTGACAAGAATTTTTTTGTGGTGCTTCGATTTTTCTGGATCGAAAGATTATATGGTATGTTGACATGTTTTCAATAAAATATTATAGCAATGCATTAATATAGAACACAGTAATGAGAATTTTTTTTTAAATTTGTGTAGGGAATACATGGTTAGAAGTAAAGAAGGGCCTTCTTCTACTGACTATCTTCGTTTATCTGTGGATGAGTTGAACAAGTTGATGGATAGGTGTAGATTTGTTTAAATTGTCATATTGATATTAATATAATTATATAAGATATTAACAACATCTAACATATTTTCATGTTTGATTTTCTGTAGTTACCCTCATCTTCTTCCGACATGGTACCCAAACGAGCACCAGACTCTCGATCTTTATTAGACTCTTCTTCACTCTTATTCAAAACTCTTAAGGGGAATTTTTTTTTTTAAACCATTGTAATGATGACAAACCGTTTGGTTTCATTGAATCGATGTTTCAAAATGTTGTTTAACTTCGATTTTAAAATTCGTTTACAATATTGCAAGTTTAACAACTTTATTATAAGTTAGAGTTTAAACCAGAAATTCCATGGAAAACTGATTAATATCTTAACAAATTTTTGATATGTTAACAAATAATTGGTATGTCCATGTATAAAAAGAAATAAATTGGAAAAAGTAAAAAAATATTCTACATTTCGATAGATGTAAATTGTACAACACAATATCCTTACCAAATTATCACAAAATATTGTATGTTACCAAAATATAATATATTCGGAAAATCTTAAATATCGGACAGTTACCAAATATTTTGTATAAGTTTAATATCTTAACAAAAACATATATACATCTAAATGTACCTAATAAAATCTGAACAATAATTTAGATTTCCATGTATAAAATAGAATTATTGTGAACAAAGAAAAAGAACATTCTACATTCAGAAAAATAAAACGGTTGTAAATATCCTAAATAAATGTAATAATGGTAGTTTACAAATTTAACCAAGAATATATCCCAAAATGTAAAAGACACTTACCAAATATTTTGATGAATTTCACCTTTTTAAACAAAAACGATTAAATCGACTCGTGATTCTCTTTTAGCTTCTATTTATACTGGGAGATTTATCGGGAGAACAAGAGTACTATTGTAATATTTTCTACAATTTCTACAGAAAAATGTTGATTTTCACCCAAAAAAACAAAACATGTTACCATTAGAGAAGTTATTCCCGCTTCATTGGAGAAATACAAGACTAATGTGAAGATACTTTGCTCATGGAGAGTTGTTTTCTAATTTTCTCAAAGCGATAAAGGTGATTTTAGTCGACTCTGAGGTATTATTCATAATTACTAAAACAAATTGTAAACATCAATAGATATGTTTTAACGATTGAACATTTAGAAAATTGTAACACATTTATACCGTATGTGTGATATACTCACATTAGTTTTTTATACCTCAATAATCATGGTACAAGAACACATGCAACTCTCGATCAGGACATGGCAAAAAAATTTGGCCAAACGTTGTTTGAAGATGAGGAAATTTGTATTGAAAGATATGGATGTGTCACATATTCAAATGATTATAAAACTAATCATCTGCCTTTCAAAATATCGTTTACAAATTAGACCAAAATAACATTATGTTAGGACTTTCCAGAAGAGGTGGAGGAGATGTATTTTGTTGGTTTTGATGACATTCTTGCTGGAAACTTTGAGAAAAATGTCTTGATCGGTTTGTTATCTATAACCTTCTTGTTTAAAATAAAATTTATATTTCTCCATTGATACATTATTTTTAAAATTTTTTTACAGACGTGATTGGTCAAATCGTTGCTTTGTCATCACTAGATGATGTTAAGAAACAAAATGGAATGAATACTAACATTGAGCTGAGAAACGATTTGTAAGTGTTCATATTATGTTGTTGTACGAGTTATCTTTGTGAAACCTCTCGTCCTCGGGAAAATTTGTTTACTGAGGAAACATCGTTAAAGAGGGTTGACGACGGGGTTGATAGTTTTTTTTTTCATTTTGTCCCATTCACTAAAATTTTCATGGGCGAACACAAAATTAATACATGTTTTGGTAAGGTTGTTTTCATTGTTTATTTTTACAAATATCATTCTTTTATTAATTCGTACAGAATTATAAAATATTTTTATATTGTTTGGGGGTTAGATGTCTTCGGAAGAGTTATTAATGTTGGTGTCCTGAAAGGATGGTACCTTAACACAGGTTGTTCTTGGAAAAATATTCATTTTGATTTGATGGATAGCAAGTTAAATACATAAGTGCTTATTTTATATGTTATAGAGTACATAACATTTTTATAGTTCATTATTCTATTATATTATGATGTCTATATCATGATATTGATTGCAGAGGTGATAGTTTACTTTGCAAACTGACTGATATTTATGCATGTGATTTTGCTACCGATTTTTTAATCAATTGGTCTAAGTGCAACCATGATTTTCCAGTAATGTGTGTCATACAATTTGGACTTCTTAGCTTGCATAAAGGTAATTACTCAATACATTAGTATAACAATTATTGTAAAATAACAACTTATAAAAACCTCCATAACTCGGTTTATGTATTCTGACATTTGTGCATAGGCGAGTAAAGATATGAACAAGCTCATTGGTCCAGAATATTTATAGATCTTCAAGATGTCGATGTTCAAGGAATGAAAAGAGCAATTATTAACAAGAATATCCAATATTATGAACTTTATATTTTGTTTAGAATATTCTTTTTATTGTTCGAATTATTGGTTAAGCAAGTTAGGCGGTTTGTTTAGAATATTCTTAGCTATTGTCCTTCGTTTTATTTATCCACAAAAATTGATATTACAAGTGGGACTAAGAAAATATTCTAAACATAAAATATTTCTTGAAAGACAAGTTCGTCCAAACCGAAGCTTGAGTTGTTATATCAGTTTATTTTCTCTAGAGACCGAACCGCTTTCTCGTCAGACGATTTGTAGTCTTTTCCCAGCAAGACGTCGATGAGATAGGAACTGTTATGAGATCAACACTGGAACCATTGTTCTCCTCAAGATCAAGGAAATCGGATGAATCGATCTCAAACAAACATCTCGCTGCCAAGTTGCCTTTCTTGAAAGACGATTTCGACTTTTGTCCTCGAAAGGCTCTTCCCTGATAGTCAGTTGCACAGATGGGAACCGTGATGAAATCAAAAAACGGTCAGAGGATCTTCATGGGGTAAACAGAATTTTGAAGCGGCGTGATAACGATTTCAAAACGGCCATATCGCCACCAACCGAGCTCCGCTGAACACCTTGCTTAAAGAGCAATATGTTCCACGTCTTCCAGGACGGGTCCATTCCGATTTACAATCGGTTACTCTAAATAAAAAAAGAAATATATATCAGGGTTTCTATATTCGAAGATCCGAAATGAAAATATTAAAGAAGGAAGTAACTTACGCAGAAAGAAACTGATCTCGGAAATAGCGGACCACATCATGTTACTGAAATTAACGACGCATCATACGATCCAAATGAAGGATATGAGCGTCGCCCTTAAGTTGGGAGGGGCGACAAACGAAGGATCCATCGGGACAAATCTATTTAATGGCGAGTTACCCCTTAGCAAAAATAGCATAAGTTCATCAACGAACTCGATCATGCATGACTCCGGAGGTCGACACAAATACGAACACAAGAAAAACGATGAACATGTCTGCATGTTTAAGTTGGGAATAAAGATAAAAGCCAGAAAATGAATGGAAGTTTGTGTAAAACCAAGGGAGAGAGAAGAAGTGAGTATGGTGAAGAGTGATGAAAGCAGAGGCTATATTTAAAGCAGAAGAAATGATGGTTATCGAAGAGAATACGCATGTCAATCCTGATTTAAAGCGACACGACATTCCAGGAACGCGGAGCACATTCATTGGTGGAAGAAGATGTACCTTAATAATCTTTAAGAAATTCTTAATATACAAACATGAAACAAAAAATATGTCTAACAAAAAAACGAATGTTATATACGGTTGTTAGTTTTCTATATATACAATGTTATAATGTATTTCGTATGAGTATATAATTATTATTTTATGCATTCGAACGTAATAATTCGAATATGCATATGAAATTATGAATTAAATCTTATACCATATCAATGTAGAAAAAAACCTATATAATGTTTTGTCTAAATAATAAAATAATGTTTATATATACATGCGGATCGATGTATGGGCTTTGTATTGATCTCGTTTTGAAGTTCTATAAATATTATCCTTCCGGTGAAAAAAAAAATACATGCGGATCGATCGATATTAATATATCTAATTAATTTGGGGAGGAAAAAAATTGGCAATCATATGCCATAAAGTTTTAAATATTTTGGTATAAGGGTCAAATATGAAAATAGGTAGAATATGAGGCCATATTTGAAAGAGCCAATTAAATGTTGAGGTCCAAAAGTCTTCTGATACGAGATCGCCGTTTTCTAGGGATTTTGGTTTCCTCTTCCTCGCAACTTTGAAGCCCTACAATCTTCATCACAGTTCGTCAAATTTCAGGTTTTTTCTCTCTTTTACTCTTACTAATTCTAATAGGCTTCCTGAATTTAGAGTTAGATTTCTCTGAGAGATTGTTTTAACATGCGCTGAAAAATACAGATCTCCGCCTTATTTCTTCTTGCCTGATCGATATGATTTTGCAAAAAAAATTGATATCAAACTTCACTTTTTCTTTTCTGGGTTTGATGAAATTCAACTCTTTTAGGTATAATTTTACACGAACATATATAGATCTTGCTAGGGTTTCGGATGAATATAGGATTTTCTGTTCTGTGATCTTTTGTTGGGTTTCCAGAATTAGTTCTTGTTTCTCTGTCTCTACATTGTTTCTCATCATCCTTCAACTACGAAGGTTTCAAGCCTTTAGCTTTCTTAATGTGTTGAATTTATGTTTCAGGTTTTGGGCTCGTAGGCTTTTATGTACCTCTGAGCATTTCATAAAAACATGGCGGAGATACAGACAAATGGAAGAGCATATGAGTCACTATTGGAAAAGGTTCTTTCGATGAACATTCTATCTTCTGACTATTTCAAAGAGCTATATGGTTTAAAGACTTATCATGAGGTAATTGATGAAATCTACAACCAAGTTAATCATGTGGAGCCATGGATGGGTGGAAATTGCCGTGGTCCTTCGACGGCCTATTGTCTACTGTACAAATTCTTTACCATGAAACTTACAGTGAAGCAGATGCATGGGCTGTTGAAGCACACAGATTCTCCTTATATTAGAGCGGTGAGTGAATCTTTTTAACCATCTCCTTGCATTATTGACCTAGAAGATATAGTTTGTAGGAGCGACACATGTGCATATTTATGTAGCCTTTTGTGCTGTTTGTTCTGATACATGTCCCTCTCGTGTTACTTGATACCATCTGAGTTGTGTTCTGGTTAGTCAATGTTAACACGGGTAAGGTAGGTGTTTCCTTTGTTCGGGAAATAATTAGAGAGCCTCTTACACTTACAGTCAGGTAAATAGCATTCCTTATTTCTGGGTTCCATCTGATACTATTCCTTTCTCATCTCATATTGAAGGTATGACCGTATGAGCGTGTAAATTGATCTTGTGTTTTCATAACAGATTTTCACAACCAGAAACAAAGTTGGGATGTCATTCTTTCTTTGAGTTGCTGAGAGTTTCTCCCAACATTATTAATAAGACCTTTCTTTGCTAGCAGTATCTGCAAATCAAGGTTTGAGGTGTCTTTTCTATTTTAGCTACTCTATCTTTTTAGGATCACCCCACTACCCATTTAACAGTATAGAAACTGGCGACTGTGACAAATAATCTTTCTTTCATACTTCACTCTTAGTTGGGCATCGGTGTTCCACTTAAGGTTCTAGGATCTATGTGAAGTTTTTCTCTTTAACTGTGTGTTTCCTTGGGTAACTGGAAGTTATGCTAGTCTTGCATTTTATATTTATGTTTCTCCAAGTTCGTGGTACTTCGTTTTGTTGCGTGTTTTTCATGCTATATTACATGTCGTAACTACTTGTCTCATTTGTTTTTCTATGTTCATTGCTTTTGATCTGACCACAGGTTACTACTATATGTGCAGGTCGGATTCCTATATCTAAGATATGTTGCAGATGCAAAGACGTTGTGGACATGGTATGAGCCATACATTAAAGATGATGAGGTAACCAATTTTTAGCATGTTCTTACAGTACCATACAACTACGGATAACATTTTACAGATATCAAGCTCTCATGAAATACAGTACGCAGTCTCTTGTTCATACGTCTGGATTCTTAAACTCTGTGTGTGAGTTTTTTTTTTTTAATATAGACGCTCTTTGTCAGTATTCTAAAATGAGATGATAATGGAACCATAGAATATCTGCAACCTGAATGGCTACAATTACAGCGCATCTCAATTCTTGGACTCTTTGGGTGTACTCTCTCTTTCTTGAAGTTTCGCGTACCTTTCTTAAGATGTGTGGGATCCTGTGGCCTACTGTTTAGCAAATTCGTTGTTGTGCGTCCATGTTGTTATCATAATACACATTCCAACTTGTTTGAAAACGGCTCTGCATTTTGTATCTGCTTTACCAGAATAACTGAATAAATATATTTACCTTTTTTTCAGGAGTTTTCACCAGGATCAAATGGACGGATGACGACAATGGGTGTTTACGTACGTGATTTGCTGCTTGGACTGGTGAGTCCCAAGCTCTTATAATAATTAATACATGTTCAAAATGTTTTGTCGTCTGTGAAAAAAAAAAGTTTTTTTGGCTGGCTAGACACTTGGATTCATCTAGGTTTCTCTTGGGAAGTGATATTGAGACGAGAACTTTGATTCGTCGGTAAGATGACATGTGGTGATTTAAGATCTTAATGTTTATTGGTTTTGCTGTGTTGTAATCGAGGACGTAGTTACTTGTTTAAATTTTTAAAGCTGTATCTCAAAAATCATCACAGTAGTAAGTTATTAGAATTGGACCATATAATGCCATTTATCTATGCATACTTTGAGCAATATGATGCTTTAACGTCTGAATCTGACTGATGTTGTTGGTTTTTTGCAGTATTACTTTGATACTTTGTTTCCACGTATTCCTGTTCCTGTCATGCGCCAGATTGTATCAAACCTTGAGAAGATGAATTTACCAACTAAACCTTCTGGCTCAACCGGAGACATGTCTCGTGGCTCTGAAGACACTGCCCGTCGTCCACCATCAGTAAAAGCATCCCTCTCTGTTTCATTTGGTCAGCGTGCACCTCACCGTGCTTCCACCAGAGGCTCCTCTCCTGTTCGCCGTCCTCCACCTTCTGGTTATGACAGAAATGGAGCCGATGAACCACAACATCGGTCCCCGCGTAGGAGCCAGAGCCGAGACTATTATTCGGACAGAGACTCAGATAGACAGCGGGAGAGGGAGAGGGACAGAGAAAGGGAGAGGGATTATGGTAATGATAGGAGATCAAGGCGTGACTATGAAAGTAGAAGCCGACACAATGATTATGATGATGACAGAAGCAGACATGACCGGAGAAGAAGAAGTAGGAGCAGGAGTAGGAGTAGGAGTAGGAGTGTGCAAATTGAGCGGGAACCGACTCCGAAAAGAGATCATAGCAACAAGGAGAAGTCAGCTGCGACTGTTAACAGCAATCTTGCAAAGCTAAAAGATTTATATGGAGACGCGAGTAATCAGAAAGGTGATGAAGGATATGGAACAAGGAGGGATTCAAGTTCAGAAGAAGTGATTAAGCTTGGTGGTTCCTCTTGGAGGTGAAAAAAACCACAAAGAAACACTCTGGACTTCAAGATGCTTCTTCTATTTTGTAGGATGATGCATTACTGTACTGTTTTTAATTTCCAGCAAACTTTTTATTGTAGACTTTGAGCTGTGTTTGGAGTTATGTTATGTGCTTCTTATTGCTCTGTTTTTAGCTCAAAAAACTTTGGAACCATTTGTTTGTTCTTCTTTTATACTAAAATATTCACCCTTCTACAATATATTAATAATTTTAATTGTTTTTTATGGATGCAAAAGGAACTTCTTTTTTTTTCAAAATCATATCCATTAAATTGTGTATGCATTTTGCAGTGCAACAGAAAAAAACCCACGAATGGATTCTTTGTGACACAAACATTTGCTCTTACGGTTTGAGATTCTGCTCAACCTTGAGAAACAAGCTCTAAATTTCTTTGGAATATCTATACTTGGCCTATCAAAAAATATAAAGAGTATTAGGTTTTTTTTTAGTTTCAATAATAAATTCAGTGGAGGATGATTTAATTAGAGTTTCGTTAGGTTTCAGACAGTGTTCTAAAATACGTTGTATATATAATAGATATATATATTATATATGATAGCAAATATAATAATTATAAAATTATATGTCATATAAAATCAATAATAATACTTAAGTTAAGTTAATATGAAGAAGCCAGAATCAAAACTTCAAATAAAATAAAAAATAAAAGTTCAAAGTTCAAATAAAAAATAAAGAAAGATTCAAATAATGCTAAAAGTTCACAACTCTCTTACATAAAAAAAAAAAAAAAAGCAAAGTAAACCTCTAACACAAATCTTCACAATTGTCATATTCATCTAATTGTAGAATTCAGTCACCATCAGTTACTAAATCATCATCAGACTCACAATCAACATCAAAAAAAATTTCATCATCAGACATCAATTCTTCTTCATGTAGCTCTCTAACTTCATCCATATGAGAAGTTTCTTTCAGAGATTCTTCTTCACTAATATCACATTGTGATCCAAATCCAGAGTTTTCTCCATCATCAAAAACGCCATCAACAATCCATGATTGACCGTTGGTAGCATGATCCGCAAGCAATATATCATTATTCTTCTCCTTTCTCTTTTTCTTTTGGCTCAATAGTTTTGCATTGAATTGGACATACACAAAACTATTCATTCTATGTCAAGTGGGTTTCGCTTTTTTGTATGTACTTACATATAAAATTATAAGTAAATCACAAATATAAATGATAAGAACTATGTGTATAAGATAAGAGAATCTGGAAAAAAAAAACAATTATAGATTTAGTAAAGTCTAACCCCTTCAAATGCACTCCAATTTCGTTTGCATCCAGATGAGTTTGTCGTCAGTGATAAAATTTTCTTAGCCAGTTTTGCTAGATTAGGAACCTCAGTTCCATATGTTTCCCACCAATAAACTGAAATTATAAAAGCACAAAGTTGAACAAAATCATTATTAAATAATAACAGTCCAAACATGTCATGAATATTTTAGGTGTGGTGTGAATGTATGATATTGAGAATTTACTCTGTAAAATAAAGCTATTCTATCAAATGGGACATTCTCAATTAAAAAGTATATCAACGGAATGTGATATGCCATATGCGAACACACTAACTATAACTACACAAGTATATAGTGTTATAAAATATTTGATACTTAATAAAAGTTAAAACGCAAACGATTCAATAAGTGAATAACAAAGTTTTAAAGAAGTGAAAAAGTATTTGGATCATAATCCTCCTTCTTGCAACCTAATATGGCCCATGGTTTTCCAAAACTACCTTCTTTGTTTTGGTAAATCGCCAATTGATGACATGACATTATGTGGTAAAATCATTTGGAAAAAAGCTTCCAAACATTTAATAAGGGCATTTTTAATGCCATTGTCTGTTGACTTACTTGAATCTTGGTATAAATAATATGAGTTTAAGAGATAACCCGTCAAATGCAAGGGATTATCAAGCCGACCCCTAATCCTTTCATCAATGATCTCCATTATCGGCTGGAAAGTTTAATGGGTTTTCCTTGAGGGATTTTAGAAAGTTTCAGTAACGAACTCGGCGGAGGAATTTGGGTTTCACTAGGTTTCAGATAAAAAAAATAACCGGCGGAAGAAGAGTGTCCAAGTCGTCAGAGAACTATGTGTTAATAGGTTTCTCGAGAGTTCTCAGAAGACCGTTTTTGTTGTTAAAATTGTATATAGAATGAAGTGTGTCTACATCGCCAAGCTTTAACGCTCTTATATAGGTTACAAAGTCGGCATAAAATAGTAAATATCCTTAAAGGATAAACTATCTCGAACGAATATCCTTGTTCAGCGTGAAGTTTATGCGCGCCATTTAACCCTTGTCGCCTTCATTACCTATTTTACCGTGATGACCTAATTCAACCCCTTCTGGGCCTCGATGACATAACCATTTCATTTTTGGGCCGATCTAATCTTTTGAATGGGCATTTATGGAAGGGTACTAAACCTGTCTCCAACAATAAACCCCCTCCCCCAGTGCGGCGATTCGAAATTGTCATGAGATCGGCGCGGTACGAGGAGAATAACCGGTTGGCTTATGAAGTAGTTTAGGTCGACTGGTTTAGCAAAATTCCGGTTGATATGTCTTGTTGGTGAGGGAATCGAAGCGTCTTCTAGGTATAATCATGGTATCTTCTCGAGTACTACACCATTTTTACTATAAATACCCCGACTTCACTCTTCATTCCTCATTTCTGCTCAGGCGATAAAATGTATTCTTCTTTGCACTCTATGACTTTTATTTTCCGATTGTTCTTCCGTCGTTGCTTCGCCGTAATCTGTTAGCGTTTTAGATCTCGGCTTTCTTTTCTTCCTTAGTTATTCTTGTGTTCTTCGCTAAAGATGTCTTTGATCCGTTGTTCGGAGAGAAAAGGTAAGGAAGTTGTTATCGTGTTTGTAATGCCCCATTCCCATTATCCGCTGACCGACGAGCTGATCGACCAAAAATCAAACAAGAACATGACTGGCCGAACCCGTGCAGGCCCAACGAGAAGTGTTTGTCACAATACGAAATCCAGAGACGGTCTGATTTGATTCAATGGCTCGAACCAAACCATCCTTGACTCTGTTTACCTTGTTTTCACGTACAAGGCTTTTCAACTTGTATCGCTTCCATGAGTTATGTTCGGAATGAACCATATATCATGGAATGATTCCGTTTCAAAGTATTTTAAAACTTAAATCCTTTAATTCTATTCTTACTAATTCCACAGGTTTTCTAAAACATTTTAACGGGTACCCTGAAAAACCGAAGTAAAACCAAATGATTCGAAAACAAACTGCAACCAAATGCAACCCGAATCTACTCCGAGTGTCCTATGCGTCCGCCGAGCTATGCCAAACCTGAAAAAACAAAAGGAGAGTAATGAGAAATCTGAGATTACTCAGTGAGGTTGCTCCCAACTAAACATGCTGCTAAAAACGCTATACTATTCCCACCCAAACCCAAAATAACTCGATAACAAACAATGAAATAAACAGCTGATCACGTGGTACCAAGCGTAATGAGCTACACAACACACAAGCATTCAATTAACAATACTTATCATCAACAAAGGAAATCGAGAACATTGCGGCACATGCCCTTGATCAAACTCGATCTATACTAAACGCGGATCTATGGCAATCTCAACATCATGGGTCTCTAACACGAACTCGGTAACTTTCACGGGAATACTTAGCTACCCGAAGGTAACTAAAACCACCCACAACTCCCAGACGTAAACACAAACTCCTACGACCTAAAACATCGTTCTCAGTACATCGATACACAGTGACTTGGGCTACCCCTAGATAGCCAAAGTTTCCATGCAGTCCGACCATAGGACATGACCCCGTTTATCTGGACTACTGATAGGTTGTAAGTTTTACCCTATTCTAAACTGCAAGTGAACAGCAATGTCAAAGTAGTATATAGGGTTATCGAATCCACAGGGACACTTGGTCTCAATAGATCAGAACAGTAGAGACTAATACTAGAAAGAAAGCAATGTAATTGAATTAAAAGCGGTGCGAGAAAGTAAATCAGTAGCAGAGATTAACGGTTGTGAAAACAATAAACTAAAAGCGTCAAGCCTAGGGTATTCTCAGGAAATCAGACAAGCAGACAGTTCATTCAGCAAGGATCTAATTAAGCACAGTTCTAGAACTCAAAACACATATATAGAATTAACCAAATTCCTTTGCGATAATTCTCTAAGTCTAAGTGCAGCAAACCAAACTTTCGTTTGCGAGAACTAACAGATTAAACTAGCATTAATCCCAAGTTTGATATGTTCACAATTATCCTAAACCAAACTTCCGTTTGCGCAAAATTTAATTGCCCAATTTAATTAGTTCAGATTCCTAAACCCCACTTCCGTGACGTATTTAGCAACCTAAGATCTAGATTCTAATTGATCAGGTTAGAACTAGCTTTAAGCCCAATTAAATTGAAGAACAGATATAGTTTGAATCCTTAACTGAATTTGAACAAGTCTAGCAAGTCATGAAATCCTATGTGAGAAACCCTAAACCTAACTAGGAATCTACTCAGACATAGATAATGAAAACATGATCATATGATGAATAAATTGCATAAAAGAATAAGAGTAAAAGGGGTTCGAAATCTTCTCCAAATACAGATGAAGTAATAGGTTCAGATCAGCCCCAAAAGCTCTAAAAATCCTCTGCTCTTAATTATGAAAGTGTATCTAATAAAAACAACTAAAACTTGATTATATAGGTATAATCTCGGCCAAGGGCTTCTTTGTAAATATCAGGAACTTCTGGATCAAAGTGCAATATCTTGATTCTTCTAAACCGCCGAGTTTTGGCCCATCTCGCTGGTGCATCGACCGTTGCAGGTGTGCAACGATCGACACCTTTCTCTGTTTCGGATAGTGAACTCTATCTCTCGGCCAATCACTCCAAAAATCTCCAAAATGCTCCATTATCTCCAATTTAGTTTCAAACCTGATTATACCTGTAAAAGACTCTAAAAGAACACAAAAGACACTAAAAACACAACTATATCATGACATAAAACCAGTAAAAACCATGATATATCAACTCCCCCACACTTAGCCTTTGCTTGCCCTCAAGCAAAACATAGAACTAAAACATGGCGAAGAGGTTTGAAAACTCTTCAGAAACTCATTTCATCCTAGAAGCTACAATACTCAGATTCCCCTTAGTAAACCACTGAAAGAATCAATCACAGGATATCAAGACCAACATGTACTTCCCCCACACTTAGCAACTGTCCTAGGTAAACTCCACAATCACATTCAAGCATTCAAATTCTCCCTACTGACTTCTGCAAGTATTTAAGTGCGGTCTCACCTAAGGAGTATCGATCAAAGGGCACATGGATGTAGGAACTGTTTAGTTGATCCTGATGTAATTCACAGATTCATATCAACCTAAACATACAGATCTAGGTTCTCTTGATTAGAAACATTAGATGATCTCACCTTTTACCTGTTTGTTACAGCGGAAGGAAGAACAGGTCAGAGATCAGAGAGATACACCGAGGGATGAATCCTCCAAAGGTTCACACACGCGATCACAGAAAACGGCTGCTAGACCGAGCTGGTGGGAGGCGCAGGGAGAGAGGAAAATCGGCGCTGGGGGCTAGGGTTGGGAGAAAGAGATTTGGCTTTTAGTTTATTAAAAGCCTTCTCTTTCCCTTTTGGGCTTATGGGCCCAAAACACCAATCTGATTAAATCCCATTTAATCAGACCCATTAATCTTTCTCTCTTAGTACGACAAATGCCTGGCACTTTTGTCGTACTTCTGCTAAGCCGTTCCAACATATTTTCCTGTTAGCTTAGGCGTGTGACCCATATGGGATCATATAATAAAGGCAATAAGTCCAAGACTTATAGATCATGAGCGGACTCTAGCAAGCCATCATGACCCCCCAGTATTATATGACTTATGTCTGATCATTGACACACTCTTACTTTCTAGAGACAGTACCGAGATTACTGGACACAATTCCAACAATCTCCCACTTGTACTGGAATCTCTCTGTATTCATAATCCTTTTGTCACAATATCTCGATTAGTCATAAGGCAAGATTAGTGTCATCCTTATAAAGCCTAATCTTGTTCATCGGACTCTGATTTGATACTGACAATCCAAACGACTCGGGAAAGTCCGTTTGAGCATGGCCATGCATTTTCCAGTATTCAAATCTCCGATTGGCCTAGAGATATTCACTCCATTTATATTGGAGGGACAAATCCCGTCTTGTTCCATCACTGTAAACTACTCATTTCATAATGTACCCAAACAAGGTCCTTATAACTATCGCAGAACGATAGCGTTAGACAATGATCAAAGTACATCAGTCCATGGGCAGTCACATGCATGTGAACTCAGGTCTAAGGACTATACTCTATAGTCGTAGTAAGAATCTCTTATGACACAGATATAAATATCCTGAAGAGTTCTTATAAGCGGGTCTTGTCCGGTCGTATGTTCCCAACATCCACCTATGTACTGACTTTGATGCCGCGCATCTATGACACACTGAGACTTTGTCATAAGTTACGTACCAATCCAGTCTCACACGGTTGTTGGTGTTCCAGTTTCAACAACCTTCGACTAGGGACAGGATGATATAAAACATTTATCAAATATAGGGTCTCATGATCAAGCTAAATGACTTTGATGACTCAAGATCAAGTCACTTACTTCGATGACCTATAAAATATTTCATATCATTTTGGAACGACTATTTCATCACAGTTAAAATAATCTTGAAATAATAATTTCATTAAAACATAAAATAATGTTTTACAAGAACATATCAAATAACTAAAATAAAGCTCACAAAACTCCCACTCAAATTTAGATTACATTTCAATGTTTCTAATGCCTACAGCTTCAGTCAGGAACTCGAGCTTAGGCCTTGGGAGTGGCTTTGTCAACGGATCAGCGACATTATCATCTGTCGGAACTCGGCTGATCTTGACTTCCTTTCTATTTACGATGTCACGTATCAAGTGAAATCTTCTTTGAACATGCTTGGATTTCTGGTGTGATCTTGGTTCCTTTGCCTGAGCTATAGCACCATTGTTGTCACAAAACAGTGCCAGAGGCTCAGCCGCATCTGGTATCACACCTAGTTCCATAATGAACTTTCGTATCCAAACAGCTTCCTTCGTTGCTTCTGAGGCGGCGATATATTCAGCTTCTGTAGTGGAATCAGCAACGGTGTCCTGCTTGGAGCTTCTCCAACTTACTGCACCGCCATTCAGACAAAAGACATAACCGGACTGTGACCGGAAATCATCTGTGTCTGTCTGGAAACTTGCGTCCGTGAATCCACTGACTTTAAGCACATCACTTCCACCGTACACCAATAACTTATCCTTAGTATGTCTTAGATACTTCAAGATATTCTTTACGGCAATCCAATGGTTTTCACCTGGATTTGACTGGTATCTACTCGTCATGCTCAATGCATAAGCAACATCAGGACGAGTACAGATCATGGCATACATGACAGATCCTATTGCAGATGCATAAGGAATATTCTTCATGCGCTCAAGCTCAGCAGCCGACGTAGGGCTCTGCTTCTTGCTTAGCGTTGTGCCATGCACCATTGGCGTGAAGCCCTTCTTGGAATCTTTCATGTTGAATCTTTGTAGGACTTTGTCAATGTATGAGTCTTGACACAAGCCTATCAGCCTCTTAGGTCTATCCCGATAGATCCTAATTCCAAGAACGTATGCGGCTTCACCCATGTCTTTCATGGAAAAACAACTTCCAAGCCAGTCCTTTACAGACTTCAGCATTGGAACGTCGTTTCCGAGAAGCAGTATGTCATCGACATACAGAATAAGAAACACTATTTTGCTCCCACTAGTTTTCTTATACACGCATTGTTCTTCTTTGTTTCTGATGAAGTCAAATTGCTTGATCGCTTCATCAAAACGAAGATTCCAGCTCCTCGATGCTTGCTTCAATCCATAAATGGATTTATGAAGCTTGCATACTTTCCCAGCATTCTTTGGATCTATGTAACCGTCAGGTTGTGTCATATACACATCCTCTTCCAGAATTCCATTCAGGAAGGCGGTTTTCACGTCCATCTGCCAAATTTCATAATCATGAAAAGCTGCAGTTGCTAGTAGAATTCGAATAGATTTCATCATAGCCACTGGTGAATAGGTTTCATCGTAATCCACACCGTGAACTTGTCTGAAACCTTTTGCCACCAACCTGGCTTTATAAATCTGGACATTTCCATCCACATCAATCTTCTTCTTGAAGATCCATTTGCACTCGATGGCTTTTACACCAGCAGGCAAGTCAACCAACGAAAATACTTGGTTGACCGACATGGAGTCCATTTCGGAATCAGTGGCCTTACGCCACTTAGAGGAATCTGGGCCCATCATGGCTTGATTGAAGTTCGATGGTTCATCACCATCAATGATCAGAAGATCATGACAGTCAGTCACGAGGAACCCTTGATATCTCTCGGGTTCGTGACGGATCCTCCCGGATCTTCGAACTTCAGGTACCACAGGTTCAGGCTCTACAATTTCTTGTAGGTCCTCCTGCTGCTCTTCCTCATTAGGTTGAGCAGTATCCTGTTCATCTTGAATTTCTTCAAGCAGTACCTTACTCCCACTGTCTTTCTTAGAGAGAAATTCCCTCTCAAGAAAGTTACAATCCCGGGCAACAAAAATCTTGTTCTCGGAACGTAGATAGAAGTAATAAGCCTTGGTTTCCCGTGGATAACCAATGAAATAGCATTTGTCAGATTTTGGTGTAAGCTTGTCTGAGATTAATCTCTTGACATAGGCTTCACAACCCCAAATTCTGAGATAAGACAGCACTGGAGCTTCTCCAGTCCATAATTCATATGGTGTCTTTGCTACTGCTTTTGATGGCGCTCTGTTTAGAGTGAACACTGCTGTTAGCAGAGCATATCCCCAAAGGGATATTGGAAGGTCTGTGTGACTCATCATAGATCGAACCATATCCAACAAGGTCCGATTCCTCCTCTCAGACACACCATTCCATTGAGGTGTTCCAGGAGGAGTGAGTTGGGATACGATCCCACACTCTCTCAGATGATCACTGAATTCCTGGCTTAAGTATTCTCCTCCTCGGTCGGACCGAAGAGCCTTAATGCTTTTGCCAAGTTGGTTCTGTACTTCATTTTGGAATTCTCTGAACTTTTCAAAAGATTCAGACTTATGTTTCATCAAATAAACATATCCATACCTACTGAAATCATCAGTGAAGGTAATGAAGTACTGATAGTTTCCTCTTGCATTTGTGGACATTGGGCCACACACATCAGTGTGTATCAGGCCCAATAAGTCACTGGCCCTCTCGTTAGGTTTATTAAAGGGGGCCCGTGTCATTTTGCCCATCATGCATGATTCGCATTTCTCACATGACTCAAAGTCAAATGAGCCAAGAAGTCCATTCCGGTGGAGCCTCTTGATGCGTTTCTCGCTGATGTGCCCTAAACGACAATGCCATAGAAACGTTCGGTTTTCCTCATTAGGTTTAAACCGTTTTGTATTAATGTTATATATTGGCGCGGATTGATCGAGTATGTAAAGCCCATTCGAAAGAGGGGCAGAACCATAGAACAAATTGTTGCGATTGAAGGAACATAATTTATTCTTAACTGAAAAATCATAACCTTCCAAATCCAACAAAGAAATTGAAATAATATTTCTGCTTATAGCAGGTACAAAATAACAATTATTCAGTTCTAAAATCAATCCCGAAGGTAAAGACAACAAGTATGTGCCTACAGCTAGTGCTGAAACTTTCGCTCCATTCCCAACTCGTAGCTCCACTTGTCCTTGCTTCAGCCTTCTACTGTTGCTGAGTGCCTGCATATTAGTACAAATATGAGCCCCACAACCAGTATCCATGACCCATGAGGTATTATCAGAAGTAGTTGTATTAACTTCTATAACAAAAATACCTGATGAAGAAGTCTCGAAAGTCTTCTTCTTCAATTCCTTTAGACCTTCCTGGAATTTCTTACAATCTCTTCTCCAATGCCCCAGTTCTTTGCAGAACCTGCACATGTCAGTTGGCCCAGCCTTGGACTTGGGCTTGGGCTTTGGCGTGTCCTTGTCCGCGACTTGGACGGCCTTGGCCTTTCCCTTATCCTTAGCAGAGGATTTCTTAAACCCCTTGCCCTTTTGCACCATAAGCACACTGGGGTCCTTGGCGGTTTTCCTCAAGTTGGGCTCTGCAGTCTTGAGCATTCCGTGAAGCTCAGGCAGTGTCTTACTCAAGCCATGCATGTTAAAGTTCAGAATGAACTGATCATAGCTTGCAGGTAAAGACTGCAGAATGATGTCGCAGGCAAGTTCCTGGCTGATTGGGCAGTCGAGTTTCTGAAGATGATCGAGATAACCCATCATCTTCAAGACATGAGGACTCACTGCCGCATTCGCAGCCAACTTACAGTCCAAGAGGTTCTTAACTGTCTGGAACCTCTCAGTCCTAGCCTGCTCCTGAAAAAGCGATTTCAGGCTTGCCATTATCTCGATGGGTGACAATACACTCTCGAACTGTTTTTGCAGCTCAGGAGTCATTGTCACCAACATCAGGCAATAGACATCATTTTCATCTGACGAATGCTTTTCCCAAGCATTGTGCAGAGTCCTGGCAGCATTGGCAAGAGGCCTCTCGGGGAGGGGATCACGAAGGACATAATCCTTCTTCTCCTGCTTGAGGACCAGTCTCAAGTTCCTTGACCATGTCAGGAAGTTCGTTCCAGTCAGCTTCTCCTTCTCGAGAACAGACCGGATCGAGAATGTGTTTTGTGTGCTTGTAGTAGTCATATCTGAAATATGTAAATAAAAAGGTTATTAGTTAAATGTTCAATATGATCAATCTCGTATTAAAATTTAATATGATTAATCATGCATTATATTCAATAACGTCAGTTACCCTCAATAGAATACAATGATTCCAAGATCCACATATAACTAAGATTAAAGTGGGCCACTGGCCGTCACCCAACCTTAGCTTATATCGGTAAGCCCTATATCGGCTAATTATATCCGTGATATAACTCTTGGTTGTGAATCTGGGCCCGAGGCCCAATCCACTCTGATGTCTCAAGGCCCGGGACTCCCGATGGCCTAGTCAAGAAAACCAGACTATACAGTCATGTAATCATCAATGTCTGGGACTCCCAATGACATTTATGAATCACAAACCGTCTTACCCACGCAAAAGTAGACACCCTCACACTGTAAGGCCATGAATACAATTGAATGGGCTTTGACAGCTGACATAGCCTGGACAAGACATCCAACGCTTGATATTATTTGAGGTTCGTAGGTTTATTAAAATTCATTCCCAAAATAGAAGATTACTATTTCGGGAAACTTTCCATTTTTGGAAACCTACTATTTTGGAAAGTTTCTAAAATTGGAAACTTTCTAAAAACGGAAACTTTCTAACTTTAGAAATTTCTTAAAATCCAAAACCCGCAAATCCAGAAACTTCTATTTTAAGAAACTTTCTAATTTCAAAATTTCGGAAACTTTAATTTAAAATCGATTTTATAAATTTATAAAATAAATTTTAAATTGATCTGAAGAAAGACTCAAATAATTGGCCCAATTGTTTT
Organism: Orychophragmus violaceus; assembly: GCA_030180135.1. Taxonomy (NCBI): domain Eukaryota; kingdom Viridiplantae; phylum Streptophyta; class Magnoliopsida; order Brassicales; family Brassicaceae; genus Orychophragmus; species Orychophragmus violaceus. The sequence continues at coordinate 11,076,117 of CM058236.1, forward strand.
AACTTCTTGGCCGAGGCCCAAGAATTGGTCCATGTCCAAGACATGACCCAATTGTCCAATTATTTGACATAACCGGTCTGGTTCATTAAAATTGGTCTAACCAAATTTTAATTACTACGATGACCACAATTGTCAACCGGTTATTTACTAAACCGGAATTTCTCAATTTATTTGGTCCAACCAAATCAAATTAGAAATTCCTGGTTTAGGCACTAAATCCAATATTTCTTTCGACATTGGATTTCTTATCCCGGTTTAACCAGATTTAATAAAATTATTAAAATCTGTTTATTAAACCAGAACGTATCAGTTTTAATTTAAAATTCTAAACCGAGCCTTGAACCGAACCGAATTTGGTCACGAACCGAACCGAGTTGGTCGTGACCTAGCTTTTGGATCATGTCCGACCAGCCGCATTCTATCCACGATCCACGGACGGCCGAGCCTCACGTGATCGGGATGCAATCTGGACGGTCGATGATCGGACGAGCTCTAGACGGGACGATGCTTGGCTGAGACGCGACGATCGGGACGAGCCGGACGAGATCACGGACGCGATCGCCAAGCGATCGTGGTCGATCTTTCTCGCACGTCAAGCAATCATCGGGACAGTCGGACGAGATGCGATCGGGACGATCGATCGGCCCATCTCTCGCGATCATTCGCGATCCATCCGACGATCCGACCCAACCGGCCAACTCTCGGCCGTGATAACCAACCGGCCAAGCCGGTCGATCTCTCCTTGGCCGATCGCAAAAAAACGAGTCATATAGCTCGGTTTTGCGATTTCAAACGTTTGTTCAGGATTCAATTCAGTTTCTTAAGTGTTTTTCTTATCAGTAGTTGATTCAAAACACTTCTAAACAGATTAAACAACCTAAACATGAATCTAAAACAAGAAATCCTAAGAACCAATGGCTCTGATACCACTGTAGGAACTGTTTAGTTGATCCTGATGTAATTCACAGATTCATATCAACCTAAACATACAGATCTAGGTTCTCTTGATTAGAAACATTAGATGATCTCACCTTTTACCTGTTTGTTGCAGCGGAAGGAAGAACAGGTCAGAGATCAGAGAGATACACCGAGGGATGAATCCTCCAAAGGTTCACACACGCGATCACAGAAAACGGCTGCTAGACCGAGCTGGTGGGAGGCGCAGGGAGAGAGGAAAATCGGCGCTGGGGGCTAGGGTTGGGAGAAAGAGATTTGGCTTTTAGTTTATTAAAAGCCTTCTCTTTCCCTTTTGGGCTTATGGGCCCAAAACACCAATCTGATTAAATCCCATTTAATCAGACCCATTAATCTTTCTCTCTTAGTACGACAAATGCCTGGCACTTTTGTCGTACTTTTGCTAAGCCGTTCCAACACATTTTCCTGTTAGCTTAGGCGTGTGACCCATATGGGATCATATAATAAAGGCAATAAGTCCAAGACTTATAGATCATGAGCGGACTCTAGCAAGCCATCATGACCCCCCAATATTATATGACTTATGTCTGATCATTGACACACTCTTACTTTCTAGAGACAGTACCGAGATTACTGGACACAATTCCAACAATGGATTCTTACCTTATCAGCTCTAGACCACCATACTATCTTTCTCTAGTCCCTTTCTTCTCTTTCCCTTCTTTAACAACTGATTTTTCCCACATTGGGTATCATTTTATTTTTTTTTATCAGTGTTCTTCCCGTTATGGGGTGTACTTTGGACACATTCCATGGATGCACGGGATATGAGAGTTTTAGCTACCATTCCCATGACCACTTCGGAGTTACTAACTCATCCTCAGTTTATTATTATTTATTTTTTTACTTTATAGAAGGGGAGAAGAGAACTAAATAGGATAGGTTGACAGGCTGTGTCAGAACTAACAAGGGAATCCGACACAAAGTATACCAAGCCCTTAGGTGAGAAATCTAAGTCAGTATTAATGTTGAAGTCAGTAAAAGGATCCTCTGATACCTGAAGTGATGTGGGTATTCCCAGTAGGTTGATCTGTGATGGGGTTTTCTAATAGTCAGAGATAGATCCTGCAACTTCATCCCAATGGTTACTTAAGTTCCTGCAAGTCTTGTAAATCTTCTCAGAAAATCATAGTTTCTTACTTAAACAATTTTGACTCAATAAAACAAAAAATTTTGAAAAACGGACTGACTCTTAAGAAAACAGAAAACAAAAGTCAGTAGCACCTCCCCCACACTTAAGACACACTGTCCCCAGTAGTGTCCAGCGAAGGATCGGTAAAAAGAAAGAAAAATTGTTAAAGTTCTGTTGAGTTCTGTCGGGTTTACCTCTGTCGCTAAGCATCGATCGTTGCACTAAGTGCATCGACCGTTACTTGACGACTTTCGTGTATGGTCGATCGTTGCTCAAGAGCGCAACGATCGCTGCAATGCGATTCCGATCGTGTTGTGACGATCGACACAGAAGTGCGTCGATCGACGCACTGCGAATTCATCCGAGACCTGCAAACATAAACTCACCAGAAACAAAAACAAACGTAAAATCCTAACAAAAACACCAAAAATTAAGTAGAAAAACACCAGTACCTAATGGTGGGTTGCCTCCCACCCAGCGCTTGTTTAAGGTCAATAGCTTGACCGGACGGATGGGAATTTTCAGGTACCAGGAGGTCCTGACAGAGACTTTTTCTGTCTCTGTTCAAGTCTCCTCATCCAAGGTGGTGAGTAGGCTGTTGCGGAATGCTCATGTCCAAGAAAAGATGGAGTGAAATGTGCTCCAGGATCTATAACCATAGTATGATCAGGCTGCTCAAAATCTGTGTCCCTTATGGTGAATGTCTGCCCATCTATCAGTGGCTTTCGCAGCTTATCCATCTCATAGTGCAGTGGTTCATCTCCCAGATGGAGGTCTATCAAGCTGTTCCTAACATCAATTAACGCTCCTGCTGTAGCCAAAAAGGGTCTCCCAAGCAATAATGCTTCATCCGGATCACAGTCATATCTCAGCACAAGGAAGTCCGTTGGAACTAAGTAGTTTCCAACTCTCACCGGAATGTCCATAAGGAGTCCTTCAGGAACTCGTATGGACTGATCAGCTAGGACAAGAGAAGTCCTAGTAGGAGTAAAATCCAGCATTCCCAGCTTCTCTGCCACAGAGTATGGCATCAAACTTTCAGCAGCTCATAAATCACACAGAGAGCGTCTAAAACTATCCTCAAAGATAGAACAATCCAGCACAAAGACTCAGGATCAGGCAGCTTCTTCGGGACCTTAGTTAGCAGAACATCACTAATATGCTGAGGAACTATTATCACCCAGTCTTTCAGATCATCATCTAGAGGCAACATATTGTTTAAGTACCTCTGCACACAAGGATGATAAGGTGGATCATCAGAAGTTGGAATTTCTTCCAATTCTTCACCAATCCCTTCTAATTTCTTCAGCTCTTCAATCTCTTGCCTAATCACTTCAGACACTGAGGAGTGTTGTCTAAAAATCTGTTCGTAGATCTCCTGTTGAGTAATATCAGAGGCTCCATTGAATAGGCGATCAAGCTCCAAGTCAGCATCTATGCCATTATCATCCGACAGTTCTGTCTGTTCATGCCCTGCAACGACCGACACTAAGGGTGTATCGATCGTTGCCATCCCGACTGGTGTATCGATCGGCACAGATGTTGCATCGATCGACGCACTGCAGCAGATTTCACCCGAGCGTTTTTCACAAATATCCGAAAATTCTTGTTCTGTCACCAACTCAGCTGTACTTAGCTCAAATCTTTCGCCTAGGTGAGATCCATCATTAATGCACACAGACCAGGCCTTAAAATGAGTGTCTGCCACTCCTTTTCCCTTCAGTGACCTGGACATCTGGTTCACCTGAGTGTCCAACTGCTTCATGTGAGTGCTCAGAGACTCAAACTTCCCATTGAGGTCTTCATAGACAGCGTCCAACTTCTTGTTGCAGTCCACAGAAATCTTAGTCTGACTCTCAATCAGTTGTTCCATCATAGCCTCCATTTTGCTCTCATGGGCTGTAGGTGCAGGAGGAGTCTGATAGGATGTAGATCCATAGGTTCTCTGAGTACCTTGTCCATAGGTCTTCTGAAAACCACCAGTCTGTCCTCCATTGGAGAATCTGTTCCCCTGTGGATTACTAAATCTATTACCTTGGAAACCAGAACCTCCTATGAAATTCACATCTTCTTCCTGAGTTTCCTCCTCAGTCTGAATCACCTCTACGTCTTGGGCAAAGTGGACAGCTGTCTTACTTGTCAGGAGATTGTAGACTGTGTCCAATCTGGATCTTATATTAGCTATATCAGAATTCTCTACAGTTCCACCAGATTTCTTCCTCCTTTCATCCATTGTCTTGCAACTGTTGCTGCCAATCAGGTTCTCAATCAACTGTTTAGCTTGTGTAGGAGTCCTGGTGTTGAAATTAGCATTACTGGAATTATCCAGCGCAGTGTGATAAGGGAGATCTATGCCTCTGAAGAAGATATCAATCAGTTGTACTTCTGTGAATCCATGGTGTGGACAGTCACGCTGATACTGCTTAAATCTCATCCAGGCAGTCTTTAAGGGCTCCACAGCTCCTTGGGAAAAAGTGAGTATGTCCTGTCTGGACTGATCCGAGCGCGCATCATCATAAAAGTGACGCAGGAACTCACTCTTTAAGGCTGCCCAAGTAGTATACTGACCAGGTGCCAGTTGTCTCAGCCATGCACTAGCGTCTCCAGCAAGACTGTGCGGAAAAAGCTTAAGGAACAGATAGTCCGGGCATACTCCTTCATACTTCATGCCAGTGACTATTTCCTCAAACTTGTCAATGTGATCCATAGGCTGCTCTGCTTGAAGACCATGAAAAGCAATCTGTCTCATCAGCTGGTAGTAGATGGTCTTTACCTCAAAATCATTCCTCTCAAAAACAGGAAGCACTAGAGCTGCTTGGTTTGCATGAAACTCATCAGGTCTGTTGTAGTCAGCTAGTGTCCTCTCATGAACCACCATCTCTCTACCTTGGGCCTGTCCTTGACCCTGGTTTTGGTTCAGCTCCTGTTCCTGTTGCTCAGGAGGATCAGGGATGACATTCCATTCAGCATCAACCCGATGCCCGGCAGCATTGTACGGGTTGTTATCTTGGTCCCTCAGGGTACCTTCAGCATCTGGTATCAAGATTAGACGTTCTCGTACCATTCTCTCTCTCTTTTCTCTTCTGATAGTCCTTTCTAGACGTCCAAGTTCCTCTAGTCCGAGATTAAGCAAGCTCGAGTTCGGATTACTTCGAGTTTTCTGCGTTGGCATAAACTGTCTGTAATCGTCCATCAACGATCGATGCTATCAGTGCAACGATCGATTCAATCTCAGAATCGCCTAGTGACGATCGACGCAAGGGATGCAACGATCGACGCAAGGCGAAAGTCGTACCTGCGACAGAAAGAAACAGAGAAAAAGTTAGCAGAATATAAAAACAAAACGAAAAAGCAAAAACAAAAAGAAAAATTTCTAGTAAAAACCCTAAGTTCGGTCCTATCGAAGACTCTAAGAGTCCCCGGCAACGGCGCCAAAAACTTGATAGGTTCTAAGTTTTACCCTATTCTAAACTGCAAGTGAACAGCAATGTGAAAGTAGTATATAGGGTTATCGAATCCACAGGGACACTTGGTCTCAATAGATCAGAACAGTAGAGACTAATACTAGAAAGAAAGCAATGTAATTGAATTAAAAGCGGTGCGAGAAAGTAAATCAGTAGCAGAGATTAACGGTTGTGGAAGCAATAAACTAAAAGCGTCAAGCCTAGGGTATTCTCAGGAAATCAGACAAGCAGACAGTTCATTCAGCAAGGATCTAATTAAGCACAGTTCTAGAACTCAAAACACAGATATAGAATTAACCAAATTCCTTTGCGATAATTCTCTAAGTCTAAGTGCAGCAAACCAAACTTTCGTTTGCGAGAACTAACAGATTAAACTAGCATTAATCCCAAGTTTGATATGTTCACAATTATCCTAAACCAAACTTCCGTTTGCGCAAAGTTTAATTGCCCAATTTAATTAGTTCAGATTCCTAAACCCCACTTCCGTGACGTATTTAGCAACCTAAGATCTAGATTCTAATTGATCAGGTTAGAACTAGCTTTAAGCACAATTAAATTGAAGAACAGATATAGTTTGAATCCTTAACTGAATTTGAACAAGTCTAGCAAGTCATGAAATCCTATGTGAGAAACCCTAAACCTAACAAGGAATCTACTCAGACATAGATAATGAAAACATGATCATATGATGAATAAATTGCATAAAAGAATAAGAGTAAAAGGGGTTCGAAATCTTCTCCAAATACAGATGAAGTAATAGGTTCAGATCAGCCCCAAAAGCTCTAAAAATCCTCTGCTCTTAATTATGAAAGTGTATCTAATAAAAACAACTAAAACTTGATTATATAGGTATAATCTCGGCCAAGGGCTTCTTTGTAAATATCAGGAACTTCTGGATCAAAGTGCAATATCTTGATTCTTCTAAACCGCCGAGTTTTGGCCCATCTCGCTGGTGCATCGACCGTTGCAGGTGTGCAACGATCGACACCTTTCTCTGTTTCGGACAGTGAACTCTATCTCTCGGCCAATCACTCCAAAAATCTCCAAAATGCTCCATTATCTCCAATTTAGCTCCAAACCTGATTATACCTGTAAAAGACTCTAAAAGAACACAAAAGACACTAAAAACACAACTATATCATGACATAAAACCAGTAAAAACCATGATATATCAACTACACACCTACCGAAGTCACTCAGTAGGTTAACACCATAACCAGAACCACTACCTGAAGGTACGTGAAACCGATCAGGAACTACCCGAGGATCCAATCGGGAAGGAAGTAACGGAATGCCATCACTAGACTTGCGGGATCTAACGCTCCCTATAGAGACTTATCAACAATAACATAAACAATCAGACTCACTGGAACTCTATCACACAAGACCAACAAGGTCAAACAGAAACACTATCTCAACCCCAATACCCGATATATCCCGCAAGTCTTAGTACCATTAATCAACACATCTCGACCTATCAAGTCTAACACCAGACTTACCTGATTCCGTACCGGAGTAAGTATCCATAACAGTATATCCGGCCCAACACCGGAGTAGATAATCACACACACACACAATCGACAGTCTATCCGGCCCAACACCGGAGTAGATAATCACACACAGATACACACACAATCAACAGTCTACCAGACCCAACACCGGAGTAGACAAACAATCACACAATCAACGTCTATTCAGCCTAGCACCGGAGTATACAAACAAAAAAGCTTCAATAATCACACAAAACCACTCAAACAATTACTTAAATTTAATTAGTCTCTTAATCTTTAGCTTAAATCCTAGTTCATTTTCATCCGCTACTTTGGGATTAGTAAAATTACTAACCCCGTAGCCCCAATTCAACTTATCTTAATTTCAATGTTTTAATTACCCAATTATCTTACCGCTAGATTGGATCTAGTAAACTTACTAACTCCCTAGACGGCTCAACCCTAGATTATGTCTTTTTAAATTCCTTTTTCAAGAGTTCTATGTATTAATTACCACAAATCCGCCAGATTGAGATTCGTAAACTTACTAATCTTCTGACGTCCCAATAATTCATAATTAATTACTTAACCCAACTCGGTTATCATAATCTAAGGTTCGTTATGTGTTTTAACCGTATTTAATTAACTCATAATTTTCGGTATATAGATTCATTTAGTTACGCTGTTATAATATTTATATATATATATATATGCATATACGTCCAAGCATGTTGTTCTACATGAATGCAACAATCAACCATGCAATCAATCAATCAACGATAAATGTTATCCAATATGCCATGAATTATTTCATATATGTTTTAATCAATTAACCGAGTTATTCAATCAGCCAAACCTTTCTTCAAAATTCAATTATAGGTATGCATTCCTATGAGGCTACAGTTTCATAATTTCAGGTTCTACATGATTCTATCCTAAATGCAACATGCAACGGTTTAGCCAACTCACAGTGATATCGTGACGACGGATGGACGGATGAAGGAACCCACGAGACCCCAAACTTAACCCGATACTAACCTTCCCTGAACCGTTGACTATCATTGCCCCGAGATTTAACCATAGCTTACCAGACTTTGACCCGAGCATTGACCACTAGTTCACCTCAAGCTTGACCCGAGGTTTGACTGCGCGTTGACCCAAACTAATGAACCAGCGAGTGGTGGTGACCGGCGGCGAGGACTCCGACTGTTGAGCGGCGGTTGATGGCGTTGATCAGCTTGACCACAAGGTTAACCGGCTGGAACCCAGGGTTAGTCGACTTGACCGGTTTACTAATAAACGTCCGGCGAGAGATTTGGCGTTGACCGGCGACGCCGAGAGTGAACCGGCAACGGGTGACTGGCGTTGACCGGTTCAACCAAGAGCTGATCGGCGGTTGACCTGTGGAGAGATAAGATCGCTGGCGTGTCTCCGGTGAGATTATCTGGTAATAGAAGTGAACCGGCGAGGAGAAGAAGATCACAGCGAGAAGATGGCTGTCGGCGAGAGCTTCTCCGGCGGTGAACAGATCTGAAGACTTCTCCAGTGAAGGAGAAGAAGTCAGGTGAGTGAGTAGAAATGACTTATAGGAAGAACGGCGGAGAGAGCGGTGGAGACGGCGGTTTTTGGTGACAACTTTGGCGGTCCTCTGGCGTCACTTCCGGCAACGGCGAGATTTTTTCTGGCGTGATAAAGGCGGTTTAAGGGGCTAAATACAAGGATTAATGAGCTATGGATAATTTATGGGTTTTAGTATCAAGAGCTCAAAAAATATCAATAACTTGGTGAGAAAGTTATTTACTCAAAGGAGGAGGAGAGATGAAGGTGGTGGTCAGTGAGTGATAAGGAGGAAGAAAGGAGAGTGTTTTGTGTGTTGTTTGCTTGGTGGTGATGAAAAATGCCCTTTTTTATACTTGAAAAGTTCATGAATAAAAAAATGGTGCATTGAATCTTATGGACTAAGGGAGATGAATTTTTGTAACTTCTTGACACCTAGGGGTTTATGTGTCTTCACTAAATGAAAGAGCTGGAGATTCATTGGATATTAACAAGGGTAAGGGAGATAAATTTATGAGCAAGTGACACATATGTGCTAGGTGTCATCGCCAAGGTGAGAGGAGAAGGTGAGTTGAATCTTCCATCCCACACATTGAACTTGAATTTTTATTCAATGAATATTGATAATCTCTTGAAACATGTTGGGGCAGGTGGCAGCTCCAGGTTTGTTTCTAAAAGGTTAATTGAACTTGAATCCCAAATTCATGCACTAGTCACGTGGCCAATTGGCGAGTGCGATGTGGCACAAACGATCCCGAGTCGAACTTTCTGATACTTTCCAAAAACTTTGAAACGGTTTCAAAACCTCATTTTTATTGTTCCAAATCTACAAAATTAATTTTCCCGATTTATTCGGTCCATTCCATTCTTCCTCAGCTCCCAAAACATCAAGTAGGTATTTTCGTCTTTTGTCGGTTTCCACTCCGACAGTTCGTAAAACCTTCTAAAAATTTGATTTCGGCAATTCTGTCTTCTAAGTAATTTTTAATAAAAAGAAGATTACTTGGCCCGTCATAACTTCCCGACTTCATTTTTGGTAAAATTACCAAAATGCCCTTATGCTCCCAAAACTGCAAAAATGACCTCTGCTGACTTTCTGTTGACTTGAAATCTGTCCGTTGACGTTATCTTAAGACAGGGTATTACAGTGTCGTCATCAGAGGATGAATCACGAAGTCGGCAAAGTACTCATGGGAGCACGTCGTCGGACTTGAAAAGTCTTTCGGGTTACACGGCGACGAATGAACTTGAGCGTCGTCATGAGTTAGCTCAGTTTGTGGGTGCCGTGGAAAGCTCAGGTCGAAACGAATTCAAAATTCCCCAGCTAAGGGATTCTGATTCGGACAACTTACAAAAAAATGAAAATGATGTCGACATGAACGACGCCGAAAAGAATGAGACTGTGATTATTCCTATTGAGGACAACAATGCGGCAATCGTTCCTGTCGAGGAGGAATTAATTATCAGCTGCCCCAAGGGAGTTGTTTGATGACGTCCTCGCAATGTGGTCAAAAGAAAGATGGTTCAGATTTGCGCTTGCGGATTGAGGTGTCGATCCAAGGATCAATTTCATCTTTCTTGAGCCGATAGATCGGCCATGGACTCTGCCTCCGGGCTACATTTGTTTGAATGAGCCCTATTTCCTCAACACCGGTGGCTGCCGACTTTGGTTTCCTCTTCCTGATCTCCTCGTCTCATATTACGCTCGGCGCGACATTACCATCCCATGGCTCTCAGCAACGGCCATTCGTCATATGGTGGGGCTCCTAGTCCTTGTCGCGGAATGTGACATCACGATAGACCTTATAACGTTCGAGGAGATGACATCCATCAGTCACATGACGAATACCAGCCCGTGGTGTTTTTCCGTTAAGATGAGACCAGATCATGGAGTGATTTTGGGTCAAACGAGGAAAGTTCATCAATGGCAGAGAAGTTACTTTTATGCCGAGATAACATCTTTGGTCGTTCCTGACCCGCACAGGGAGTTTAGGTCTACATGGAACACTAACATTGGTAGAGATTGTTCCTAACTCCTTTGTCGTGTTATTCATCTATTTATTTTCCTTTTTCAGTGTGTCATCCTTTTTACGTACAAGTCGTATCCAAATAATTTCTTCTCTATCGTCGAAGTTATCAGAACTCTAAGTCACCGCAAGTGGAAACAAATCGATTGTGAGTGCATTAACCGATCTCGTCCAAATATTAGTAAAGGTATGGACGACATTTCTTTCATTCCCTGACTTTCTTGTCGTGTTTAACTCGTTGTTTCTTTTGTAGTCGATTGGGATACGTTCGAAACCGTCGACCTATCTAACTTGAAAATTGTAAAGATGAGGAAAATCAAACTCGACTATGCTCAGAAGCTAAGTATCAAAACGTCTGCCGCGAAGGATTCATCGACAGAGAAGCTAGAGGATATTCTTCCAAGAGCCCAAGGGGGAGTTGTCAACTTGCCAGCCAATATGAAGCCATCTTCTGATTCCTTGAAGAAGAAGAGAAAGAAGGAAAGTACTGAGAACGAAAGGTCCACGGCTTCTGATTTAGCCCCGTCAAAGAAGCGGTCGGCTACCAAGAAACCCAATAGGTAAAGCTCTTCAGAGAAGATAGCTGTTGAAGATCCAGCGAAGAAGAAGGTTGTTGGATCTTCCAAGGAGGCTGTCGTGGTTTCATCGCAGAACGAAGGTAAAGCGGCAGGGAAGCAACCCTCGGTTCATGACTTCTCGCACAAATACGAGAGTCAATATCCTTTTGTGAACGATGGTCGAGCTTGCTTCAATCTTCTAACTAACATTAGAGGTTTGGCAAGGGAGTGGCCGTCTTTGAAAGATGTCTCTGTTCCAGAACTGTTCATTGAGCTCAAACACAGTGAGGCCCCAATAAATTTTAATCTTCTCCTCTTCCTAATACTTTAGTTTGTTCCTGATGATTCGTTGTCTTTCAGGTTATGAAGGCATCAAACCGGGTAATTTTGGAGTACGCTGAAAAGATCAGGAAGTCCCTCTTGGAAGTGAGGAAGAGGGATGTGGCGCTGCAGAAGTTGAAAGAGAGGATTGAGGAACTCGTGAAAGTCGTAGATGAGATGAAGGCTGATCGAGTTAATATTTTAGAAAAGTTGCTCGATTCTAGAAAAAGGCGATTGCCAATTACGAGAAGCACGAGGCCGAAGATAAACGTGTTCGAGGTCTTTGTGAGCTCGTTTTGAAAGATAGGCATCGCATCAAAGCCGAGATGAGGGCGAAGACTCAATCCTACTTTGATATGTTCCGGCAGTATGTCGAGGAGCAAGAGAGGGTGAAGCTCAAGGATGTTGAGCAAGGTCAGATTAGTGGCAGCAAGAGTTGCTTAGAGAAGCTGATCAAGAAGGGGTGGCGATTCCTCAGGCAGTGATGGATCAATTGACAGAGGACGAGAAGAAGATCGATCTAGAGCTTGACGAGTTTGATGTTCTTGAGAAATATGACTTGAAATTTACTCTCTCGCCGATCAAACACCCCCTAATCTCGCGTCGCCGTGACTCTCCGGCTCATGTTCCTCGAAACGGCTCATGTTCCTCGAAACATCGAGGAGATCAGAATGAACAAAGGAGTGATTTATCCTGATCCTCTTAATGATCCATCCTTTTAACCTTTGATGGTTGAGAATTCTGGTGGTACAGTGGCCGAGACCGCTCAAGATCAGGTTGAACCGTCGACCCAAGTTCAGGAACGAACAGAGGACGAGTTCCAACAGACTGAGCGTTATGAGATGGTTGACGGACATGATCAGGCAAAGAAGCAGTCTGAGGGGGAGGATGATGCCGTCGTAACTTAATCTTTGTATTTCCTGTTTGTAATTTAATATTTTTGCTATGTATCTGAACATCTTCTCCATTTTAAGGAGATTTTTTTGTTAACGGAAGTAATTTTCATTTCCTATTATTTCATGGAAAGTGTGTTTTCTTTTTCCTTAGTTAAATTGATCTCTCAACATAGAAAATAAATTTTTCCTTAGATCTACTTGATTTGTGTTAAATTGGACTATTCTACAGGATCTTTAGTGATCTCGTCTAACACAAAGTTAAGCAATTTTTTAGAGAAGGTTGGCATATGATACATCTTAACTATGAGGCTTACGTTTTACCTAACCTTAGTTGCAAGACTTATATGTGCTCCGCTATTCCGTTCTAAAGACGAGATGAATGTGCAAGGCTTGAGTGCTCGGTTTATATTTATTATCGCCCATCTCAGAGAACATACGAGTAAGTTCCCGGTTTTTAAAGTGCGAGACCGATCTCGGCTTTTCCTTACCGTGATTTTTTTAGCATTCAATTCAGTTTTCAGGCTGACATGCATCTCATCATGTAGGGAAGACCATACTCCTGGCCAGGGAGCATGATGCTAATTTTATGCGAGTTTTATTGTGTACTTGGCTTACAGTCGAGGCGTGTGTTGCTCAACTTTTGCGAACTAAGGAGCTCGGATTTACGACAATTCATTGTAGGGTTAGAGGTAAATTGAACTCGGCATAGAGTTAAAGAATAGCTGAAATTGGCATAGAGTTAAGGAATAAATAAAAACTCGGCATAGAGTTGAAGAATAACTAAATCTGGCATAATGTATAAAATATGATTTTATTAAGTTTGTGCCTGTGCCAATGAAGGCTGTCTACATTTCTTTTGAATAAGAATCACGTCACTCGTAGTTCCTTACAATGGTTGAGAGGGAGCGAGCTCGGCGTAGCGAACGTCTTCTATTTTTTTTGTTACTGTGCCGATGAAGGCTGCCAATGTACCCATTAGACGGGATCAAGCCACTCGTAGTTCTCTTTGGTTGTTGAAGGAGTTAAACAAGATGAAATAGGCGTCTAGTGATATTATTTTAGACTGGTTGAGTTCCATGATCGCGGAAGAGAATTGCCGTTCATCGATTCAAGCTTGTACAGACCGGGTTTGACGACTTTCGTGATTTTATAAGGTCCCTCCCAGCGTGCAACGATCTTGCCAGATCTCCATTCTTTCGTATTTTCATACACCTTTCGAAGGACATAATCACCAAGTTAAAAATGACGTCTGGTACAATTTTTTTGTAGTAGCGGGCGGCAAGTTGTTGATAGTTTTGAATGCGGAGTAAGGCTCGGTCTCGTTCTTCCTCGATCGTATCAAGGACATGAATGAGCATATGTTCGTTGATATTGACATATTGAGGCATAAGAGCACGGCGCATAGTGTATATGTTTGCTTCTGTCGGGACCATTGCTTCGATCCCCAAAGCTAGAGAAAACGGAGTGGCTCCGATTACGCGGCGAGGGGTATTTCTGTGTGACCAGAGGACCCCGTCAAGTTGATCGTCCCATACTCCTTTCTTTTTCTCCAATAGATTTTTGATGCCGTCAATGATAGTTTATAGTAGCCTCGGCTTGACCGTTTCCTTGAGGATAACGTGGGGTTGACTTGCTAAGTCGTATATCCCATCTCTTGCAAAATCCTTTAAACAAGTTGGATGTGAACTGAGATCCGTTGTCATAATGCTGCCTCAACTCACAATCCTCGTTTTTGCTGGTTTGTTTCTCGGATCCGAACTTCTTGGCTAGGGCTAATTTTTCTAGTCCACTTATATGAACTTGCTAGCTCGGTGAAGAGCATCTTCAATCGTTATAGGCTTATTGAGGAATAATTCTTGATAGAACGGAGTTTTATGCCATACCGCGTTTTGCAAGGCTGTTGCGGCGGGAGTATCACATACGTCTACTTGCGTGACGACGCTTTTAAAACGTTCTAAGAAAACTCGCAAGGTTTCCTTAGGTCCTTGGGACATAGATACAAAAGTGGATAATGACGTATCCTTTTCCACAAAAAAGTAAGTGGTGTTTGACAAACACTCGAGACAATTCCTAGAAATTGTCGATCGATTCTGGAGGGAGGCGTGAGAATCAAGTGAGGACGACCCCTTCCAAACTTTCCGAGAAAAGTTGGCAATATCCTATATCTCTTTCCTCGGCTGAGAAGCGTGCTTTAGCGGCCGCGATTTTGAATAAGGTCAGGGTAGTTATAGGATCTTCGCTACCATTGTAGGACGACAACTTGAGCTTTTCGGGATGGCGAATGTGCTTCTGGTTATGCGCGCTGTGAACTGTGTTCTTTGAGTTTCCTCAATTAGCCTATCGATTTCCGAGGCAGGCCTCGTAATATGGTGTATCTCTGTTTTCATCTCTTTAAGGTTGTCCCTTAATTCTATTAGTTCGCGGAGGTAATCGTCTTCTTGATATGATCTGGTAGATGGAGCCCGATTTGTGTTATACTTTGGAGTACCATAGGCTAGTTTCTTGGTGACACCCTCCTTTTCATTTTGAGGGATGACACGTTGTGATTTAGACGTTCCTCTTGATTGCTGCTCTGAGTGAAGTTTGTCATGCTCGGCGCGCAAGTCGCTGATTTATCCAGAGAATTCTCTTAACAAGTCGTTCTGAGCGTCGATTTTTGCCAAGAGTGTAGCATAGACAAAGTCGCTTTCAATCTGCTTTTCCCTTTCATTGGTCAGCGGAAGGTCCTCGCCGTCCGTACGGGTTTGATCGGATTTGGGATCCTGAGACCGATCGCCAGTTTTGAGATCTCCAACTTCCTAATCTTCGTGATCACGAAGGTCGTGATCACTGCCATCGCAGTCGACCACATGATTGTCTTTGGGATCTACGTTGTTGACATTATCATTCATTCTTTAGCGTGAAGAAGAGTTTCAGAGAAGAAACTAAGCGGCGGAAGAAGAGTTTCCAAGATTTCAGTGAACTATGCGTTAATAGCTTTCTCGATAGTTCTCAGAAGATCGTTTTTACTGTTAAAGTTGTATATAGAATGAAGCATGTCAACATCGGTGAGCTTTGACGCCCTTATATAGGTTACATAGTCGGCATAAAATAGTAAATATCCTTAAAAGATAAATAGAATATTTCCGATTAAGTTGGCATAACTATCTCGAACGAATGTTCTTGCTTGGCGTGAAATATATGCACGCCGCTCAACCCTTGCCGCTTTCATTACCTATTTTTACCGTGATGACCTAATTCAACCCCTTGTGGGCCGCAATGACTTAACCTTTTCCTTTTTGGGGGGGACCTAATCTTCTCCTGAAACTCTATGAAAGCGAGAAAAAAACTTTTTCTGATTATGATGAGTCAAAAATTGAAAATTGGTTGTGATGTGTTGTCGCAAAAGTGATCTTGGTCTCGATGTGTTAGAGTAAAACTATAACTTAAGTATCGTACGAAACCAGTAAACTAATGTTCAGAAAACACGAGCTTACCAACACACATGACACGAGCTTTCAATGAGAAGACTCAGTTGCTTGAAGAATAAGAAAGGAGATTTGAAGAAGAAGATAATTAACTGAATTGCTTGGTATTGAATCAAAGCGTTTACAATACCTTATATAACACTCCAAAACCCTAAAAGAGATAACACCAACCCGTAAAGATAAACCCAAAACACCAATTCCTAAATCAAATCAAATTGAGCTAACCGACATTGAGCTAGCCAACTTAACCGAATTAACACCAAAACCATAAATCGATTTCCTATATCAAATCTCCCCCCTTAAAGAAACCTTGACCTCAAGGTTTGAATGAAGGAAACCGCTTCTGTAGTTTGTAAAGAAGATCCCAAGTTGCCTCTTCTTCCGGTTGATCCCGCCATTGAATCAAGACCATTATCGCCGGCTTACCCTGCCTATTAACCATCTTACGCTCTAAGATATTCTTCAGTTCCTTCACAAAAATGTCTTGAACGATAGAAGGTATCTGGTTTGTCTTATGAACATTTCCGACATGCAACTTAAGTTGTGAACATGAAACACCGGGTGAATTTGTGATGAAGCCGATAATCTTATAGGCGACCTGGCCGCATTTTTCCAGAACTTTATATGGGCCAAAATACTTAGGAGAGAGCTTCTCGTTTGACATCATTACCACAGACCGTTGACGATAAGGCAGTAGTATGACGTAAACAAAATCGCCAAAGTCTAATGTACGATCCTCCTATGCTGGTCCGCGAACTGTTGCATACGATGCTGAGCTTGGAGTAGATGAAACTTCAAGATCATAAGCATGTTCTCTCGTTCCTGCAATGTCTTAGCCACGACTGCGACCTTAGATTCTCCTCGGAGGTACGGTAGATGTATTGGAGGCGATTGCCCGTATACCGCCTCGTATGGTGATATCTGAGTGGACGTATGGAAGTTGGTATTATACCAAAACTATGCTAACGGCAACCACTTACTCCACAAATGGGGTCTATCACTACACATGCATCGCAAATATGTTTCCAAGCATCTATTAACCACTTTTGTCTGTCCATCA
Source organism: Orychophragmus violaceus (assembly GCA_030180135.1). NCBI lineage: Eukaryota > Viridiplantae > Streptophyta > Magnoliopsida > Brassicales > Brassicaceae > Orychophragmus > Orychophragmus violaceus. The sequence continues at coordinate 11,093,063 of CM058236.1, forward strand.
CTTTGCGGGTGATAAGCGCTAGACATGTTCAAAGAAACACCTTGGAGAGTGAATAGCTCACGCTAGAAATCACTTAGAAACACCGCGTCCCTGTCACTAACGATCGAACGAGGCAAGCCATGAAGCTTGAAGATGTTATCGAGAAAAACATGTGCTACTGTTGCGGCTGTGTATGGATGCGAGAGAGCAACGAAATGAGCAGCTTTTGTCAGTCGATCAACCACGACGAATATGACTGTCTTACCAAAGGATGATGGAAGTCCGTCGATAAAGTCCATGGATATGTCAGTTCAGATTGTCTCTGGAATAAGAAGTGGTTGAAGTAGTCCCGGATACGCCGATGTATCATACTTACATTGTTGGCAAACGTTGCAACTTCGTATATAAGATTGGATATCCTTTGCCATACCTTTCCAATAGAACAACGACTTAACTCCCTGATGTGTTACGTCCCGACCAGAATGACCACAACTTCCGGAATAATGCATCCATTCTAGCAACGCATTACGAATTGATAGATCATGGGGTACCACTATCTTACTCTTCCTTCGCAATATCCCTTGACACCACATGTAGTGTTTCTTGGCTTGTGGATCGGTTTTGAGCAATGTGATCACCTCCTTAACGCTTGCATCTGTATCATAGCAAGACTGAATATGTTGCATCAAATCACATTCTAGAACCGTCATGGCCATGTGCAATACCTCTTCTCCCTCAACTCGAGACAATGCATCGGCAACCGTATTTTCTTTTCCTTGTCGATACTGAATCTCGTAATCAAATTCTAATAGTTTTGGAAGCCATTGTTGTTGTATGGGAGTATTCAGCCTTTGCTCCAATAGGTACTTAAGGCTTCGTTGGTCCGTTTTGATCACGAAATGCCCCATAAGCAGGTAGTGTCGCCACTTTTGGACTGCATAGACCACATCAAGGAGTTCCTTTTCATATATTGAAAGGTTTAGTTGCTTACCTTTCAAGTGTTGGCTGATATACGCAAGAGGATGGACTTCTTGCATTAAGACTGCTTTGATGCCTTGGCCGCAAGCATCAGTCTCCACGACAAAGGACATATCAAAGCAAGGCAACGCAAGTACGGGAGCCTTACATAGAGCTTGTTTAAGAGAATCGGATGCTTCTCTTGCTTCTTCAGACCATAATAACGAGTCATTTTTAGTGAGAAGTGTTAACAGCCTCGCGATCGTCCCAAAGTTTCGCACAAACCTTCTATAATAGCCAACCAACCCTAAGAACCCTCGCAACTGTTTGAGTGTTAAGGGAATCGACCACTCCACCACCGCCTTTACATTGTTAGGGTCTGTCGAAATACATTCAGAGGAGATATAATTGCCCAAGTACTCTACTTTGCTTGTCCCGAATGTACACTTGCTCTCCTTTGCGTATAGATTGTGTTATCGCATCATATCAAAAACACAACGCAAGTATTCTTTATGTGCTTCAAGCGATGGGCTATAAACCAGTATGTCATTGAAGAATACGAGAACAAACTTCCTCAACATACTTTTGAACACAGAATTCATCAGCCCTTGGAATGTTGCTGGAGCATTAGTAAGCCCAAACGGCATGACCAGATACTCGTAATGGCCACTGTGGGTGAATGTCTTTGTCAGCCATTCTTACCTGATGGTAGCCAGCTGGAAGAACAATCTTGGAGTAAACACTGGAACCAACTAATTCATCCATCAAGTCTTCAATAAGAGGTATTGGGAACCTGTTTTTTACCATCATGTTGTTAAGCCCTCGGTAATCAACGCAAATTCTCCATGTTCCATCTTTTTTCTTTACCAATACGACCGGAGATGCAAAGGAACTAGCACTGTCACTAATATTCCCTGCCTCTAATAACTCATGGACTATTTTATCAATCTCGTTCTTTTGGTGGATTGTATAATGATAGGGCTGTTGGTTGATCAGATTAGATCCCTCCATCAACAGAATATGATGATCATGGTTAGGTCTCGATGGTGGTAACGAGCTAGGCTCCTCAAACACGTCTTGGAAGTCATCCAAAACACCTTGCAGTGTCGGATCCATGGTAGTCAACTCTTCACTTTGCACAACCATGTGTAACTGGGCTTGATTCTCGTCCGATAAGTCTTGTACACAAATCATGGCAAGTTGAACTTGCTCTTCCTGATATTTTTTAAGTCTATGCGCCTTCATCTCCCTTACCGAGCCCTTTTTGATACCGTGTAGCAAAACCTTTTTGTGCTCTCATCGAAACTGCATCTTCAGTTTTGTAAAATCCCAAGTTATAGGACCTAATTTTCCGAGCCACTGGATACCGAGAACCATGTCACAACCGCCTAGTGGTAATACCAACATATCCTCTTCCCAATATGTACCTCCGAAACTCCACTGTTCCTCGCCGGGTTCGTCGATCCCATGTTCCTCTCCGGGTTCAACTTCAACCTCATCAACATCGTCCATCTCCATCATAAACAGTTGTGTTTTCTTGTGTTTGAGATAATGCCCCGGAGTGTTATTTCTCGTCACAGAAATAGCAAAGACCTTCAGCTCGCCTTCTGCTCATCTCTTCCTTACATAAGAAAGGTTGGGGTTGATTTGGCTTGTCTTTTGGCTTATCCGTCTGCGTGTTGTTGTTCGCAACCATATCAGTTCCTTTTCTCAAAGGAAGTATTCCTTTTATCGTACTAATGGTCCTTGGGTTAGGCCAGTTAGTAGAATTAGCCTTCCGAGGGTGTGCTTCTTCATATAATCTCCCCAACAAAAGACATTGACGAACATTTTATGGCTTTGAGCTTTAAGAAATCGTATCGCTTGGAACATCTCAGCAATACTCTTGTCCTTTTCGTTTTGAGAATCCAGCTTTTCGTTTTGAGAAGCAAGTTGTGTCGCGAACGAGCCCTCCATGGCTTCCATTCGTGAACCGACCACACTTTCTACTACTTTAACGATTGCCTCTTTCTCTTTCAACGCCATATGCGCCCTTGTTTCTGTCGTAGAATCCGAGAAACGACGACGCTCTGATACCTACCTTTGTTAGAGTAAAACTATAACTTAAGTGTCGTACGAAACCAGTAAACTAACATTCAGAAAACACGAGCTTACGAATACACACGACACGAGCTTTCAATGAGAAGACTCGGTTGCTTGAAGAATAAGAAAGGAGGTTTGAAGAAGAAGATAATTAACTGAATTGCTTGGTATTGAATCAAAGCGTTTACAATAGCTTATATAACATTCCAAAACCCTAAAAGAGATAAAACCAACTCGTAAAGATAAACCCAAAACACCAATTCCTAAATCGAATCAAATTGGGCTAACTGACATTGAACTAACCAACTTAGCCGAATTAACACCAAAACCATAAATCGATTTCCTATATCACGATGTAAGCCCTACTCATAAGGCTTCAAAACTTAAACTTTTGGGTGTTTCTCTTTCAGTTAGATTCTGATCTCTCTAATTGATGAGGTTTGTCTTCTTTGCCATTGGCTGGATTTGAGTAGAGAGGATCGCTTCCTTATAATTACAACATATCAAATCTATTTTCTACTGTGGTCGAGAGCTTGGCTGCTTGGGAACAAGCTGACACCTCAGCTTGTCGCAGTTTAGTGGAACTGGAAATTACACTAGCAGATATCAGGTAACAAGAAAGTAGCTCTATAGTAACATATACACTCTTGTAATCATACTCTTTTTTTGCTTCAGCCTTTGGGAGGCGTCTGATATCTGCGGGAAAAACAGTTCATACTTGGATCAAACAGGATACTTTCATGGCAAATCAGTCAAGGAATCCAAAGCATACCAGAGAGCTCATTGCATTGACATTTTGTGTCGTATTATGGGCAGAGGGTCTCTTCTAGCTCTGTTTTACGCGTGGGCACTCTTGTCAGGCTTCACAACAGTTCCTTCTGGATAAGCAGCTTTCATCTGAGAAAGAGTCATAGTCCCTTTCTGTGACGGTTTCTAATACTCTCATCTTCAGAGACAAATATTGCATCTACTACAAGTGCAACTTTTATAGAGAAAAATGAAATGTCTTCTCTTTGATATGAGTAACTGAAATTGGTCAAGCAAAGTGGAATTTTTTTAAGAGTTTGGTGTTTAAGGATATATATGCAACAATGCAGAAGATTGGATAAATCAGAGAATTAAAAGTTGGATGTTTTACCAAAGCCAATGATGTGCTCTGGAAACAACACCAGTTTACTCATATACAAAAAGAGAAATAAATATTGTTTGCCAGTAATCCTTGTGTTCATTCTTTCTCCATTCCGTTGCTGCTACTCCATCAGCTGTTTTAATTTCAACAAGACACTGTTGAAAACAGTTTTTCAATAAATTAGGGATATCCTTGTGCAAGATGAATCCTTGATTCCAAAAACGAAAAACAAAAGTGAACCTCTTATCAAGGGAGGGCATTATCTCTTTGACAGCAGAAAGTGTGATCGACTCATCTGACTTGTCTTGCCAAGTTGAAGCTTGCTTGTTTCCACTCACTGCGGTAAAGATATGCAGACATTAACCACAAGTAGAACCAAAACGTACCAGGAAAAAAACGTTTTCTTACCCTCTACATCTTCTTCAATCCTGGCTTCTCCTCTAAGATCTAGCCCTTTTTGGTCTGCAAATTTCTCTATCAACCGCCCGATTAGGTTATACGCAACCAAGCTCGTGTCATCACAAATTTCTTGGACTGCCAGGTACTGGTTCTTCTTTCTTTTCAGTGGATTCTGCTCACCACTCTGTATGTTTTCAACAGAATACAATGAACGACAGCTAAACTGGTTATCTACTTCAATCTCCTCACTGGTAAGTGTTGTTGATTTATTGGACCTAGGAGTGACAAAGAGAGACCTAGATTGAACTCTTGTTATGCTCTCTCTCAGGTCTTTTATAACGACACAAGAGCTGGTATCATGCTGGTTAGTTGCGTACGAGCATTCTGCACCACCTTCATCATGAGCCGGATTAGATGTATCGTATTGGCTGTCATCATTATCACTGTCTTGTAGCTCCCCCATATAAGCATCACCAAAGTCCTGATCAAGCTCATAATCTGGAATACATTGCCAAAACATTTGCTTCACTTGAGCACTCACATTTAATATACACTCCGTCTCTTCCTCAATAGATTTCCTTGGAAATACCTTATGGTCTACAGTCTCCATACTCTTGTTGACCAATGAAAGAGCGTTCGTCAAGGGCTTTGGAAAAACGTCCATATCACAGCATTCAAACAGATATTCGATCAACATACTTTCAACCGCTAATCTTAAGCTTTGATTTTGTACTTGGGCTTCTGGGTCTAAGATAAGACGCAATCTTTCAAACGCATCATCAACCCTGGCCGCACGGAGTAACCAGACTGCCTTCACTATCTCGTTCTGCAGCTTCTTTGTTTCTGGTGAGAACTGGAAGAAATCTGTGGGAGCGGTAGTTTTGTTGTAGCCAGGACTTAACTTAAGTGATAAATCTACTAATGACATCGCCTTAGCCAATTGCTCCTGTAGTTTTTCCCCTGCAGAAAGTTTTGAGAGCATCTTCTCGCTAGCTTGTTTCACTTGGTTTATCAGAAGGTTCCGATCGATGTACTTGTCATCCATTTTGCTGTGTTGCAACCGAGGTATTGTTCTTGAACCTTCAAGTTTCCTCTTCATTGCAAGTAGAGTCAGAGTCGACAACTTATCTAGCTCATTAAGTACCTTCAGTGCAGCATCATGATGAGACGGGAACATGGGTTTTTCCCAATCCATTGTGCAATCTTTCCGGAAATTTGCAGGATCACTAAGAACTTGATGCAACTGCTTAAAAATGTCTGCCTTTCCACTATCGTCTCTTCTCATTCTCAAATCTGTGCGGATGGATTTTCTGATAAACTGTTTCATTTTCGGCCGAGTCTTGTCAAACGAAGTAGAGCCTTCCGTGACTATCTTTGCAACAAGAGATAAACCTTTGTTCGTCAAAGAATCAAGATGCATGCCAAGCTTTCTAACAACGTCTTTAGTGGACTCCTTTTGTTGAACCTCTTCATTCTTGCAAAACCCAAATGCTTCTTCTACACGCGACTTTACGGTCTCATAAAATATCTGGAAAAGCAAAAAAAATGATCTCACTGTGAACACTCATATATATTAAGAGAAAGTGAGTGTGAGGGAGATTTACATCATCTTCCCTGAGCAAAGATTCAGGGAGGCATCTGTGGAAGGAAAAAAAGATCATCATAGTCATACAATCAAGCAGTATAACAAATAGAAAGTCAGTAACCAACTCACTCAGATTCGAGAAACTCATCCTCAGATTCAGTCTTTCCCAGAGTATGATTCTCAGATTTAGGCATATCAAGACCCAACAGCCACCTACGTTTTAAAAGCAGGGAGATCAAAACACTCGTCACAACTACCGACCAAATTCGAGAATCATGCAAGTTTTTTCTTGGGAAAGCCAGGAATTAAAACAAAATGTTCGAGGTTTGTGAAGCGACGAAGAAAACCTTCTCTTGAGTTGAATCCGCTCCTCCTGTTCCTTCATCTCTAAAGTTATCGAATCACAATCATCCTCGAAGAAATCTGGGCTATCCATCGTGAACTTCTTCGAGCCAGATTGCCAAATTCTTGTATCGATGGGAGGAGAGGAAGTTTGGGGTTAGGGTTTATCAATCATATATAGTTCAATTCGAACTGTCAAGTTGGAAAGTACGGGCAGGTCTGTCTCAGTGATTTACGCCATTAGTCACATTGTCTTTCTAAAGTTACAGAAGAATAAGTCACTTTGGCATTTTGAGACCACTTTTTCACTGTGCATTTTTAATAGAGATTATTAGGCCAAAAGATACCTTCTAGTGCTTTAATTACGCCAAAGGACACTTATGTGTTTTGGGATACCTTCAGCTAGCGAAAATTCAATTTTGCCATTTATTCTCAACTAGATCTGCTAACTATTTTTTATCTTTGCCCAAACCAGTTCTCTCTCTTAACTAAACCAATTAGTGCAACATAAATAATTAAATATGAGAAAAAATGTAGTGAGATGAGAGAAAGGAAAACGCTCTCGAGCCCATTTCCCTATGCCCCCTTCAGATCTACGTTTTTCAAATTTTGAATCTTCCAGTGCTATTTCCGACACATCTTCCCGTCGACGTATCATCCTCCACCTCCGGCCCAACTGCTATCCGGTCAAAATTCCTCTCTCTCATTTCCTAGCTTATAACCAGAAGGTGAGGGGTTCTTCTTCCCTGTCTAGAAGGGAACTCTAGCCCTCGCTGCAAATTTCGCTCGCTGGGTTCCAATCTGCGCTCTTCCTTCCAACTAAAACTGGCCGGTGTTACTGTTAAACTTCCAGAGCCTCTGTTTCGACACTACTGCGAGGAAGGAAGTCAAGATCCGGAGCTCCCAGAAGTCTCTCTCTTCCGATCTAACTTTTTTTCCCTGTGAGGAAAGAAGTCAAGATCCGGCGTCTCATTTCTGAGGTCTCCTCTCGTTTGTTTTTTCGGACTGGTTGTGAGTAACTGTTTTTGCTTCAGATCTCCAGCATCCCTGTCCCGGCTAAGTTCTCCAGTTCCCGGTGGAGCCTCGATTTCTCATCTTTCTGCCTTCGCAAGTTTTAGTCCGGCGGTACCATCTCGCTTCTCGCACGATCCAAGCAAGGCCGTACCCCGAGATCCCACTGACGCCGTCGAAGTCTCGCAAGTTGGTCTTAGATCTGAGTCGGTCGTCCATCTCACGCATCTTCTCCGCCGCCGGTGATGGGTTGGGTTCGTGGCTTCGGCGCCGGCTTGTTCTCTCTGCCCTATCTCGCCGGTCTCGCCGTAGCCTCTTCGATTTCTGCTCGTCTTCCTGCCTCCTATGTGTCTCAGCTTCCTCTTCGTCGTTACCGGCGGTTTGTATTGGGATGTCGACGGTGGCTCGTCAGATCTGGTGCGTGCTCGGTCTTCCGCGTTTATGAGATTTGGTGAGCTTGTCCTTTCATGTCCGGTGGTGTAGTGTTGTTAGCCGTGTCTTGGATCTGTTAGCAATTGCTGTGTAGGACTTGGTTTAGGTGTCTCTTGGTTAATGGATGCTTGTGCTTTGTCCCGACTGTTTATGGTTTTTTTGGTTTTCATGTTTGTTTAAGTTAGTTGATCTTGTTGTGAGGGTCAGTTCTATTAGGCGACGATGCTTAGTCTTGGCTATTATCTAAATGACTGGTTTTGATTATAGAATGTGTGTATTGCTTATCTGAAACTTTGATTAATTGCTCAGATGTTTGGAGTGATGCTATGACATTCGCTTGATCGTACAACCTTATTGTGTATCAAGTTCCATTTTCTAATGTTATCTAATGTTATTTGAGCGGGTTGTGTATGTAATGTTTACCTAACTTGATTCTTCCTATTTGCAGCGGCTGATATATTCATGTGGAAGAACAAGAAGATATTTGGTGGTGCTACAGCTGCCTGGGTTCTGTTTCAATTGATGGAATACCACCTTCTCACTCTGCTCTGCCATGTGATGATTGTTGTGCTCGCTGTACTGTTTCTCTGGTCTAATGCCACCATGTTCATTAACAAGTAAGATAGATGTATGTTAATCAGTTGTATTTTCGGTTTCATGGACACCTACTTTTCCCAACTTTCATGCACATTCTATGATGGACATAACATCCTGTGGACACATTTGCAGATACACTGATCTGCCCACGAGTTAGTGTACACGACTTAATGTACATTTGCATTGTTTCTCATGTACAATAAAGCTGAAAGAAGAGATCCATGGAAGAAGATTGGTGATGTGGCCGGAGCTTCGTTCTGGGACATCGATGGAAGTTTGCGAGGTGTGTGGAAGCTTCGGTATTTTTTATTTAACTCTGCCACTATCGTCTACAAGTTTCCGTGGACAATCATCTGAGTAACATCACCGAATTTCCAGTTGTTAAAATTATGGTCATTGTTTGGTGGACATATGGTTTGTTTTTTAGTCTATTTAGATACTTATTGTTTTTCATCACTTAAATTGCCATTTCTTAAAAAAAAACAAGTTTCCATGGATAATCATATAAATAAATCACCAAATTTCCACTATGTACATATGTATATATTTATAGACATCTTTTGGTGGACACCCGACTTTTGTAAAGGAAATGAAATCGTTGGGAGCATCAAGCTCGTGGACTTGTGTTTTTAGTATTTTTTTTTCATTTTATTGTGTACTATAATCGGTGGATATGCTATTTGAATACTTGTTATTTTTCATCACTTAAATTGCTAGTTTTGAAAAAAAATATAAATTTATGTGGACAATTGTCCACCAAAAAGTATCCATAAAATCCAAATTATCTCAATTTTATAACAAATTTGATTTTTTGTGGACAACCATTTGAATAATTGTAAACGATATTATATGTTGCTAAATTGTGGATATCGTTTGATGGACATCAGATTTATCTTTTAATATATTTGAATATTTCTTGTTTTTTTCCCACTTAAATTGCATGTTTTAAAGAAAATATGAATTTATGTGGACAAACATCTCACTAACACCCAAAATGGAACATGATGTGTACCTAAAATATGAATTTATGTGGACAATCATCTAAGCAACATCATAGTTTGATGTCAATGTACACCAAATCCACAACCCTAAATTATATCAATGTTACAATGAATGGTTCATTATCATTTGTTGTTAAAATTTTGAATACCGTGTGGTGGACACAAAGTTGTCTTTTAGATTATTTGGATACTTTTTGTTTCATCACTTAAATCATATTCAATTCACTATGTCAAGACGATTGTATACATATTTATAATTTAATGATGTACACTTATCAAAACGAATTTCAGGAGCTTGTGAACCTATTTTACAGTGGACGATAACACGGCTAATATGTGTAATTCATTTTTTATTATTCATGTTGATGTCGATACGTTTATGTGTACATTTATTTATGGACATTGTTTTATTGTACTATTCACATTAACATTTGAACATCCATAAGATTTGACATAAAATTAACTCAAATATATCAAAATGGATATCAAAATGTAGAGAAAAAGAAATTATAATTTATAGTACAAAAAAAATATAATTTACGATTTTAGAAAAACCTACAAACTCAAAATAAGATGAAAGGGGTGAAATAAATAAACTAATTTTTAAGAAAAACAAAAACGTAGAGAAAGGAAGAGAATAACAAAAAAAACAAAATTTCTCATATTTTAAATTAGCTTTTATCACAGCCACACATTATTTTCAATCCAATGGCCAAGATTAAATCTGTCACATTTCCTAATTAAAACCTTATATTTAAGGGGCAGTTTGGGCAATATTGAGCTTCAAAGAGTGAATAGTAGACAAAGTGTCCTTTGGCGTAAGAAAGTGTCTTCAAGGTGCCCTTTGGCGTAAATCTCTCTTTTTAATAATTGCCAAGTTGCCCTTGTCCAATTTTTTTTAGTTTGGTTTGGTTGGTTAAAGTGGTAATCATAAGATAAATGATTTAGTTTATAATTGATCCTGACCCTTCATTCAAATCCTGACCATTTAATTTTAAATGAATTTTGTCCATTTATTCAAAACTCTAATTTTGAAAAAAAAAACTCTCTCTCTCTCATTATGTTGTTAAGAACCACATACTAAAATCGATTATAGATGTCTTCATTGGCAATGGAAACCGCTACAATCTGTTGAACTATGTAGTCATAGATCTGTTCCTCTTCTTCCTCATTTATTCTCTCTCCCTCTCTCTCTCTTTCTCTCTACTTCTCTCTTGTCCCATCACTGTTGTTTTCGAGAGTTCTCGATCTTAACCCTATTTTTTTGTTCTTAGATCTTAAAGTTTGTTACTTTTCGATTTGGCTCAAGGTTTGACTCGTTTTTACTTGTAGGGTTTGATTCACTCTCTTCGTTTTTCCATTAAATTGGTCTCTTGATTCTCTCTGTCTTCATTACACATCTTGTGGACAAAGTTTTCATGGACATGATATATAGTATTTGTATTTGTTCATTCCGTCTTATTAGTTGAATCGACATATTCTGTCTATGCGTGCATCTTTGAATGGACATGTTAAATTAGTAGATGTTTTATGACGGTATTTGATGGACAATATTCACAAGACATGTTACATATTCTAAGTTTTATATTCACGAACTACTGTCCATACACCACTGAGAGTCAAAATATTCATAGGACACGTTACATATTATAAGTTTTATATCCACGAACTACTGTCCATACACGACTGAGAGTCAAAATTATATGTTCTGAGTTTTTTTCGTAATGTGCCCTATCAATAACGTCCATCAAATACTGTCCATAAACACATATAATAATTTAACATGTCTATTAAAAAATGAATAGATTACATTAGAAAACGTGGCAAGATAGTTTAAGTAAGGAATCCATTTGAACCTTGTCCACTTGTATTAAGTTTCAAATACTATCCATACATCTATGTACACATGGATATGCTATGTAATATTAAAGATACATGAATGGTAATGTCCACGAAACCAGCCAACACAATAATACGTGCATCGTTAATGTCCATATAAATTTCTACACGCAGATTGGAAGCCTTAATCCAATGTCCATTAGAATGAAATATAAAATGGTACATATGTATAAAACATTTCCATTATTACGTATCCACGAGTTCTATATGTGTTGAGCAGGCGAATAACATTAAAGGATTATATGCCCATTCATAGTATGTTACATAGTACTTATCCATGAACATATAAACAAGAATCACGCATATAATAAACTAATGTCCATTATAAGTTGTACACATGTCAACAACATGGAACACAATACACAAAGAACGAAGTAACAATTCCAGATGTCAAGGAGAACATGTACACACACGAATACGACTAAAAGCGTCCATCTAATTATGTACACATGGATATAGTGGATAACTATATTAAAATAATGAATCCATTAGATCCTTGTACACAAGTATTAAGTTACAAACGACAACTATATATGATACATATATGAACTACAAGTCCATAAAATCATGTCCACCTAGTAAAATATATATAGAAAGATTTATGATTTGGTATGTTGGAATTAGAACGCATAGTACACCAAATACAAAAGGATTCGAACTCTTGTGTTGTTGATGCTACTAATCTCTAGATGGAAAGCCAAAATGTATTGCTTGGTATAGCTTGTTGTGAATCCAACGAGGATGAATAGAATAACCAGATCTTTGCACAGACACTAATCCATAGACACAATGTGAACTTGTAGGAGTCTTCTCCAAGGGCAATTTTAATATTCTCTGAGAGAGCCGGATGTCTGTGAACCTAAAAACACTACATTAGAAAATGTAGTAAAGGAATATGTAATCCAAAAATTATAATATTTAAGCTAAGAATTTTATATAATAGATGTCCACGAAGTACTGTCCATAAACTACTGTCACTTATGACATCTTTGTCCACGGCCTCTGAGGAAGCTGGGTGTCTGCGAACGTAAAAAGGCATATCAGAAAAAATATCATATGTCCACGAATGTATAAGTTCTTAAAACACTATCTACAATGTATAAGCTCTCTAAACAATATCAGATGTCCACCAAAACATGTCCAAAATGAATCTTAAAACACTATCTTCAATGTCTAAGCTCTGTAAACATTAAAGGATCATATGTCCATTCATAATATGTTTACAAAGTAGTTATCCATGAACATATAAACAAGAATCACGCATATAACAAATTAGTGTCCGTGGTAAGTTGTACATATGTCAACAACATGGAACACAGTAAACAGAAAATTAAGTGGTCCCAAGATGTCCCTTCATGCATGTCCACGAGATATATAGATTTTGAACAAGCGACCATGAACATAGAAACTAGATCCATGAACATAAAACCTAGATCTACGCAAATCCGAATAGTAGAGACGATTTCAAGTTGTCCACATGGGACGCAAAACACAAACAAACAAATCTAAGAACGAACCACGCCTTGAAAAACGAATCAGACCTTAGAAAAACGAATTAGAGAGAATCAAGAGACAAACTTTAGTGGAAAACGAATCATATCCTACAAGAAAGAACGAAGTAACACAAAATCGAAGTAAAAACTGATGGATCTAAGAGAGAGATCTGAGAACAAATCCAAAAAACTGAGAATTTGAGAACAAATCCAGAGAAACTGAAATCAAATTCGAGATTTTGACAAAATCGATGTTTAAGCAACACAGGGAAACAAAATCGATGTTTGATGAATTTGAGTTAAAAATAAAAACCTGTCATGACGGCTTCGATTTGCGACAGCGCATGCACGTACGACGATTCGAGTGGGCAGAGAGATAGAGGATGGGCAGGGACATCGATGGTGGAGGAGAGAGGGCGAGATCGGTTCGACAGTGGAGGAGCGAGGGCGAGTTTGAGACTTTTTTTTAGGGTTAGAAACTTTTGTATTTTTTGTGAAGTAACTAAACCTAACGTTTAGTTAGGAGAGAGTCAGGGACATTTTAGTATAATCCAGGGTAGAAAGTGCTCTAATACAGGTAATACAGGTAAGTGACTATGGGTGTAATAAAAAACTCAAAAAGTGACTACCCATGTAAATAACTCGGTCTGTCTGGACTAAGGAAGTTTTTTTTTTTCTCTCGTTCACCTTTATATTAAAAAATGGTGAAATCATAAGGTCAAAAACCAGTTTTTTTTATCGTATAGAGTTTCCTTAAAAAGCCCAAATGAAATGAACAATTACAGAGTACATGTTACAAGGGTAAATAACCAAAATACAACCGAAAAGTCCAATATTTAGCCTAATTCATTGACTAATTTATTGGACACGTGTATGTCTAAGGATAACTTTGATCCACGACTGACCACGTGGTTGCAGATAGAAACTCGTAGCATGCAAGGTGGTGAACAACAGAGCTGGTCACCGGAAACTTCCGCCACTACAACCACTGTAACCTGCCAACCAAGACACCGACCAAAGAAACGACGGATCCATTGGATTGTTGAGAAGAAATTCACCACCACCACACTGTAACACCAAATCTGGGTCATGTAAATATTGATGAACCAACGATGTTGAGGGTTCGATATAGAGGAGCATACGGTTTCTCCATATCCCGTTCAACTTGATCAGGAGAAAGACCCTCCGGAGAGCTGCTTCATATCCCTATTGATGGTGAGAACAAGGAGCGGAGAGAACCAAACAGTGGCGCCGACGAAATTAGAGCACAGCAGGGGCAAGGTCGAAACGATTCCGGAGACGGGGTCGGAAGAGCCAATCTACAAAATCGATTAAAAGGATATAAAGAACAAAATCAATGTGTAGATTGGGGAGGGGTCGGGAAACGTCAGAAGCCAAAAGTCGCCATTAACGGCAAAGAGAAAGCTCGAAACTAAACTGAGATTTATTAAATCGAAGACAGACACAAAAAGTATATACAGCCGTACCACCGGCGCAGGCTAGAAAAGCCCACCACCAGCGGCCGGACGATCAACGGAAATTTCTTTGTCGAGAACTTGAAGAGAGAAGACGGAGAGATAGGAGAGAGAAGGGGAAAGACGTGATTAAAATTTCTATCTAGTAGGTATTTTGATGGTCAAAAACCAATTAAAAAAGACGAAAATAACTCATTTCGATTCTTCGGAGTATAACTTAAAAAGGAAAAAAAATCAATATATCAAATAAAAAAATCTCTTGAAAAATTATCAGAAAGATTAAAAGTTTTGAGAAGTAGTAAATGCATAATTTTTTGAAAAAAAAAATCTCTCTCCTCTCTCTCTCTCATGCGACGGTTTTGGCTTTGTTCGTATCTCCTTGATACTCTGATTCTCTTCCTTCGCATCCTTTCATGTCTCTCGACGGTTATTGTATGCTGATCTACGCAGTTATATCGGGCATAAGTAACGGTTTAACCGTTTTCCCACCACTCACGGTTTTTCCCCTCTCCATATTTATAGTCTATGTTGGTCCTCTGTTTTCTGGTGTTGAAAATAGAGTGTTGGATTTCTTTTCCTTTTATTCATACTCATTATGTCAGACAAAATAAGGCGGAAAATGCAGGAAATCACAATTGGGATCGAATATGACATAGTTGATCTCCAATTGCATTTATGTGTGGAAGCATATATGAAACCCGCTTTAGTCTTATTGTGAAACCAATCAACATGAGGAAGCAAAACTTAAGGGCGATGATAGCGGCTCTTCCTTGTCTGTGGGGCGTCGGTGATGAAGTTATTGGGAGGATTACTGATAACCACCGTATCCAATTTTTATTCAAAATAGAAGAATCCTTACTCTCTCTCTTTTGAAAAGAGGATCTTGGTCCTTTAATGAATGGATGTGTATGTTGCAACAGTGGTCTCCCTCCCAAACAGATGATGATCTCAAATTCATTTCATTTTGGGTTCAGATCAAAGGCATACCCCCTAGTTTCTAACTTCTCGGATGATCACACACATTGGATTCAATCTAGGTGATTTTCTCGAGTCGTACTTCATGCAAAGGCTCCACATGTTGTTGATTTTTTCCGTGTAAGGCTTCTCTGGAAACGGATAAACCACTTTGTTTCCAGAAACAATTTTGGTTTGGGAATCAAATGGTTGTACTCAAACTATCTTACGAAAAGTTAAGAGGTTTTTACAGCCTTTGCGGCGTGCTTACACATGAAGCATTTATATGCCCTCTAAACACAAATGATGCCCCTTCAGAAGGAACATGTGGAGGTGATGTCGAGGATCAGTATGATGAAGATTACCCTCCTGGATTTAATCCTTCTCCGCATTCCAAAGATGATGCAGGTAAAACATCTGCTCTAGAAAAGATGGATTCAGATAGGTCAGATAACGATCATGAAAAAGTGTCAAGTAAGAAGCGGAAGACAAAGTCATAGTCAAGATTTGCATTTTCAATTCGTTATCGAGACAACAATCAATGCTATTATCGTGGATGACTTCGATGAACAACTGGTTTTAAGGCGTTGAAGGATACATGCAGAAACTTGTGAGGCAAGGAACTGGTACTAGATCTCTAACACAAGCGATGATGGTGCATGATCCTCCAACACACGTGATAACAACGGTCAACATCAACCAAAATAGAATAGAGATTGCACGGCGGGCCAAAAGCCAGCGGGTCACAATGAATATAACGTTTTGGAACTTCGTGGGTTGAAAGAGTCCATGGTAGTTCGACGCCTCAAAGGGATTAAGGAAACTTATTCCCCTGACTTACTCTTTCTAACTGAGACCAAGAATCCAGATGATGTTGTGAGAGATGTTACAATTCAGCTAGATTGTGTTAATGTCAAATGTGTTTCCCCGTTAGGCATAGGCGGTGTTTCCACGTTAGGCATAGGCGGTGATTTAGCTCCTCAACTTTTTTTCCAGCTCCTTTTCTTCTTCTGGATTCACTATATAAGCTGGTATGTTGGGTAATGGAGCTCCTGGAACCAAATCAATGGTGGAAGTCCAGCTCGTATGTCTTCTCGAAACACATCTTTGAACTTCTTCAACAGCTCTGTCACTACAGTGGGATGCTCTTGTTCTTATGGTCCTGAAAATACCATTCTCTAAAGATCATAAGTAACACATGTTTTTTATGATCTAAAGACTTCATAACATTACTTGGTGATATATAAAGGTTAGTTTTACTTACCTTTTCACCTTTGTCCATTGCTTTCTGCATTTCATACACCTCATGTGGTGTTAATGGAGCTATGTTGTGCATCTTGTTCTGGTGTGTGAAGCTGTAGATGTTGGCCAGTCCCTTGTATTAAAGAGTATAATGGAAAGGAGGAGGAGAGGCTGAAGTCAATCAGACAAAGCCGAGAATCACCCCAAGTATAAAGCTATGGTGTTGATCACAAGAGCCCAATATGCATCAATCACTTAGCCAAAACTAAGATGAAGACATGAAGAAGGCTGAAGTGCAGACAACTCGGAAGCAGAAGCTTGAGCAAAAGTGGTGCATAAAGTTATGAAGTGCAAAGTTGGGGCACAAACAGACATACAGACTTGTGCATTATCATGGCTCAAGATAAGGTTGTGCAAATCTTGTGCCAAAGATGTGAAGTGCAAAAATGGGGCACTTAGATAATCATAAGATAAAGTTTTTGCAAAGTTGGGGCCAAACAGATGTATGTGCAAGAGTGTGATCAGAAGAAGTCACATGTGGGTTTAAGGTCTGAGCAGAAACGAAGATCAGTCACTTTCACCCTTTGGAAGTCTGCTCTCTCTCTCCCCAGACCTGTACAAGGCAGTAAACATGTCACTTTAGTGTGAACACACCAAAACTTAAATGAAGAGAAGAAGATCCAACCATTCATTTCAAACTCGTTTTCCCTCCTATGAATCAATGGTTGAGATGTAATAAATATTGACTTTGTTTATTGTTGTCTTAACCTAATTCTCTGTCAATATAAGACATGAGTTCGATCTCATTGTAACTTGTTCAGAATATAAGAAATCAGACTCATTTTGATACAAAGAAACTCTTTCTCTCTTCTCTTCTAGCCGACTATGTCTTTTATTTATTGTGTTATTGAGTTCAACATAATTTAGATTCTCATAGAGCCACGGTTAAGGCTGCTTAAGGCAGCCTCTCATCATACTTGGATAACTCCATAGTTAGTCCAAGTATGATGAGTAAATCGGTTCATATAAAGCTCATCTCTTCTTCTCTAGGATAACTCCTTGCTAATTGTTGATTCTGTCCAGATTCATGAGTAAACACTTTTGATGAGTAGTTAAGCTCTTGGACTAGTTTTCATATAGATAAGAATGTCCTCTTGAACACTAGATACTGGCTTAAGATTCTCTCTAGAGTTTAATGCTCCAATAGGGTTGAATCTAAGACCAAACTAGTTGTTCTTCCTTACAACATAATCGATTTCATCTTCTTCTTGATTTGTTTATGTTCTTGTTTATGATTCTGGTTCAAAGCTTTCCCATGGATGTCTCATGAACCTAAGTTGATAAACATGTTCCTCATGAATGCCTCTGAAATTCTAACACAATTGTGCATGGGTTCTTTGTCAAATTTCCAAGGTCTTCCTAAGAGAATATTATCTGCTTGCATTGGCACAACATCACATTTCACTTGATCAAGGTACTTATATATGCTTAATGGTACCATGAACTTGCTCAGCTATCCTCATTTTTGTCTCATCATTGAGCCACCATAATCTATATGGTCTTGGATGCTTTGTCTTTTGAATCCTTATCTTATCTACAAGATAAATAATAGCAACATTAGTACAAGATCCTCCATGAATGATCATACTACATACCTTGGTGTCAATGGTGCATTTGGAATGGAAGATGTTCTCCTTTTGGATTATTTATTGTTCAAACAATGCACTGAGAGCACTCCTGGTCACTAGTATCTCCCCCACGTCTGGATAATCAGTAAATTCTTCTTCTGATTCAGCTTGCTCATCCTCTGATTCATCTTGTGATACAGTGTCCCCATTATACTTGAGAATCATAACTCTCTTATTTGGACAGTCTCTAGCATAATGACCCATGTCTTGACACTTGAAGCAAGTGATGTCTCTAGTACGTTGAGGTTGTACTCTACTATTTCTTGCTTCTGATTTGGTGACCTTAGGATGCTCATAGGCTGGTTTCATAATCCTTTGTCTACATATATTTATGTGGTTGGTTCCATGCTGGTTTTCTTCTACTGGTTGCATAAACCTTCCTTTTGATGTGTTGCTCAGCTTGGATTGCTAAATGCAACATTCCTTCAAGATCCTCATAAGGTTGTCCCTCCAATTTTCGTGCAATCCTGTCTTGAAGACCATCCAGAAATTGTGCCATCAAAGTTTCTTCTGAATCCTCACTTCCAGTCTGTTCTTCAAGGTTCAAACTCCTCAAAGTACTCTTCAACTGATTTGTTGCCTTCAGAAAGCTTCATAGACCTCTTCTGAAGATCTCTATGGTAGTAAGCTGATACATACCTCTTCGTTAGAGCAAACTTCATGTCATAGCAGTTACTAATATGCCCATGTCTCAATCTTCTTCTCTTTGATGCTTCTCTGTCCCACCATGCCAAAGCATATTCAATGAGTTGTGCAACATCAAAAGAAACTTTCCTTGCTTCAGAGTATTGGTAGTACTCATATATGTACTCCATTCTACTCTCCCAATCCATATAATCTTTTGGATTCATTTTTCTAGCAAAGGTTGGTGTTGTGAGCTTTAAATATTTTACCTCATGCCTCTGATCATATGCTTGGTCTCTGCTGATTGATTATGTGAATTCATGGTGTAATTCTCAAGTTACAACCTAGCACATAATTAACTAGGATCTAGGTGATTTGCAGTTGAATCAAACAGATCAGGATATTACCTTTTGCAGCGGAATGATTGTAATGTCGAGATCAACGAACAGATGAATACATGTTCCTTCTCGGTGTCCACACGCTTACAAGCACGGATGGCTGCTAGACCGGATGGATGATCAACAGAGAGAGAGATTGGAGAGGGAGAGGCCCTGCGGCCACAACACCAAATCGCCAAAATGGCTTAGGGTTTCAATACCCATGTTGCAATCTCTTTTATTCACTAATGGGCCCAAGTTTAATTAATTAATTAAACTAATGGTCCATTAGACTTTTGGGCCCAAGACACAAATCAGACAAAAGCCCATTTGTTGTCTGCCCAACTCTCTGTACAAATACAGTAAATGCCTTAGCATCTTACCGTATTAATTCCATCTTAACTTTCCCGTTAGCTATGGTGTGTGACCCTTTGGGATCATACAATACTGGTAATAAGTCCTAAACTTATAGATCAAGAGCGGACTCTAGCAAGCCATCATGATCACCCAGTATTTATGACTTATGTCTGATCTCGACATTTATCATACTTTCTAGAGATAGTACAGTAGATTTCAGGACATTCCCAACAATCTCCCACTTGTACTGGAATCCTACATTCCCTAATCCTTTTGTCTCAATATCTCGATCTGGCATAAGGCAAGATGCGTGTCATCCTTATATAGCCAGACCATTTTAATCGGACCAGATTTGATACTGACAATGCAAACGACTTGGGGAAGTCCGTTTGGGAGTGGCCACTCTCTTACCAGCTATCAAGTCTCCGATTGGCCTAGAGATATTACCTCCGTTAAACGGCAGGGACAAATCCCATCTTGTTCCATCACTATGAACTACACACTTCATAATACACCCAACCAAGGTCCGTATAGCTCCCAGTTACGAAACAGCGTTAGACAATGATCAAAGTGCATCAATCCATGTGCAGCCACATGCATGCGAACTCAGGTCTAAGGACTATACTCTATAGTCGTATATGAGAACCTCTTATGACACATATATTAATCTTGTAGAGTTCTCATCAGCGGGCCATGTCCGGTCATATGCTCCCCTACATATACCTATGTGTCGACTTTGATGCCGCGCATCTATGACCCCTCGAAACTTGGTCATAAGTCTCAACACAATCTAGTCTCAAGCGGTTGTTGGTGTTCCAATTTCAACAACCTTCGACTATGGACACTATGATTTATGTCATTTCGTTAAATATGGGGTTTCAGGATCAAGTCTACTCATGTACTTCGATGGCCCATATATAATGACATGAATCATTTTGGAACGATTATTTATATCACAGTTAAAATAATCCAGAAATCATAGATTTCATAAACATAAAATATTATGTTTACATGAACCTTTCAAAATAACTAAATAAAGCCCTTTACAAACTCCCACTGAAATTAAGACTACATCTTAATTTCACTCATCCTACAGCTACAGTCCGCGACTCGTGCTTAGGCCTAAGGAGTGGCTTCGTTAATAGATTGGCAACGTTCTCATTCGATGAAACTTGCTTATCTACTTAACACCTCTGTCATTTATCTCACGGAATAGGTTACACCTACCCTCAAGGTGTTTGGACCTCTGATGTGCAGCTAGTCTCAACTACGCTGGGAATCTCATCAAGTTCAGTGATGAACTCTTCTTTCCAAACAACCTCTTTCGCCGCTTCTCAAGCTGCGAAATGTTCAGCTTAAGTCATGGAGTCAGCAACAGTGCCTTGCACCGCCAGATAGACACAAGATATAGCCGGACTGTGACCAGGAATTATCTTTGTCTATTGGAAACTTGCCTTTCAGACTCTATCGACTTGTAGCACTTCACTTTCTCCGTAAACCAAGAACTTATCCTTAGTATTCCTCAAATACTTTAGGATATTCTTTACGGCAATCCAGTGATTCTTTGATGGATTTGACTGGTCTTTACTTGTCTTGTTTAACATTAAAGCAACATCAAAACAAGTACGTGTCATGGCATACATGATAGATCCAATTGCCGACGCATATGGAATCCTATCCATGCATTCAAGCTCAGCAGTTATCGTAGGACACTGCTTCTTGATTAACGTATTTGTAGGAATATATGTGTGTTCATGGTTCAATTAACAGATTGCAACCTAGCACATATAACTCAGATCTAGGTTCTTGACAAATGAATCATAAACCAAACCTGATCATTACCTTTCAGTTTGCAGCGGATTGATGGATGGTAATGATGAGATCAGCTAGAACAGATCAGATGCTTGTTCCTCCTTCAGTATCCACACTCTTACAAGCCGAGATGGTTGCTAGACCAAAGCAATGGATTGATCAGAGAGAGAAGAGAGACGGCTCACGTTTTTAGGTCGCAGACTATTAGAGTCGAAATTATGAGACAACTCAAATAAATATCGACTCTGTTCATAAACCTAAACCGATGTCTCGGTTTCGCAACTGTGTCGACCGACACATACACTTGTGTCGATCGACACAAGTCATTTGTCTCGATATGGGCCCAAGTGATTTAAACTAACGGCCCAACTCTCTGCACAAATATAGTAAATGCCTTGCATCTTACCGTATTCATTCCATGTTAACTTTCCCGTTAGCTATGGTGTGTGACCCTTTGGGATCATACAATACTGGTAATAAGTCCTAAACTTATAGATCAAGAGCGGACTCTAGCAAGTCATCATGATCACCCAGTATTTATGACTTATGTCTGATCTCGACATTTATCATACTTTCTAGAGATAGTACGGTAGATTTCAGGACATTCCCAACAATCTCCCACTTGTACTGGAATCCTACAAAGGACATTCCCAACAATCTTCCGATTGTACTGGAATCCTACATTCCCTAGTCCTTTTGTCTTAATATCTCGATCTGGCATAAGGCAAGATGCGTGTCATCCTTATATAGCCAGACCATGTTTATCGGACCAGATTTGATACTGACAATGCAAACGACTTGGGCAAGTCCGTTTGGGAATGGCCATTCTCTTACCAGCTATCAAATCTCCGATTGGCCTAGAGATATTACCTCCGTTAAACGGCAGGGACAAATCCCATCTTGTTCCATCACTATGAACTACACAATTCATAATACACCCAACCAAGGTCCGTATAGCTCCCAGTCACGAAACAGCGTTAGACAATGATCAAAGCGCATTACTCCATGTGCAGCCACATGCATGCGAACTCAGGTCTAAGGACTATACTCTATAGTCGTATATGAGAACTTCTTATGACACAGATATTAATATCTTGCAGAGTTCTCATTAGCGGGCCATGTCCGGTCATATGCTCCCCTACATATACCTATGTGTCGACTTTGATGCCGCGCATCTATGACCCCTCGAAACCTGGTCATAAGTCTCAACACAATCTAGTCTCAACAGGTTGTTGTTGTTCCAATTTCAACAACCTTCGACTATGGACACTATAATTTATGTCACTTCGTTAAATATGGGGTTTCAGGATCAAGTCTACTCATGTACTTCGATGGCCCATATATAATGACATGAATTATTTTGGAACGATTATTTTATATCACAGTTAAAAATAATTTAGAAATAAAAATTTCATTAATCATTTAAGAAAATGTTTACAAGAACCAATCAAAATAACTAAAACAAACGCCCTCACAACTCCCACTCAAAAAGAGATTACATTTGAATATCTCTGATACCAAGGAATCTGTTCAACCTAATGAGGAAGAACAGCAGGATGAATTACATGAAGTTGTAATAGAACCTGAACCTGCAGTACCTAAAGTTCGAAGATCCGGAAGGATCCGTCAGGAACCTGATAGATATCAGGGATTCCTTGTGACTAATTGCCATGATCTTTTGATCATT
The DNA here is from genome assembly GCA_030180135.1 of Orychophragmus violaceus. Classification (NCBI taxonomy): domain Eukaryota; kingdom Viridiplantae; phylum Streptophyta; class Magnoliopsida; order Brassicales; family Brassicaceae; genus Orychophragmus; species Orychophragmus violaceus. Next base: position 11,116,185 of record CM058236.1, read on the forward strand.
GACGGTGATGAACCCTCGAACTTTGCAGAAGCCATGATGGGCCCTGACTCCTTAAAGTGGCGTGAAGCCACAGAATCCGAGATAGACTCCATGTCTGCTAACCGAGTGTTTTCACTGGTTGATTTACCTGCTGGTGCAAAAGCCATCGAGTGTAAATGGATCTTCAAGAAGAAGATAGACGTGGATGGAAATGTCCAGATTTACAAAGCCAGGTTGGTGGCAAAAGGTTTCAAGCAAATTCATGGTATAGACTATGATGAAACCTATTCACCAGTGGCAATGATGAAATCAATTCGGATTCTCCTAGCAACTGCCGCTTATTATGATTATGAGATTTGGCAGATGGATGTGAAAACCGCCTTCCTGAATGGAATCTTGGAGGAGGATGTGTATATGACACAACCTGACGGTTACATTGATCCTAAGAATGCTGGGAAAGTATGCAAGCTTCACAAATCCATTTATGGATTGAAGCAAGCATCGAGGAGTTGGAATCTTCGTTTTGATGAAGCAATAAAGAACTTTGACTTCATCAGAAACCAAGAGGAACAATGTGTGTATAAGAAAACTAGTGGGAGCAAAGTGGCGTTTCTTATCCTATATGTCGATGACATATTGCTTCTTGGAAATGATATTCCAATGCTGAAGTCTGTTAAAGACTGGCTGGGAAGTTGTTTTTCCATGAAGGACATGGGTGAAGCCGCGTATGTTCTTGGAATCCGAATCTTTAGAGACAGATCTAAAAAGCTGATTGGACTTTGTCAAGATGCTTATATAGATAAAGTCCTGCATCGATTCGGAATGGATAAATCCAAGAAGGGGTTCACGCCAATGATACATGGTGCTTCACTAAGCAAGGATCAGTGTCCTAAGACACCTGATGAGCTTAAGCGCATGAGTAGGATTCCTTATGCTTCGGCTATAGGATCTATCATGTATGCCATGATCTGTACTCGTCCTGATGTTGCTTATGCACTAAGCATGACGAGTAGGTACCAGTCTAATCCAGGTGAAAGTCACTGGATTGCCGTAAAGAATATCCTGAAGTATTTGAGGAATACTAAGGATAAGTTCTTGGTTTACGGAGGAAGTGAAGTGCTTGAAATCAGTGGATTCACGGATGCAAGTTTTCAGACAGATAAGGATGATTTCCGGTCACAGTCTGGCTACATCTTCTGTCTGAATGGCGGTGCAGTAAGTTGGAAGAGTTCCAAGCAGAGCACCGTAGCAGATTCCACAACTGAAGCTGAATACATCGCTGCTTCAGAAGCTGCGAAGGAAGGAGTTTGGATTAGGAACTTCTTGATTGAACTCGGTGTATTCCCTAATGCCACTGAGCCTTTGGCACTGTATTGTGACAACAATGGTGCAATTGCTCAAGCCAAGGAACCGAGACATCATCAGAAATCCAAACACATTATGAGAAGGTATCACCTGATTCGTGATATAGTGAATATCTCTAATTCCTACAGCAGCAGTATGCAACTCGTTCTTAGGTCTCGGGAGTGGCTTTGTCAACGGGTCAGCCACGTTCTCATCAGTGGGAACTCTGCTGACCATCACTTCGCCTCTATTCACTATATCACGAATCAGGTGATACCTTCTCATAATGTGTTTGGATTTCTGATGATGTCTCGGTTCCTTGGCTTGAGCAATTGCACCATTGTTGTCACAATACAGTGCCAAAGGCTCAGTGGCATTAGGGAATACACCGAGTTCAATCAAGAAGTTCCTAATCCAAACTCCTTCCTTCGCAGCTTCTGAAGCAGCGATGTATTCAGCTTCAGTTGTGGAATCTGCTACGGTGCTCTGCTTGGAACTCTTCCAACTTACTGCACCGCCATTCAGACAGAAGATGTAGCCAGACTGTGACCGGAAATCATCCTTATCTGTCTGAAAACTTGCATCCGTGAATCCACTGATTTCAAGCACTTCACTTCCTCCGTAAACCAAGAACTTATCCTTAGTATTCCTCAAATACTTCAGGATATTCTTTACGGCAATCCAGTGACTTTCACCTGGATTAGACTGGTACCTACTCGTCATGCTTAGTGCATAAGCAACATCAGGACGAGTACAGATCATGGCATACATGATAGATCCTATAGCCGAAGCATAAGGAATCCTACTCATGCGCTTAAGCTCATCAGGTGTCTTAGGACACTGATCCTTGCTTAGTGAAGCACCATGTATCATTGGCGTGAACCCCTTCTTGGATTTATCCATTCCGAATCGATGCAGGACTTTATCTATATAAGCATCTTGACAAAGTCCAATCAGCTTTTTAGATCTGTCTCTAAAGATTCGGATTCCAAGAACATACGCGGCTTCACCCATGTCCTTCATGGAAAAACAACTTCCCAGCCAGTCTTTAACAGACTTCAGCATTGGAATATCATTTCCAAGAAGCAATATGTCATCGACATATAGGATAAGAAACGCCACTTTGCTCCCACTAGTTTTCTTATACACACATTGTTCCTCTTGGTTTCTGATGAAGTCAAAGTTCTTTATTGCTTCATCAAAACGAAGATTCCAACTCCTCGATGCTTGCTTCAATCCATAAATGGATTTGTGAAGCTTGCATACTTTCCCAGCATTCTTAGGATCAATGTAACCGTCAGGTTGTGTCATATACACATCCTCCTCCAAGATTCCATTCAGGAAGGCGGTTTTCACATCCATCTGCCAAATCTCATAATCATAATAAGCGGCAGTTGCTAGGAGAATCCGAATTGATTTCATCATTGCCACTGGTGAATAGGTTTCATCATAGTCTATACCATGAATTTGCTTGAAACCTTTTGCCACCAACCTGGCTTTGTAAATCTGGACATTTCCATCCACGTCTATCTTCTTCTTGAAGATCCATTTACACTCGATGGCTTTTGCACCAGCAGGTAAATCAACCAGTGAAAACACTCGGTTAGCAGACATGGAGTCTATCTCGGATTCTGTGGCTTCACGCCACTTTAAGGAGTCAGGGCCCATCATGGCTTCTGCAAAGTTCGAGGGTTATCACCGTCAATGATCAAAAGATCATGGCAATTAGTCACAAGGAATCCCTGATATCTATCAGGTTCCTGACGGATCCTTCCGGATCTTCGAACTTCAGGTACTGCAGGTTCAGGTTCTATTACAACTTCATGTAATTCATCCTGCTGTTCTTCCTCATTAGGTTGAACAGATTCCTGTCCTTCTTGAATTTCATCAAGTTGTACCTTACTCCCATTATCTTTTCTAGAGAGAAACTCCCTTTCAAGAAAAGTACAATCCCGAGCAACAAAGATTTTGTTCTCGGATCGCAGATAGAAGTAATAAGCCTTGGTATCCCTAGGATAACCAATGAAGTAGCATTTGTCAGATTTTGGTGTAAGCTTGTCTGAGATTAATCTTTTGACATAGGCTTCACAACCCCAAATTCTGAGAAAAGACATTGCTGGAGCTTTTCCAGTCCATATCTCATATGGTGTCTTTGCTACTGCCTTTGATGGCACTCTGTTCAGTGTGAACGTTGCGGTGAGCAAAGCATATCCCCAAAGGGATATAGGAAGGTCTGTGTGACTCATCATGGATCGGACCATATCTAACAATGTCCGATTCCTTCTCTCAGACACACCATTCCACTGTGGTGTTCCAGGAGGTGTGAGTTGGGAGATAATCCCACACTCACTCAGATGATCACGAAATTCCTGGCTCAAGTATTCTCCTCCTCGGTCCGACCGAAGAGCTTTAATACTTTTACCAAGCTGGTTCTGTACTTCATTCTGGAATTCTTTGAACTTTTCAAAGGTTTCCGACTTATGTTTCATCAAGTAGACATATCCATATCTACTGAAATCATCAGTGAATGTAATGAAGTACTGAAAGTTTCCTCTAGCACTTGTGGACATTGGGCCACACACGTCAGTATGTATCAGGCCCAATAGTTCACTGGCCCTTTCTGTGGGTTTATTGAAAGGCGCCCTTGTCATTTTGCCCATTAGGCAAGATTCGCATTGCTCACAAGACTCAAAGTCAAATGAGCCCAAGAGTCCATTTGAATGGAGCCTCTTGACGCGTTTCTCACTAATGTGCCCCAAACGACAATGCCAGAGAAACGTTTCATTTTCTTCGTTAGATTTGAACCGTTTTGTATTTATGTTATATACTGGAGCAGATTGATCCAGCATGTACAACCCATTTATAAGAGGGGCACAGCCATAGAACATATCATTGAGATTAAAGGAACATAATTTATTCTTAATAGAAAAATCAAATCCTTGCAAATCCAACAATGAAACTGAAATGATATTTCTGCTTATAGCAGGTACAAAATAACAATTCTCAAGTTCTAAAATCAATCCAGAAGGTAAAGACAACAAATAAGTGCCAACGGCCAGTGCTGGAACCTTCGCTCCATTGCCAACCCGCAACTCTACTTGCCCTTGCTTCAACCTTCTACTGTTGCTGAGCGCCTGCATATTAGTACAAATATGAGCCCCACATCCAGTATCTAATACCCAAGTGGTATTATCAGAAGTAGTAGTATTTACTTCAATAACAAAAATACCTGAAGATTTAGTCTCGAAGGACTTCTTCTTCTTCAGACTTTCCTGGTATTTCTTACAGTCCCTGCGGTAATGCCCTGCCTCTTTGCAAAAGTGGCAGATGTCAGAAGGCCCAGCTTTGGACACGGGCTTGGGCTTGGCGTTTTCATTGCCAACTACTTTGCCCTTTCCCTTGTCTGCAGCGGATTTCTTGAAACCCTTGCCCTTCTGCACCATGAGTACAGACGACTCCTTGGTTTTCTTCAGATTCGGTTCTGCAGTCTTGAGCATACCATGTAGCTCAGGCAACGTCTTTATCAACCCATGCATATTATAGTTCAAAATGAACTGGTCATATGCAGGAGTAAGAGACTGCAGAACGATATCACAAGCAAGCTCTTGGCTTATAGGACAGTCGAGCCTCGTCAAATGATCGAGATAACCCATCATTTTCAGAACATGAGGACTCACTGCTGCATCCTTAGCCATTTTACAGTCCAAGAGATTCTTAACAGTTTGGAATCTCTCTGTACGAGCCTGCTCCTGAAACAACGCTTTCAGATTTGCCATCAGCTCCATGGGACAAGTCAGGCCTTCCCACTGCATCTGCAGTTCGGGAGCCATTGTCGCCAACATCAGGCAAATCACGTCATTAGCATCTGAAGAATGCGTATCCCAAGCATTCTTCACAGCTTGTGCGGCATTATTCGCAGGTCTAGGAGAGAGAGCTCTTTCAAAGACATAAGCCTTCTTCTCCTGCCTGAGCACAAGTCTCAGGTTCCTGGACCAGTTCAGGAAGTTTGATCCGTTCAGTTTGTCCTTCTCAAGGGCAGACCGGATCGAGAAAGTGTTTTGAGTTGTTGTGCTTGACATAGCTGAAAATATGAGACAATAAAGGTTTAGTTATTAAGTTCATAAAAGAGCAATCTTAACAGCTTATAAGAAAACTCGCATTGTATTCAAAATTTCTTTGTTTTAACCTCATAAGAATACAATGATTCCGAGACCCATGTTTAGCTAAATCCAAAGTGGGCCACTGGCCGTCACCCAGAATTAGCTATACTTGGTAAGCATACACACAGCTAGTTATAACCAATAACTCTCGGTTGTGAATTGGACCTCGAGGCCCAAATTCACCAGATGTCTCAAGGCCCGGGACTCCCGATGACCCAGTCAAGGAAACCAATCTCTTACAGCCAAATAATCACTAAAATCTGGGACTCCCAATGAAATTAGTGACTATATACTACTTTACTTACGCGAAAACAGACACCTCACACTGTAAGCCATGTCTGTAATCAAATAAGCGGTAAGTAGCTGACAAGATTGGAAAGACATCCAAGCTTGATATTGTTTTTGAGGATTTTTAAGTTTTATTTCCAAAAATAGAAGATTACTATTTTGGGAAACTTTCTTATTTCAGAAACTTTCTAAATTTAGTAACTTACTAAAATTAGAAATTTCTAATTTAAATATTTCATTAAATATTTTGGGTTGGGTCACAAATTATAGGCCCAATTCTTGGCCCAAGACCATAGAATTCCAGCTGGCCCAATAATTTGACATAACCGATCCGGTTTATTAATTCTGGTCCAAGACCAAATTAACTATCAAAACCATCGGTTATTTACTAAACCAGACCAGCTCTAAATTATTTGGTCCAACCAAATCAAACTTAGACCAGCCTTCGGTTTAGGTTAAAATTCAATTTTATGAATTTCAATCCGGTTTAACCAGAAATAAAATTATTTCCAGCAAACCGCGATTTGGGTTAACCGCTTGAACCACCAATTAAATTGGATCGGTTCAGTTAAGTCCAAAACCGGGAAAAAACACCTTGTGTTTTAGCCAATTTTGACCTAACTTGCGGTTCTGGCTAAAGTAGACAATGAACCACAATCGGATTGATCGGTTCATTGTCTCGGTTTAGGGAAAGATGAACCACGAAGCTCGGCTGAACCGATTGGCTACTCGCGGATCATCTGCATCGCCTTCGTATCGATCGATATGAGTCTTTCATGTCGATCGATACTAGCGATTATCAGCTCGGGTCAATCGGGTCATCAGGACCGCGAGATGTCAATCGGATCGATCGATATCGACCGATACCTCCCTCCCTCGTCGATCGACACGGGCGACCAGATCGCACACCAATGGCTTTCAATCGGATTGATGCGATCTAATTCTTAGGTTTTCATGTTTTCTGATCAAATTTCTTAACCAAATTCGATTTTAAACAGTAAGAACAACCTAAATCAGATTCATAAAGCAAGAACCAATAACCTGGTGCTCTGATACCACTGTAGGAATATATGTGTGTTCATGGTTCAATTAACAGATTGCAACCTAGCACATATAACTCAGATCTAGGTTCTTGACAAATGAATCATAAACCAAACATGATCATTACCTTTCAGTTTGCAGCGGATTGATGGATGGTAATGATGAGATCAGCTAGAACAGATCAGATGCCTGTTCCTCCTTCAGTATCCACACTCTTACAAGCCGGGATGGTTGCTAGACCAAAGCAATGGATTGATCAGAGAGAGAAGAGAGACGGCTCACGTTTTTAGGTCGCAGACTATTAGAGTCGAAATTATGAGACAACTCAAATAAATATCGACTCTGTTCATAAACCTAAACCGATGTCTCGGTTTCGCAACTGTGTCGACCGACACATACACTTGTGTCGATCGACACAAGTCATTTGTCTCGATATGGGCCCAAGTGATTTAAACTAACGGCCCAACTCTCTGCACAAATATAGTAAATGCCTTGCATCTTACCGTATTCATTCCATGTTAACTTTCCCGTTAGCTATGGTGTGTGACCCTTTGGGATCATACAATACTGGTAATAAGTCCTAAACTTATAGATCAAGAGCGGACTCTAGCAAGTCATCATGATCACCCAGTATTTATGACTTATGTCTGATCTCGACATTTATCATACTTTCTAGAGATAGTACGGTAGATTTCAGGACATTCCCAACAGTATTGCCATGTGACATTGGCATAAAACCCTTCTTGGATTGCTGATTAGGTGTAGGACTTTGTCAATTTAAGAATCCTGACTTTGTCCTACCAGCTTTTTTTGGATTTCTATCTTTAGATCCAAAATCCAAGAACATACGTGGTTTTACCCATGTCAATCATAAAACCAACTCCCAAGCCAGTCCTTTACCGACTGCAGCATTGGGACGTTATTTCCGAGAATCAGTATGTCATCGACATACATTATGAGAAATGCAACATTGCTCCCACTTATCTATTAGTATACGCACAGTTCCACTTCGTTCCTGTTCAAGTCAAAACTTTGACTACTTCAACAGAACGACGATTCCAACTCCGATGTGTTTGCTTCCATCCATGAATGGATCAATGAAGCTAACTTACACATAGTGTAATTTTTCGGAGTCCTGGCTTACTTTCGCTTCTTTGAATTTCGCAGGTTGGTCGCTTTCAATGATCATCAGATCATGCGAACTTTCAATGATCATCAGGTTCAACTAATGACGAGAAATCACTCTCGGATTAGTGACTGATTCATTCATATCTGCGAACTTCAGGCTCCACAGGTGTAGATTCTACAGAAATCTGTAAATCCATCCGTTGCTCTCCCTCAACAGGTTGAGCAGCCTCCTGTATTTCTCGAATTTCTTCGAGTTATACTTTTACTCCCACTGTTCTTCTTGGAAAGTAACTTCCCTTCTTAGAAAACAGAATGGACGTAAAAGTAACAAGCCTTGGTTTCCCTAGGACAACCAGTGAAGTAGCACAACTACAAATACTCAGTAAAGACGAATTTGGATCGATTCCAATCCACATTTACGTGGTGTCTTTCAACTGATATTGGTGGAACTATTTCAGCGTAAACTTAGATATTTCTAGAGCGTTATTCTTAAAGAATATCATGAAAGATTCGTGTGACTCATCTTTAATCATTTCTAATAAGATCTGATTCTTTCTCACAGAAATACCTCAAGGTTTTCAGGAGAATTGAGCTGTGAAACGACTTCACACTCATTCAGATGATCACACCATTAATGACTCAAGTATTCTCACTCGTGATCTAATCCAGAGTCTTAATACTTCTGTCACTTAGATTCTATACCTCATCTGGAACTCTTTCGACCATGTCAAAGAATTCCGACTTGTGTCTCATCAAATGAACACAGTCTTACTCACTGAAGTAATCAGTAGAGACAATGAAGTACAGGAAATTTTCTCTGGCATTACTGCTCATTGGACCACATACATGAGTATGTTCAATGTCCAATAAGCCTCCGGGCCTTTCTTTAGCTCGGCTAAGATGGGCCCATTGTCTTTTGGTCCAGTAAGCAGAATTCAAGTCTCATAAGATATTCATTCAAATGAGCCCAAAAGTCCATAACTATGGGGTTTCTGAATCCGACTTACTCTATGTGACCAAAACGTTTACGCCAAGAAAAATCAGGTTTAATTAATCAGATTTAAACCAATTGCGTATTTATGTTACATTTAGGCACTCTTTGGTTTAAGATATAAAACCCATTCCTTGAATAGGGTGCTACAATTAACATTTCATTAAGATCAAAAGAACAAAACTTGTCTTTATCAAAATGAAAAACATTCAAATTCTTCACAAGAAAATGAAAAACAACTCTGCTTAAAGCAGGTACATTGTAGCAATTACTTAATACAAAACCAAGCCTCAAAGGCATCTACAAGTGAAAACCCTACGGCTGAGGCAGCATCAATAGCTCCTTCCAGACACGCAGTTCCACTTGCCCTTCCTTCAACGTTTTACTGTTGCTCAGGCTCTGCATATTATAACAAATATCAGTGCCACAACCAGTATTCAATACCTATAAGGTATAACTTGAAGTAATAACATGAATACCTGAGGAAGTAGTCTCATACATCGACTTCAACTCCTCATAATCTTCCATGAATTTAATGCAATCTCTCTTCCAATGCCCAGTCTCTTTACAGTAGCAGCACTTATCAACGTAAGAGGTATCTGACTCGGGCTCAGAAGACACGCGCTTGCCATGATTCAAAATCTGGACAACTTTGTCTTCACCCTTGTCAGCATTAGGTTTAGTAAACCTACCCTTCTCATTCATGAGATTGTACAGGGTACTCTTCACGTTTGGCTCAACTGTCTTGAGCATATCATGCAGTTCAGTCAACGTCTTCGTTAAGCCTTTGTTGATATAGTTCCTTCTGAACTTATCATAGCTTGACGGCAGTGACTGCAGAATGATCTCAGTTGCCAATTCTTGGCTAACTTGATAATCCAGTTTCCTCAGGTTATCAATGTAACCCATCATTTTACTGACATGAGGACTTACTGGATGATCATTTGGTAGCTTGCAGCTAGTGAGAGATTTAACCAACTGGTATCTCTCCACTCTTACCTGCTCCTGAAATCTCAATTTCAGGCTGCTGATCATCTCTATTGGCGACTCCATGTTCTCATATTGCTTCTGCAAGTCTGAGTCCACGGTAGCCAATATCAGACCACGCACATCTACCGCATCATCATAATGCTTATTCCAAGCATTACGTACTGCATGAGAGGCATTGGACCCGATCCTCACGGGGAGAGCTCTCTCAAGGACATAGTCCTTTCTCTCCTGCCTGAGGACTAGCCTCAGGTTCCGCGACCAAGTCAAGAAATTTGATCCGTTCAGTTTGTCCATTTCAAGGACAGACCGGATCGAGAAAGTGTTTTGATTGTTTGTGCTAGTCATAACTGAAATTTAGAGATAAATAGAGTTTTAGTTGTTTAGTTCATAAAAGAGTAATCTTAATAACTTATAAGAAAACTCACATTGCATTCAAAATTTCTTTGTTTAACCTCATAAGAATGCAATGATTCCGAGACCCATGTTCAGCTAAAACCAAAGTGGGCCACTGGCCGTCACCCGGAATTAGCTTTACTTGGTAAGCATACACACAGCTAGTTATATCTCATATAACTCTCGGTTGTGAATTGGGCCCAAGGCCCAATACACCAGATGTCTCAAGGCCCGGGACTCCCGATGGCCCAATCAAGGAAACCAATCTCTTACAGCCAAATAATCACTAAAGTCTGGGACTCCCAATGAAATTAGTGACTATATACTACTTTACTTACGCGAAAACAGACACCTCACACTGTAAGCCATATCTGTAATCGAATAAGCGTTAAGTAGCTGACAAGATTGGAAAGACATCCAAGCTTGATATTGTTTTTGAGGATTTTCAGTTTTATTTCCAAAAATAGAAGATTACTATTTTGGGAAACTTACTTATTTAAGAAACTTTCTAAATTTAGTAACATACTAAAAATAGAAATTTCTAATTTAATATTTTATAAATATTCTGGGATTGGGTCACAAATTATAGGCCCAATTCTTGGCCCAAGACCATAGAATTCCAGTTGGCCCAATAATTTGACATAACCGATTCGGTTTATTAATTCTGGTCCAAGACCAAATTAACTATCAAAACCATCGGTTATTTACTAAACCAGACCAGCTCTAAATTATTTGGTCCAACCAAATCAAACTTAGACCAGCCTTCGGTTTAGGTTAAAATTCAATTTTTTTGAATTTCAATCCGGTTTAACCAGAAATTAAATAATACCAATTGTATTAAATAATTTCCAGCAAACCGCGATTTGGGTTAACCGCTTGAACCATAATTATTCAATAATTAATCGATTCATACAAAGCAATTAAATAATTTCTTACACAAATCGTATCATAACAGAAACGATTAATAATTGAATTCGTATCATAAGAGAAACGATTAATTCAAAATTAACTTAATTTTGAATTAATAATTGAATTTGACAAAAGCAATTCTTTCTATCAACAAACCAAACCTTAATTCAATAATCGAAACAAAGTCAATCAAGCGAATACGATTCATGCCATACACTATAGGACAAAACAAGTTTGACCTTTTCAATACACAAACACGATTCATAAAACATTAACAATTCAATAATGCTTTTGACTTTACAAAACGATCATGACTACAAGACAAAACATGATTTTGTCCTTTTCTAACCATGTGATCGTTTCTTAATTATCAAACAATCGATTCATGTGATTGTTAAGCAAGAACAAAATTCGATTCAAGCAAAGCGATCGATACCAAAGAACACAAGCGATCATGCGATTATCAAAACATCAAACATTAACAATCGTTCACGATCATGACAATTCTATGATCCAAAAAGCAAAAACCTAACGACCTAGGCTCTGACACCACTGATTGATTATGTGAATTCATGGTGTAATTCTCAAGTTACAACCTAGCACATAATTAACTAGGATCTAGGTGATTTGCAGTTGAATCAAACAGATCAGGATATTACCTTTTGCAGCGGAATGATTGTAATGTCGAGATCAACGAACAGATGAATACATGTTCCTCCTCGGTGTCCACACGCTTACAAGCTTTGGATCAGGCGCCATTCCTCATCCTTATATGGGCCCATGTTATTAAACTAATGGCCTATTAGGATTTTTGGGCCCAAGACACAAATCAGACAAAAGCCCATTTGTTGTCTGCCCAACTCTCTGTACAAATACAGTAAATGCCTTAGCATCTTACCGTATTAATTCCATCTTAACTTTCCCGTTAGCTATGGTGTGTGACCCTTTGGGATCATACAATACTGGTAATAAGTCCTAAACTTATAGATCAAGAGCGGACTCTAGCAAGCCATCATGATCACCCAGTATTTATGACTTATGTCTGATCTCGACATTTATCATACTTTCTAGAGATAGTACAGTAGATTTCAGGACATTCCCAACATCTGCCTCCATGTTTAGGCTGATAGTCTCTCCTGTCTCTACTCCTCTGTCTACCTCTGCCATTGTTGTTGTTATGCCCTCTTTCCTTGGTTTAGATCAGGAGGTATCTCATCTTCTTTTAGCTCAATCTTCATATGTTGTGTCATCATCTTGATGCCTTTGGTTCCTTTTCAGTTTGCCGATTGGTCCTCTAGGTGGAGCTGTTGGTGCTGGTGGAGATGGTCTCAGTGTTGGAAGTTTCGGTTGATCCTGATTCAATTCTCATATTGACATCAACCTAAACATGCATTAGATCTAGGTGTTCTTATTTAGAAACATATGATCTCACCTTTTTACCTGTTTGTTTGCAGCGGAATTGATGAACAGGTCAATGATCAGGGAGATACACCGAGAGATGGATCCTCCAAAGGCTCACACACGCAATCACCGGAAACTGGCTGCTAGACCACAAGGAGGCTGGCGCAGAGAGAGGAGAGAGGCGCGGCTAGGGTTGGGTTAAGGGAGAAGAGAATTGGCTTTTAGTCATTTAAAAGCCTTCTCTTTCCCTTTTGGGCTTTTGGGCCCAATCTGATTAAATTCCATTTAATCAGACCCATTAGTCTTTCTCTCTTAGTACGACAAATGCCTAGCACTTTTGTCGTACTTCTGCTAAGCCGTTCCAACATTATTTCCTGCTAGCTTAAGCGTGTGACCCATATGGGATCATACAATAAAGGCAATAAGTCCAAGACTTATAGATCATGAGCGGACTCTAGCAAGCCATCATGACCCCCAGCATTGTATGACTTATGTCTGATCACTGACATACTCTTACGTTATAGAGACAGTACAGAGATTGCTGGACACAATTCCAACAATCTCCCACTTGAACTGGAATCTCTGTATTCATAATCCCTTTCGTCTCAATATCTCGATTAGTCATAAGGCAAGATTAGTGTCATCCTTATAAAGCCTAATCTTGTTCATCGGACTCTGATTTGATACTGACAATCCAAACGACTCGGGAAAGTCCGTTTGAGCATGGCCATGCGTTTTCCAGTATTCAAATCTCCGATTGGCCTAGAGATATTCACTCCATTTATATTGGAGGGACAAATCCCATCTTGTTCCATCACTGTAAACTACTCATTTCATGATGTACCCAAACAAGGTCCTTATAGCTATCGCAGAACGATAGCGTTAGACAATGATCAAAGTGCATCAGTCCATATGCAGTCACATGCATGCGAACTCAGGTCTAAGGACTATACTCTATAGTCGTAGTAAGAATCTCTTATGACACAGATATAAATATCCTGAAGAGTTCTTATTAGCGGGTCTTGTCCGGTCGTATGTTCCCAACATACACCTATGTACTGACTTTGATGCCGAGCATCTATGACACACTGAGACTTTGTCATAAGTCACGTACCAATCCAATCTTACACGGTTGTTGGTGTTCCAATTTCAACAACCTTCGACTAGGGACAGGATGATATAAAACATTTATCAAATATAGGATCTCATGATCAAGCTAAATGACTTCGATGACTCAAGATCAAATCATTTACTTCGATGACCTATAAAATGGTTCATATCATTTTGGAACGATTATTTCATCACAGTTAAAATAATCTTGAAATAATAATTTCATTAAAACATAAATAATAATGTTTTACAAGAACATATCAAATAACTAAAATAAAGCTCACAAAACTCCCACTCAAATTTAGATTACATTTCAATGTTTCTAATGCCTACAGCTTCAGTCAGGAACTCGAGCTTAGGCCTTGGGAGTGGCTTTGTCAACGGATCAGCGACATTATCATCTGTCGGAACTCGGCTGATCTTGACTTCCTTTCTATTAATGATGTCACGTATCAAGTGATATCTTCTTTGAACATGCTTGGATTTCTGGTGTGATCTTGGTTCCTTTGCCTGAGCTATAGCACCATTGTTGTCACAAAATAGTGCCAGAGGCTCAGCCGCATCTGGTATCACACCTAGTTCCATAATGAACTTTCGAATCCAAACAGCTTCCTTCGCTGCTTCTGAGGCGGCGATATATTCAGCTTCTGTAGTGGAATCAGCAACGGTGTCCTGCTTGGAGCTTCTCCAACTTACTGCACCGCCATTCAGACAAAAGACATAACCGGACTGTGACCGGAAATCATCTGTGTCTGTCTGGAAACTTGCGTCCGTGAATCCACTGACTTTAAGCACATCACTTCCACCGTACACTAAGAACTTATCCTTAGTATGTCTTAGATACTTCAAGATGTTCTTTACGGCAATCCAATGGTTTTCACCTGGATTTGACTGGTATCTACTCGTCATGCTCAATGCGTAAGCAACATCAGGACGAGTACAGATCATGGCATACATGACAGATCCTATTGCAGATGCATAAGGAATATTCTTCATGCGCTCAAGCTCAGCAGCCGACGTAGGGCTCTGCTTCTTGCTTAGCGTCGTGCCATGTACCATTGGCGTGAAGCCCTTCTTGGAATCTTTCATGCTGAATCTTTGTAGGACTTTGTCAATGTATGAGTCTTGACACAAGCCTATCAGCCTCTTAGGTCTATCCCGATAGATCCTAATTCCAAGAACGTATGCGGCTTCACCCATGTCTTTCATGGAAAAACAACTTCCAAGCCAGTCTTTTACAGACTTCAGCATTGGAATGTCGTTTCCGAGAAGCAGTATGTCATCAACATACAGAATAAGAAAAACGATTTTGCTCCCACTAGTTTTCTTATACACGCATTGTTCTTCTTCGTTTCTGATAAAGTCAAATTGCTTGATCGCTTCATCAAAACGAAGATTCCAGCTCCTCGATGCTTGCTTCAATCCATAAATGGATTTATGAAGTTTGCATACTTTCCCAGCATTCTTTGGATCTATGTAACCGTCAGGTTGCGTCATATACACATCCTCTTCCAGAATACCATTCAGGAAGGCGGTTTTCACGTCCATCTGCCAAATTTCATAATCATGAAAAGCTGCAGTTGCTAGTAGAATCCGAATAGATTTCATCATAGCCACCGGTGAATAGGTTTCATCGTAGTCCACACCGTGAACTTGTCTGAAACCTTTTGCCACCAACCTGGCTTTATAAATCTGGACATTTCCATCCACGTCAATCTTCTTCTTGAAGATCCATTTGCACTCGATGGCTTTTACACCAACGGGTAAGTCAACCAACGAAAATACTTGGTTGACCGACATGGAGTCCATTTCGGAATCAGTGGCCTTGCGCCACTTAGAGGAATCTGGGCCCATCATGGCTTGATTGAAGTTCGATGGTTCATCACCATCAATGATCAAAAGATCATGACAGTCAGTCACGAGGAATCCCTGATATCTCTCGGGTTCGTGACGGATCCTCCCGGATCTTCGAACTTCAGGTACTACAGGTTCAGGCTCTACAATTTCTTGTAGATCCTCCTGCTGCTCTTCCTCATTAGGTTGAGCAGTATCATGTTCATCTTGAATTTCTTCAAGCAGTACCTTACTCCCACTGTCTTTCTTAGAGAGAAACTCTCTCTCAAGAAAGTTACAATCCCGGGCAACAAAGATCTTGTTCTCGGAACGTAGATGGAAGTAATAAGCCTTGGTTTCCCGTGGATAACCAATGAAGTAACATTTGTCAGATTTTGGTGTAAGCTTGTCTGAGATTAATCTCTTGACATAGGCTTCACAACCCCAAATTCTGAGATAAGACAGCACTGGAGCTTCTCCAGTCCATAATTCATATGGTGTCTTTGCTACTGCCTTTGATGGCGCTCTGTTTAGTGTGAACACTGCTGTTAGCAGAGCATATCCCCAAAGGGATATTGGAAGGTCTGTGTGACTCATCATAGATCGAACCATATCCAATAAGGTCCGATTTCTCCTCTCAGACACACCATTCCATTGAGGTGTTCCAGGAGGAGTGAGTTGGGATACAATCCCACACTCTCTCAGATGATCACTGAATTCTTGGCTTAAGTATTCTCCTCCTCGGTCGGACCGAAGAGCCTTAATGCTTTTGCCAAGTTGGTTCTGTACTTCATTTTGGAATTCTCTGAACTTCTCAAAAGATTCAGACTTATGTTTCATCAAGTAAACATATCCATACCTACTGAAATCATCAGTGAAGGTAATGAAGTACTGATAGTTTCCTCTTGCATTAGTGGACATTGGGCCACACACATCAGTGTGTATCAGGCCCAATAAGTCACTGGCCCTCTCGTTAGGTTTATTAAAGGGGGCCCGTGTCATTTTGCCCATCATGCAGGATTCGCATTTCTCACATGACTCAAAGTCAAATGAGCCAAGAAGTCCATTCGAATGGAGCCTCTTGATGCGTTTCTCGCTGATGTGCCCTAAACGACAATGCCATAGAAACGTTCGGTTTTCCTCATTAGGTTTAAACCGTTTTGTATTGATGTTATAAATTGGCGCGGATTGATCGAGTATGTAAAGCCCATTCGTAAGAGGGGCCGAACCATAGAACAAATTGTTGCGATTGAAGGAACATAATTTATTCTTAACTGAAAAATCATAACCTTCCAAATCCAACAAAGAAATTGAAATAATATTTCTGCTTATAGCAGGTACAAAATAACAATTATTAAGTTCTAAAATCAATCCCGAAGGTAAAGACAACAAGTAAGTTCCTACAGCTAGTGCTGAAACTTTCGCTCCATTCCCAACTCGTAGTTCCACTTGTCCTTGCTTCAGCCTTCTACTGTTGCTGAGTGCCTGCATATTAGTACAAATATGAGCCCCACAACCAGTATCCATGACCCATGAGGTATTATCAGAAGTAGTTGTATTAACTTCTATAACAAAAATACCTGATGAAGAAGTCTCGAAAGTCTTCTTCTTTAATTCCTTTAGACCTTCCTGGAATTTCTTGCAATCTCTTCTCCAATGCCCCAGTTCTTTGCAGAACCTGCACATGTCAGTAGGCCCAGCCTTGGACTTGGGCTTGGGCTTTGGCGTGTCTGAGTCCACGACTTGGACACCCTTGGCCTTTCCCTTATCCTTAGCAGAAGACTTCTTAAACCCCTTGCCCTTTTGTACCATAAGTACATTGGGGTCCTTGGCGGTTTTCTTCAAGTTGGGCTCTGCAGTCTTGAGCATTCCGTGAAGCTCAGGTAGTGTCTTACTCAAGCCATGCATGTTAAAGTTCAGAATGAACTGATCATAGCTTGCAGGTAAAGACTGCAGAATGATGTCGCAGGCAAGTTCCTGGCTGATTGGGCAGTCGAGTTTGTGAAGATGATCGAGATAACCCATCATCTTCAACACATGAGGACTCACTGCCGCATTCGCAGCCAACTTACAGTCCAAGAGGTTCTTAACTGTCTGGAACCTCTCGGTCCTAGCCTGCTCCTGAAAAAGCGATTTCAGGCTTGCCATGATCTCGATTGGAGACAATACACTTTCGAACTGCTTTTGCAGCTCTGGAGTCATTGTCACCAACATCAGGCAATAAACATCATTTTCATCTGACGAATGCTTTTCCCAAGCATTGTGCAGAGTCCTGGCAGCATTGGCAAGAGGCCTCTCGGGGAGGGGATCTCGAAGGACATAATCCTTCTTCTCCTGCTTGAGGACCAGCCTCAAGTTCCTTGACCATGTCAGGAAGTTCGTTCCAGTCAGCTTCTCCTTCTCGAGAACAGACCGGATCGAGAATGTGTTTTGAGTGCTTGTAGTAGTCATATCTGAAATATATAAATAAAAAGGTTATTAGTTATATGTTCAAAATGATTAATCTCGTATTAAAGTATAATATGATTAATCATGCATTATATTGAATAACCTAAGTTACCCTCAATAGAATATAATGATTCCAAGATCCACATATAACTAAGATCAAAGTGGGCCACTGGCCGTCACCCAACCTTAGCTTATATCGGTAAGCCCTATTTCGGCTAATTATATCCGTGATATAACTCTTGGTTGTGAATCTGGGCCCGAGGCCCAATCCACCCTGATGTCTCAAGGCCCGGGACTCCCGATGGCCTAGTCAAGAAAACCGGACTATACAGTCATGTAATCATTAATGTCTGGGACTCCCAATGACATTTATGAATCACAAACCGTCTTACCCACGCAAAAGCAGACATCCTCACACTGTAAGGCCATGAATGCAATTGAATGGGCTTTGACAGCTGACATAGCCTGGACAAGACATCCAACGCTTGATATTGTTTGAGGTCCGTAGGTTTATTAAAATCATTCCCAAAATAGAAGATTACTATTTCGGGAAACTTTCTATTTATGGAAACCTACTATTTTAGAAACTTTCTAAAATTGGAAACTTTCTAAAACCGGAAACTTTCTAACTTTAGAAACTTCTTTAAAATCCAAAACCCGCAAATTCAGAAAATTCTATTTTAAGAAACTTTCTAATTTCAAAATTTCGGAACTTTATAAAATTTAAAATCGAATTTCATAATTTTATTTTATAAAATAAGTTTTAAATTTAAATCTGAAGAATGACTCAATTAATGGCCCAATTGTTTTAACTTCTTGGCCCGAGGCCCAAGAATTGGTCCATGTCCAAGACATGACCCAATTGTCCAATTAATTGACATAACCGGTCTGGTTCATTAAAACTGGTCTAACCAAGTTTCAATTACTACGATGACCACAATTGTCAACCGGTTATTTACTAAACCGGAATCTCTCAATTTATTTGGTCCAACCAAATCAAATTAGAAATTCCCGGTTTAGGCACTAAATCCAATATTTCTTTCGACATTAGATTTCTTATTCCGGTTTAACCAGATTTAATAAAATTATTAAATCTGTTTATTAAACCGAAACGATGATTTTAATCAAGTTTTAAACCGAACCATTAACCGAACCGAACCGATTGAACCGTGAAACCCTAGCTTTCGGATCAAGCAATGATCGTCCAGCCGCAAGCCGTCAACGATCCGAGATCGAGACGATGCGCAGGACAGCCGGGACGGTTCACCGGGACGTTCGGGTGGGACGGTCGGGAAGGCACTCGGCCTCGATCACGCGGGACAGCCGGGACGAGCAAACCGCGATCGTCCAAGCCAAGCTTCACGATCGGGATGCTCGGGTCGATCACTTCCAACGATCGCCAAGCGATCGGGATCGATCCATCCGGCCGGCCAACATCTCGGCCATTCGATCCAACCGGCCAAGCCGATCGGATTTCACTCGGCCGATCACAAAACTGAGTCATATAGCTCAGTTTGCGATCTGTTCTTGTGTGTTTAGAGTTCAATTCTGATTCTTAACTGTTTTATCTTATCAGTAATTGATTCAAAAACAATTCTAAGCAGATTAAACAACCTAAACAATGAATCTAAAACAAGAAACCTAAGAACCAATGGCTCTGATACCACTGTTGGAAGTTTCGGTTGATCCTGATTCAATTCTCATATTGACATCAACCTAAACATGCATTAGATCTAGGTGTTCTTATTTAGAAACATATGATCTCACCTTTTTACCTGTTTGTTTGCAGCGGAATTGATGAACAGGTCAATGATCAGGGAGATACACCGAGAGATGGATCCTCCAAAGGCTCACACACGCAATCACCGGAAACTGGCTGCTAGACCACAAGGAGACTGGCGCAGAGAGAGGAGAGAGGCGCGGCTAGGGTTGGGTTAAGGGAGAAGAGAATTGGCTTTTAGTCATTTAAAAGCCTTCTCTTTCCCTTTTGGGCTTTTGGGCCCAATCTGATTAAATTCCATTTAATCAGACCCATTAGTCTTTCTCTCTTAGTACGACAAATGCCTAGCACTTTTGTCGTACTTCTGCTAAGCCGTTCCAACATTATTTCCTGCTAGCTTAAGCGTGTGACCCATATGGGATCATACAATAAAGGCAATAAGTCCAAGACTTATAGATCATGAGCGGACTCTAGCAAGCCATCATGACCCCCAGCATTGTATGACTTATGTCTGATCACTGACATACTCTTACGTTATAGAGACAGTACAGAGATTGCTGGACACAATTCCAACACTCAGCTCAAGTTATGTGGTCCTATCACGGATGCCTCTCATGGCCTCAAGTAGATGAGCCATGGTAATTTGAGCATTAGTTGCTTCCTCTCCTTTGTCTTCTTAGTTCAATAGTTGTGACAATAACGATTGGAGTGTATTAATATGACCTGATAATCCTTTGCTTAAGTATAAACCCAATACCCTTATGTTTATGCACATTCCAAATGAATATACTAATACACACAAGTTTTAATCAATCAGAAAAGCTCTTTCCTAGTTTGGTTAGAATAGTCACACGATTAAGAAATTGATTGGGAACCTTAACAAATCAATTTAGGAAAGTTGGTTCAATCTTTTCGACAACAAAACAGAGGTTGGTTTAAATTAGTGCACGGTATCAAGAAAAAGGAAAACTCTCCTTTATTTGGTTTAAATCAAGTTGGATCTCTGTTTAAATTGGTTTTGGGAGTTTATGAAACAATTTTGGGAAAGTCGGTTAAGAGCCTTTTTCGAAAATTAAAAAAAATTGGTTTGAAAACCATATATTGATCTTTCCTTTTCTTTGTAACTTTGTTGGCGGTTTTGGTTGAAAGAAGGGAAACAAGAGTTTAAGAGGAGCCTTGGTAAAAAAAATCGAAAACTAAAGGGGAAAACAAAAGGACTTTATTAAATATTCATTTATTAAATAGTCCATCAGCTATGCCTTTCTAGGGGACTTGAAGCAAAAGACACAAATAAGAAAATACATACTCGAATTGGGACCTAAATAATCAAAACTACAACGGCTAGTTTTTATTGAAACGACCAAGAAAACAAAAGAAACAATCATGCAAGCAAAGAGCAAACATTCATATAATATGAATGATATATGTTTAGATCATACCTTATGCTTTTGTGCGACGGTCCATCTTGATATGCTAAAGTGCACCGTTTCATTTAGCTTCTTGGATTGGTGATGCTACAAATAAGGAAACCTCTGATAAGTTTGATAAGTGGCAATTTTGAGCTTGGACCGCTTGATATAATATAAGGTTTTATTCCTCGTTTGTTAATTGATTCTTCCTGGTATGTGACTTGTGATGAGGTGATGTGAGCTTGGTTCAGCGCTTTGAGCAGAATAACATCCTCTTGAGTGTTGAGAAGATAGTTAACAACTTGGTTGAATTGTTCTCTTAACACTCTTGCTCTTGATCATGTCAGTGGTCTTTGCTTCATAATAGGGATAAAAACTTCTTGATCTTGTTTAAAGTATTGAATTTTCCTTTCTATCGCAGCCTTGTCAATGATTCTTGACAACACATTCATACTGCTAACAAATAGAAGGGTTATAGAGAACATCCTTGTCTCAGTCCCCTTCTACTATTGAAGTAACCAGCTAGATCGCCATTGATTTGCATTGAGAAAGAAGCAATGTAGATGCACAATTTTATCCAATGAATAAACTCCGGTGGATGATTTGGTGCTTCTATTGTGTTTATCACAAACTCTCACTGTACAAAATCAAACACTTTTGATATATCAGTCTTCATTGCACACCGGACGAGACTGAATTCTTATGGTAGTCTTTCACAATTTTTGATGCTAAGAGAACATTTTCCATCAAAAGTCTGTCCTTGACAAAAGTCGACTGACTTTGAGCTTATGAGCCTTTGCAGCAGCGATTTTAAACAATTCTCCATCATTTTTCATATCACCTTATACATGACATTGCAACATAAGATCGTTCCGTAGTCTTTAAATTCCCTGGCATCTTCTTTTTTGGCATTAGAGATATATAAAATCGTTTAGTTAACACCCTTTGGAAGGAATCCTTTGAGAAAGAAGGAATGTATGGAGAGTGTAAATCCTTTACCTAATGTCTGCCAAGCCGCATTAAAAACTTCAGATCTAAAACCATCAGGTCCCGAAGATTTTTCGTTGATATTTAGAACATAACCTTCCTAATTTCTTCCTATGATACATCTTTGATCAAAGTTTGTTGGTATGTTTCTGAACATCTGAAACTGAGTAATTATTTGAGATATTCAACGCTTATCCTTTTGTAATCAGAAGGGACATAGTGGAGAAAGTGTTGAAAATGTCTTATTATTTTGAATTCATGTCGACTATTTCTCGAACTTACGTATGTTCCGAAGTTGGGCGTCTCTGTGGAAAGAGACACTATTCTGGTCTTCCATTGCCAACCAATGCAAATTAGATTTACGCTTTAAGAATCCCTCATCTAATTGCGCAAGAAACTCCCATTTCTTGTATGCTCTGCATATTCTTTCATTTTTAGTTCTGATAGATTATACAAATTGTCTAATCGTATTGAACATAATGTCTCGTATGCGGCTTCAGTTTGCTTTGGCAGGTTTCCAAATCTTTTCTAACCCAAAGATCAATTTAGTGTTTTGATTCCCTTGAGCTTCTTTTGAATCGAAACATCGTATATGTAGATAAGAATAGTTCATATGTTTCACTCTAGTAATTTTCCACTTCATAGGCGAATGTAGGAAACCTTGCAATCATATTGATGAATTTGAAATACTTTCTCTTGATAGCAACCTCATTATCCAAATAAAATTGACATCTTAGGTTATCCGAGCAACCTCGTGACTCATAAACGCAATAAGAACTCGAAAACATATCCAGCCAGCTTTCATTCATCAGAGATCTATCCAACTTGCAAATCAATCCATTTTCCCATTAATTAAAGCAAGTGTATTTCAGACCATGCCACCCCATATAAATTAGCGCACAATAGCTTACTAAGTTTTGGAATTCTTTCATACCCGGTGGAACTGACTGCGAAATCTCATGGTTTGATGTTCATCCAGCTGCAAAATCTCATTAAAATACCCATATATAACCCATGGTTTATCTCTGAATAGTGGTGATTCTTGATGACACCTTATGTATCTCCACAAATGTTTTCTTTCCTCCTTTGAGTTTGAGGCATAAACAAAGGAGCAAAAGAACTATTCATCCTTCCCCTCCACTAATATCAAACAACTGATGATTTGATCTGATTTGAATACCGATGTTAATCTTACTTGATCATTCCACAAAATCCATATGCGCCCTGGCCGATTGTGCACATAGTTTGAAATGTATGACCAATTCGGAAACAATTTTCAAAACATTTACTGCGATTTTCTCTCCTTGACCCTCGTCTCCAGCAAACACCTGAATTGTGGTTAACCCACTTTTGTATAATGGAATTCTTAGATGATTTATTGAGTCCGAGAACATTCTAGTAGAATCCCTACATTTATGTTCGTTTACGTCCTCTTATTCAGAGCACTAAGAGAGTTATTTTTAGCATTCTGAGTCTTTGTGCGTCTAACCTTATTTTAATTTTGCTTTGAAACACAAGTTAAAAATGAGCGCATATCTTGCTTCTCATGATTCTGATGTTTCTAATTTCTCCAGTGCCGAGTCATAGATTTCTCCCTCCTCTAGTATGCTTAACTATGTCGTCTCTTTCTCAGTATCATTTAGCTCATTGTCTTCTTGTAAACTGTGAATCGTGATGGGGAGATGATTGGTGCATCCACCCTATCAACATTTTTTTTTTTTTCTTTTGCCCGATGAAACCAAACTCCACTTCTCCTCCTCATCCCCTACTTTATTCTCAATCGTACACACCATACTTCCCTTTTTGGTGTTTCTTCAACAACATGTTCAACTTCATAGAATTTTTCTTCATTGTTGTTTACTACATTATCAATCACTTCCTCCATCATCGTCTCCTCTGTTTTTGATTTTAGATTATCACCCCACTTCAGTATCCTGATTGGAGACTCCATTTTGTTTAAATCATTATTATTATCTTCTCTATAGCCAAACATACCTTGGAAAGATGCCCCTATTTCAAATAAGTATAGCAACGAGGTGGAAGCCACATGTGCTTGAACTCAACCAAAGAGTTCACTCCTTTATACGATCGGAATTGAAACGATTTGGGTAGGTCCTTTTTCAAGTCCGCTTCTTCAAATATCTTAGCCTTATCAAAACTCTTGCACATTTCAGTATCCGGATGAAGTCTTTTGGGGACTCCTACTGTGTTTGCCAAAACCCCCCCAAACCTTTCCGATGAAACAACTTATGTGTAATGTTTTTAAGTACAATCAACATCGGGATAGACTACATCTCGGGTTTTTATCTTTTGTGATAGGTGACTACTGACTAACAATCATTGGGACGTCAGCAATATTCCACATCCCACATCTCAACACATGCGACCTTATTGTTGCATCTTTGATCCTGAATTTTATTGCCAGCTCATCCACCACAAACACATCAATTTTTACCGATTTGTTACCCATTGACCAAATATTGTTCACTATAACATGAATCTTAGTTATGTGTGGTGATGCTAATAGGAACTTACCAATCATAAAGCCCTCCCAAAAGGAGTTACATCTTCAAAAGTCTCATCACGGATGCCCATCATTAGAGATCCGTCCACCATTTCAATATGGAGATCGTGTTTCAAAAAAAACCACTTTTAACCATTAATGACCATGTCTTCTTCTTCGTATCTCCTCCCCTCGATTTTGTTTACACTATCTTTTTCGAAACCTTCATCATATTCTCCATTCATGGTAGCTTTGGAGCAACGTCGAAACACTGGTCCATAGTCTTCAAGACTGATGTTGAACAAGCTGCAGGTGTTGTTACCAGCGACGGTAGCGCAGGGCTGGCAAAGCTGGTAAGTGAACCAGTTTTTCCTCCCTCCTCACCATCTTTTACGGACTTTCTTTGACCAGTTTCATGCGTTTTAACATTGTTTATGTCAGCACCATATCTTCCTTTGAGCATGGAGTTGATTCCCGATGTTTAGTTTTCATGGGAAGGAGATGAAAGTGGTTTGGGATGGGAAATCTCCGGCGGAGGAAGAGCTTTCATGACCATTGAGGCCTGTGAAAATATGTGGAAAATATGAAGAGAACTCAAAATAAAAATAGAAAAGAAATTTGAATATTTAAGTAGAAAATTGTAAATGATAGCGAAAATAAAGTAGATATGATGATTGGAACTTCTACGATGGTGATGTTATACAGTTTGTATCAAACATTTAAAGAGAAAAAACTTGTAAAGTAATGTTTTCTTTGTTATGTTGTCTTACATACTGCTTTTTTCAACTATATGATGTTTGCTTACATGACTAGTGTTACAATTCGTACCATTATTTTTTGAAAAATTGTTAAATTAATTAAAAAAACTTTGGTTTTACAACGAAGGAAGTTTGTGTATGAAAGCTAATCTAACTTATTAAACTATTATTTATCTTGAAGCAAACTGTAACTCCATTTCCCTTTCAAACCTAGTGTCTCCAGGTGATCATATGGAAGTGATTTTGTTTCTGATCAATTTGTCAATGTTTTGACTGAAGATAGAAGCTTGAAGAGGAGTTTCCCCATGTCGCCTCGCATTTCTTTTTCTCCAGATTTCATACATTGTCACTTGGAACAGGTATCTCCATAGAAAATGTTTTGTTGTCTCTTTTTTTCATCACCAAGGCTGCTATGATTTCAACCCAAATTGCAGAGTACTTGTCCATGAACATATTTGTTGCCAAATTTATTCATATCTCCTCTGTATAGCTACATTGGAAGTACAAATGATCTCGAATTTCCATATGAGAGTTGCAGAGAATGTTGGGATAGTGTCCTGAAATCACACTTGTACTCACTCCTGATGATAGTTGTGTGTCGAGATCAGACATTCGTATAATACTGGGCGGTTGCAATGTTTTGCTAGAAGCCTCTTGCAATCTGTAAGTTGTAGACTTACTGCCAGTATTATATGATCCTATAGGGTCACACACCTAAGCAAACTGGAAGCTAAGACATGGGAATGATCATTATGGTAATGATCATATTAATGCGTATTGGATACACATTATTATCGACAAAATGGTGTTGTGTCGATCGACACAGCTTGTGTGTCGGTCGACACAGTTCGGGTTTCGAAAGGGCTTTTCGAAATTAAGACTTAATCTGATGAGGTCATCAGAACCAAACCAAACCAGGCGCTGACTGACTCAATCACTGACTCAACCACTACGTCAAGCAGCGCAAGGAGATCAAGAGAAATCAAAGCCTCGATGAGTTCTGATCCAACACAAGGCATAGGAATGATTATACATCCAACAATCAATCCTAAGAAGACATATGACCCAGGAGGAATCATAACACATGGAGAAGAGATTATGGAGCTGAGAAGATCTAACAAGACTTATGAGCTCATCTTAGCTCAAGTGGAGACCAAGGTCAAGACATCTAGCTCAGCTCATCATCAGCATGCCACTAAGAAGAATCATCCCCAAAAGATGACACAAGAAGAAGATACCGAAAAGGAGCCAACCATATGTAGCATCACAACTAGCTCGACGGCTAACATCACGACTAGCTCAACAGACTTGCCATATATGGAAACATTCACATTTGGAAGATCAATTCAGCACCAAACCTTTACCTATCAAAACTACAGTGTTTTGAGCTCCTTTCCATCAAGTCCAGACGTCCTCAGCTGCACAAGACCACACAAGATTCTCCATAACTTCAACAAGTCACACTTACCATTTTTGGAGAAGAAAGAGATCAAACACCAACGACTTCTTTCCAAGAATGAAAGCCACGAATTGTTTGTCAATCAAGCTGTCCCAAGGATCCTCACTTATCCCTTAAAGCCATCCAGATACAAAGAAACCATCAAGAGCATGGATCCTTGCCAAAATCAGCCTAACGGCTAGTTTCCTTTAAATTTGCGATTTCTTGTTCAAGGTCAATATGACCGTTAGTCATGAGTCCTATAAAGTCTCATTGTATTGTTCATTTGTAAATCACCTTTCAACCTTTCAATCAAAGTATTATTCAGTTTCTTTCAAAGAGTGTCTTTGTTAAGATCTTTTGTCTTAGGATTCATTTGAGTGATTCAATTGTTTCCAAGGATTATTGGATTAGGTTTGCTTGTGTGACTCAAGTAGAACTAGTTCACCACCAATTGAGAGAGTCAATCAAACCCACCGGTTGAGAGAGTCAATCACTACATTCATTCCATTCCTCTTTCCATTTAATCACTTCAATATCCATCCTAAGGAGTCTAGAGACCCACGGCTGGATCCATCTCACCACATCATCACCCACGATCTAGAAGAGAGAGACTTCAGTCCTTGTTCTACATCACCCACGCTTCCATCTTGCATCATCTGGTATCAGAGCCGAAAGGTTCCTAGATCAGGTGTATTCTATCCTTTACCTTTCGGTTATTGCATCTAGTTTTTGTTTCATTTCATTTTAAAATAAAAACCTATAAAAATTGTTTTCATCTTTCATCTATTTCTCTGATTTTGTTTCATCCTTAAAGAAAAACCCATTAAAAAAAAAAATCTTTTGTTTTGCATTTGATTCATCTATTTTATTCTTTGTTTTGTTTTGCATCTTAAATCAAAAAAAAAAAATTGTTTTGTGTTCTTGTTTTGTTTTATAAAACCAGAAAAAGTTAAAAAAAAACAAAAAAAGTTCTTGTTATTTATTCGATTTCTTAAATCAAAAGCCAAAAAAAAATTGTTATTTCCATATTTGTTCTTGTGTAATTTCGAAAATTAAAAAAAAAAAAGTATTGTTTCCCTTTTGTGTTTTATTTCCATTCGAATTTTGAATCAAGCAAAAGGCTCCTTTCCATATTTTTGTAAGTCATACAATCTTGTTTCCTGTTTTGAAGTGATTTAAATTGAGTTTCCTAAAAACTATTTTTTCTAAGTTTCCTAAACTCTTTTAAACCGAGTTTAACGTGAAAACCAGTAGCTTTCTGATTTCTGAAGAGGATTTCAAAAGTATCAAAACCGTGATGGACATAGTTCAATACTTAAGTATTTCAAGAACATATTAATACACGGGTATTGTGCATTGTCAGGAACTAACTCAAAGGAAAAACATGGAAGAAGAAGAATCATGTGGAGACAATTGGAGTGAGGATGAAGAGAGCTTATTCTGCTCAGATGAGGAGACAGAGTATGAGACACCACCATGGCCAGGAGATGATGCCTTTGAATATGGGTATGATTCAGATGGTGACTCAGGCTGTGATCCTGAGCCGCAGCACAAGGAGCTGCACGCTACAACCTCAACTTGGAGTCAGCTTTACATGGAAACCAGTGAGGAAAGTGAAGATTCAGAAGCATACATGTATGGAGAGTACGACCCACCTAGGCACAAGACTGGATTCAAAAACCATGGAGTTACTTCATACCATGTACCAGCTCAACGACAGCTCACTGGTACAAGGAATGCGACAGTCCAACGAACCAACACGAGGCAGCCAACAAACCGAAGAAGAGGTTCCCTAATGTTTTCAGGAAAAAGCAGTAACCCTGAAGCATACTTGCAATGGGAAAGCAACATGGAGCAATGGTTACAAGCTAACAAAGTTCCCAAAGAAAGGAGGCTAGTACAAGCTGTCTCAGCCTTCACAGAAAAGGCGTATGAATGGTGGCTAAAGGAGAGCACACCAACCATCCTTAAAAAGCCAGTACTGGATTGGAGAGATCTCAAGTCAAGGATGAAAGAGGAATTTGTGGAGAAGCTTCAAACCACAACCAAGAGAGTGAAGATTGCATCCGAAGCACAAACTGCTCCTAAGCCCAAGTCTGGTTGCTATCAAGAATCTAAGGAGACTCTTCAATCAAAGCAGGATCAGCAATGGCAGAAGATCATAGATATGTTGCTCCCAAAGAAACCAGAGAAGAAGCAGAGTCACAAACCTTCACCCAATGCAACCGGACCTAGCTTTGATGCCTCACTCAAGTTGCGAGACACGCCAACACAAGGTAAGTGTTCTAACCTTGTAAATTCCAAAGAACCAACATGTTATAGGTGCCATATGAGAGGGCATTTTGCTACAAATTGTCCATCTAGGAAGCTGATCAAAGATATAACTTCAGAGTTGAAATTGAAAGTAACTGACACAAATGATAATTTTGTGCAATCTGATATTTTAATTTCCAATTCAAGACTCATGCACTTGTCTTTGCCAAAGAGTTTTTATCCAGGAATAAGACAAGAAGAAGAGCACACAAGTCAAGAAGACATCAACCGTGAGGTGAAAGCAAACAAGGAGAATATCATGTTCCAATTCACCAATGCAATCACTGTGAGTTTAAGTTTCAATAAATCTGTTCCTATAGTTCTAAACTCAGATATAATACACTTGCTCTTTCCCTTAAGAGTTAACTTAGGTACAGGTCTGATAAAGATCAAGAAGCCAAAGGCAGAAGGAGTCTTGAAAGAGAGACCAAAACCGAGCCATGTTTCCACACATGAGCTACAAGCAAACCAAAGCCTTGAAGTATATCATGCTCCAACCAAACATGAGGTTATTTCTGAACTTAAAGTGCCTAACACTGATTGTCAAGCCACTGGTATGATGCACTTTTTTTCTTGAGTCAAGTGTTGAGACAGGAATTAGATATAAAGATAAAGCCAAATGGGAGATCAAGGAAAATCCACCAGACCAAGGCCAGCACACTACATCAAATAGCATGGTAAGTCTTTCTTTGATCCACTTCATTTCCCATGACTCAACAGCTGTGTTAAAGGATTTGTTAAGCTTACAAGAGGATGAGATATCAGTAGCACATGACTCTAAGGAAAATGATTCAAACCGTTATAAGAAGCCCATAATGCACTTGTTTCTTTACCAAAGTATTAAGAATATTTCAGGTCTTAAAGAGAGCATAAGCAAGATAAGCCAAGGAGGCGTCACACCAGCTCAAAGAAGGGGAGTATCGCTATCCTATCTACTCAAAGAAGAACCACTGGATGTTCAACCACTACATCAGAATCAAAATGATTCCCAAGGTAATCTTCTAAACCCTCAGTCACTTCATTGTACTAACTTGACTTATCTATGTGCAGGTTATCAAGTTTTGAGGTCAAAACTTCTTGAAGAGGGAGGGTATGATGAGGTCATCAGAACCAAACCAAACCAGGCGCTGACTGACTCAATCACTGACTCAACCACTACGTCAAGCAGCGCAAGGAGATCAAGAGAAATCAAAGCCACGATGAGTTCTGATCCAACACAAGGCATAGGAATGATTATACATCCAACAATCAATCCTAAGAAGACATATGACCCAGGAGGAATCATAACACATGGAGAAGAGATTATGGAGCCGAGAAGATCTAACAAGACTTATGAGCTCATCTTAGCTCAAGTGGAGACCAAGGTCAAGACATCTAGCTCAGCTCATCATCAGCATGCCACTAAGAAGAATCATCCCCAAAAGATGACACAAGAAGAAGATACCGAAAAGGAGCCAACCATATGTAGCATCACAACTAGCTCGACGGCTAACATCACGACTAGCTCAACAGACTTGCCATATATGGAAGCATTCACATTTGGAAGATCAATTCAGCACCAAACCTTTACCATTCAAAACTACAGTGTTTTGAGCTCCTTTCCATCAAGTCCAGACGTCCTCAGCTGCACAAGACCACACAAGATTCTCCATAACTTCAACAAGTCACACTTACCATTTTTGGAGAAGAAAGAGATCAAACACCAACGGCTTCTTTCCAAGAATGAAAGCCACGAATTGTTTGTCAATCAAGCTGTCCCAAGGATCCTCACTTATCCCTTAAAGCCATCCAGATACAAAGAAACCATCAAGAGCATGGATCCTTGCCAAAATCAGCCTAACGGCTAGTTTCCTTTAAATTTGCGATTTCTTGTTCAAGGTCAATATGACCGTTAGTCATGAGCCCTATAAAGTCTCATTGTATTGTTCATTTGTAAATCACCTTTCAACCTTTCAATCAAAGTATTATTCAGTTTCTTTCAAAGAGTGTCTTTGTTAAGATCTTTTGTCTTAGGATTCATTTGAGTGATTCAATTGTTTCCAAGGATTATTGGATTAGGTTTGCTTGTGTGACTCAAGTAGGACTAGTTCACCACCGATTGAGAGAGTCAATCAAACCCACCGGTTGAGAGAGTCAATCACTACATTCATTACATTCCTCTTTACATTTAATCACTTCAATATCCATCCTAAGGAGTCTAGAGACCCACAGCTGGATCCATCTCACCACATCATCACCCACGATCTAGAAGAGAGAGACTTCAGTCCCTGTTCTACATCACCCACGCTTCCATCTTGCATCATAATCAAGTCTGGCCCGTTAAGTGTTTTTTAGGTCGAATAAAACATGAGTGTCTCGACCTAAAACGTGAGCCGTCGAGTTTTTCTCAGTGAGAAGAGCAGAAACACCAGAAACAGAGGATTCCCATTGATCCGGCACTAGCATCCCGTTTCCAGCTTGTGTGCGTGTGTATCTGGTAGAGGCAAGGCACTTGCGTTGCTCAACTGATCTCGTTCACCATTTCATTCCGCTGCCAGTTCAAGGTAAGAACGAGGTTGGTTAAATTTCAATATATCAAACCCTAGATCCTAGGACATTCAACAGTGGTATCAGAGCGTGTTAGGGTTTAGTCTATTGAATCAGATGCAATTAATTCGAAAACTGATGTTGTTGAACTGAATATTGCATGCTAAATCATGTTTTCAAAGTGTTAATCTCGGATTATGTGCCTGTTGAAAACGATGAAACTGTTGAAATCGCACTGTGTCGATCGACACAAAGCGTGTGTCGGTCGACACGCCGCGAAATAACGTGTAAAATTTTTAGGGTTTGTCGCAGAGTATCGATCGACACAAAGCGTGTGTCGGTCGACACAGAGCGAAAACTCGTAAATAATTTTAGGGTTTCGATATGAGATCGAGTACCTGTAATCCTACTGTGTCGATCGATACACTGGGTGTGTCGGTCGACACAGGCAATGCAATTAGATAGATCGGTTCAATTGGATTGAACCGGTTATCTCGCTCGGTTAATTTTATTAACCAATTTGGTTCTGGTTAGGTAATATCGATCGACACCGAGTTGTGTGACGATCGACATGGACTGTTAAACCGAACCGGTTCAATTAGATTGAATCGGTTAAGGAAATTCGATCCGGTTTGACCGGTTATCGGAGACCGGTTTAAATTATGTTGTGTCGACCGATGCCAATGGTTGGCATCGATCGACACACCATTCGCATAATTACTGGTTGGACCATAAATTTGCGTATACCAGATCAAATTCAATCCCAAAGTTCTAGTTGAACATAAACTTAATAAAACTGAATATTTTAATTAAATTAATAACTTCTTGGATGTATATTGGATATGCATCAAGATTAAATAATCTTTTCCTCAACAAAATATCAAGTGATCTTGATGTCTTGCCCGATCTTGTTTACTGTCAAGACTCGTGTCGTTTGTTGGATAGTCTTGGAGTCCTTGGTATCCACTGCAACATGAGTAAGGCAGGTGGTCATTGACAGACTTGCAGTGCGACTGTCAGTGATCACAAGACAGAAGAGATTGGTTTTACTTGACTGGGCTATCAGAAGTTCTGAGCCCAGAGACATCAGAGTGGATTAGGCATAGTTTGTCTCATCCACGACCAAGAGTTGTACTGGGTACAATTAGCAATGATTTGCTTACCTAGATAACTAAAGTTTGAGTAACGGCGAGTCGCCCACTCGAATTTTAGTGATCTGAGGATCTTGGTTCATTGTATTCATCTGAGGAAACATAGTTTTGAATACAATGCGAGTTTTTCTTATTAGATAAGAATTCTCATTCCTTGAGCATTATAACTAAACCTCTACCTCTTTTAATTACAGCTATGTCTGTCTCAACTCACATCAACACTTTCTCATTAAGATCCGTCCTTGAGAAGGACAAGTTAAATGGATCTAATTTCTTGGAATGGTATCGGAACCTGAGAATAGTTCTCAGGCAGGAGAACAAGGAATATGTCCTTGAAAGAGTTCTCCCCGAGAGGCCACGTTCCAATGCCCCACAGACAGAAAAGAATGCTTGGGATAAGCATTCAGCTGATGTCAAAGATGTTAATTGTCTAATGCTGGTGACTATGAACTCTGAGCTGCAGAAGCAATATGAGAACGTGATGTCACCCATTGAGATGATTAACAGCCTGAAAGCTTTGTTTCAGGAGCAAGCTCGCACAGAGAGATACCAGACGGTTAAATGTCTCATGGATTGCAAGCTGGCTAAGGACAGTCCAGTAAGTCCTCATGTCCTTAAAATGATGGGTTACATTGATAACCTGGGGAAACTGGACTGTGCCATTAGCTATGAGCTAGCCACTGACATGATTCTGCAGTCTTTGCCGTCGTGTTTTGATCAGTTCATCATGAACTACAACATGCAAAACATGACTAAGACATTGACTGAGTTGCACGGCATGCTGAAGACAGCAGAGCCGAATCTCAAGAAGGCAACTCCCAGTGTACTGATGGTACAAGGGGGTAAAAGGTTTAAGAAACCTAAGAAGGATAAGGGAAAGACCCAAGTTGTCCAGACTGAGAGTCAGGACAAGCCCAAGCCGAAGCCCAAATCCGGGCCTTCTCCTGAGGATAAATGCAACTACTGCAAGCAGTTAGGGCATTGGAAGAGAGACTGCAAGAAGTTCATGGAAGATTACAAGAAGCTGAAGAAGACGTATGATGCGTCTGACTCAGGTATTTATGTTATCAAACTTAATGTTATGTCTTCTAGTTCTACTTCGTGGGTATTGGATACCGGCTGCGGTGCTCATATTTGTACTGATGTGCAGGCACTAAGAAACAGTAGAACGCTGAAGAAAGGACAAGTGGAGCTACGGGTCGGGAATGGAGCTAAGGTTGCTGCACTGGCCGTAGGCACTTACGATTTGTCCTTACCTTCGGGCATGGTTTTAGCTTTGAATAATTGCTACTTTGTACCTGCGATTAGCAGAAACATAATTTCAGTTTCCGTTTTGGATTTGGAAGGTTTTGATTTTGCTGTTAAGAATAAAGTTTGTTCTTTTAATCGTGATGGTACATATTATGGTAGCGCCCCATTAGATAATGAGTTATATGTTTTAAACCAAGAAATGCATGTCTTTAACATAAATACAAAGCGGTTTAAGTCCAATGATGAAAACCCGACTTTCTTATGGCATTGTCGTTTGGGCCATATCAATGAGAAACGCATCCAAAGGCTCCATCGGAATGGGCTTCTGGGCTCATTTGATTTTGAATCATGTGAAAAATGCGAATCTTGTTTGATGGGCAAAATGGCTAGAGCCCCTTTCAACAAACCGAATGAAAGGGCCAGTGATTTATTGGGCCTTGTTCATACTTCTGTATGCGGGCCAATGAGTACTGTTGCCAGAGGAAATTACAAGTACTTCATTACCTTCACTGATGATTTCAGTAGGTATGGCTATGTATATTTGATGAGACACAAGTCAGAATCCTTTGATAGATTCAAGGAATTCAAGAATGAAGTACAGAACCAACTTGGCAAAAGTATTAAAGCTCTGCGATCGGATCGCGGAGGAGAATACTTGAGTCAAGAGTTCAGCGACTATCTGAGCGAGTGTGGAATTATTTCACAACTCACTCCTCCTGGAACACCCCAATGGAATGGAGTGTCAGAGAGGAGGAATCGAACCTTATTGGATATGGTTCGGTCTATGATGAGTCATTCAAATCTTCCATTATCTTTTTGGGGATACGCTCTAGAAACGTCTGCGTTTACACTTAATAGGGTGCCATCTAAATCAGTGGAAAAGACACCACATGAATTGTGGACTGGGAACATTCCTAGTCTGTCTTTCCTGAAGATTTGGGGTTGTGAGGCTTATGTCTGACGATTAATCTCTGACAAGCTAGCACTCAAATCAGATAAATGCTACTTCGTTGGTTATCCTAGGGAAACCAAGGAATACTAATTTTACAACCAATCTGAGAACAAAGTATTTATTGCTCGGGACTGTTCTTTTCTTGAGAGGGAGTTTCTCTCTAAGAAAAACAGTGGGAGTAAAGTACATCTTGAAGAAATTCGAGATGCACAGGAGACTGCTCAACCTGCTGAGGAAGAGCGGCAGTTGGATCCACAAAGTTCTGTGGAACCGGCGCCTGTGGAGCCTGAAGTTCGCAGATCCGGAAGGATCCGTCACGAACCCGAGAGATACTATGGATTTCTCGTGACCAATTCCAATGATCTGATGATCATTGATAGTGACGAACCAGCGACCTTCGTGGAAGAAATGATGGGCCCGAACTCCGAAAAGTGGCTTGGAGCCTCTAAATCCGAAATGGGATCCATGTCAGAAAACCAAGTATGGTCCTTGGTCGATTTACCTAATGGTGGAAAAGCCATTGAGTGTAAATGGATCTTCAAGAAGAAGATCGACGTGGATGGCAATGTACAGATTTACAAAGCGAGGTTGGTGGCTAAAGGTTTCAAGCAAATTCATGGTATTGACCCATGTTCTAAATCGCGGGCGACTTGACGCGTATACGGCCGGTTAATCGTTCGGCGGGAGGTGACCGCTGCGATTATCATCTGATCGGCTCACCTAATCGGTCAATGCAAGTTTGAGTTTGGCGGCCGCGTTATTAGAGTAGTCAACGCGTTTTGTATATAATCCGTCTGGCGAAAAAAAAATCGGTGCAAAATTTGCTTTTTGTTTAGTTTTTGGGGCAAAAAAATGTAGAAAAAGTGTATATGGACAAAGTCGACATTGAATCTAGACAACCACCAGATGAAGCTCTATAACTTCAATGAATTCACAGATCTAAACCTGGTAATATCAACACAAACCCTATTGACTCCCTGATTTTTAATCGACGAACCATATAAGTCTTCTTCGCCTCATCGTTAGCTGGAGCAGACGATAACACAGCCGAGCTTGCCGGTGAAGAGGCCGAATATTTGGTCACCAAAAGGAGCATCACGGCAAGCGGGTGAGAGGAAGTTGTAAAACATTGATCTGAAAATCAGAAATTGATGTGGAGCGAGATGGATTGAGAAGGAAGAAGAGACGAGGCTTCGTTTACAACGCCACCAAACCACTTTGTAATTAATTCTTTTTCTTTTAAAGAAAAATACAAACAATAGTAAGCATCACATTAATTATTAACTCAGATGGGTCACTAAGTTATAAATGCAATCCATACTCCACAAAAATCAGTTTGTACCAGTTTTAACCCATGTTCTAAATTTCGCCCGCGTTAACCATCTTTTTTATTTGGTCAAAATTTTCATTAAACACCTGAAATTTATAAAATTTGTGTTGTTTATTATAAAATGGCCAAAAAATTCCGCCCCGCGTACTCCCCGCATTTAACCCGATTTTTCGATAACTCGCTAGGCCCGACCTCTCCGCGCGTATAGCGCCTAGCGTATTTTCGACCATGGGTATTGACTATGATGAAACCTATTCCACAGTCGCTATGCTTAAATCCATTCGGATTCTTCTAGCGATTGCCGCTCATTATGACTATGAGATTTGGCAAATGGATGTCAAAACCGCATTCCTGAATGGTATTCTGGAAGAGGATGTGTATATGACACAGCCTGAAGGTTTTGTTGATCCTAAGAACGCTGGAAAGGTATGCAAGCTTCATAAATCCATTTATGGATTGAAGCAAGCATCACGGAGTTGGAATCTTCGTTTTGACGAAGCAGTAAAACAATTTGGTTTCATCAAGAACGAAGAGGAACCATGTGTTTACAAGAAGACTAGTGGGAGAAGAATTGCGTTTCTTGTA
The DNA here is from genome assembly GCA_030180135.1 of Orychophragmus violaceus. NCBI lineage: Eukaryota > Viridiplantae > Streptophyta > Magnoliopsida > Brassicales > Brassicaceae > Orychophragmus > Orychophragmus violaceus. The sequence continues at coordinate 11,153,126 of CM058236.1, forward strand.
CTGTATGTCGATGACATACTCCTCCTCGGTAATGACGTTCCGTTGCTTCAGTCAGTTAAGACTTGGCTCGGAAGTTGTTTTTCCATGAAAGACATGGGAGAAGCCGCGTACATTCTTGGAATCAGAATCTACAGAGATAGAGTGAACATGCTGATTGGATTGTGCCAGGACACTTATATTGATAAGGTGTTGCACAGATTCAGGATGCATGATTCCAAGAAGGTGATGCGGTCATCAGAACCAGACCAGACCAGGCGCTGACTAACTCAATCGCTGACTCAACCACTACGTCAAGCAGCACAAAGAAACAAAGAGAAGTCAAGGCCACAATGATTTCTGATCCAAAGCAAGGCATAGGATTAATTATACATCCAACAATCAATCCTAAGAAGACATATGACCCAGGAGGAATCATAACACATGGAGAAGAGATTATGGAGCCGAGAAGATCCAACAAGGCGTATGAGCTTATCTTAGCTCAAGTGGAGACCAAGGTCAAGACATCTTGCTCAGATCATCATCAGCATGCCACTAAGAAGAGTCATCCCCAAAAGATGACACAAGAAGAAGATACCGAAAAGGAGCTAACCATATGTAGCATCACAGCTAGCTCAGGAAGTAGCATCGGCACTAGCTCAGCAGACTTGCCATATATGGAAGCATTCACATTTGGAAGGTCAATTCAGCACCAAACGTTTGCCTATCAAAACTACAGTGAATTGAGCTCCTTTCCATCAAGTCTAGACGTCCCCAGCTGCACAAGACCACACAAGATTCTCCATAACTTCAACAAGTCATACTTACCATTTTTGGAGAAGAAAGAGATCAAACACCAACGGCTCCTTTCCATACATGCAAGCTGCGAATTGTTTGTCAATCAAGCTGTCCCAAGGATCCTCACTTATCCCTTAAAGCCATCCAGATACAAGAAACCATCAAGAGCTTGGATTCTTGCCATTTTCAGCCTAACGGCTAGTTTTTCATTAAGTTTGCGATTTCCTTCTAGTTCAAGGTCAATATGACCGTTTGTAAAGAGCCTATAAAGGCATAGCTTAGCTCATTGTATTATTCACCTTTCAACCTTCAATCAAAGTATTATTCAGTTTCTTCAAAGAGTGTTCTTTGTTAAGATCTTTTGTCTTAGGATTCTTTTGAGTGATTCAATTGTCTCCGAAGATTATTGGATTAGGATTGCTTGTGTGACTCAAGCAGAACTAGTTCACCACCGATTGAGAGAGTCAATCAACACCCACCGGTTGAGAGAGTCAATCATCTTCCATCTATTCCACCCATCTCGGTCAAGTAAGAGAGCTTTTAAGCCAGTGCTTGTCCTCCATCAAACCATCACTCAAGCTTCTGCTCCGGGGCTACATCATCTGGTATCAGAGCCGAAAGGTTCTAAAATCAGGTGTATCCTATCCTTTATCCTTTCGGTTTTCATTTTCATCTTGTTCATTTTGTTTGTTTCATCATATTGCTTAGTTTTTATTCTCTGATTTTGTTTTCATCCTTAAAGAAAAACCCATAAAAATCTTTTGATTGCATTTTATTCATAGTTCAATTCTGTTTTGTTGTTTGCATCTTAAATCAAAAAAAAAAAAAATTGTTTTGTGTTTCTTTTGATTTCTATTTCTTTGTTTTTAGTTGTTTCCAAAAAGTTTTAAAAAAAAAGTTTTCATTGTTTGATTTGAATTCCTTTAAACCAAAAACCAAAAAAAAAAAAAAAAAGTTTCCTTAAATCTTTGTATCACAAATCTTGTTTCCATTTCTTTTGTGCAGAATTTTATTTCCATATTTGCACCAAATCGTGTGGATTCTTTTTAATTAAAGAAAGTTTGCAATTCTTTGAATTTTACTTCTTTGTGTTAGAATCCATTGATACGCTTTTGAGTTTATTGTGTCAGGTACTGAATCAGACATGGGAGAAGGAGCAGCTGCTGATCAGATCACCATGAATCAGCTTCTTGAAGTCTTGAGAGGCATGAGTGAGCATCTGACCCAGCTAGAGAAGTCCCATCCTACACAACAACAAGCAGAGAATGGACTTGGGAATGCACCAGGAGCTACTTATGTGGAGTCTAAACCACCAGACCAACCTTGGAGAACAAGAACGACAAAGTCACATCCACCAAGGACTTCCCAACGAAAATCAGGGAGTGACTCAAGCCGTGCAACATTCCATGCCACCTACAAGTCAAAAGTCAGGTTAATTTGGGATGATGGATATTATTATTATGGACATGAATTCTTTGTATATCCAGGAGGTAAAGCAAGCTACATAGATTGGGAAAGCAACATGGAAGAGTACTTTAGCTACTATTGTGTTCCTAATGAAGAGCGACTCCATATAGCACTTGGACAACTCACCAAAGAGGCTCTAAGATGGTGGAGCAAGGAAGAGTATGAGAGATGGTACTACAAGGAGCCAAAGATCAGAACATGGGATGACTTAAAGTTGAGCATGTGGGAGAAGTATTGTTCACCGAACAAAACTACTTATCCACCGAAGAGATCATCAACTCCTAAACTTGTGCAAGATGCCAATAGCTCTCAAACAAAGTATCAAGGTAAGTTCTCTGTCTCTAAGAATACATTAGAACTAATGTGTTGTAAGTGTAAGAGCAGGGATCATGTTGCTAAGGACTGTCCAAGAAAGAGGACTACAACATCAAATGGTGAAAAGCTAGTACCACAAGAGGCCAAAGGAGGAGAAAAGCAACCAGCAGCCTCTAAACCATTTAATGAGTTTCCCACCTTCAGATTTGCACCAGTAGAACACACTCACGAAATCCTGAAGGAGAAGCAAGAGCAGAAGCAGAGCCACAAAGCTTCACCCAATGCAACCGGATCCAGCTTTGATGCCTCACTCAAGCTCCTAGACATGCCAACACAAGGTAAGTATTCTAACCTTGTAAATTCCAAAGAGCCAACCTGTTATAGGTGCCATAAAAGAGGGCATTTTGCTGCAAATTGTCCATCTAAGAAGTTGTTCAAAGATATAACATCAGAGTTGAAATTGGAAGTAACTAACACAAATGATATTTTTGTGCAATCTGATATTTTAATTTCCAATTCAAGACTCATGCACTTGTCTTTGCCAAAGAGTTTTGATGCAGGAATAAGACAAGGAGAATGGCATATAAGCAAAGGTGAAGAAAATCAATTCTTACACCTTACTTGTTCAAAGGAGGCCGAGAAAGAGGAAACCAAGCAAGACAACAACAGAAGAGTGCAAGCAAACAAGGTGAATTCTGAACTTAAAGTGAATAAACTTGTTTGTCAAACCACTGTTATGATGCACTTGTCTCTGGACCAAAAGGTTCATGAAAGTTTAGGTGTTAAAGAAGAAGTGGAGAAATACCAATGTCATGATCCACAAGCTAGTGAAGGACAAGAGTACATTCAAGGTACCATCATGACTGATGCACCAAGACAAGACAAGGTAAGTCAATATCTTACTCAAATTTTTCATACTGATTCCAAGGATATGATAATGCATTTGTCTTGTCCAAAAGAACTTGAGAAAGGTATAGGTCATGGAGTCAAGTTTCGGACAGAACCATCAATACAAAGGAATCAAGATGAAGAAGATCATGGAGATTCAACCAATGATGAACTAGAGCATAAAACTTTTAGTAGTACATGCACCAGGAGAGATGCGACTCTGAACCAGCTTGTCACATCCATAATGGTAAGCTCAAACCTTGTGCAACCTGTCTTTAAAGTCTCAAACTCAGATATAATACACTTGCTCTTTTCCTTAAGAGTTGACTTAGGTACAGGTCTGATAAAGATCAAGAAGCCAAGGGCAGAAGGAGTCTTGAAAGAGATACCAAAACTGATCCATCTTTCCACACGTAAGCCACAAGCAAATGAAAGGCTTGATGTATATCATGCTTCAACCAAACATGAGGTTATTTCTGAACTTGGAATGAATATTTTTGAGTATCAATCCACTGGTATAACGCACTTGTTTCTTGAGTCAAGTGTTGAGACAGGGATTAGACCCAAAGATAAGGCCAAATGGGAGATCAAGGAAAATCCACCGGACCAAACATCACTTGGCTCTACCATCATGCCCACTGAAGAAAGTCACCACCATCAGGTTGTTAGCCAGGTAAGTCTATCTATAATCCACCTCATTTCTAATGACCCAACAACTCTGTTGAATGACTTGTTAAACTTCCCAGAAGTTACTACAACTACAGATAGTGAAATAGCTTCAAGTTTATCTCTTCATAAGAAGCCCATAATGCACTTGTCTCTTTGCCAAAGTGTTGAGAATATTTCAGGTCTTAAGGAGAGCAGGAGCAAGATCAGCAAAGGAAACATCACACCAGCTCAAAGAAGAGGAGCATTGCTATCCTATTTGCTCAAAGAAGAGCCACCGGATGCTCCACAACTCAACCGGAATCAAAATGATTCCCAAGGTAATCTTCTAAACCCTCATTCACTTCACTGGACTAACTTGACTTATCTATGTGCAGGTTATCAAGTTTTGAGGTCAAAACTTCTTGAAGAGGGAGGGTATGATGCGGTCATCAGAACCAGACCAGACCAGGCGCTGACTAACTCAATCGCTGACTCAACCACTACGTCAAGCAGCACAAAGAAACAAAGAGAAGTCAAGGCCACAATGATTTCTGATCCAAAGCAAGGCATAGGATTAATTATACATCCAACAATCAATCCTAAGAAGACATATGACCCAGGAGGAATCATAACACATGGAGAAGAGATTATGAGCCGAGAAGATCCAACAAGGCGTATGAGCTTATCTTAGCTCAAGTGGAGACCAAGGTCAAGACATCTTGCTCAGATCATCATCAGCATGCCACTAAGAAGAGTCATCCCCAAAAGATGACACAAGAAGAAGATACCGAAAAGGAGCTAACCATATGTAGCATCACAGCTAGCTCAGGAAGTAGCATCGGCACTAGCTCAGCAGACTTGCCATATATGGAAGCATTCACATTTGGAAGGTCAATTCAGCACCAAACGTTTGCCTATCAAAACTACAGTGTATTGAGCTCCTTTCCATCAAGTCTAGACGTCCCCAGCTGCACAAGACCACACAAGATTCTCCATAACTTCAACAAGTCATACTTACCATTTTTGGAGAAGAAAGAGATCAAACACCAACGGCTCCTTTCCATACATGCAAGCTGCGAATTGTTTGTCAATCAAGCTGTCCCAAGGATCCTCACTTATCCCTTAAAGCCATCCAGATACAAGAAACCATCAAGAGCTTGGATTCTTGCCATTTTCAGCCTAACGGCTAGTTTTTCATTAAGTTTGCGATTTCCTTCTAGTTCAAGGTCAATATGACCGTTTGTAAAGAGCCTATAAAGGCATAGCTTAGCTCATTGTATTATTCACCTTTCAACCTTCAATCAAAGTATTATTCAGTTTCTTCAAAGAGTGTTCTTTGTTAAGATCTTTTGTCTTAGGATTCTTTTGAGTGATTCAATTGTCTCCGAAGATTATTGGATTAGGATTGCTTGTGTGACTCAAGCAGAACTAGTTCACCACCGATTGAGAGAGTCAATCAACACCCACCGGTTGAGAGAGTCAATCATCTTCCATCTATTCCACCCATCTCGGTCAAGTAAGAGAGCTTTTAAGCCAGTGCTTGTCCTCCATCAAACCATCACTCAAGCTTCTGCTCTGGGGCTACATCAGAAGGGCTTCATACCGATGTCTCATGGCATTAGTCTCAGCAAGAAACAGTGTCCGGTGACACATGCTGAGCGGGAGCGCATGAATAGGATTCCTTATGCTTCTGCAATAAGATCTATTATGTATGACATGCTCTGCACTCGTCCAGATGTAGCTTACGCGTTAAGCATGACGAGTAGATACCAATTTGATCCAGGTGAAGTTCACTGGACAGCTGTCAAGAATATTCTCAAGTATTTGAGATATACTAAGGATAAATTCCTGGTGTATGGAGGAAGTGAAGAGCTTGTAGTGAATGGATTCACTGATGCGAGTTTTCAGACGGACATAGACGATTTTCGATCACAATCTGGATATGTCTACTGTCTGAATGGCGGTGCAGTGAGCTGGAAGAGCTCTAAGCAGAATATCGTAGCTGATTCCACGACGGAAGCTGAATATGTTGCTGCTTCAGAAGCGGCAAAGGAAGTTGTTTGGATCAAGAAGTTCATGACTGAACTTGGTGTGGTTCCTAGTATCTTGGAGCCAGTGGCTTTGTTTTGTGACAACAATGGAGCCATTGCTCAGGCGAGAACCCAGGTCACACCAGAAGTCCAAACACGTAGAGAGGAGATATCACCTGATTCGTGATATCGTCAATAGAGGTGATGTGAAGATCAGCCGAGTTCCGACGGACGAGAATGTCGCTGATCCTCTGACTAAGTCACTCCCAAGGCCTAAGCATGAAAGTCATACGACTGCTGTAGGCATTAGAGATCTTAAGATGTAATCTTGATTCTAGTGGGAGTTTTTAGTTTTATTTTAGTTATAATAAGATGCTCTTGTAAACATTCTTTTAGAAGTGTTTAATGAAATTTGATTTCAGCATTATTTATTGTGATCTAAATAATGGTCCCAAAATAAGTTTATGTCATATTATAGGTCATCAAGTTGAGGACTTGATCATGAAACCCTATAAGTCATAGATGATATAAATTATGTTTTGTCCCTAGTCGAGGTTGTCAAAGTGGGACAATGGCAACCGCGAGAGACTAGATTGTGAGGTGATTGTTGGCTAAGTTTCATGGAGCCAATGATATGATTATCGCAGTCAGTCACATAGATATATGTTGGTGAACATATGATCGGACATGACCCGCTAATGAGAAGTCTACAAGATAGTTATATCTGTGTCATAAGAGGTTCTCATTACGACTATAGAGTATAGTCCTTAGACCTGAGTTCATCATGCTTTCTTGCATATGAATTGGTACACTTTGACTTTGTCACGCAGTCAGTCACATAGATATATGTTGGTGAACATATGATCGGACATGACCCGCTAATGAGAAGTCTACAAGATAGTTATATCTGTGTCATAAGAGGTTCTCATTACGACTATAGAGTATAGTCCTTAGACCTGAGTTCATCATGCTTTCTTGCATATGAATTGGTACACTTTGACTTTGTCAAACGTCGACCCGTAACTGGCGACTATAACGGCATTGTTCAAGTATATCATGAAGTATGCATTGAAATAGGGATTGAACAAGATGGGATTTGTCCCTCCTGAATAACGGGAGATAAATATCTCAGGGCCTATCGAAGATTTAATACTGAGAAAAATGTGTGGCCGCACTCAAACGAACTGTAGTTCAGTTGTTTGTAATGTTCAGTATGAGATCATGAGTTCGATAAACATGATGTTGGCTTAATAAGGATGACACCAATCTTGCCTTATGCCAAATCGAGATATAGAGACAAAAGGATTATAGGAATTGATTATTCCAGTACAAGTGGGAGATTGTTGGGATAGTGTCCTGAAATCACACTTGTACTCACTCCTGATGATAGTTGTGTGTCGAGATCAGACATTCGTATAATACTGGGCGGTTGCAATGTTTTGCTAGAAGCCTCTTGCAATCTGTAAGTTGTAGACTTACTGCCAGTATTATATGATCCTATAGGGTCACACACCTAAGCAAACTGGAAGCTACGACATGGGAATGATCATTATGGTAATGATGATATTAATGCGTATTGGATACACATTATTATCGACAAAATGGTGTTGTGTCGATCGACACAGCTTGTGTGTCGGTCGACACAGTTCGGGTTTCGAAAGGGCTTTTCGAAATTAAGACTTAATCAAGTCTGGCCCGTTAAGTGTGTTTTAGGTCGAATAAAACATGAGTGTCTCGACCTAAAACGTGAGCCGTCGAGTTTTTCTCAGTGAGAAGAGCAGAAACACCAGAAACAGAGGATTCCCATTGATCCGGCACTAGCATCCCGTTTCCAGCTTGTGTGCGTGTGTATCTGGTAGAGGCAAGGCACCTGCGTTGCTCAACTGATCTCGTTCACCATTTCATTCCGCTGCCAGTTCAAGGTAAGAACGAGGTTGGTTAAATTTCAATATATCAAACCCTAGATCTTAGGAGATTTAACAGAGAATACAACCAACATCAACTCTCGAGTTCCAGGTACTCATTATATCCCCCGTTGGCAACCAGTTCAGAGTTGCGACCCAAGCTTGAAAAGAGTATTTTGGTGTAGCTATGGGAAACCAAATACCCTTACTCAATTTCACATCCGGTTTCCTTGCCCTTATTTTATTCCAAGTGTCTTTGTTGCTGAAGTTATGCTTAAACTTATCCATTCCCCCCCCCACAACCACTTGTCCTCAGTGTTATTAAACCTTTGCTTCTGATCATTTGCAGCTCAGTCTCCACACTATTTAGAAGCTCTGATCTATGTCGTCTGCGTCTTCTTCTCATAGTCACTGCCTGTTCTAGAGTTGCATTAATTTTGATACCCATATCAATGCATCCTCTTTCTACAGCAATGTTTATTAGCCTTCCCATAGAAGACCAATTGTCATACCAAGAAAGAGATAGTTCCTCCATTTTCTGCTTCTACCTTGATAAAATTCATTGCCACATTTATGTATTTAAGTAGCTTCCAGCTCACAAGGGATGATTTCTCCTTTACAGACCAGAATGAACCCTTGCGAATGAGGTATTTATGAATCTATTGAATCCATAAAGAGTTTTTGCAGGATAAAATGAGTTAAATAAACTTCAGACAACTTAACCGCTATACGCTCTCCGCTATACGTTTTCTGCTATGTCCGCTATCCTCTTCCGCTCTCCGTTCCCGCTCTCCGCTCCTGCTTCCGATGTTGTCAACTACTCTTTACTTCTCCACTTTGCCAATCTTGGCTTTATCTATTCTTGGAAGTTGGAACTTGATGATTGCCCGTACATCTCACTTGTCTTTTTAAACTTCCCCGCCTTCTTTTTTTTTTAACGCACGACTTCCGCTTACTAGCATTCGTGCCGTTTCTACTCAAATAAAACGCCGTGCACCTTACTTGTTTACACTTGGAACGCTATGTCGTCTCTCCCACAATGACGTAAACACGACAGCGTTGGGCTAGAATCAAGCCCAATTTTTTTAAAAAACGACGCGTCTCATATGTCCGGCCAAAATATTTTCTTCTTTCCCGCCTTCCCAAAACTTAAAAATGATTTTGGTTTTCCCCCCAGTCTCGTGGAAATTCTTAAATCGAGTTTTTGGTCAACAGTCGTTACTTCTTCAGCTGAAATCAGATAAACGAATCGACACACAGATCAGAAAACCCTCGAACTGAAGAAATGTCGACGTGGCAGCTATTTGCCGATTCAAGCGGCGACGGATTCCGGTGGGAAGCCGCTGGCCGGATTCTTCAGTCTGCCAAATCCGATTCTACGCACACCAAGACGACGCTCGAATCCACTGCTCCTCCTCTACCTTCCATGGTGGATCTCTTGCACCGAGGTGACTCTTCTCTTTTTTTTTTTTTCTTACGATTCGTTTGTCATGTGAGAGAGATTTAACTTTTGTTGTTTGGTGAAAGGATGCACGAAGCTAATAGAACGAGAGGAAGCGACGCCAACAATGTTCACGACTGGTCTGGGCAAATCTGTAGCTCTACAAGAATCTTCGATTTCCAGAGCCAAATCGATTTTAGCAGATTCAGGTACGTTATTTTACAGAAAAGCCCTTTGCTTTTCTACATTTCGTGCTGCTAATTCGGTTTAGCCCACAACTTCTTAAAGAGGCGTTTTTTCATCTAAAGAGGATTTCAGATAAGTTTTGAATGTTCCCTGTTTTTAAAGTTTAACGCTGTTTCTTGAGTTCGGTTTTTATCGAAGAACAAATTAACTCATTATCATACTTTGTCAAAGTGAATGATCATTAGAATGACATTTCTATCTGATCGTGTAGACAACAGGGAGTCTGGGTTTGGTGTTCCCAACTCTTTTTTCCAGACAGCTTCTAACAAGAAGGTCAATGTGTCTTCTACCGGTATAGCAAGAGCCACGGCATTGTTAGGACTACAAGAAGATGATTTTAATGGATATAACCACGTGAACCGTTCGTCTTCTTCCCACCAGCAACATGGGTTAAGAGCTCATGATGAATTTGGTGCTACATCGGTTCAGCATCGTTCAGTAACTCCAGGAGGTCAATATGAGGGTCACGTATCTGGGAAGAGATCTGAAATTTTGAGTTCATCTCCAAAGGTACCTCAAACAAAGTTTCAAACTGCTGGTGGGAGATCATTGTCAGTGTCAGTTGAAGCATTGAATCGTGCCAGAAGCCTTCTTGGAGACCCTGAGTTAGGGCCTTTCTTTGAAGATGTAGCAACATGTGACAAGTTTATTACACCACAGAGAGATAAAAAGTTAGGTGATGCAGGTGGTTATATCACTGCTCATGAAGGAAAGATAAGCAACAAGCATACGCCAAATAGTTTTATATCTCCTCTTCAGACATCTTCAAAGCAATTTAGATCAGTCAAATTGGAGGACGTAGCTTCAGGGGTTAATTTGATCAAGAAATTTGATGCGGCTATTAATGAGACACATGGGATATCAAATGACAGGCCTTTAGCATCAGATACGGCACTGAATAATACAACGAGAAACGGTTTCATTACAAGAGCTACACAATTTGGAAGGCAAACTCATCAGCCACTTGTCGATATAACAAATCGCAGTGATACAGCTTGTGCAAACAATAGCCAAAAGAAAAGACTGGGAAAGTCAGTCTCCGTTCCTCCTTTCAAAAGGCCGAGGACATCCTCCTTTAAGGCTCCTTTAATGAAAAATGACCAGCATGCTTCAAATGGTACAATATTCAGGAAACTTTTTTTAATGTGAATCTGTTTGGTTTGCTCTCAGATTTATAACTGTTGGTGTCCTGTCTATTATCAGGTTTGCCTGTCGGATCTTGTGATACACTATATTCCAAAAAGCTGCTTTTTACTAGATCTCAAGAAAGGTCCCCAAGAGTATATATAAAGGATTATTTTGGAATGCATCCAAAAGCTACGACCAAGGTAAAATGTTTTGTCCCTTTCACAAGCTCCTGAGTTATGTATATACCTTTTCGTTTTTCATTCACTCGAACCACGTTTACTGCTTGTTTTAGATGGTTTATGTGCCAGAACATGTCAGAAGAATCAAATCAAGTAATGCAGATAAATATGTATTCCACGATCAGTCTTCCTCAAGCGTGGTTGGAGCTGAAACTTTTCTTCAAATGTTGGCAGAATCTGGTGCTTCCTTACAACACGCATCTAGAAAGTAATTTCTCCGTACTCTTGAAATGTTTTAACGTTTAAGATCCCATCTTGTTTGCTTAATGTATCAAATACGTTTGTGACCGTTCTAATGATTTTGCATGCGACTCTCATTTTATTAGATAGACAGTCACAGTGAGCAATAATTTCTACACCTGTTTAACTATTTATCTCTATATTGCACTAGGTGGATCACCAATCACTACAAGTGGGTAGTCTGGAAACTCGCATGCTACGACACATACTACCCAGCCAAATGCAGAGGAAACTTTCTGACGATCACCAATGTTCTCGAGGAACTAAGATACAGGTTTCCCCGTCGTACAACACAGCTCGTTGGTATTTGAACTCATGCGAGGTCTAATATGATTAATCTACCTGCATAGATATGAGAGAGAGGTCAATCATGGTCATTGTTCCACAATAAAGAGGATTCTGAGTGGTGATGCTCCAGCTTCTTCGATGATGGTGCTCTGCATATCAGCTATTAATCCAAAGACACACGAAACACTTGGTTCTGATAGTGGCAGCAATGTGATTATAGAACTCACTGATGGGTGGTATGAAATTGATATTGTTGTATGGATACGTGTTTCTTGTCATCTTTCCTCATGAATCTATTTATTTATTTATTCTTTTTTTTTTATTTAAAAAATTCATAGGTATTCGATGAATGCTACTCTGGATGTCATGCTGACGAAACAGCTGAATGCTGGGAAATTGTTTATTGGGCAGAAGCTTCGAGTTAGTTATTTTCTTGCAAGCTATACATAGTTTGTTTGGCAATACATATTTTTGGTCAGATCACTTACAGCATGCTCACGTTCTTATTTCTTATCTGAAGATCCTTGGGGCAGGACTTTCTGGATGGACTTCCCCAACATCACCTCTTGAGGTTTCTTAGACTTGAATTTTATTAGAGTTTTCTGAAACATTCCCATGTTGGTTTTTTTTATGGTTTCATTAAACCAAACTTTCAGGCAATGATTTCAAATACGATATATTTGCTGTTGAATATTAATGGAACATACAGAACTCACTGGGCGGATCGCCTAGGATTCTGTAAGTAGCTTTATGCTGTGGACCTCACTGCATCCTCTTATTTGCTTATTTCATAGTTATATTAAGCTTTCATATTGTTTTCTGTATATTGACTGTCTTTTGATCTCTTCTTTAAGGTACAGAAGTTGGTGTCCCTCTGGCTCTCAACTGTATCAAATACAATGGGGGCCCAGTGCCTAAAACATTAGCTGGAATCACACGAATATACCCTATCCTATACAAGGAAAGGTCAGTATAAATGTGTGCCTTTTAATGCAACTTGGTCCCCTGTTTCTTTCTGGCATAAAAAGTTGCATTTGCTTGGTATATACAGGTTAGGTGAAAAGAAGTCAATAGTTCGATCAGAGAGAATGGAATGGAGAATGGTCGAGCTGCATAACCAGAGGCAAGTTTCTATTATAACTATAGAGAGCAACTTTTGGTGACATTTATGTGATCAGTTTAGAACATGCATCTCTTGTCTATGGAATGTCATTAGTAACTTATCAAAGCTAGAAAGGTTCTGTAAAAAAAAAAATTGGGACAGACAGACAATCTTGGTATATAATAGAAAATCAACTGACCTTCCTGAATGTGGATGGATTTCCTTACTCTACTCAACAGACGAGCTAAAGATTGCACTTCTTCTCAATCTTACCTGCCTTTTTCGTTGTTGTTATTCTGTTTGCCTGTAGGCGCTCAGATCTTATTGAGGGTCTTATTTGTGAGTACCAAAGAGGAATCAATGGTGTCCACAGCCAGAACGATGCTGACAGCGAAGAAGGAGCCAAGCTCTATAAGCTGTTAGAGTCTGTTGCTGAACCTGAACTTCTAATGGCAGATATGAGTATTGAGCAATTGACATGTTTCAGTAGATATAAAACAAAGTTTGAGGTAGAGTATTGTTCGTTTTTTCTTAGTTGATCGTTTAGAGCTAAATTAAATAACTGTTTCAATCTAAACCTCAGGCAGCCAGGGAAAAAAAGATGGAAAAATCAGTGGTAAAAGCTATAGAAGACGCTGGCTTAGGTGAAAGGGATGTCACCCCATTCATGAGGATTAGGCTTGTTGGACTGACGAGCTTAAGTTATGATGGACACCACAATCCAAAAGAAGCTATTTTAACAATCTGGAATCCCACGGAGACACAGGTATATTGAAAATGCCTAATCTCTGAATGGTTCCATGCACAATCTAAAAGAGGGCACTTTTTCGAATGGGTTATATAAGTTTGAGTTCATATCAGAATCGTGACATGACAGAGATGCATCAGCCATTATGCTGAGCAACTTTTGTTTCTAAAAAAACAGTTGTCATTTTCTTCTACTGTGACAGAGAACCGAGTTGACAGAGGGAAAAATATACGTAATGAAAGGGCTGGTACCAATAAACATAGATTCAGAAATGCTTTACTTACATGCCAGAGGGTCTAGCTCAAGATTGCAGCCTTTGTCTCCAAAAGCTTCTGAAAGTTTTCAGTAAGTTGTTTTTGTAGAGTTTCTTTGTGTAGACATTCCTGAATCCATCTCATCTATTTTGTTTAATTTTTCTGTGTGTTCAGGCCCTTTTTCAACCCCCGTAAATCAATGACTTTAATGAATCTTGGTGAAATTCCTCTTGGAAGGTTGATAGCTTTTGTTTATGTACACTCTTGCCTTTGCTTATCAATATACCCTAACACAACTTATTATCATCATCATCCGTTTAGTGAATTTGATTTGGCGGCGTACGTTGTATATGTTGGAAATACGTACACGGGTGTTGATCAAAAGAAGCAGTGGGTGTTTGTTACAGATGGATCCATACAATGTTCAGATTCAGGGGAAATGTCAAACAGTCTTCTTGCTATAAGCTTCACCGCATCATCCATGGATGACCTCCAGATTCCCCTCATTAGCCATAATCTTGTCGGATCTGTGGTATGTATACAAACTCAAAACCTTCTCTAGTTAGTTTTACACAAGAGCGTTTTCAGTTGTGTGTTCTTCTTTGGCAGGTAGGGTTCTGCAATCTAATAAAAAGAGCAAAGGATGTGGGAAACAATATGTGGGTTTGTGAGGCGATGGAGAACTCAGACTACTTTATAAACGCAGAAGCTGCTTGCCCTTCTCACCTCAAAACCAGCAGTGGCCATGTCCAAACATGGGCTAAGCTCTCTTTTTCCAAATCCGTTCGTTCTCTTCAACTCTTTCTATTCTTGATATGATTTGGGTTTCGGTTAACTCTTCTTGTTTTGCTTAATTTCAGATCATCCATCGACTTCAACAGAGAGTTCGATTTATAATCGGTGCTTGTTAATCACCATCACGTTAAAGGTGGCACATTACATATCTATTCTTCTTCGGTAGTCTAACACTGCCGATTGCTTATTGTATCTATTTATGAACATTTTGCTTAGGATCAGGTTTAGGCTTTTTCTTTGATCTGATTTTCTCAGATATCTAAAGTCAATTGGATCCGTGAGTATTGCTGCTGCTGCATAATAATCTTTTTGCGCCGGTAACTGGTCATCTCTGAAAGTCATAACATTATAAGAATGTGGCTTGTCTTTGTCTTTTAAACTTTTAATGCGTCTCCTGTTTTGTAATCCATTTCAGAGAACAATTTTCTTTTTGAAAATCATACATCACAACACATGCAAGGCTCTTTAGGCAAAAACAAAAGACAGACCCCTGTCAATGTTGTATGCCATATACAGTACGTACTTTGATTGGTTTCACTAACTACGGTGTAACAATGTTGCATGTTCTTAACGAATTATTAACTAACTAATAAAGAAAGGGTTCTAAGTGGAAGTTATTTGATTTAGGAAGCACCACGTCCCACTTTACATAACAAACCCATAGCCAAAGTCGGTCCACCCCGGTATTGGCCCTGTTCGTTTATAAGACGCGTACGTCTGCGTCTGCGTCAAAAAAAAATAAAGAAAAATTAAATTATTTCAGACGCAAGTGTTTGAAGAGAGTGAAGATCATCACCAACCACCATTATAAAAGTAATCGCAAGGCTTGGTGCAGCTGCCGCTGCTTTTTACGGCGTCTATTACGGTAGTGGAAATGCCGGTGAAGACAACCGCAGCGTTTCATCTATCCCTCCGTTTCTCTCGATAAATATCTTATTTGCAGGTGATAGACGCTGACGCATGCGTCTTGTAAACGAACAGGGCCATTGTCCTTTTCGACCACGTCTTCACGCTTGGGAAACCGTATTTTGACTAAGAATTATGTTAGTTTAGACAAAACTAGTATTATTGACCCAAAAAAGACAAAACAAGTATTATTTAATTTATTTGCACTCGGAAACTTAATAAATAAATTATTTAGGTGATGTTTGTTTGGTCACCTTCATTTATCGACTACTAAGAAGGTGAGTCAGTTACTATAACCAGATGCATCTTATAAACTCATCTACATAAATCAAAAATTCTGGATGAATATAAATGGTGAGTCCAGATGTAGGAAACTCATCCAAAAACTGTAATGTCTAAAATAACTCAATCTAAATCTAATAATTGCGAAAAACCTATCCAACAAAAACCTAGCTCTCGACAGACGAATGAAGACGAGAACGGAGTCAAGAATGGAGACTTGATTGTGTCTCTTGTATACATTCTGAACAACAAATGGAACTCACGAAATCAAGGTTTGGAAATGCAATCCCTAACTTTTCCGATAATCCTCATGATTCGCAGCTCCAAAAGAGTCAGATCTATGGCAATCTAAGTTTTCGAAAATAAAGCTTAGTGATTTTCTTCTTCAACTCCCGTTGCACCGTGTTTGTGGGTTCTGCTTCATCTTTTTTGCTTGTGTTAATATTAAAACTTCTATTTTGGTTTCTAAAGTGGTTTTTGATTGTCAATGTTGTTCATTGCTTGCAAAATTTGGAGACTTGCAAGTGTTTTACGTATGTTCTTAGTTTGTCCTTCTCTTTTGATTACTCAAGACTTCTGAACATTTCAATTGATTTCATATTTTATCTTGAATTTGTGATATACTTTCATGTTCCTGTCTAGTTTGAGATGTTTTTTACAACATGTAAATTATATACAAAAAAGGAACGGTTTGTTTTACACCAGCTCGGCAACGTTATAATTTGAAGAGGCCAAAAAACGAGAGTAAAAAAGCCTAATCGAAACAAGGTGAAGATAAAAAAATAAAACGATACAAAAGTTACTCATATGAGTGTTGGGATTATGTCCTGAAATCACATTGTACTTACTCTGATGATAGTTGTGTGTCGAGATCAGATATGTTGTATGATACTGGGCGGTTGCAATGTTTTGCTAGAAGCCTCTTGCAGTCTGTAAGTTGTAGACTTACTGCCAGTATTATATGATCCTATAGGGTCACACACCTAAGCAATCTGGAAGCATATATATGGGAATGATCATCATGGTGGTGATCAAGATGATGTGTATTGGATACATATCAATATCGATTAAAGAGAGGTGTGTCGATCGACACAGTAGGTGTATCGATCGACACAGGGTCGATTCCGAAACTGATGTTTCGGTTTATGACTTAGACTTTTTCGGTTAAACCCGAAAGATGGTTGAGTCATAATAGGTCGTATATATAGGCTTATATGATCAACCTGGAACTAAGAAGGCGTTCAGTTTTCTTGATCAGAAAAGCAGAAGAACTCTCTCTTCGATTCCCAGATCCGACACTAGCATCCCGGCTTTCCAGGTTGTGTGCGTGTGGACTACGATAGAGGCGAGGCATCTGAATCGCTCCTGATCTCGTCTTACCATTCATTTCCGCTGCCATAACAAGGTAAACACGAGATCAATGATTCAATAACACAAACCTTTAGATCCTAGGCTCGGAATTCAGACTTAGGGTTGCCTAATCGGATTAGGAATTGCTAGGAATTCCATCAGTGGTATCAGAGCCTTAGGGTTTTAATCATTGAATCTGAAGCATGTAATTCGAATAATGATATATTTGAATAGGTTGATGCATGCTAATTTTTCGTTTTGATGAAAATTATCTCGGATTTTGTTTCTTATCGAAAACGAAGAACCTATGTTTTCGCACAGTATCGATCGACACAAGTTTGTGTCGAATCGACATGCTTCAGATTCAATGATAATAAAACCCTAAGGCTCTCGCACAGTGTCGATCGACACTGAGCTTGTGTCGGTCGATGCACTGCGAATTCGCTTATTAAAGTTTGGGTATCGATCTTAGAGATCGCATTGTGTCGATCGACACACTGGGTGCATCGATCGACACAGGCTGTGCGAAAGGATAGATCGGTTCAATTGGATTGAACCGGTTATCTCGCATGGTTAAAATTCCTGATACCCTACTGTGTCGATCGACACAGGATAAGTGTTGGTCAACACATGCCTTGCGATTGGTTGATCGGTTCAATTGGATTGAACTGGTTATCATGCTTGGTTAAGGTAGAACAAATCGGTTTAAATTAGATGAATTGGTTCAATTGGATTGGACTGGTTATCTCAATTAGTATAAACCGATTTGATTGGATAAGATCAGTTTGATTGGATAAGTCGGTTCAATTGGATTGGACCGGTTATCGCGATTAGTTAAAACTGATTGAATCGGTTCAATTGGATTGACTGGTTATCGGGTTTTGTTAAGGTTGGATGCGAACCGTAATCGTTTGGTTATTGAACCAAATGATTGAGAAACCGAACCAAATGACCTAACCCACTTTTGTTAGAACAATTAAAACTCAATTAAAATTAAAAGTTAAACATGTTCTAAACCCTTTGATACACATTGGATGTGTATTAGATCAAAGCTTAGCTTCAATATGGTCAACCGTCAAGACTCATTTCGTTGTGTGATGGTCTAACCAAGAGCTTGGTGTCCACAATTACGTGAGTAAGGCAGGTAATTATGTTGATGGACTTGCAGTGCTTGACATCAAAATTACATGACCTAAGAGATTGATTTGCTAACCTTTTAGAGTTTCGTTTCCTCAACTAAATATCAAGTGACCTTGATGCCTTGCCTAATCTTGTTTACTGTCAAGACTCATTTCGTTGTTGGATAGTGATGTTTGCGTTTTACACACCAATTAAAACCTAATGTGCACGCTACCACAATCGAATGGTTTGTCGATGTAACACTTTAGGATCGAATCCACAGGGAGCTAGTGATCTATAACACCAAGAATGCACAAAGTTCCTTAATCTAAGCAAATACAAGAGATTTGGTTTTTTTACTAACAACCTAAGTGAAACAAAAGTAAGGAAACTAAAATGAAGTAGATAACAAAAGTGCAATAAAACAAGAACAAACCATTCACTAAGCAAGATTCTAAAGTTCACAAAAACAGAGTAAAAACAGAGGTGATAAAAGACTAAGTTCCTTGGGTTGAGATTTCGGTTTGGGTGATCAACAAATAATCTAGAAGTGTTTAAGAACAAATAATGGTTTCTTAGGCCAAGAACAACATATCAAGCTACTCCACTCTCATGATAATAGCCCTACACCTATCAAGCATTAACATCAACTCTCGTTGGCAATTTCAAGATAGATATGCATTATGAACAAGTTCTTATTACCACTAAACACCTTAAACATCAATTCTCATTGGTTAAGTATGTAAAGCACATGATAGAGTTTCAAACATAAACTACACCTCTCGGTGCTAGCAACATTTAGGATCAAGGAATTGATTAGCTACTTCAATCCTAGCATTAAGAACATCTAACAAGTAAGAAATCAATATTTCCAAGTTTTAAACATCCTAAACCATCACTAAATCACCCTCACCTTACTCAAACCCAGAAACTTATGGAGAACTACTCAATAATATTCATAGAAACACAAAAAGACATAGATGGGATGATATAAGATGAGAGAAATATATGAATCAACAATAACAACACAAGAAAATCAAACCAAACTAGAAAAGAAGATGAAAGAAAATAAAGTTATGATCTAGATCCATAAATGGATCAAGAAGTAGATCATGCCTCTCTACATACACCAAGAGGTCTTAAATAATAGAAAACAAAGTGTCTTGGTCGATCTTAGAACATGGGAGAGTCTACAAACCAAAAGAAAAAGAGAAAAAGTAGCATGTGGGCAAAAGTTGGTCTCACAACGACATAATTGATATGTGTCCAGTAAATCGGTCATAACGCTTTGTGTATAGCTGCAAATGACTTCAAACCACCTCCATTGGAAAGCTAACTCAATTGACTACAACTAGGATTTGAAGCTCCGAAGCTAAATATGAACGCAAGCTCTTCAAATGACTCGATCTTTCAAAGTCAAATCTCACAGCGGCCGGAGGACCCCGCTGCACAGGCCGCTGTGAAATCAGGCCATCCGCAAATACTCACAGCGGCCTGGTGACCTCGCTGTGGCACCTCGCTGTGAGTTCCTATCACGACCCTTAGCTGTTTTTTCACTTCTTTTTGGGTGTTTTTTAGTCCCTACCTCCTCCATATCATTTAGGTGCATCATAAAGTCATCCACCACCTACAAAAAGAGAAAACAATGCATATGCACTCCTAATGATGTCTAAATGCTTTTCTTAAAGCTAAAACACACCTCAAATCATGATTAAATTCACTTAAAAACACAACACATCAACTCCCCCAAACTTGTTTCCTTGCTTGTCCTCAAGCAAACAACAAAGAGAACAAAGAGGAAGAGGTTTGAAATTGGAGACTCATAGCCAAAGAAATTTAACAAGCCCTCAACATGATGTCCTTAGAAAATGATAATATGTTGCATGAACAAACACTCTAATCCACTCTAATTTCTCTAGGCTTATCAACACACCAACTTTTATTTCTCTTAAGCACATTGTCAAAATTCAACCAACTCAACATTTCACCAAATCTTACATTCATTTATCTTATCAAAGTGCAGTCTCACAAATGGGGGTTTGGTCTTAATCAATTGGCTTGGTGTAAAAAGGCTTCAAATAGTGTTTGAAGGAGGGTTATGACTTCATATTTGGTGGCGAACTCTCAAGGAAAAGGAATGCTAGACATTATGTAAAATGTGGCAAGACAAAAACAATTTATGCATACAATTCTTAACTCCCATTGCCTTACCCAATTGTGTTTCCAAATCCCATCACTAGTTTAACCAATCTACAATCTTTCCCAAACTTTAACCATTTGACTTTTTTCATATTTGGGTCTTGAGAAGTTATTCTTTTCATTTACTAAGACTCTTTTTCTTTTGATTTCTTCTCATTTCAAACTTAGAGTTTTTCCAATTTTATCTCAACTTTCCAAGTGTTTCCCTTCACAAGCCCCTTGGTTCTTTCTTTTTCTTTTACTTCCTATTCCACTCTTTCTTTCCTTTCACTCCCATTCCCAATTTCAAGTGCTTATACCCCAAATGCCAATCAACAAAATGAACTCCTAGACTAGCCTATGAGAGCTAATCATTGTCGTTCTTATACTTTTAACCTTTTACACATGTTAGCATTATAAAAAAGAGGTCTCACTCAATCAATCAAATGAAGGTTTAAAAGGAAAGGGAAGGGTTCTATGGTGTGGTAACCATCCTAAGAGTGAGAATGGCCACTTGGATTAACAGAGAGTGGTAAAATATGGTAAAGATAATCCAAGTGTGTATATAGTGACCATGATCAAGCATCAAAATCCCATAAGTGAGAAGATTAAGTTCATTTAAGTCCATATAGATGAGTTGGTTTCAAAGTTGAGAATATCAAACTTGACAAATAGATTGGAGTGGTGTGATCAAAACTTGAAATGTGCAAGTGTTTCAAGAGTTGTTTAAGCAACATAGTATAATTATCAAGGGCATCATGTTAAGTTCTAAATCTAAATTTCTTACAAGGCAATTAAATCATTGTCTTCTATGCAAATTCAACCTATAATGCTACTAGACTCGATCCTAAAAGTGAAACAAATATGAAACTACATGCCTTTTTATGTTTTAATTTTTCAATTTTTTGGTTTTTTTTTTTTTGAAAACTTATATATATTAACAAAAGACTCGCTAAAACTTATATATGATGGTTAATTGATCACCCCCCCAAACTTACTTCACACCGACTCGGTGTGAAAATAAATCGAGGGGGGTTACAAGATGGTTAAATGAAAAATAAAATAAACTAAAAACTATATACAAATTGGTGGTGGTACCTTAGTAGTTAGGAGGTGTGGTGTCGTCTTCGTCTTCTCCCAAGGATAGAAACTTGTTGTGAAAGAAAGAAGGTACTCACAAAATTCCCTCACAGCGGCTTGGCGTAGTCGCTGCGCAATGCCGCTGTGAGTGGCTCTTACCTGTAGCGGCTTGATGTAGCCGCTGCGCATGCCGCTGGAGAAACCGCTATTTTCTGTTTTATTGCACAGCGGCTTGGCGTAGCCGCTGTGAGGTGCCGCTGTGGACTCCTTCACCTGCATTTTGTTATGTGACTCTTCCTCTTGTGCTCCTTCTTGTTCCCACATGCTGAAAACATACACTCAAAACTCAAACACACATTAATTCACACAAACACACAAAAATCAATTCAAAGAAAGAAAATTCACACAATATATACAAAGAGGATACCATGGGACTTCCTCCCAAGTGAGCTTGTTTAAAGTCTCTAGCTTGACTATCCCTTCACTTTTTCTGGTTGGGAATGTGGCATGGCTTTGGATCACCAGGATCATATTCATCATAGAACCATCCCCTAAACTCGTTCATCCTAATCTCCTCAAAAGATATCTTCTTTGGACCATGAATGCTCATTGTTGTGGAGGAAGTTATACTGATGTATTGTGTTTTTAAGTGTTTTTAGGTATGATTTAATGTGTGTTTTAGCTTTAGAAAAAGCATTTAGTCATCATTAGGATTGCATATACTTTTTTTTTCTCTTTTTTGTAGGTGGTGGAAGGCATGATGAAGCACCCAAATCATATGGAGGTGGTAGGGACTGAAAAACACCCAAAAAAGAGTGGAAAAACAGCTAAGGATCACGACCAGACCTCACAGCGGCATCCCCCAGCGGCATACGCATGCCGCTGTGAAGAAATGCGGATAGCCATGCGCTCCAGCGGCACCCACAGCGAGGGTCTTATGCCGCTGTGAGATTTGACCTTGAAAGATCGAGTCGTTTGAAGAGTTTGCGTTCATATTTAGCTTTGGAGCTTCACACCAAAGTCGTAGGGAATTGAGTTAGCTTTCTAATGGAGGTCGTTTGAAGTCATTTGCAGCTATACACGAAGAGTTATGATCGATTTACTGGACACATATCAATTATGTCGTGGTGAGACCAACTTTTGCCCACATGCTACCTTTTCTCTTTTTCTTTTGGCTTGTAGACCCTCCCATGTTCTGAGGTCGACCAAGACACTTTGTTTTCTATTATTTAAGACCTCTTGGTGTATGTAGAGAGGCATGATCTACTTCTTGATCCATTTTTGGATCTAGATCAAAACATTTTTTCCTTTTAAAGTTTGGTTTGAGTTCTTCTTTTAGTTTCCTCTTGTTCTTCATTTCTGTCTTCTTAATTATGTTTTGCTTTGTTATTATCATGTCTATTGAGTAGTTCTTTATAAGTTTCTGGGTTTGAGTAAGGTGAGGGTGATTTAGTGATGGTTTAGGATGTTTAAAACTTGGAAATATTGATTCCTTACTTGTTAGAAGTTCTTAATGCTAGGATTGAAGTAGCTAATCAATTCCTTGATCTTAAATGTTGCTAGCACCGAGAGGTGTAGTTTATGTTTGAAACTCTATCAAGTGCTTTACATACTTAACCAATGAGAATTGATGTTTAAGGTGTTTAGTGGTAATAAGAACTTGTTCATAATGCATATCTATCTTGAAATTGCCAACGAGAGTTGATGTTAATGCTTGATAGGTGTAGGGCTATTATCATGAGAGTGGAGTAGCTTTATATGTTGTTCTTGGCCTAAGAAATCATTCTATTGTTGTTAAATACTTCTAGATTAATTGTTGATCACCCAAACCGAAATCTCAACCCAAGGAACTTAGTCTTTTATCATCTCTGTTTTTACTCTGTTTTTGTGAATCTTAGTATCTTGTTTAGTGAATGGTTTGTTCTGTTTTTATTTCACTTTTGTTATCTGTATCATTTGTATATTAGTTTCTTTGCTTTCATCTCACTTAGATTGTTAGTAAAAAAACCAAATCTCTTCTATTTGCTTAGATTAAGGAACTTTGTGCATTCTTGGTGTTATAGGTCACTAGCTCCCTGTGGATTCGATCCTGAAGTGTTACATCGACATACCATTCGATTGTGGTAGCGTGCACATTAGGTTTTAATTGGTGTGTAAAACGAAAACATCAATTTGGCGCCGTTGCTGGGGAGCTAGGCGATTTATCATTAGGATTTCAAATTTCCTTGAGACTAAGCTTTCTTTTGTTTTTGTTTGTTTGGTTACTGATTTTCTTTCAAGTGTTTGCTCTTTTTGTAGGGCATAATCACAAGGGAGAAAGTTCAAGAGAGAGAGATGGCTTGGAACCCCACAAGCTACCACAGTTTTGAATGCCCATCCACTTATCAAGAAGATCTTTCATATGGAAACTTTGCTCAAGAGCACCAATATGGAGATGCTGAGATATACCAATCTTGGGACCTCACAAGCTACCAAAATTTTAAAGGCTCATCCAGTTATCAAGAAGATCCTCCATATGAAAACTTTGTTCAAGAGTACCACTATGGATATAGTGAAGGATGTCAATCTTGGGATCCTACAAGCCACAATGGTTTTGAAAACTCACCCACCTATCATGAAGACATCTCATATGGAAATTATTCTCAAGAGCATCAATATGGACATGATGAGGTCTATCAGTCTTGGGACATGGAGTATGAGCATGGAATGGATTATTACTCCCCAAATGAAGAAGAGATTCTCAACAATCAAGGTTTTTATCAAAACCAAGGAGACCAACATTTCCAAGATCAAGGGAGTTTTTCAAACCAACAATGCAAGGAGGACACAATGCAACAACTTCTGAAACAGTTTATGGAGAATACCAACAAAGCTATCATGGACATCAAAGCACAATTGGACAGCCTAGTATTGAAGCTTGCAACTCTTAGACAGCACTCCACACAAGGTGGGGAGATGGACTTAGAACCTGAGAAGGAAACCATTGATGAAGCTCTTGAGATAAGATATGAAGAACAAGTTTATGTTGGAACACTCATGATTCATCCAGCAAGGAGAACAAAGGAAGAAGTAGACATGGTGGTAAAGACTATTGAAGTACCTCATGAAGATGGCTTGGTTTTAGGATGCATAGAGAGCATAAAGGAGAGCTCAATGGATGATGAATTCTCAACCAAGGAAGAAATGCATATCCAACCCAACTCCAAGCAAGAGACAAAGAGTGAAGTGCCTAAAGAGAAACAAGAGAGTCTCACTGAAGAAATCTCCATGGATGGTGAAGAAGAAAAATTTCAAATGGTACAACTCTTTGACAAGCATCTTGGTATAACTTCCTCCACAACAATTAGCATTGATGGTCCAAGGAAGATATCTTTTGAGGAGATTAGGATGAACGAGTTTAGGGGATGGTTCTATGATGAATATGATCCTGGTGATCCAAAGCCATGCCACATTCCCAACCAGAAAAAGTGAAGGGATAGTCAAGCTAGAGACTTTAAACAAGCTCACTTGGGAGGAAGTCCCATGGTATCCTCTTTGTATATATTGTGTGAATTTTCTTTCTTTGAATTGATTTTTGTGTGTTTGTGTGAATTAATGTGTGTTTGAGTTTTGAGTGTATATTTTCAGCATGTGGGAACAAGAATGAGCACAAGAGGAAGAGTCACATAACAAAATGCAGGTGAAGGAGTCCACAGCGAAATAGTGCAGCAGCATACTTAAGCCGCTGCGGAGGAACCAGCGGGACGAGAATTTTGGCAGCGGTATGCGCAGCGACTACGCCAAGCCGCTGTGAGGGAATTTTGTGAGTACCTTATCTCTTTCACAACAAGTTCCTATCCTTGGGAGAAGACGAAGACGACACCACACCTCCTAACTACTAAGGTACCACCACCAATTTGTATATAGTTTTTAGTTTGTTTTATTTTTCATTTAACCATCTTGTAAACCCCCTCGATTTATTTTCACACCGAGTCGGTGTGAAGTAAGTTTGGGGGGGAGGTGATCAATTAACCATCATATATAAGTTTTAGCGAGTCTTTTGTTAATATATATAAGTTTTCAAAAAAAAAAAAAACCAAAAAATTGAAAAATTAAAACATAAAAAGGCATGTAGTTTCATATTTGTTTCACTTTTAGGATGGGGTCTAGTAGCATTATAGGTTGAATTTGCATAGGAGACAATGATTTAATTGCCTTGTAAGAAATTTAGATTTAGAACTTAACATGATGCCCTTGATAATCATACTATGTTGCTTAAACAGCTCTTGAAACACTTGCACATTTCAAGTTTTGATCACACCACTCCAATCTATTTGTCAAGTTTGATACTCTCAACTTTGAAACCAACTCATCTATATGGACTTAAATGAACTTAATCTTCTCACTTATGGGATTTTGATACTTGATCATGGTCACTATATACACACTTGGATTATCTTTACCACATTTTACCACTCTTTGTTAATCCAAGTGGTCATTCTCACTCTTAGGATGGTTACCACACCATAGAACCCATCCCTTTTCTTTTAAACCTTCATTTGATTGATTGAGTGAGGCCTCTTTTTGATAATGCTAACATGTGTAAAAGGTTAAAAGTATAAGAACGACAATGATTAGCTCTCATAGGCTAGTCTAGGAGTTCATTTTGTTGATTGGCATTTGGGGTGTAAGCACTTGAAATTGGGAATGGGAGTGAAAGGAAAGAAAGAGTGAAATAGGAAGTAAAAGAAAAAGAAAGAACCAAGGGGCTTGTGAAGGGAAACACTTGGGAAGTTGAGATAAAATTGGAAAAACTCTAAGTTTGAAATGAGAAGAAATCAAAAGAAAAAGAGTCTTAGTAAATGAAAAGAATATATATTTTTGGGTGTTTTTCAGTCCCTACCTCCTCCATATCATTTAGGTGCATCATAAAGTCATCCACCACCTACAAAAAGAGAAAACAATGCATATGCACTCCTAATGATGTCTAAATGCTTTTCCTAAAGCTAAAACACACCTCAAATCATGATTAAATTCACTTAAAAACACAACACATCAACTCCCCCAAACTTGTTTCCTTGCTTGTCCTCAAGCAAACAACAAAAAGAACAAAGAGGAAGAGGTTTGAAATTGGAGACTCATAGCCAAAGAAATTTAACAAGCCCTCAACATGATGTCCTTAGAAAATGATAATATGTTGCATGAATAAACACTCTAATCCACTCTAATTTCTCTAGGCTTATCAACACACCAACTTTTATTTCTCTTAAGCACATTGTCAAAATTCAACCAACTCAACATTTCACCAAATCTTACATTCATTTATCTTATCAAAGTGCAATCTCACAAATGGGGGTTTGGTCTTAATCAATTGGCTTGGTGTAAAAAGGCTTCAAATAGTGTTTGAAGGAGGGTTATGACTTCATATTTGGTGGCTAACTCTCAAGGAAAAGGAATGCTAGACATTATGTAATATGTGGCAAGACAAGAACAATTTATGCATACAATTCTTAACTCCCATTGCCTTACCCAATTGTGTTTCCAAATCCCATCACTAGTTTAACCAATCTACAATCTTTCCCAAACTTTAACCATTTGACTTTTTTCATATTTGGGTCTTGAGAAGTTATTCTTTTCATTTACTAAGACTCTTTTTCTTTTGATTTCTTCTCATTTCAAACTTAGAGTTTTTCCAATTTTATCTTAACTTCCCAAGTGTTTCCCTTCACAAGCTCCTTGGTTCTTTCTTTTTCTTTTACTTCCTATTCCACTCTTTCTTTCCTTTCACTCCCATTCCCAATTTCAAGTGCTTATACCCCAAATGCCAATCAACAAAATGAACTCCTAGACTAGCCTATGAGAGCTAATCATTGTCGTTCTTATACTTTTAACCTTTTACACATGTTAGCATTATAAAAAAGAGGTCTCACTCAATCAATCAAATGAAGGTTTAAAAGGAAAGGGAAGGGTTCTATGGTGTGGTAACCATCCTAAGAGTGAGAATGGCCACTTGGATTAACAAAGAGTGGTAAAATATGGTAAAGATAATCCAAGTGTGTATATAGTGACCATGATCAAGCATCAAAATCCCATAAGTGAGAAGATTAAGTTCATTTAAGTCCATATAGATGAGTTGGTTTCAAAGTTGAGAGTATCAAACTTGACAAATAGATTGGAGTGGTGTGATCAAAACTTGAAATGTGCAAGTGTTTCAAGAGTTGTTTAAGCAACATAGTATAATTATCAAGGGCATCATGTTAAGTTCTAAATCTAAATTTCTTACAAGGCAATTAAATCATTGTCTTCTATGCAAATTCAACCTATAATGCTACTAGACTTGATCCTAAAAGTGAAACAAATATGAAACTACATGCCTTTTTATGTTTTAATTTTTCAATTTTTTGGTTTTTTTTTTTGAAAACTTATATATATTAACAAAAGACTCGCTAAAACTTATATATGATGGTTAATTGATCACCCCCCCCCCCCCCCAAACTTACTTCACACCGACTCGGTGTGAAAATAAATCGAGGGGGGTTACAAGATGGTTAAATGAAAAATAAAATAAACTAAAAACTATATAAAAATTGGTGGTGGTACCTTAGTAGTTAGGAGGTGTGGTGTCGTCTTCGTCTTCTCCCAAAGATAGAAACTTGTTGTGAAAGAAAGAAGGTACTCACAAAATTCCCTCACAGCGGCTTGGCGTAGTCGCTGCGCAATGCCGCTGTGAGTGGCTCTTACCTGTAGCGGCTTGATGTAGCCGCTGCGCATGCCGCTGGAGAAACCGCTATTTTCTGTTTTATTACACAGCGGCTTGGCGTAGCCGCTGTGAGGTGCCGCTGTGGACTCCTTCACCTGCATTTTGTTATGTGACTCTTCCTCTTGTGCTCCTTCTTGTTCCCACATGCTGAAAACATACACTCAAAACTCAAACACACATTAATTCACACAAACACACAAAAATCAATTCAAAGAAAGAAAATTCACACAATATATACAAAGAGGATACCATGGGACTTCCTCCCAAGTGAGCTTGTTTAAAGTCTCTAGCTTTACTATCCCTTCACTTTTTCTGGTTGGGAATATGGCATGGCTTTGGATCACCAGGATCATATTCATCATAGAACCATCCCCTAAACTCGTTCATCCTAATCTCCTCAAAAGATATCTTCTTTAGACCATGAATGCTCATTGTTGTGGAGGAAGTTATACTGATGTGTTGTGTGTTTTAAGTGTTTTTAGGTATGATTTAATGTGTGTTTTAGCTTTAGGAAAAGCATTTAGACATCATTAGGATTGCATATACTTTTTTTTTCTCTTTTTTGTAGGTGGTGGAAGGCATGATGAAGCACCCAAATCATATGGAGGTGGTAGGGACTGAAAAACACCAAAAAAAAAGTGGAGAAACAGCTAAGGATCACGACCAGACCTCACAGCGGCATCCCCCAGCGGCATACGCATGCCGCTGTGAAGAAATGCGGATAGCCAGGCGCTCCAGCGGCACCCACAGCGAGGGTCTTATGCCGCTGTGAGATTTAACCTTGAATGTCGAGTCATTTGAAGAGCTTGCGTTCATATTTAGCTTTGGAGCTTCACACCAAAGTCGTAGGGAATTGAGTTAGCTTTCTAATGGAGGTCGTTTGAAGTCATTTGCAGCTATACACGAAGAGTTATGATCGATTTACTGGACACATATCAATTATGTCGTGGTGAGACCAACTTTTGCCCACATGCTACCTTTTCTCTTTTTCTTTTGGCTTGTAGACCCTCCCATGTTCTGAGGTCGACCAAGACACTTTGTTTTCTATTATTTAAGACCTCTTGGTGTATGTAGAGAGGCATGATCTACTTCTTGATCCATTTTTGGATCTAGATCAAAACATTTTTTCCTTTTAAAGTTTGGTTTGAGTTCTTCTTTTAGTTTCCTCTTGTTCTTCATTTCTGTCTTCTTAATTATGTTTTGCTTTGTTATTATCATGTCTATTGAGTAGTTCTTTATAAGTTTCTGGGTTTGAGTAAGGTGAGGGTGATTTAGTGATGGTTTAGGATGTTTAAAACTTGGAAATATTGATTCCTTACTTGTTAGAAGTTCTTAATGCTAGGATTGAAGTAGCTAATCAATTCCTTGATCTTAAATGTTGCTAGCACCGAGAGGTGTAGTTTATGTTTGAAACTCTATCAAGTGCTTTACATACTTAACCAATGAGAATTGATGTTTAAGGTGTTTAGTGGTAATAAGAACTTGTTCATAATGCATATCTATCTTGAAATTGCCAACGAGAGTTGATGTTAATGCTTGATAGGTGTAGGGCTATTATCATGAGAGTGGAGTAGCTTTATATGTTGTTCTTGGCCTAAGAAATCATTCTATTGTTGTTAAATACTTCTAGATTAATTGTTGATCACCCAAACCGAAATCTCAACCCAAGGAACTTAGTCTTTTATCATCTCTGTTTTTACTCTGTTTTTGTGAATCTTAGTATCTTGTTTAGTGAATGATTTGTTCTGTTTTTATTTCACTTTTGTTATCTGTATCATTTGTATATTAGTTTCTTTGCTTTCATCTCACTTAGATTGTTAGTAAAAAAACCAAATCTCTTGTATTTGCTTAGATTAAGGAACTTTGTGCATTCTTGGTGTTATAGGTCACTAGCTCCCTGTGGATTCGATCCTGAAGTGTTACATCGACATACCATTCGATTGTGGTAGCGTGCACATTAGGTTTTAATTGGTGTGTAAAACGCAAACATCAATTTGGCGCCGTTGCCGGGGAGCTAGGCGATTTATCATTAGGATTTCAAATTTCCTTGAGACTAAGCTTTCTTTTGTTTTTGTTTGTTTGGTTACTGATTTTCTTTCAAGTGTTTGCTCTTTTTGTAGGGCATAATCACAAGGGAGAAAGTTAAAGAGAGAGAGAGATGTCTTGGAACCCCACAAGCTACCACAGTTTTGAATGCCCATCCACTTATCAAGAAGATTTTTCATATGGAAACTTTGCTCAAGAGCACCAATATGGAGATGCTGAGATATACCAATCTTGGGACCTCACAAGCTACCAAAATTTTAAAGGCTCATCCACTTATCAAGAAGATCCTCCATATGAAAACTTTGTTCAAGAGTACCACTATGGATATGGTGAAGGATGTCAATCTTGGGATCCTACAAGCCACAATGGTTTTGAAAGCTCACCCACCTATCATGAAGACATCTCATATGGAAATTATTCTCAAGAGCATCAATATGGACATGATGAGGTCTATCAGTCTTGGGACATGGATTATGAGCATGGAATGGATTATTACTCCCCAAATGAAGAAGAGATTCTCAACAATCAAGGTTTTTATCAACACCAAGGAGACCAACATTTCCAAGATCAAGGGAGTTTTTCAAACCAACAATCCAAGGAGGACACAATGCAACAACTTCTGAAACAGTTTATGGAGAATACCAACAAAGCTATCATGGACATCAAAGCACAATTGGACAGCCTAGTATCGAAGCTTGCAACTCTTAGACAGCACTCCACACAAGGTGGGGAGATGGACTTTGAACCTGAGAAGGAATCCATTGATGAAGCTCTTGAGATAAGATATGAAGAACAAGTTTATGTTGGAACACTCATGATTCATCCAACAAGGAGCACAAAGGAAGAAGTAGACATGGTGGTAAAGACTATTGAAGTACCTCATGAAGATGGCTTGGTTTTAGGATGCATAGAGAGCATAAAGGAGAGCTCAATGGATGATGAATTCTCAACCAAGGAAGAAATGCATATCCAACCCAACTCCAAGCAAGAGACAAAGAGTGAAGTGCCTAAAGAGAAACAAGAGAGTCTCACTGAAGAAATCTCCATGGATGGTGAAGAAGAAAAATTTCAAATGGTACAACTCTTTGACAAGCATCTTGGTATAACTTCCTCCACAACAATTAGCATTGATGGTCCAAGGAAGATATCTTTTGAGGAGATTAGGATGAACGAGTTTAGGGGATGGTTCTATGATGAATATGATCCTGGTGATCCAAAGCCATGCCACATTCCCAACCATAAAAAGTGAAGGGATAGTCAAGCTAGAGACTTTAAACAAGCTCACTTGGGAGGAAGTCCCATGGTATCCTCTTTGTATATATTGTGTGAATTTTCTTTCTTTGAATTGATTTTTGTGTGTTTGTGTGAATTAATGTGTGTTTGAGTTTTGAGTGTATATTTTCAGCATGTGGGAACAAGAATGAGCACAAGAGGAAGAGTCACATAACAAAATGCAGGTGAAGGAGTCCACAGCGACATAGTGCAGCAGCATACTTATGCCGCTGCGGAGGAACCAGCGGGACGAGAATTTTGGCAGCGGTATGCGCAGCGACTACGCCAAGCCGCTGTGAGGGAATTTTGTGAGTACCTTATCTCTTTCACAACAAGTTCCTATCCTTGGGAGAAGACGAAGACGACACCACACCTCCTAACTACTAAGGTACCACCACCAATTTGTATATAGTTTTTAGTTTGTTTTATTTTTCATTTAACCATCTTGTAAACCCCCTCGATTTATTTTCACACCGAGTCGGTGTGAAGTAAGTTTGGGGGGGGGGGGTGATCAATTAACCATCATATATAAGTTTTAGCGAGTCTTTTGTTATTATATATAAGTTTTCAAAAAAAAAAAACCAAAAAATTGAAAAATTAAAACATAAAAAGGCATGTAGTTTCATATTTGTTTCACTTTTAGGATGGGGTCTAGTAGCATTATAGGTTGAATTTGCATAGGAGACAATGATTTAATTGCCTTGTAAGAAATTTAGATTTAGAACTTAACATGATGCCCTTGATAATCATACTATGTTGCTTAAACAGCTCTTGAAACACTTGCACATTTCAAGTTTTGATCACACCACTCCAATCTATTTGTCAAGTTTGATACTCTCAACTTTGAAACCAACTCATCTATATGGACTTAAATGAACTTAATCTTCTCACTTATGGGATTTTGATACTTGATCATGGTCACTATATACACACTTGGATTATCTTTACCACATTTTACCACTCTTTGTTAATCCAAGTGGTCATTCTCACTCTTAGGATGGTTACCACACCATAGAACCCATCCTTTTTCTTTTAAACCTTCATTTGATTGATTGAGTGAGGCCTCTTTTTGATAATGCTAACATGTGTAAAAGGTTAAAAGTATAAGAACGACAATGATTAGCTCTCATAGGCTAGTCTAGGAGTTCATTTTGTTGATTGGCATTTGGGGTGTAAGCACTTGAAATTGGGAATGGGAGTGAAAGGAAAGAAAGAGTGAAATAGGAAGTAAAAGAAAAAGAAAGAACCAAGGGGCTTGTGAAGGGAAACACTTGGGAAGTTGAGATAAAATTGGAAAAACTCTAAGTTTGAAATGAGAAGAAATCAAAAGAAAAAGAGTCTTAGTAAATGAAAAGAATAACTTCTTGTTGGTACTGGATTTCCCCTAGGAAATCCGGCCCATTAATAGACAAGACAAAGGCCCGTAATTACGAGCCCATTCTAGAATCAAAGATAGACGGGAGAGCCAACTCTCTTGTTGGGCCCAAACAAAGCAAGCGCTTTGGAGAGGCCCAGACGATGCCGAAGCCGGAGACAATCGAGCTCGAGCTCGGCTGAGGATGACGTGGAGATAGAGCAATTCGGTCTTCGCCGGTTCAACTGATCCGTATAAATCTCGGAGATCGTTACAACGACGAGGCCGAAAGATCGGGACGAAGAGATCAGAATCGAGGCTATTTAAGAAGAGAAGTGGCGGCTCATTAAAGAAAAATTCCAACCTAGGCTAAGAACACTTCGACTAGATAGCTTGATTCTATACTTTGTACTCCCTTTTCGACTGTGTTTGTTCTATCTCGACGATCAATCTCAATAAAGTCTTTGATTCATAGGAAACTATACCATTTCTATATCCAAAAGTCCAAATCCACGAATACAAATTCTTAGTGTGAATCCCGGATCTCACATTTGGCGCCGACTGTGGGGACATTCTATAGCCTTTCCTATCTTAAGAATCAGATCCTAGATCCGATAGATCGAGATGAATCCCGACCAAACTGGCTCTCCCAGCGCCACACCGCCGGTTGACCGCCCTCAAACGGTCGACAACGTTCCTCAGAACACTACCGGGGTAAGAAACATGGGTCAGACCGAGGGCGTGTTGACGAGCTCTGCCTCAGTTCCCACGACCTCGGCACAAGCCGGCTCCGTCGCTCAAACAATCGCGACAAGCCAGACTCCGACAAACGTTTTGTCAGGAACTAATGATCCGAGCAGAAACTGGGTGTGGATGAGAAATGACTCAATACCCACCCCAGGAGGAGGATCTGGAGTAACCAGACCCAATTCACCACTGCCTTCTGCTCCACAGAGACAAGGGCCAAGCGATCTTGCCGAGATCCGTTCGATGTTAAGCCTATTGGTAGATCGAACGAGAAACAATGAGGCAAGCGCAAGGGCCCAAGAGATCGCAAACCGTTCTCTGGCAGTGCAGCTCGACGAACAAGAGCGGCGTCTAAATGCTCGCCTTGAAGAGCTCGCCAGTCAAAGCCAAGGGGCCAGACCAACGCGAACCCCCATAAGTCCTCCACCGTGTACCCGCTTGGACTTCTCTCAGGTGATAACTCCTACGGGAAAGTCGGTAAATTTCGGTAATACGTCAAATAGCGGATTCCACCCTACAATGACCCCTATCACGATACCGACCCCATTTGGTTCGAGTTCGATGGTCACAGACCCGACCGGATCAAGAAACCGACCATTACCCGGGCCACCACCTTTTCCGAGTAACTCTAACATCCGACCAAGGCAATTAGGAGGTTCTGCCTTCGCCTCGAGCTCGGGACTCCTTAACGGATCAAACTCAGTTCAATTCCGAACACCCCAGGTCGACCAGACGAGGTCGATCCCAACGATCGATTTCCTCGACCCCATTTTTCCAGAACAAACGTCAGGTCAGGCACAAGTCCAGTTCGCACCCGCAGGGGGCGATGAACACGATATGCTTAGACAATACATCGAACAGGCTAAAGCCCAGTTTAACAGTCTGAGCTCGAAAGTTCACATGGCGACGAGCGCGGCTCCTGACATCGATCGAGTGATCGAAGAAACACAACAAACGCCGTTCACAGATCGGATCGCGCTTGCAAGGATCCGAGAGATCAAGAAAACTAAGTTTCCAGAATTCTCTGGGAAATCAGTGTTGGGATTCGTTTGGTTGATCCTGATGTAATTCACAGATTCATCTCAACCTAAACATACAGATCTAGGTTCTCTTGAATAGAAACATTAGATGATCTCACCTTTTACCTGTTTGTTGCAGCGGAAGGAATAGAATAGGTCAGAGATCAGATAGATGCACCGAGGGATGAATCCTCCAAAGGTTCACACACGCTTCACAAGGAAATGGCTGCTAGACCACGAGGAGAGAGGCGCGCAGGGAGAGAGAGAGACGCGGCTAGGGTTCGGGTTGGGGAGAAAAGACTTGGCTTTTAGTCATTAAAAGCCTTCTCTTTTCCCTAATGGGCTTTTGGGCCCAATCTGATTAAATCCCATTTAATCAGACCCATTAATCTTTCTCTCTTAGTACGACAAATGCCTAGCACTTTTGTCGTACTTCTGCTAAGCCGTTCCAACACATTTTCCTGTTAGCTTAGGCGTGTGACCCATATGGGATCATATAATAAAGGCAATAAGTCCAAGACTTATAGATCATGAGCGGACTCTAGCAAGCCATCATGATCCCCAGCATTATATGACTTATGTCTGATCTTTGACATACTCTTACTTTCTAGAGACAGTACCGAGATTACTGGACACAATTCCAACAATCTCCCACTTGTACTGGAATCTCTGTATTCATAATCCTTTTGTCACAATATCTCGATTAGTCATAAGTCAAGATTGGTGTCATCCTTATAAAGCCTAATCTTGTTCATCGGACTCTGATTTGATACTGACAATCCAAACGACTCGGGAAAGTCCGTTTGAGCATGGCCATGCGTTTTCCAGTATTCAAATCTCCGATTGGCCTAGAGATATTCACTCCATTTATATTGGAGGGACAAATCCCATCTTGTTCCATCACTGTAAACTATTCATTTCATGATGTACCCAAACAAGGTCCTTATAGCTATCACAGAATGATAGCGTTAGACAATGATCAAAGTACATCAGTCCATGTGCAGTCACATGCATGTGAACTCAGGTCTAAGGACTATACTCTATAGTCGTAGTAAGAATCTCTTATGACACAGATATAAATATCCTGAAGAGTTCTTATGAGCGGGTCTTGTCCGGTCGTATGTTCCCAACATACACCTATGTACTGACTTTGATGCCGCGCATCTATGACACACTGAGACTTTGTCATAAGTCACGTACCAATCCAGTCTCACACGGTTGTTGATGTTCCAACTTCAACAACCTTCGACTGGGGACGGGATGATATATAACATCTATCAAATATAGGGTCTCATGATCAAGCTAAATGACTTCGATGACTCAAGATCAAGTCATTTACTTTGATGACCTATAAAATGGTTTATATCATTTTGGAACGATTATTTCATCACAGTTAAAATAATCTTGAAATAATAATTTCATTAAAACATAAAATAATGTCTTACAAGAACATATCAAATAACTAAAATAAAGCTCACAAAACTCCCACTCAAATTTAGATTACATTTCAATGTTTCTAATGCCTACAGCTTCAGTTAGGAACTCGAGCTTAGGCCTTGGGAGTGGCTTTGTCAACGGATCAGCGACATTATCATCTGTCGGTACTCGGCTGATCTTGACTTCCTTTCTATTAATGATGTCACGTATCAAGTGATATCTTCTTTGAACATGCTTGGATTTCTGGTGTGATCTTGGTTCCTTTGCCTGAGCTATAGCACCATTGTTGTCACAAAATAGCGCCAGAGGCTCAGCCGCATCTGGTATCACACCTAGTTCCATAATGAACTTTCGTATCCAAACAGCTTCCTTCGCTGCTTCTGAGGCGGCGATATATTCAGCTTCTGTAGTGGAATTAGCAACGGTGTCCTGCTTGGAGCTTCTCCAACTTACTGCACCGCCATTCAGACAAAAGATATAACCGGACTGTGACCGGAAATCATCTGTGTCTGTCTGGAAACTTGCGTCCGTGAATCCACTGACTTTAAGCACATCACTTCCACCGTACACCAAGAATTTATCCTTAGTATGTCTTAGATACTTCAAGATATTCTTTACGGCAATCCAATGGTTTTCACCTGGATTTGACTGGTATCTGCTCGTCATGCTCAATGCATAAGCAACATCAGGACGAGTACAGATCATGGCATACATGACAGATCCTATTGCAGATGCATAAGGAATATTCTTCATGCGCTCAAGCTCAGCAGCCGACGTAGGGCTCTGCTTCTTGCTTAGCGTTGTGCCATGTACCATTGGCGTGAAGCCCTTCTTGGAATCTTTCATGCTGAATCTTTGTAGGACTTTGTCAATGTATGAGTCTTGACACAAGCCTATCAGCCTCTTAGGTCTATCCCGATAGATCCTAATTCCAAGAACGTATGCGGCTTCACCCATGTCTTTCATGGAAAAACAACTTCCAAGCCAGTCCTTTACAGACTTCAGCATTGGAACGTCGTTTCCGAGAAGCAGTATGTCATCGACATACAGAATAAGAAATACAATCTTGCTCCCACTAGATTTCTTATACACGCATTGTTCTTCTTCGTTTCTGATGAAGTCAAATTGTTTGATCGCTTCATCAAAACGAAGATTCCAGCTCCTCGATGCTTGCTTCAATCCATAAATGGATTTATGAAGCTTGCATACTTTCCCAGCATTCTTTGGATCTATGTAACCGTCAGGTTGTGTCATATACACATCCTCTTCCAGAATACCATTCAGGAAGGCGGTTTTCACGTCCATCTGCCAAATTTCATAATCATGAAAAGCTGCAGTTGCTAGTAGAATCCGAATAGATTTCATCATAGCCACCGGTGAATAGGTTTCATCATAGTCCACACCGTGAACTTGTCTCAAACCTTTTGCCACCAACCTGGCTTTATAAATCTGGACATTTCCATCCACGTCAATCTTCTTCTTGAAGATCCATTTGCACTCGATGGCTTTTACACCAGCGGGTAAGTCAACCAACGAAAATACTTGGTTGACCGACATGGAGTCCATTTCGGAATCAGTGGCCTTGCGCCACTTAGAGGAATCTGGGCCCATCATGGCTTGATTGAAGTTCGATGGTTCATCACCATCAATGATCAGAAGATCATGACAGTTAGTCACGAGGAATCCTTGATATCTCTCGGGTTCGTGACGGATCCTCCCGGATCTTCGAACTTCAGGTACTACAGGTTCAGGCTCTACAATTTCTTGTAGGTCCTCCTGCTGCTCTTCCTCATTAGGTTGAGCAGTATCCTGTTCATCTTGAATTTCTTCAAGCAGTACCTTACTCCCACTGTCTTTCTTAGAGAGAAACTCCCTCTCAAGAAAGTTACAATCCCGGGCAACAAAAATCTTGTTCTCGGAACGTAGATAGAAGTAATAAGCCTTGGTTTCCCGTGGATAACCAATGAAATAGCACTTGTCAGATTTTGGTGTAAGCTTGTCTGAGATTAATCTCTTGACATAGGCTTCACAACCCCAAATTCTGAGATAAGACAGCACTGGAGCTTCTCCAGTCCATAATTCATATGGTGTCTTTGCTACTGCTTTTGATGGCGCTCTGTTTAGAGTGAACACTGCTGTTAGCAGAGCATATCCCCAAAGGGATATTGGAAGGTCTGTGTGACTCATCATAGATCGAACCATATCCAATAAGGTCCGATTTCTCCTCTCAGACACACCATTCCATTGAGGTGTTCCAGGAGGAGTGAGTTGGGATACGATCCCACACTCTCTCAGATGATCACTGAATTCTTGGCTTAAGTATTCTCCTCCTCGGTCGGACCGAAGAGCCTTAATGCTTTTGCCAAGTTGGTTCTGTACTTCATTTTGGAATTCTCTGAACTTCTCAAAAGATTCAGACTTATGTTTCATCAAATAAACATATCCATACCTACTGAAATCATCAGTGAAGTTAATGAAGTACTGATAGTTTCCTCTTGCATTTGTGGACATTGGGCCACACACATCAGTGTGTATCAGGCCCAATAAGTCACTGGCCCTCTCGTTAGGTTTATTAAAGGGGGCCCGTGTCATTTTGCCCATCATGCAGGATTCGCATTTCTCACATGACTCAAAGTCAAATGAGCCAAGAAGTCCATTCGAATGGAGCCTCTTGATGCGTTTCTCGCTGATGTGCCCTAAACGACAATGCCATAGAAACGTTCGGTTTTCCTCATTAGGTTTAAATCGTTTTGTATTAATGTTATAAATTGGCGCGGATTGATCGAGTATGTAAAGCCCATTCGTAAGAGGGGCAGAACCATAGAACAAATTGTTGCGATTGAAGGAACATAATTTATTCTTAACTGAAAAATCATAACCTTCCAAATCCAACAAAGAAATTGAAATAATATTTCTGCTTATAGCAGGTACAAAATAACAATTATTCAGTTCTAAAATCAATCCCGAAGGTAAAGACAACAAGTATGTGCCTACAGCTAGTGCTGAAACTTTCGCTCCATTCCCAACTCGTAGCTCCACTTGTCCTTGCTTCAGCCTTCTACTGTTGCTGAGTGCCTGCATATTAGTACAAATATGAGCCCCACAACCAGTATCCATGACCCATGAGGTATTATCAGAAGTAGTTGTATTAACTTCTATAACAAAAATACCTGATGAAGAAGTCTCGAAAGTCTTCTTCTTTAATTCCTTTAGACCTTCCTGGAATTTCTTACAATCTCTTCTCCAATGCCCCAGTTCTTTGCAGAACCTGCACATGTCAGTAGGCCCAGCCTTGGACTTGGGCTTGGGCTTTGGCGTGTCCTTGTCCGCGACATGGACAGCCTTGGCCGCTCCCTTATCCTTAGCAGAGGATTTCTTAAACCCCTTGCCCTTTTGCACCATAAGCACATTGGGGTCCTTGGCGGTTTTCCTCAAGTTGGGCTCTGCAGTCTTGAGCATTCCGTGAAGCTCAGGTAGTGTCTTACTCAAGCCATGCATGTTAAAGTTCAGAATGAACTGATCATAGCTTGCAGGTAAAGACTGCAGAATGATGTCGCAGGCAAGTTCCTGGCTGATTGGGCAGTCGAGTTTCTGAAGATGATCGAGATAACCCATCATCTTCAAGACATGAGGACTCACTGCCGCATTCGCAGCCAACTTACAGTCCAAGAGGTTCTTAACTGTCTGGAACCTCTCAGTCCTAGCCTGCTCCTGAAAAAGCGATTTCAGGCTTGCCATTATCTCGATGGGAGACAATACACTTTCGAACTGTTTTTGCAGCTCTGGAGTCATTGTCACCAACATCAGGCAATAGACATCATTTTCATCTGACGAATGCTTTTCCCAAGCATTGTGCAGAGTCCTGGCAGCATTGGCAAGAGGCCTCTCGGGGAGGGGATCTCGAAGGACATAATCCTTCTTCTCCTGCTTGAGGACCAGCCTCAAGTTCCTTGACCATGTCAGGAAGTTCGTTCCAGTCAGCTTCTCCTTCTCGAGAACAGACCGGATCGAGAATGTGTTTTGTGTGCTTGTAGTAGTCATATCTGAAATATATAAATAAAAAGGTTATTAGTTATTATGTTCAAAATGATTAATCTCGTATTAAAGTATAATATGATTAATCATGCATTATATTCAATAACATAAGTTACCCTCAATAGAATATAATGATTCCAAGATCCACATATAACTAAGATTAAAGTGGGCCACTGGCCGTCACCCAATCTTAGCTTATATCGGTAAGCCCTAAGTCGGCTAATTATATCCGTGATATAACTCTTGGTTGTGAATCTGGGCCCGAGGCCCAATCCACTCTGATGTCTCAAGGCCCGGGACTCCCGATGGCCTAGTCAAGAAAACCGGACTATACAGTCATGTAATCATTAATGTCTGGGACTCCCAATGACATTTATGAATCACAAACCGTCTTACCCACGCAAAAGCAGACACCCTCACACTGTAAGGCCATGAATGCAATTGAATGGGCTTCGACAGATGACATAGCCTGGACAAGACATCCAACGCTTGATATTATTTGAGGTTCGTAGGTTTATTTAAAATTCATTCCCAAAATAGAAGATTACTATTTCGGGAAACTTTCTATTTATGGAAACCTACTATTTTTGGAAACTTTCTAAAATTGGAAACTTTCTAAAACCGGAAACTTTCTAACTTTAGAAATTTCTTAAAATCCAAAACCCGCAAATTCAGAAACTTCTATTTTAAGAAACTTTCTAATTTCAAAATTTCGGAAACTTTAATTTAAAAACGACTTTATAATTTTATAAAATAGATTTTAAATTAATCTGAAGAAAGACTCAAATAACTGGCCCAATTGTTTTAACTTCTTGGCCCGAGGCCCAAGAATTGGTCCATGTCCAAGACATGACCCAATTGTCCAATTAATTGACATAACCGGTCTGGTTCATTAAAACTGGTCTAACCAAGTTTTAATTACTACGATGACCACAATTGTCAACCGGTTATTTACTAAACCGGAATTTCTCAATTTATTTGGTCCAACCAAATCAAATTAGAAATTCCTGGTTTAGGCACTAAATCCAATATTTCTTTCGACATTGGATTTCTTATTCCGGTTTAACCAGATTTAATAAAATTATTAAATCTGTTTATTAAACCAGAACGATGATTTTAATTAAGTTTTGAACCGAGCCTTGAACCGAACCGATTTGGTCACGAACCAAACCGAGTTGGTCGTGACCTAGCTTCCTTCCCAAGAAACCATCGTCCAGCCGCTCAGCCGCGAGCCAACCGATCCGAGATCGAGGCGATTCAGCTACGGCCGGACGCAACAGCCGGGACAGCTCGCCGGACGGGATGCTCGGACGGACGCTCCACGATCGCCGAGCGATCGGGACGCGACGCACAGCCGAGACGAAGCCGAGACGCGATCGGGACGACGCACAGCCGAGACGCGATCGCCGTGCGATCCACTCGGCCCATCGATCCGGACGCGATCGCCGTGCGATCACTCGGCCGATCGACCCAACCAGCCATCCCGACCGTCCGACCCATGGCCGATCACCAAAACCCGAGTCATATAGCTCGGTTTTGTGATTTCGAATGTTTGTTCAGGATTTAATTCAGTTTGTTAAGTGTTTTTCTTATCAGTAATGGATTCAAAACACTTCTAAACAGAATAAACAACCTAAACATGAATCTAAAACAAGAAATCCTAAGAACCAATGGCTCTGATACCACTGTTGGGATTCGTTTGGTTGATCCTGATGTAATTCACAGATTCATCTCAACCTAAACATACAGATCTAGGTTCTCTTGAATAGAAACATTAGATGATCTCACCTTTTACCTGTTTGTTGCAGCGGAAGGAATAGAACAGGTCAGAGATCAGATAGATGCACCGAGGGATGAATCCTCCAAAGGTTCACACACGCTTCACAAGGAAATGGCTGCTAGACCACGAGGAGAGAGGCGCGCAGGGAGAGAGAGAGACGCGGCTAGGGTTCGGGTTGGGGAGAAAAGACTTGGCTTTTAGTCATTAAAAGCCTTCTCTTTTCCCTAATGGGCTTTTGGGCCCAATCTGATTAAATCCCATTTAATCAGACCCATTAATCTTTCTCTCTTAGTACGACAAATGCCTAGCACTTTTGTCGTACTTCTGCTAAGCCGTTCCAACACATTTTCCTGTTAGCTTAGGCGTGTGACCCATATGGGATCATATAATAAAGGCAATAAGTCCAAGACTTATAGATCATGAGCGGACTCTAGCAAGCCATCATGATCCCCAGCATTATATGACTTATGTCTGATCTTTGACATACTCTTACTTTCTAGAGACAGTACCGAGATTACTGGACACAATTCCAACAATCAGACCCGAAAGCCCACATCAGGGCATTCCGACTAGCGATGGCAAGGGTGTACCTTACCGATGAGGAGAGGGAGCCAGCCTTCTGCAGGCTCTTCGCGGAAAACCTATCAGGTTCTGCTCTAGAATGGTTCGCCGGACTGGAAGAAAGGTCCATTGACAACTTCACCCAGTTCATGACGGCTTTCCTCAAACA
Organism: Orychophragmus violaceus; assembly: GCA_030180135.1. Lineage (NCBI taxonomy): Eukaryota > Viridiplantae > Streptophyta > Magnoliopsida > Brassicales > Brassicaceae > Orychophragmus > Orychophragmus violaceus. The sequence continues at coordinate 11,195,707 of CM058236.1, forward strand.
ATACTCCGTTTTCATCGAGGAAAAGACTACCGAGGCAGCCTTATTTGGCGCCTCTCAAAAACCTGACAAAACACTTCGCTCGTACATCGACCGATTTAAGGAAATAAAATCCAAAAACGTGAACCCACGAGACGAGGTAGCTATAGAAGCGTTAAGACGAGGACTATGGTTCTCAACCAGATTCCGGGAGGAAATAACAGTCTGCGAACCTCAAACGCTCGATGACGCTCTCCATCGCGCATCGGCCTTTGCTCGCCTCGAGGACGAAACCACGGCCCTCAGGGAAAAACACCGGAAAGTAAGGAACCCATCGGGCCCTCAGAATTAAAACTCGAAAAAGGATTCCCGTAAGTCAGGGAACGTCAACGCGGCCGAGAGCCCAAAGAGCTCGAAGAAATTCGAGTTCGATAAGGAAAAATTCTGTGATTTCCACAATAAAAGAGGTCACTCGACCGAAGATTGCTATACTCGAGCTAAGGCAGAGGCTCAAAAACAAGAGTCCGAAAGCAAAAAAAGACTCTGAGGTCGAGGAGGAAACTCTGTCCGACAAAAAGGAAAACAAACAGACCAAGGAGTCGAACTCCAAAAAGCACTCTCAAAACAAACGGGAACGGTCAAAGGAGCCGGAATCTCCCGAAACACTCCCTCAAGGGTCGCGGAAGCGAGTCGAGTTCATCCTCGGCGAGCTTAACCTGAGCGATACTCCGGGAGGTTCGACACTATCCCCGCCTCCGGCTCCTGCCAAAAGTTTACGCTCAAGAATCAATCTCCCTCGTCTCTGCGGGGGGGGGGGGGGGGGGGGGGGGGGGGGGGGGGGGTTGTACGGGCTATACCCCCTAAACGAATCGACTTCATCTTCGGTGGCTCCAAGATTTGCCGCGACTCGGTCAATTCGATCAAAGCTCTTCAAAGAAGAGTCGAGACCGACAGAGGGGGAAAAACCCCAATGTTGGGTCCAGACCACAAAATCATTTTCCACGAGAGCGAGACAAGTAATCTCGACAAACCACACGACGACGCTCTCCTCGTTTGTCTAGTAGTGGGAGATGTCGAACTCTCAAGGATAATGATTGACACAGGAAGTTTGGTAGATGTCCTCTTTTACGACGCGTTCAAAAAGATGGACTTTAACGACTCCGAGATTGTGGAAGAAAAGACACCACTAGTAGGTTTTGCTGGCGAAACGACATACTCGATGGGCTCCGTCTTCGCCCCAGTAATTGCTGGAGGAGTTCGGAGAATGACAGAGTTCGTCATAGTAGATCGGCCAGCTCCCTATAACGCAATCCTAGGTCGACCATGGATATACGACATGAAAGCGGTACCATCGACCTACCACCAATGCGTAAAGTTCCCGACACCCAAAGGGATCAAAACCATTCACGGAAGTCAAAAGATTTCCCGTCATTGCTACATGAACGGATACAAGCAGATCGAGAAATCCCCTGCGTAGCAATTACAGAAAGAGGAGGAGCTCGCCACCATGCAGACCAAAAGGTCGAACGACCCCAGTCAAATAGGACCCCCAAAGGACCTCACGACTCAGGTCTGCATAGACGAGGCTCATCCCGAAAGACTCGTTGGCATCGGAATCGACTTATCAGAGCCGGTTAAGAACGAAATGGTCTCTTCTCTCAAACAGAACGTCGACTCTTTCGCCTGGTCTTTAGCAGACATGAAAGGGATAAACATCGACGTAACCAGCCACGAGCTGAATGTCGACCCAACCTACAAACCGGTAAGACAGAAACGTCGAAAACTAGGCCCTGAGCGGGCCAAAGCCGTCAATGACGAGGTCGATCGGTTATTAAAAATCGGATCGATCAGAGAGGTCAAGTACCCCGACTGGCTCGCGAACCCCGTGGTGGTTAAGAAAAAGAACGGAAAGTGGAGGGTCTGTGTAGACTTCACGGATCTCAACAAAGCATGTCCAAAGGACAGCTTCCCACTCCCGCACATCGACCGACTGGTCGAGGCCACCGCTGGACATCAGCTGCTATCCTTTATGGACGCGTTCTCAGGGTACAATCAAATATTGATGAACCCTGAAGACCAAGAAAAGACTTCGTTCATAACAGATCGAGGCACGTACTGCTACAAAGTCATGCCCTTTGGGCTGAAAAACGCAGGAGCAACTTACCAGCGCCTCGTCAACAAGATGTTTTCAGGACTCCTAGGCAAAACCATGGAAGTCTACATCGATGATATGCTGGTAAAATCTTCCAGGTACGAGGATCACATCCCCCAACTAAAAGAATGCTTTACCATTCTTAATAAGTATGAGATGAAACTCAACCCAGCTAAATGTACCTTCGGGGTCCCTTCAGGAGAGTTCCTCGGTTACTTAGTAACTGAAAGAGGGATCGAAGCGAACCCCAAACAGATCGCAACGTTCGTAGAGATGAAATCTCCCAAAACAACGCGAGAAGTCCAGCGCCTAACCGGAAAAATAGCTGCTCTGAATCGCTTCATCTCAAGGTCGACTGATAAATGTCTACCCTTCTATCACTTGCTCAAAGCAAACAAAAAGTTCCTTTGGGACGAAAAGTGCGAAGAGGCATTCACTCAGCTCAAAGCTTACTTAAGTGAACTACCCATACTGGCGAAACCAGTAGAAGGAGAACCCCTTTACCTCTACCTAGCTGTCTCGACGGCAGCAGTAAGTGGAGTCCTGGTTCGCGAGGAACAAAACGAACAACGGCCGGTGTATTACATCAGTAAGACCTTGATCGATGCTGAAACCAGGTACCCCGCCATGGAAAAACTCGCCTTGGCGCTAGTAACATCGGCTCGGAAACTCCGACCGTATTTTCAATCGCACTCGATCATAGTGATGACCTCTCAGCCACTGAGAACCATCCTTCACAGTCCAAGCCAATCAGGTCGTTTGGTCAAATGGGCTATCGAACTTAGCGAGTACGACATTGAATACAAAGCTCGAACATGCCTAAAAGCGCAAGTACTGGCAGATTTCATAATCGAACTCCCTCCGACTATAGAACTCGACCCGACTTCGGCCCAAAGATGGAAACTCTACGTCGATGGAGCTTCCTCAAGACAAGGGTCCAGAGTCGGAGTGAAATTAGTCTCCCCAACGGGTGAAGTATTAGAACAATCGTTTAGATTGGGCTTCGCCGCATCGAATAACGAGGCAGAATACGAAACGCTGATAGCCGGGCTTAGACTTGCGATAGCAATAGGAGCCCGAGAAGTAAATGCCTTCAGCGATTCCCAACTGGTCACGAGCCAATATCATGGCGACTATGAGGCCAAAGACGAACGAATGGAAGCGTACCTACGGGTAGTCCATACATTGGCCGAACAGATCGAACTCTTCGATCTAACACGAATCCCACGAGGTGAAAACACTGCAGCCGATGCGCTAGCCGGATTAGCATCGACATCAGATCCTAACCTCAAAAGGATCATACCAGTCAAAGGGATAGAAAAACCAAGCATCGACATAGCTCTCAAAGCTCTGTCCTTGAAAGAGGACGGGCCCGCTGTGAAGAACGATGTCAAACGCAAAGAGTGTCCCGGAGACACTAATAGCGACATCATCGAGATTGACGATGATCTTGATCCTAGAAACACCGTATACGTCGCGAACGTCCCCGACGGACCAATTCAAACCGCATCCACTAGTCAGGGACCTGAGCCTAACAACGACGAAGATTGGAGAACTCCGATCATTCGATACATCACAAACGGCGAAGTTCCCGACGGCAAATGGGAGGCGCGGAAACTTAAAATGCAAAGTGCGAGGTACTGCGTCACACAAGGAGAGCTCTTTAAAAGGAGCCTCTCCGGACCTTACCTTAAATGCCTTGACAAAAAGCAAGCCCTAGCCGTGATTACACAAACACATGACGGATCCTGCGGAAGCCATTCCGGAGGACGAGCATTGGCCGTGCGAATCAAAAGGCAAGTCTACTATTCGCCTACAATGGCCACCAAATGCGAATATTTCTCCAACAAGTGCGATAAATGCCAAAAGCATGCCCCAATTATCCACCAAGCGTCGGAGAAACTCTCCTCTATCTCATCACCATACCCATTCATGCGGTGGGGAATGGACATCGTTGGACCGCTGGTCGCATCTGGCAAAAAGAAAGCCACACATCTATTGGTAATGACAGACTACTTCACCAAGTGGATTGAAGCAGAGTCATACCAGAAAATTAAGGACGTTCATGTTAAGGAGTTCGTCTGGCGAAACATCGTTTGCAGACATGGACTACCCCACGAGATCGTCACCGATAACGGATCTCAGTTCATATCAAACACGTTCAAAGATTTCTGCAGAACTTGGAACATAAAGCGGACTTACTCAACGCCACGCTACCCCCAAGGGAACGGGCTAGCAGAAGCAGCTAACAAAGCGATTATGAACGGCCTCAATAAAAGGCTCAACGAGTACAAAACGACCTGGAGCGACGAACTCCCAGCCGTACTCTGGGCCTACAGGACTACCCCCCCGCAAATCCACTGGCGAGACTCCCTTCTCGCTGGCTTACGGAATCGAGGAGGTAGTACCAGCTGAAATCCTCGTGTCAAGCATTCGCAAAGAAGAATGCCCACGACAAGAGGAACTTAACAACAAGATGATAACTGACGAGCTCGACCTCGTCGACGAAAGGAGGAACCTCGCATTAGCTCGACTCCAGAATTACTAACAAGCCGCAGCTCTCTACTATGACTCCCGAATCAAAACTCGAAGGTTTCAAGTAGGAGAGCTCGTCTTGCGGAAAGTGTTCGACCATAAAAAGGAAGAACATGCTGGAAAATTAGGAGCAAAGTGGGAAGGTCCTTACCAGGTCACCGACATCGTAAAGGACGGGGTCTACCGACTCAAGTCGGTGGAAACCCAGAAGCCCGAACTACGACCTTGGAACATCATCAACCTCAAAAAGTATTTCCACTAGGAGTACATCAACATAATCGAACTACGAAATGGCTTGATCCCCTTAAAAGGGTACGTAGGCAGCTCGATTTCGAGCGCAACCACCCCCCAAACACAAAGCTCTTACCGAGCTCGACAACTTCTGACGAAGTCATACTAACTTATCTTTGTGAAATCAAAATAAGTCTTCTAATCAAACGTCTCTTCCTGTCGCAAAAGTTAGAGCCGTTACGTTGATATGAAATTATCTCTTCCAATAGCAAAGTGATATGAAATTATCTCTTCTAAGACAAAGCGATATGAAATTATCCTTCCCAAGTGACCTGAAATGGCCTCTTCCAATATATCAAAGCGATATGAAAATATCCCTTCCGAGCGACCTGAAACGGCCCCTCCCAAAGTCAATTCTCCCGACCTGATACAGCTCGAGAGAACTAGAGGGCCACCCTCTCCCGTTAAACGAAAACGTCGAAGTCAAAGCAACCGATCACGCGGAAAGACCTCCGCGCACAACGAGCCTTTGTAAGTTTACTTAATTTATCTTTCCTGTTAAAACATTAAACTCGTACTACACATTACGAGGAGACCCGAACTCAAGTACGAACGATCAAACCGTGAAGGTACTAAAACAGTAAAGTCTATGCTGAGGCATGTAAGACTCCAAAAGAAATTCATTAAAAGAAGGACACAATGTCCTCGAACAAAGCCCGCTTGGGCGAATAAATGTTTTTCCAAAACAAAAAATCAAAGAATGTACATATCAAAAAAAAGAGCCCCTAGAGGCAACATCATTGTCGCGAGCGCGAAGAAGCCTCGTCTCCATCCTCCGCCTGATCACCGGTAGATGCAATCCCAGTCGGGAGGCTCGATCCATATTGATCAAGGCAGGGAACAACCGGTGGCGGAGCGTGCGTCAAAATGACCGAGTCACTCGACACGGCCGGCAAGTTCAACTTGCCGACACTAAAGTCAGAAAACGCCGCGGCGTTCATCTCTTCCACTGCCGTCCTCTTCTGGTCGGCCAACCTCAGAACTTCCCGAGTCAAGTCAAGCTCGCCGGAAGCAAACTCCGCGATGAGTTCGATATTGGCTAGGGTTTCTTGGAGGCGAATCTCAGCGTTGGTCTTGAGCTTCCGCTTCTCGCTCTTCTCCTTGATCCCTTTAAGGATCTCCAAATATTCCCTGCTCATCTTCTTCCTCGCCTCGTGGGACGCGACCTTTATGTCGAAGTCTCTCCCCGCAAGAACTCTCTCCAGGCCTCGAGCTCATCCTCCCGCGATCTCTCACGAAGCTCGCGTTCGGACCGGGCCACAAGTCCGCTCGTAGCCTCCAGAAACTACATAAAGACACAAATTTCAAATATCTTTCTTACCAAAGAAAGGCAAAAACAAGAACTACGGTTGATACCTTTCCAGTGGCTTCGGCCATCCTGGCATACAAATCGCCGAAGGCCGGGTCCCCAGTAACTGGAAGCGGAACCCCTGCAGGTCCGACGCGCCTCGACGAACGGGCCGCGCCCCGGGGCATCCCGACACTCTCGCTCGAACTACTCGAGCTCGTCTCCGTATCGATCCTTCGGCGCTTCGGTACGGGGGAAGGATCCCTGCCCATGTCCTGATCGCCGGGGTAAGGATCGCGCAGAGCCGGCTCCCTGGACGGAACCGAGTCCGCCCTCCGAACAACCGTGGAAGGGAGAGGAGAATCACACATGGCAAAAAAGAGGGCATTGCTCAGACTCCCATCCTCCACTCTTTTCGCCAGATCTATGGGGTCTTTTCCGTTTCGGCGACTCCTCGACCTACGAGATAGGTTCTCGTGAGAAGGGGTGCTGGCATCCGAACCCACGCCCGAGGAAGGACGACCTGTAGAATAAAAAAAAGGGGGGAGAAGTCTTTAGACTCTTTCCAAATAATGACGAGCCGAATGTCACGAACAGAAACTCACCCTCTCTTGCCCGCTCAAATATACGAAGCGGAGGTCGCACGGTTCGACCCAGAGAAGTCCCGCGAGGTACAAGAGGAAAGGTTTGCTCCCGAAAGCCCCGGGACCGACCCTGAGGGACCCCTCTTGGATTGACCCTCAAGGCAGCCTGTACACGCTCGACCGTGAAACTGTCCCAGTTAACGGAACCTCTCCTCAGACGGGCTATTAAGGCCTCCGTGACAGGATTAAGGTCAAGCGATTCAGGGAACTCTGCGATATAGAACGAAGCAGGCCAAAGATCAAACTGACACAAGAAATAATAACCAAAATAGCAGTAAGAAAGCCTCACCAACGTCGGAAGCCCACCGCGAGGGAACGACCGAGCAATCAAACTCTCCGACCGAGTGGTGAGTCGTCCTAAAGAAAAAATATTGGTCCCTCCACCCTTCCCTCGGCGGGAGACCGTCCAGGATCCTCCCAAACCGAGGGGAAAGACGGTACGACCCCGGAAAGCGGGAATCTTGCTTCACCGAGCAAACCCACATTAACTCCTCAAGACCGAATTCAATCCCTTCCTCCGCAGCCCTAACTCCGAGTCCGATAACGTACCGAACGAAATTCGGCGTCATCTGGTAGAAAGCCATTTGGAGTTGGGCCAGCACCAAGAAGACGAGGCGAGGAATGGGAAAGAAAAGCCCACATTTTTCGAAATACGTATAGGAGGCACAGCAGTAGCCCTCTATGACCGTTTCAGGGGATACCGCCGAAGAAGGGATGACGATTTCGACCTCCGTCGGAATCCGGCAGAGCACCCTCAATTGCTGGATATGGTCCACGGTTAACGAAGACGGCGGGTGCGGTCCAAACGACCCCGACGCCGCACTCGTACTCGCTCCCGCATGATCCCTAGAAGCCATGAGGGAAAAGGGAAAGTTTCTGAAAGAAAACTTTTTCTCTAACGACAAAGGAAGTAGGGAGAAAAAGTTCGAACAGGTTAAGACTAGGAAAGCAAAGGACTTCCTTCAAACAATGCGAATGATTATTTATATCAAAGATTGTGCGCAGTATCGCCCGTACGACTCCTTACTCGCATTAATTGCTGATAGGATCGAGATGACTTGGACCCCTCGCTTCCCTCTCGCCAGCCGTTGATCTGAGATCAACGGCTACAAAGCACGCAGTAATTAGGTCACATCATCAAAAGAGTGAGCCCGAAAAGACTCTTCGCGACCTTCGAGCCTGAGCCGTTGATTACCAACCGAATTTACGGTGGGAGATGAAATTCTCAAATGAATACACGCAACGACTGCAGACGCGCTGAAAAGCAGTTCAGTCCGTTCCACGCGCTCATTCCTAACCATCGGATTAAAATAAAATCCACGGATGGGGCAAAAATAATCATTAAATTTGTCACATCCTAGGCACGCGCCTCTTCCCAAGAACGTCCACCGCCCATTAACCTCGACTTCTCGAATTCAATGGGCTGGGGGGCTATTGTTGGTACTGGATATCCCCTAGGAAATCCGGCCCATTAACAGACAAGACAAAGGCCCGTAATTACGAGCCCATTCTAGAATCAAAGATAGACGGGAGAGCCAACTCTCTTGTTGGGCCCAAGCAAAGCAAGCGCTTTGGAGAGGCCCAGACGATGCCGAAGCCGGAGACAATCGAGCTCGAGCTCGGCTGAGGATGACGTGGAGATAGAGCAACTCGGTCTTCGCCGGTTCAACTGATCCGCATAAATCTCGGAGATCGTTACAACGACGAGGCCGAAAGATCGGGACGAAGAGATCAGAATCGAGGCTATTTAAGAAGAGAAGTGGCGGCTCATTAAAGAAAAATTCCAACCTAGGCTAAGAACACTTCGACTAGATAGCTTGATTCTATACTTTGTACTCCCTTTTCGACTGTGTTTGTTCTATCTCGACGATCAATCTCAATAAAGTCTTTGATTCATAGGAAACTATACCATTTCTATATCCAAAAGTCCAAATCCACGAATACAAATTCTTAGTGTGAATTCCGGATCTCACACTTCTCAAGACCCAAATATGAAAAAGTCAAATGGTTAAAGTTTGGGAAAGATTGTAGATTGGTTAAACTAGTGATGGGATTTGGAAACACAATTGGGTAAGGAAATGGGAGTTAAGAATTGTATGCATAAATTGTTCTTGTCTTGCCACATTTTACATAATGTCTAGCATTCCTTTTCCTTGAGAGTTAGCCACCAAATATGAAGTCATAACCCTCCTTCAAACACTATTTGAAGCCTTTTTACACCAAGCCAATTGATTAAGATCAAACCCCCATTTGTGAGACTGCACTTTGATAAGATAAATGAATGTAAGATTTGGTGAAATGTTGAGTTGTTTGAATCTTGACAATGTGCTTCAGAGAAATAAAAGTTGGTGTGTTGATAAGCCTAGAGAAATTAGAGTGGATTAGAGTGTTTGTTCATGCAACATATTATCATTTTCTAAGGACATCATGTTGAGGGCTTGTTAGATTTCTTTGGTTATGAGTCTCCAACTTCAAACCTCTCCCCTTTGTATCGTTGTTGTTTGCTTGGGGACAAGCAAAGAAACAAGTTTGGGGGAGTTGATGTGTTGTATTTTTAAGTGTTTTTAGGTATGATTTAATGTATGTTTTAGCTTTAGGAAAAGCATTTAGGCATCATTAGGATTGCATATGCTTTTTTTTCTCTTTTTTGTAGGTGGTGGAAGGCATGATGAAGCACCCAAATCATATGGAGGTGGTAGGGACTGAAAAACACCCAATAAAGAGTGGAAAAACAGCTAAGGATCACGACCAGACCTCACAGCGGCATCCCCCAGCGGCATACGCATGCCGCTGTGAAGAAATGTGGATAGCCAGGCGCTCCAGTGGCACCCACAGCGAGGGTCTTATGCCGCTGTGAGATTTTACCTTGAAAGATCGAGTCATGTGAAGAGCTTGCGTTCATATTTAGCTTTGGAGCTTCACACCAAAATCGTAGGGAATTGAGTTAGCTTTCTAATGGAGGCGGTTTGAAGTCATTTGCAGCTATACACGAAGAGTTATGATCGATTTACTGGACACATATCAATTATGTCGTGGTGAGACCAACTTTTGCCCACATGCTACCTTTTCTCTTTTTCTTTTGGCTTGTAGACCCTCCCATGTTCTGAGGTCGACCAAGACACTTTGTTTTCTATTATTTAAGACCTCTTGGTGTATGTAGAGAGGCATGATCTACTTCTTGATCCATTTTTGGATCTAGATCAAAACATTTTTTCCTTTTAAAGTTTGGTTTGAGTTCTTCTTTTAGTTTCCTCTTGTTCTTCATTTCTGTCTTCTTAATTATGTTTTGCTTTGTTATTATCATGTCTATTGAGTAGTTCTTTATAAGTTTCTGGGTTTGAGTAAGGTGAGGGTGATTTAGTGATGGTTTAGGATGTTTAAAACTTGGAAATATTGATTCCTTACTTGTTAGAAGTTCTTAATGCTAGGATTGAAGTAGCTAATCAATTCCTTGATATTAAATGTTGCTAGCACCGAGAGGTGTAGTTTATGTTTGAAACTCTATCAAGTGCTTTACATACTTAACCAATGAGAATTGATGTTTAAGGTGTTTAGTGGTAATAAGAACTTGTTCATAATGCATATCTATCTTGAAATTGCCAACGAGAGTTGATGTTAATGCTTGATAGGTGTAGGGCTATTATCATGAGAGTGGAGTAGCTTGATATGTTGTTCTTGGCCTAAGAAATCATTCTATTGTTGTTAAATACTTCTAGATTAATTGTTGATCACCCAAACCGAAATCTCAACCCAAGGAACTTAGTCTTTTATCATCTCTGTTTTTACTCTGTTTTTGTGAATCTTAGTATCTTGTTTAGTGAATGGTTTGTTCTGTTTTTATTTCAATTTTGTTATCTGTATCATTTGTATATTAGTTTCTTTGCTTTCATCTCACTTAGATTGTTAGTAAAAAAACCAAATCTCTTGTAGTTGCTTAGATTAAGGAACTTTGTGCATTCTTGGTGTTATAGGTCACTAGCTCCCTGTGGATTCGATCCTGAAGTGTTACATCGACATACCATTCGATTGTGGTAGCGTGCACATTAGGTTTTAATTGGTGTGTAAAATGCAAACATCATATACCAAGATGCTTGTCAAAGGGTTGTACCATTTGAAAATTTTCTTCTTCACCATCCATGGAGATTTCTTCAGTGAGACTCTCTTGTTTCTCTTTAGGCACTTCACTCTTTGTCTCTTGATTGGAGTTGGGTTGGATATGCATTTCTTCCTTGGTTGAGAATTCATCATCCATTGAGCTTTCCTTTATGCTCTCCATACATTCAAAAACCAAGCCATCTTCATGAGGTACTTCAATAGTCCTTACCACCATGTCTACTTCTTCCTTTGTGCTCCTTGCTGGATGAATCATGAGTGTTCCAACATAAACTTGACTTCATAACTTATTTCAAGAGCTTCATCAATGGTTTCCTTCTCACGTTCAAAGTCCATCTCCCCACCTTGTGTGGAGTGCTGTTTGAGAGTTGCAAGCTCCGATACTAGGCTGTCCAATTTTGCTGTCATGTCCATGATAGCTTTGTTGGTAGTCTCCATAAATTCTTTCCAAAGCTGTTGCATTGTGTCCTCCTTGTATTGTTGGTTTGAAAAACTCCCTTGATCTTGGAAATGTTGGTCTCCTTGGTTTTGATAAAAACTTTGACTGTTGAGAATTTCTTCTTCATTTGGGGAGTAATAATCCATTCCATGCTCATACTCCATGTCCCAACATTGATATATCTCACCATGTCCATATTGATACTCTTGAGAATAGTTTCCATATGAGATATCTTCTTGATAGGTGGGTGAGCTTTCAAAACCATTGTGGCTTGTAGGATCCCAAGATTGACATCCTTCACCATATCCATAGTGGTACTCTTGAACAAAGTTTTCATATGGAGGATCTTCTTGATAAGTGGGTGAGCCTTCAAAGCTTTGGTAGCTTGTGGGGTCCCAAGATTGGTATCTCTCAGCATCTCCATATTGGTATTCTTGAGCAAAGTTTCCATGTGAAAGATCTTCTTGATACGTGGATGAGCATTCAAAACTGTGGTAGCTTGTGGGGTTTCAAGCCATCTCTCTGTCGAACTTTCTCCCTTGTGATTATACCCTGCAAAAAGAGCAAACACTTGAAAGAAAATCAGTAACCAAACAAACAAAAATAAAAGAAAGCTTAGTCTCAAGGAAATTTGAAATCCTAATGATAAATCGCCTAGCTCCCCGGCAACGGCGCCAAATTGATGTTTGCGTTTTACACACCAATTAAAACCTAATGTGCACGCTACCACAATCGAATGGTATGTCGATGTAACACTTTAGGATCAAATCCACAGGGAGCTAGTGATCTATAACACCAAGAATGCACAAAGTTCCTTAATCTAAGCAAATACAAGAGATTTGGTTTTTTTACTAACAACCTAAGTGAAACAAAAGTAAGGAAACTAAAATGAAGTAGATAACAAAAGTGCATTAAAACAAGAACAAACCATTCACTAAGCAAGATTCTAAAGTTCACAAAACAGAGTAAAAACAGAGGTGATAAAAGACTAAGTTCCTTGGGTTGAGATTTCGGTTTGGGTGATCAACAAATAATCTAGAAGTGTTTAAGAACAAAGAATGGTTTCTTAGGCCAAGAACAACATATCAAGCTACTCCACTCTCATGATAATAGCCCTACACCTATCAAGCATTAACATCAACTCTCGTTGGCAATTTCAAGATAGATATGCATTATGAACAAGTTCTTATTACCACTAAACACATTAAACATCAATTCTCATTGGTTAAGTATGTAAAGCACTTGATAGAGTTTCAAACATAAACTACACCTCTCGGTGCTAGCAACATTTAGGATCAAGGAATTGATTAGCTACTTCAATCCTAGCATTAAGAACTTCTAACAAGTAAGAAATCAATATTTCCAAGTTTTAAACATCCTAAACCATCACTAAATCACCCTCACCTTACTCAAACCCAGAAACTTATGGAGAACTACTCAATAATATTCATAGAAACACAAAAAGACATAGATGGGATGATATAAGATGAGAGAAATATATGAATCAACAAGAACAACACAAGAAAATCAAACCAAACTAGAAAAGAAGATGAAAGAAAATAAAGTTATGATCTAGATCCATAAATGGATCAAGAAGTAGATCATGCCTCTCTACATACACCAAGAGGTCTCAAATAATAGAAAACAAAGTGTCTTGGTCGACCTTAGAACATGGGAGGGTCTACAAACCAAAAGAAAAAGAGAAAAAGTAGCATGTGGGCAAAAGTTGGCCTCACCACGACATAAATGATATGTGTCCAGTAAATCGGTCATAACTCTTCGTGTATAGCTGCAAATGACTTCAAACCGCCTCCATTAGAAAGCTAACTCAATTCCCTACGATTTTGGTGTGAAGCTCCAAAGCTAAATATGAACGCAAGCTCTTCACATGACTCGATCTTTCAAGGTCAAATCTCACAGCGGCCGGAGGACCCCGCTGCACAGGCCGCTGTGAAATCAGGCCATCCGCAAATACTCACAGCGGCCTGGTGACCTCGCTGTGGCACCTCGATGTGAGTTCCTATCACGACCCTTAGCTGTTTTTCCACTTCTTTTTGGGTGTTTTTCAGTCCCTACCTCCTACATATCATTTAGGTGCATCATAAAGTCATCCACCACCTACAAAAAGAGAAAACAATGCATATGCACTCCTAATGATGTCTAAATGCTTTTCCTAAAGCTAAAACACACCTCAAATCATGATTAAGTTCACTTAAAAACACAACACATCAGATAGTCTTGGAGTCCTTGGTATCCACAATTACATGAGTAAGGCAGGTGATCATTGATAGACTTGCAGTGCGACTGTCAATGATCACAAGACTGAAAAGATTGGTTCACTTGACTGGACTATCAGAAGTTCTGGGCCCAGAGACATCAGAGTGGATGAGACATGGATTGTCTTATCTGCGACCAAGAGTTGTACTGGGTACAATTAGCAATGATTTGCTTACCTAGATAACTAAAGTTTGGGTGATGGCGAGTCGTCCACTCAGATTTTGGTGAAGTATGGGTCTTGGATCATTATATTCATAGAGGAAACATTGTTTGAATATAATGCGAGTTTTCTTATTAGATAAGATTCCTCATTTCCTGAACTTCATAACTAAAACTTTTCTTTTCTTGGATTTCAGCTAATGTCTAAAACTACTTTCTCATTGCGATCCGTCCTTGAGAAGGACAAGTTAAATGGATCAAATTTCCTGGATTGGTATCGGAATTTGAGAATAGTTCTCAAGCAAGAGAGTAAGGACTATGTCCTTGAGAAAGCTCTCTCCGAGAAGCTTGGGACCAATGCCTCGCATGCAGTATATGATGCTTGGAATAAGCATTATATTGATGTGGTAGATGTGTGTGGTCTGATGTTGGCTACCATGAACTCGGACTTGAAGAGTCAATACGAGAACGTGGAGTCGCCAATAGAGATGATCACCAGCCTGAAACTGATGTTTCAGGAACAGGCACGAGTTGAGTGATACCATATGGTTAAGTCTCTCATTGGGTGCAAGCTACCAAAAGATACTCCAGTGAGTCCTCATGTCATTAGAATGATGGGTTACATTGATAACCTGGGGAAGCTGGATTGTCCTGTTAGCCTAGAGTTGGCTACTGAAATCATCCTGCAGTCACTGCCGTCAAGTTATGATAAGTTTATCAAAAACTATATCAAGAATGGCTTGACGAAGACGTTGACTGAGCTGCATGGCATGCTCAAGACAGCAGAGCAAAACATCATAAAGGGTAAAAGATTTGAGAAATCTTGTATAGACAAGGGTGGAGGCAAGGCCGTTCAGATTTGGAATCGGGATAAGCCTGTGTCATCCTTTAAGCCCAAGTTAGGCCCATCTGATGTTGGTAAATGCTGCTACTGTAAAGAGTTTGGGCATTGGAAGAGAAATTGCATTAAATTCTTGGAAGATTCACAAGAGATGGAGAAGATGTATGGGACTTCTTCTTTAGGTATTGTGTTATTATTTCAAATTCTACGTAAGTATTGGATACTAGTTGTGGTACTGATATCTTTGAAATATGCAGGACCTACGCAACAGTAGAACGTTGGAGAAAGGACAAGTGGAACTACGCGTCTTAGCCGTAGAAATTCTCCACTTGTAGGAGCCTTTCAAGCTTGGTTTTAGAAATTAAGTAATTGCCACCATGTACTTGCTATATGCAAAGATGTCTTTCATTTTCTTGTTAGAATTTGGATGTTTTTTATTTTGATAAAAGACAAGTTTTGTTCTTTAGATCTTAATGAAATATTCTATGGTAGCACCCCGTTTAGAATGGGTTTTACATCTTAAACCAGCGTGAGTTTGAATATAATATAAATACTAAAAGTTTGAGTCTGATGACTCGAACCAGTCTTTCCTTGGCATAGTCGTTTTGGCCACCTAGAAGTGAAGCAGATTCAGAAGTTCCATAGTTAGGGGCTTTTGGGCTCATTTGATTATAAATCATATGAGATATGAATTCTGCTTACTGGGCCAAATGACTAAAGCTTCTTTAGCAGTACTAAAGAAAAGGGGCAGAGGCTTATTGGGCCTTACTCATACTGATGTATGTGGCCCGATGAGCATTAATGCCAGAGGAAATCTTCAGGACTTCATTATCCTTACTGATGAATTCAGTAAACATGGCTGTGTTCGTCTGATGAGACACAAGTCGGAATCTTTTGAAATGGTCAAAGGAGTTCCACAATGAATTATAGAATTAACTTGACAGAAGTATTGAAAATCCTCGATTCGATCGCGGAGGAGAATACTTAAGTCAAGAAATAAGTGATCATCTGAATGAGTGTGAAGTTGTTTCACGACTCAATTCTTCTGAAAAACCTGGATGGTGTTTCTGAGAAAAGTTATCGGGCCTTATTGGATATGTTCCGCTCGATGATGAGTCACACGAATTTTCCAAAATCTTTTAAGGATACGCTCTAAAATGTTTGTATTTGCGCAGAAAAGGGTTTCAATCAGAATCAATTGAAAGACACCACATTGGATGTGGACTGGAAGTTTTTTTCAAATATGTTGTTTCTGATCATTTGGGGATAAAAGCTAACAAGCTTGAACCCAAATCTGATAAGTTCTACCTCGCTGGTTGTCCTAGGGAAACCGAGGCTTATTACTTTTATAACCAATCCGAGAACAAAGTTTTGTTGTCCGGAACTGTGTCTTTTGAGAAAGATTATACTTTCCAATAAGAACAATGGGAGTAAAAGTACACATCGAAGAAATTCGATAAACACAGGAGGCTGCTCAACCTGTTGAGAGAGAGCAGCGGTGAGGTCTACAAAGTGCTGTAGGACCTATACCTGTGCAGCCTGAAGTTCGCAGATCCGAATGGATCCGTCACTAACTCGAGAGTGATTTCTCGTAACCAATTGCCGTGATCTTTTGATCATTGAAAAGTGACGAGCCTGCAAAATTCAAGAAGCGATGGTGAGCCCCAACTCCGAAAATTGGCTAGGTATGCATGTTAGTTTCACCGATCCATTTCTGGATTGAAGCAAACATCTTGGAGTTGGAATCAACATTCTGATAAAGTGGTCAAAAGTTTTGACTTGATCAGGAACGAAATGAAACCATGCGTTTATAAGCAGACTAGTGGAAGCGTAGTTGCATTTCTCGTTCTGTATGTAGATGACATACTCATTCTCATAAACGACGTTCCGTCGCTTAAGTCTCATGAGACTTGGGTCGGAAGTCATTTTCATCAAAAGACATGGGAGAAGCCGCGTGAGTTCTTGGAATAAGAATCTATTGATATAGATTGGGTAGGCTAATTGGATCGTGTCAAGATCCTTATGTTCATAAGGTAATGGACTGTTCCAATATGCATGATTCCAAGAATGGCTTCATACCAAAGGTCTTATGGCAATGATCTTAGCAAGACGAAGTATCTTGGACACTGGCTGAGCTAGTATGTATGAGTGTGATTCCTTATGCTTTTGCAATGGAATCCATCATGAATGCCATAATTTACACTCATACAGATGCAGCTTACGCATTACGAGTAGATACCAAGTTGTTCCGGTAAAATTCACTGAACAGTTGCCAGAAATATCCCAAGTGTTTGAGGAACACTAAGGATAGGTTCGTGGTGAACTGAGGAAGTGATGAACCAGTTGAGAGTAGTTAGACGGACAAAGACGATTTCTGGTTCCCACTTGGTTATGTCTCTTTGTCTGAATAACGATACTATCTGTTGGAAGGGCTCCAAGCAGAGAACCGTAGAATAGTGCTTTTATCTGAATGGCGGTGTGGTTTGTTGGAATTGTTTCAAGCAAAAACACCGCAGTCTCTCCCACAACCTAAGCACGAGATTTATTCTGTTGCTGTAGGTATTAGATATCTGAAGAGATGATCTTGATTCTAGTGGGAGTTATTTTAGTTATGTTATAATCTTTACATATACATGCTATGGCAATGTTTGTGTAAGTTAAAACTGACATCAGTATTATTTAATTATTGGATAATTAAATAATGGTCCCAAAGTTTTTTATGTGCATCTTATAGGTCATCAAGTTGAGGACTTGATCATGAAACCCTATAAGTAAAAGATGACATAAATTATGATTGTCCCTAGTCAAGGAGACTAGCATGTGAGTTGACTGTTGGACTAAGTTTCATGGAGTCAATGATGTGATTATCACAGTCAATCACATAGATATATGTTGGTGAACATGTGATCGGACGTGACCCGCTAATGAGAACTCTACAGGATAGTTATATCAGTGTCATAAGAGGTTCTCATTATGACTATAGAGTATAGTCCTTAGACCTGAGTTCATCATGCTTTCTAGCATGTGAATTGGTGCGCTTTGACCTTGTCAAACGTCGTTCTGTAACTGGCGGCTATAACGGCATTGCTTAGGCGCATCATGAAGTATGTGTAGAATCAGGGATGGAACAAGAAGGGATTTGTCCCTCCTATATAACATGAGATAAATATCTCAGGGTCCATCGAAGATTTGATACTGAGAAAATGCATGGCCGTGCTCAAACGAGGTGATTGTCAGTCGTTTTTTTATCAGTATAGATCAGGAGTTCGATGAACATGATATTGGCTATAATAAGGATGACACAGTCTCTTGCCTTATGCCATATCGAGATATAGAGACGAAGGGATTATAGGAATAGGTGATTCCAGTACAAGTGGGAGATTGTTGGGATTATGTCCTGAAATCACATTGTACTTACTCTGACGATAGTTGTGTGTTGAGATCAGATATGTTGTATGATACTGGGCGGTTGCAATGTTTTGCTAGAAGCCTCTTGCAGTCTGTAAGTTGTAGACTTACTGCCAGTATTATATGATCCTATAGGGTCACACACCTAAGCAATCTGGAAGCATATATATGGGAATGATCATCATGGTGGTGATCAATATGATGTGTATTGGATACCTATCAATATCGATTAAAGAGAGGTGTGTCGATCGACACAGTAGGTGTATCGATCGACACAGGGTCGATTCCGAAACTGATGTTTCGGTTTATGACTTAGACTTTTTCGGTTAAACCCGAAAGATGGTTGAGTCATAATAGGTCGTATATATAGGCTTATATGATCAACCTGGAACTAAGAAGCCGTTCAGTTTTCTTGATCAGAAAAGCAGAAGAACTCTCTCTTCGATTCCCAGATCCGGCACTAGCATCCCGACTTTCCAGGTTGTGTGCGTGTGGACTACGATAGAGGCGAGGCATCTGAATCGCTCCTGATCTCGTCTTACCATTCATTTCCGCTGCCAGAACAAGGTAAACGCGAGATCAATGATTCAATAACACAAACCTTTAGATCCTAGGCTCAGAACTTGTAGGATTCCGAAAGCTGTTAGAATTGCTCAAGTTCCATCAATGAGAACCAAAGAGAAAGAAGGCCGAATAACTCGTTGCGGTTGTTTTTGGCCATAATGATGTCCTTAATACTTCTGTCAATGTGCTTGAATAAGACCTCAGCAGAAGACACTATCCCATTGTGGATCTGAGCATTACACTCCTTACAAATTATGTAAATAACAATTTGGAAAACAATCTTACGCAGAGTTGTCTGCTGAGAGCGGGTTAGACGAGATAGCCAGTCGATGAAAGTGGTTCAATCCGCAAACAATTTGGCCAAAACACCTAGTCTTTGAGCGATCATGATCCAAATAGAGCTGTTGTAATTGCACTTCAAAAAGAGATGGTCCCTGTAATAACCCTTCCGAAGGAGTAGAACGGCCACACAAAGGATACGACCGTCAGAGAGGGAAGAAACGAAGATCAACCAAAATTAAAAGTTGTGCAATTGATCTGGAATTGATAGCTTTAGCTAAAGAGGACATTTTAAGAACTTTGGCCGAGTCAGAATTCAAATGGCATGACTGGATTAGGAGATGGTAGAGTTTAGTTTGTCGTGGTCGAGATTGGTTAAGTCGTGGTCGGGTGGTCGAGGATGGTCGGTGGTCGGGTGTCGATGCAGACCAGCTGTCGCCATGCATGCTGGTCGGACCACCACTTGTCCCAGCGCAAGGATCAGCAGCCGCATGGACGCCATTTGTCATTTTAAGCCATCCTTCCCCATCTATAACCCAAGCTTCCCATAAACCGTTTTTCACTTTTTGGAACCTTAAGTCATTTTTAGAGAGAGAAAGGGGCGGTTTTGATAACAGGAATTTTACTAATCCCCGAGGTATCAATGCATCAGTAATCTCTAAGTCTCCCAAAGTACAGCGGATGGTAAATTTACCCGGATTGCCGAGCTTGGGAAGCACTTTTGGTGTTGTTTGGACAGTAGGCACAATATCTTCAGCAAAGGAATCAGTAGCACTCATCACCTTAGCTGGTGCAGCATAGGAAGGCTTAACTACAGTGGCTTTCATCTCCTTGAGAGGGACAAGTGTAGCCGGAGGGAGTTCATAACCATAGAGAAGTGCTTCAAGTTCATCAACCTCTCTCTCATGGTCTGGTTTCTCATGATCAACAGTAGAGAAGATTGCATTGCAGTAATCTTTCGGGTTCTTCTCCGGGTTTCCGGGCAGTGTACCAGTAGGTCTAGAAGTGGAAGCGTTCGTGTTTTCAACATTGATCAAGCGAGAAGTCAAATGTTGCAGCTCATTCTTTAAGTTCTTCACTTCCAAAGCCCCACTTGCTTGTCCTTGGATTAGTTGTTGCATCATTCCCCTTAACTCATTATCCAAACCCGAAGAGGAAGAAGCTTGTGGCTGTTGTTGCCCAAAACCGGGTGGAGGGTATTGTGGCTTTGGAACATAACCCTGTTGTGCTTGAGGTTGAAGCTGAGAGACAAACCCTTGTTGGTTGGTGTAAGGGACAAATGGCTTTTGTTGTGGAGCTTGTGGAAAGCCTTGTTGCCCTTGTTGTGGAGCTTGTCCTTGGGGTTGAGCTTGGTGATAAACCTGATCTTGTGGGTTGGCAACATTGGGGTTTCTGTAAGAGAAGTTGGGGTGATTCCTGTAGTTTGGGTTGAAACCCCTGTTGAAACCTCCTTGGCCAGCAATGAAATTGATCTCTTCTTGGGTCATATCACCTTCAAGACTATAGAGGACGGGCTGAGAATCTTCGTAGTTGCCTACAAAGCTGATTTGCTTCTGACTAGAGCTGCTCATCTTGTCTATCTTGTCATTTAGAGACTTGATTTCCTTCTCGTACTTCTCATCCGTAGAAGATGATCCTCTACTAGTCCGCTCATAGTCCTCATTGTAATTCCCATCACTTGTAGCAAGGTTTTCAATCAATTCCATAGCCTCATCAACTCCCTTGCCTAGGAAGTGTCCATTGCTGCAAGAATCAAGCATTGCCCTCATTCTAGGAAGCACTCCTCGGTACAGGTTACTGAGTAGTGTCTCCTTGGTGAAACCGTGGTGTGGGCATTGAGTGGTGAGCTTATTGAACCTTTCCCAAGCTTCAGCGAAGGTCTCGTTGTTTCTTTGCACAAACCCGGATAACTCTTTGCGGAAACGGGCAGTTCTCGTAGTTGAGAAGAATTTCTTCAAGAAAGCCTTCTTAAGGTCTGCCCATGTAGTGATGGTGAAGGATTATGAGTTTTTTCATGGTACAATTCCCAGATTGCAACCTAGCACATAATCTTAAAAAGATCTAGGTTCTTGTAACTGAATCATAAACACAAACCTGGACATTACCTTTTGCAGCGGAATGGTTGTAATGTCGAGATCAACGAACAGATGGTTACCTGTTTCTCCTTGGTATCCACACGCTTACAAGCACGGATAGGCTGCTAGACCGAGTGGAATCACAGAGAGAGAGAGCTCGATTTTGGAAGAGAGAGGAGGCCACGGCCACTGACTCAAAATCGCCAAAAGGTTGCAAAAACCCTAATGTTGCAATCCCTTTTTATTCACTAATGGGCCCAAGTTTAATTAATTAATTAAACTAATGGTCCATTAGACTTTTGGGCCCAAGACACAAATCAGACAAAAGCCCATTTGTTGTCTGCCCAATTCTCTGTACAAATACAGTAAATGCCTCAGCATCTTACGTATTAATTCCATCTTAACTTTCCCGTTAGCTATGGTGTGTGACCCTTCGGGATCATACAATACTGGTAATAAGTCCTAAACTTATAGATCATGAGCGGGCTCTAGCAAGTCATCATGATCACCCAGTATTTATGACTTATGTCTGATCTCGACATTTATCATACTTTCTAGAGATAGTACGGTAGATTTCAGGACATTCCCAACAGATGGAACCCGGTGGAATTGTGCTCTCCCAATCTTTGGCTCTGTCCGCCAAGGAGAAGACAAAGAGGCGCATCTTGAGACCCTCATCAGTCACGCCATTGAGTCTAGTTGTGGCACAGATTTTATCGAAGGTATCCAAGTGTTGCAACGGGTCTTCTGAGGCAAGTCCATGGAATTGATTGTTCTGCACCATATTCATCACCATGGCCCTGATTTCAAAATTGTTGTTGTTCACTGGTGGTGGAATGATGCCCCTTCGATTAGCATTAGTATCTGGTGTATCGCCATCTCCAATGGCCCTGAAAGGTCTCTCACGATGAGCCGGTATCCTGTTTCCCTGTCCATCCCTAGCATCCTCATCCTGATGATGCTGCTCTTGATTGCCCTGATGGCCTTGTTGGTCCTGTTGACCTCCTAGATCCATAACTGGCTGCTCTTGAGGCTCAAGCAAAGGCTGAACTACTTCTTCCTGTTCCAACCCGAGTCTCTCTAAGTGAACAGCTCTTTCTAGTGCTCTTCTCTCTCTTGCTAACTGTCTTTCGAGTGCTTTGATATCTGAAACTCGCGCAACCAAATCTGTAGGGCCTCGGCTCCGCAAGTTCATGCACCTGACATCAAAGAGAAATGAAGAAGCAAAGTTAGTAACCAAAACTTGATCTAAATAGGAAAGGAAATCGAATTGATCTATCCAAGTTCCCAAAATGGCAACGGCGCCAAATTGATAACAGGAATTTTACTAATCCCCGAGGTATCAATTCCTCAAGCTGATCGCGTAGCTATGAGGTATCGAACCAATTGGGAGTGGATAAAGACCAATTGGAATACACCTAACCACAAAAGCCAAGCAAATCAAATCAAATGAAAGTTCTAACAGTTCTAAGCTTAACTAATCAAGATAAAGCAACTGAACAAGCAAGCAATCACTAATTAAGATAAAACAAAGATAATCAAATAAAGGAAACAAGGCTTATGGGCTAAGGTCAATGACTCTGACTATCTAGAGCTAACAAGGATGTCTAAACAATCAATCAAAGAAGCAAATCTCAAGCTAGGAACAATAACAATTGACTAATCCAATTTCTTGGTTCTAATCATTTTCCCTAATCATATTTCAAGATCAAATTCTCATTTGTGAAATAAGATAAGGCAAGCATTAACAATCAAGTTCCATAAGCTAATAATCATTCTAAACATTCATTCCCATGAGCTAGAATATGAAAATCCCCTAATAGATCATAGCTTGCATTTCATCAAACACTTGGTGTGCAACAAAAGCCTAAGGATCTAGATTAACTTGATCATGGATAATCTAGCACTAAGCACATCTAGAAGGGTGAGATCAATCATGAATAAGCTCTAAACATCCTTGATTCACTCTAAATAGCCCTAATCTACCTAACCCATAATCCTTGAATGAGACTACTCACTAATCATGCTAAGTTCAACAAAATCCATAAGAATAGTGTCAAACATGATGATTAGTGAAGGATTAAAGAAAAGAGATGAAGAATCAAAGCAAAACAACTCTAGGATTAAGAAAAGATCAAACTTTTGTCTTACAAAGTACTTAGAACAAAACAAGCTTAAGAGACAACAAAAAATCAGGTTTTTGGCTTAAATAGTAAATGGGGTGTGAACCGGGTCAACCCGGAACAAACCGGGTGTTGACCCGGATCCAAGTGAAAATAAAGGGTCTGTATCGGCCTGGTTGCCCGGAATGCAGGCCGATATTGATTCTTCTGGGATTCTGTATCGGCTTGACTGCCCGATATTGAAGCCGATATGCTTCAGTCGAGATCTCGTATCGGCCTGCTTGCCCGATATTGAAGCCGGTACAGACTCTCGGATTAAATTTTGCATTTCTGTATCGGCCAAGCAGGCCGATATTGACACCGATATGGAATTGGCGAAGGTTCGTATCGGCCTACTAGGCCGATATGGAAGCCGATATTGAGCAGGCTTGCTTCTCCTTGGTTCCTTGAGCTCTAGACTTCTCTTCCAATGCTCCTCTTAGCTCCATGCACTTCAAATCACCTGCAAAATCATAAGGAAACACTCCACAAGCAACCTAGAAAGCTAAAACTTAGCCTAAATGCCTAGAAACTCTAAATGCAAGCAAGACAAAGGAAAAAGAAGCTAAAAGAGCTAAAGAGAGTTAAAACATGCACTAATCAACATCCTAATATGCCATGAAATACAAATATATCAATTCCCCCAAACTTGAACCTTGCTTGTCCACAAGCAAGCATAAGACAATCAATCCATTTGGGAGAAAGGCTTGAAGGTGGGGACTCAAAACCACAAGAATCACATCAAGATACAAGATCTTTCAAAGAAGTTACAAGTTGCTCTAATCACATTGACTATCCATGTACTTCCACATTACCGTTCCCTCAATCCCTACTCCAACTCCCGAGATCCTATAGAACACAAGCAATCATCAACTCAATTCCTTACATTCATTTAGAAGTTTAGTGCGATCTCACAAAGGGGCAATCAATCAATTCCCAATTGGCAAGGTTCAAGAGAGGCTATTTGAGGTGGCTAAGTAGAGTTTCTTTTGGGGTGGTTAACTCTCAAGAATAGGAGCAATTGGCATTACACAAAATCTATCTAAGAAAGGGAACAATTCATGCATACAAAGTTCTTTTCTCATTGTTCTACCCAATTCCTAGAAGATTTCTCTATACATTCCCATAATGAAAGACAAACACTCACCAAACCCCCAATTCATTTACCAAAACACTCACCCTTTTAGCTCTTTTCTCTCTTCTCTTTGTCACTAGGAAACACTTAACTGATTTTTCTCTTTTTCAAACTTGAGCAAACTCTTTCATAACTTACCCCTCTTAAAACTTGATCTTTCTTTTTTTTTTTTTTGATTCAATCTAGGGGACTTACTTCTTTTTCTTTCTTTTTGCACAATGCTCTCTTCTTAACTTAGTTCCTAGTGACTTCTTTTCCTTTTTGAACCTTATTCAACTCTTTTCATTTATCCTTTTCATTCCCAAAACAACTCTCATCTCTCCCCCAAACTTGTTTCCCATCCTAGTGCTAGACTCTTATGGCAAATAGAGCTAGCTAAAATGAGAAAAGACCATTTGTCGTTCTCGATACTCTCAAGTTTTTTCACATGCCAAAAGCTATCAAGGAAAGGCCTCACTCACAAATCATTTTGGCTTCAAGGAAAGGTTTGGGTTCATTGGGTAGGGGAAGCCATGATCATAAGATCAATGGTTGTCCGAGTTAATCAAAAGAGTGGCAAAAGGGAAAGCATAACTCGGGCAAGGACCATGGGATTGCATTTAAAGCCCCTAAGCAAGATATTTCAAAATTCAAATTAAGTCCAATATCATAGAATTGAGCTAAGTTCATGCGAGCTTCACAAGGATAGGGAATTTCGGAATCTCGAAGTCAAGCAATGGGTTTTCCTTTGTTTTGAAAATCAATCAAAGCAACGAGCAACTTAATTGGTGAGCCTCTACAAGGCAAAATCATCATTGTCCCCAATGCATGAATCCTAGAACACTAGCTAGACTCGATCCTATATGCTTTCTTTTTGTGAATTTTTTTTTTTTTGAAAATTTTCAATTTTTTTGATTTTTCTATGCCTTAAGGATGCATGAGACTCAATAAAACGATAAAACGAAAATAAGAACAAAGAACACAAGATTAACGACTTGGTCTCTCCCCCAAACTTAAATCACACGGTCCCTTGTGTGATCTAAGAAGGAGAAAAGACCGGAAACAGACGAAATGCAAACAAAGTAAAGAAAACAAGTATGTACAAAGATGGAGTGTTACTTGGTGCTTTAAGTGGAGTGGAATGGGATGAGAGCTCAATCCTTTGTTGATTTCGCCATGACCTAGGCTCAGTCCGATTGATCCCCAACTTCACCTACTGACCAAAACCTGATAAAACTTAAAGAAAGAACATCAAAAATAACAAGAAAAAGATCATATGTACAAGGATAAACATGGGAATGTCTCCCAAGTGCGCTTTTGTTTAGAGTCGTTAAGCTCGACTTTTGCAAACCGATTTTTAGGCGATTGGAGAGTGAGTCCTGCCCTCGAGAGTGATGGTCAGGACCTGAGAAGTTAGCTCACTGAGATTGACTGAGTCACCTTGAAACCTTGGACTGATTGAAGCTTTAGCACTTGCAAATTGCCTAGACTTCCCCTTAGACTTGACCTTGTACTCAATGTAATCACCCTTTAGACCCAATGGATGCAATCTGATACAGTTGAGAGATGAGGGAGTTTCGAAAGGCATTAGAGCTTCCATCTTGTCCTTATGTCCTTTTTCAGCTCTCTTAACTCCATCCAATCCATTGGTTAGAGCATTTCCATTATGCCCATCAAACAAAGATTGTAGACTCTCACTATCCATGATCTCCTTTTCAAACTCTTGAGCCTTTGGGTGATTGTTGAGAACCTTATCCTTTGCAGCCATTGCAACCCTTGGAGCCCTCTTTGTCATCATATCCACAACCTTCCCTTTTGGAGCTTTTTCCTCATCGTTGCTCAGCTTCTTTGACAATATGGATCCAACATACTCAGTCCTTATGGTCATGGGAGGAGTTCCAATAGTTCTATCCACCCCCTTCTTTTGAGCACGTCCCATGTGCTCGCTCCATGATCCATAAGTAGTGGGTTTAGGCCAAACTTGCTTCCCGACATTTGCAAAGAGCCTTGCTTCCTCTAACACATCATCCTCATTTGGAGATAGGATGACACCACAAGTGTGGAGATTTGTGCTCCTCAAAGGATAGTAGACCTTCTTGTCAACATTATTCAGCACAACGCGTTGCTTTTTGAAATCCATACAAGCTCCAGTTGTATTGAGGAAAGAGGTACCAAGTAAGAGAGGTAGTTGGGTACTCTTCTTCATCTTCATGACAATGAAGTCAGTTGGGATTGTGCATTCACCAATCTTCAGTGGATAGTCCTTGATCATTCCCATTGGAGTTTTTGAGTAAGAGTCTCCAAATGTGATAGAAGATGGGTATCTTTCCATGCTCTTAATCCCAAGGGTTTCCACCATATCAAGAGATATCACACTCACAGTAGAGCCGGAGTCACACAATGCATCAGTAATCTCTAAGTCTCCCAAAGTACAGCGGATGGTAAATTTACCCGGATTGCCGAGCTTGGGAAGCACTTTTGGTGTTGTTTGGACAGTAGGCACAATATCTTCAGCAAAGGAATCAGTAGCACTCATCACCTTAGCTGGTGCAGCATAGGAAGGCTTAACTACAGTGGCTTTCATCTCCTTGAGAGGGACAAGTGCAGCCGGAGGGAGTTCATAACCATAGAGAAGTGCTTCAAGTTCATCAACCTCTCTCTCATGGTCTGGTTTCTCATGATCAACAGTAGAGAAGATTGCATTGCAGTAATCTTTCGGGTTCTTCTCCGGGTTTCCGGGCAGTGTACCAGTAGGTCTAGAAGTGGAAGCGTTCGTGTTTTCAACATTGATCAAGCGAGAAGTCAAATGTTGCAGCTCATTCTTTAAGTTCTTCACTTCCAAAGCCCCACTTGCTTGTCCTTGGATTATTTGTTGCATCATTCCCCTTAACTCATTATCCAAACCCGAAGAGGAAGAAGCTTGTGGCTGTTGTTGCCCAAAACCGGGTGGAGGGTATTGTGGCTTTGGAACATAACCCTGTTGTGCTTGAGGTTGAAGCTGAGAGACAAACCCTTGTTGGTTGGTGTAAGGGACAAATGGCTTTTTTTGTGGAGCTTGTGGAAAGCCTTGTTGCCCTTGTTGTGGAGCTTGTCCTTGGGGTTGAGCTTGGTGATAAACCTGATCTTGTGGGTTGGCAACATTGGGGTTTCTGTAAGAGAAGTTGGGGTGATTCCTGTAGTTTGGGTTGAAACCCCTGTTGAAACCTCCTTGGCCAGCAATGAAATTGATCTCTTCTTGGGTCATATCACCTTCAAGACTATAGAGGACGGGCTGAGAATCTTCGTAGTTGCCTACAAAGCTGATTTGCTTCTGACTAGAGCTGATCATCTTGTCTATCTTGTCATTTAGAGACTTGATTTCCTTCTCGTACTTCTCATCCGTAGAAGATGATCCTCTACTAGTCCGCTCATAGTCCTCATTGTAATTCCCATCACTTGTAGCAAGGTTTTCAATCAATTCCATAGCCTCATCAACTCCCTTGCCTAGGAAGTGTCCATTGCTGCAAGAATCAAGCATTGCCTTCATTCTAGGAAGCACTCCTCGGTAGAGGTTACTGAGTAGTGTCTCCTTGGTGAAACCGTGGTGTGGGCATTGAGTGGTGAGCTTATTGAACCTTTCCCAAGCTTCAGCGAAGGTCTCGTTGTTTCTTTGCACAAACCCGGATAACTCTTTGCGGAAACGGGCAGTTCTCGTAGTTGAGAAGAATTTCTTCAAGAAAGCCTTCTTAAGGTCTGCCCATGTAGTGATGGTGAAGGATTATGAGTTTTTTCATGGTACAATTCCCAGATTGCAACCTAGCACATAATCTTAAAAAGATCTAGGTTCTTGTAACTGAATCATAAACACAAACCTGGACATTACCTTTTGCAGCGGAATGGTTGTAATGTCGAGATCAACGAACAGATGGTTACCTGTTCCTCCTTGGTATCCACACGCTTACAAGCACGGATAGGCTGCTAGACCGAGTGGAATCACAGAGAGAGAGAGAGCTCGATTTTGGAAGAGAGAGGAGGCCACGGCCACTGACTCAAAATCGCCAAAAGGTTGCAAAAACCCTAATGTTGCAATCCCTTTTTATTCACTAATGGGCCCAAGTTTAATTAATTAATTAAACTAATGGTCCATTAGACTTTTGGGCCCAAGACACAAATCAGACAAAAGCCCATTTGTTGTCTGCCCAATTCTCTGTACAAATACAGTAAATGCCTCAGCATCTTACGTATTAATTCCATCTTAACTTTCCCGTTAGCTATGGTGTGTGACCCTTCGGGATCATACAATACTGGTAATAAGTCCTAAACTTATAGATCATGAGCGGGCTCTAGCAAGTCATCATGATCACCCAGTATTTATGACTTATGTCTGATCTCGACATTTATCATACTTTCTAGAGATAGTACGGTAGATTTCAGGACATTCCCAACAATCTCCCACTTGTACTGGAATCCTACACAGGACATTCCCAACAATCTCCCGATTGTACTGGAATCCTACATTCCCTAATCCTTTTGTCTCAATATCTCGATCTGGCATAAGGCAAGATGCGTGTCATCCTTATATAGCCAGACCATGTTCATCGGACCAGATTTGATACTGACAATGCAAACGACTTGGGCAAGTCCGTTTGGGAGTGGCCACTCTCTTACCAGCTATCAAGTCTCCGATTGGCCTAGAGATATTACCTCCGTTAAACGGCAGGGAAAAATCCCATCTTGTTCCATCACTATGAACTACACACTTTATAATACACCCAACCAAGGTCCTTATAGCTCCCAGTTACGAAACAGCGTTAGACAATGATCAAAGCGCATCACTCCATGTGCAGCCATATGCATGCGAACTCAGGTCTAAGGACTATACTCTATAGTCGTATATGAGAACCTCTTATGACACAGATATTAATATCTTGTAGAGTTCTCATCAGCGGGCCATGTCCGGTCATATGCTCCCCTACATATACCTATGTGTCGACTTTGATGCCGCGCATCTATGACCCCTGGAAACTTGGTCATAAGTCTCAACACAATCTAGTCTCAAGTGGTTGTTGGTGTTCCAATTTCAACAACCTTCGACTATGGACACTATGATTTATGTCATTTCGTTAAATATGGGGTTTCAGGATCAAGTCTACTCATGTACTTCGATGGCCCATATATAATGACATGAATCATTTTGGAACGATTATTTATATCACAGTTAAAATAATCCAGAAATCATAGATTTCATAAACATAAAATATTATGTTTACATGAACCTTTCAAAACAACTAAGTAAAGCCCTTTACAAACTCCCACTGAAATTAAGACTACATCTTAATTTCACTCATCCTACAGCTACAGTCCGCGACTCGTGCTTAGGCCTAAGGAGTGGCTTCGTTAATAGATTAGCAACGTTCTCATTCGATGAAACTTGCTTATCTACTTAACATCTCTGTCATTTATCTTACGGAATAGGTTATACCTATCCTCAAGGTGTTTGGATCTCTGATGTGCAGCTAGTCTCATCTATGCTGTGAATCACATCAAGTTCAGTGATGAACTCTTCTATCCAAACAACCTCTTTCGCCGCTTCTCAAGCTGCGAAATGTTCAGCTTAAGTCATGGAGTCAGCAACAGTGCCTTACACCGCCATACAGACACAAGATATAGCCGGACTGTGACCGGGAATTATCTTTGTCTATTGGAAACTTGCTTTTCAGACTCTATCGACTTGTAGCACCTCACTTTCTCCGTAAATCAAGAATTTATCCTTAGTATTCCTCAAATACTTTAGGATATTCTTTACGGCAATCCAGTGATTCTTTGCTGGATTTGACTGGTCTTTACTTGTCTTGCTTAACATTAAAGCAACATCAAAACAAGTACGTGTCATGGCATACATGATAGATCCAATTGCCGACGCATATGGAATCTCATCCATGCATTCAAGCTCAGCAGATATCGTAGGACACTGTATCTTGCTTAATGAATTGCCATGTGACATTGGCATAAAACCCTTCTTGGATTGCTGATTACGTGTAGGACTTTGTCAATTTAAGAATCCTGACTTTGTCCTACCAGCTCTTTTGGATCTCTATCTTTAGATCCAAAATCCAAGAACATACGTGGCTTTACCCATGTCAATCATAAAACCAATTCCCAAGCCAGTCCTTTACCGACTGCAGCATTGGGACGTTATTTTCGAGAATCAGTATGTCATCGACATACAATATGAGAAATGCAACATCGCTCCCACTTATCTATTAGTAAACGCACAGTTCCATTTCGTTCCTGTTCAAGTCAAAACCTTGACTACTTCAACAGAACGAAGATTCCAACTCCGATATGTTTGCTTCCATCCATGAATGGATCGATGAAGCTAACTTACACAAAATGTAATTTTTTTTTGGAGTCCGGGCTCACTTTCGCTTCTTTGAATTTCGCAGATTCGTTGCTTTCAATGATCATCAGATCATGCGAACTTTCAATGATCATCAGGGTCAACTAATGACGAGAAATCACTCTCGGATTAGTGACTGATTCATTCATATCTGCGAACTTCAGGCTCTACAGGTGTAGATTCTACAGAAATCTGTAAATCCATCCGTTGCTCTCCCTCAACAGGTTGAGCAGCCTCCTGTATTTCTCGAATTTCTTCGAGTTATACTTTTACTCCCACTGTTCTTCTTGGAAAGTAACTTCCCTTCTTAGAAAACAGAATGGACGTAAAAGTAACAAGCCTTGGTTTCTCTAGGACAACCAGCGAAGTAGCACAACTACAAATACTCAGTAAAGACGAATTTGGATCATTTCCAATCCACATTTACGTGGTGTCTTTCAACTGATATTGGTGGAACTATTTCAGCGTAAACTTAGATATTTCTAGAGCGTTATTCTTAAAGAATATCATGGAAGATTCGTGTGACTTATCTTTAATCATTTCTAATAAGATCTGATTCTTTCTCACAGAAACACCTCAAGGTTTTCAGGAGAAATGAGCTGTGAAACGATTTCACACTCATTCAGATGATCACACCATCAATGACTTAAGTATTCTCACTCGTGATCTAATCCAGAGTCTTAATACTTCTGTCACCCAGATTCTATACCTCATTCTGGAACTCTTTCGATCATATCAAAGAATTCCGACTTGTGTCTCATCAAATGAACACAGTCACACTCACTGATGCAATCAGTAGAGACAATGAAGTACAGGAAATTTTCTCTGGCATTACTGCTCATCGGACCACATACATGAGTATGTTCAATGTCCAATAAGCCTTTGGACCTTTCTCTAGCTCGGCTAAGATGGACCCTCTGTTCTTTGGTCCAGTAAACAGAATTCAAGTCTCATAAGATATCCAATCAAATGAGCCCAAAAGTCCATAACTATGGGGTTTCTGAATCCGACTTACTCTTTGACCAAAACATTTATGCCAAGAAAAATCAGGTTTAATTCATCAGATTTAAACCAATTCGGTATTTATGTTACATTTAGGCACTCGTTGGTTTAAGATATAAAACCCATTCCTTGAATAGGGTGCTACAATTAACATTTCATTAAGATCAAAAGAACAAAACTTGTCTTTATCAAAATGAAAAACATTCAAATTCTTCACAAGAAAATGAAAAATAACTCTGCTTAAAGCAGGTATATTGTAGCAATTACTTAATACAAAATCAAGCCTCAAAGGCATCTACAAGTGAAAACCCTACGGCTGAGGCAGCATCAATAGCTCCTTCCAGACACGCAGTTCCACTTGCCCTTCCTTCAACGTTTTACTGTTGCTCAGGCTCTGCTTATTATAACAAATATCAGTGCCACAACCAGTATTCAGTACCTATAAGGTATAACTTGAAGTAATAACATGAATACCTGAGGAAGTAGTCTCATACATCAACTTCAACTCCTCATAATCTTCCATGAATTTAATGCAATCTCTCTTCCAATGCCCGGTCTCTTTACAGTAGCAGCACTTACCAACGTAAGAGGTATCTGACTTGGGCTCAGAAGACACACGCTTGCCATGATTCAAAATCTGGACAAATTTGTCTTCACCCTTGTCAGCATTAGGTTTAGCAAACCTACCCTTCTCCTTCATGAGATTGTACAGGGTACTCTTCACGTTTGGCTCAACTGTCTTGAGCATATCATGCAGTTCAGTCAACGTCTTCGTTAAGCCTTTCTTGATATAGTTCCTTACGAACTTATCATAGCTTGACGGCAGTGACTGCAGAATGATCTCAGTTGCCAATTCCTGGCTAACTGGATAATCCAGTTTCCTCAGGTTATCAACGTAACCCATCATTTTACTGACATGAGGACTTACTGGATGATCATTTGGTAGCTTGCAGCTAGTGAGAGATTTAACCAACTGGTATCTCTCCACTCTTACCTGCTCCTGAAATTTCAATTTCAGGCTGCTGATCATCTCTATTGGCGACTCCATGTTCTCATATTGCTTCAGCAAATCTGAGTCCATGGTAGCCAATATCAGACCACGCACATCTACCGCATCATTATAATGCTTATTCCAAGCATTATATACTGCATGAGAGGCATTGGACCCGATCCTCACGGGGAGAGCTCTCTCAAGGACATAGTCCTTTCTCTCCTGCCTGAGGACTAGCCTCAGGTTCCGCGACCAAGTCAAGAAATTTGATCCGTTCAGTTTGTCCATCTCAAGGACAGACCGGATCGAGAAAGTGTTTTGATTGTTTGTGCTAGTCATAACTGAAATTTAGAGATAAATAGAGTTTTAGTTATTTAGTTCATAAAAGAGTAATCTTAATATCTTATAAGAAGACTCGCATTGCATTCAAAATTTCTTTGTTTAACCTCATAAGAATGCAATGATTCCGAGACCCATGTTCAGCTAAATCCAAAGTGGGCCACTGGCCGTCACCCGGAATTAGCTTTACTTGGTAAGCATACACACAGCTAGTTATAACCAATAATTCTCGGTTGTGAATTGGGCCCAAGGCCCAATACACCAGATGTCTCAAGGCCCGGGACTCCCGATGGCCCAGTCAAGGAAACCAATCTCTTACAGCCAAATAATCACTAAAGTCTGGGACTCCCAATGAAATTAGTGACTATATACTACTTTACTTACGCGAAAACAGACACCTCACACTGTAAGCCATATCTGTAATCGAATAAGCGTTAAGTAGCTGACAAGATTGGAAAGACATCCAAGCTTGATATTGTTTTTGAGGATTTCAAGTTTTATTTCCAAAAATAGAAGATTACTATTTTGGGAAACTTACTTCTTTTAGAAACTTTCTAAATTTAGAAACATACTAAAAATAGAAATTTCTAATTTAATATTTTATAAATATTTTCGGGTTGGGTCACAAATTATAGGCCCAATTCTTGGCCCAAGACCATAGAATTCCAGTTGGCCCAATAATTTGACATAACCGAGTCGGTTTATTAATTCTGGTCCAAGACCAAATTAACTATCAAAACCATCGGTTATTTACTAAACCAGACCAGCTCTAAATTATTTGGTCCAACCAAATCAAACTTAGACCAGCCTTCGGTTCAGGTTAAAATTCAATTTTTGAATTTAAATCCGGTTTAACCAGAAATTAAATAATACCAATTGTATTAAATAATTTCCAGCAAACCGCGATTTGGGTTAACCGCTTGAACCACCAATTAAATTGGATCGGTTCGGTTAAGTCCAAAATCAGGAAGAAACACCTTGTGTTTTAGCCAATTTTGACCTAACCTGCGGTTTAAGCTAAAGCTGACAATGAACCACAATCGGTTTGATTGGTTCATTGTCGCGGGTTTGGGAAGAACGAATCACAATTATCATGGCTTTGAAACGTTTTTGTCTTTAGCATAAAGACAAAAACTTGATCGATTCAATCATTAAACAATCACGACATTAACGATTCAATCAAATTGTTTCTCAAAGTCAACATGCGATCGTTTGTTTAACCAATTCAATAATTGAATCAACTATGATCGTGATTTAACAAACCAAATCAAGCGATGCACAATACAACAAGCGATACACAAGCGATAATCAACAAACGCATCATTCTTATGCACAAGAAGACAAAAACCAGTCTGACTTTATTCAATAATAGATTCATGCCATTAATCTACAAACGCATCATGCTATAAACGATTCATACCCAATCATCACACGATTAAAAAAACATGAAACAAACGACAAACAAGATTTGTCCTATTCCAATTAATACAATCAATCGGTCACACAAAGTCAACTTCCGAATGAAACAAACCAAACAATGTCATCGCTCGTAAATTTATTTAAGCAACAAGCGATCTAATTCGATTTTTTTTTATTCAACAATGGACATTCACCATTAATAATCATCATGATCCAAATTACAAGATACCTAATGACCTAGGCTCTGATACCACTGAAGGATTATGAGTTTTTTCATGGTACAATTCCCAGATTGCAACCTAGCACATAATCTTAAACAGATCTAGGTTCTTGTAACTGAATCATAAACACAAACCTGGACATTACCTTTTGCAGCGGAATGGTTGTAATGTCGAGATCAACGAACAGATGGTTACCTGTTCCTCCTTGGTATCCACACGCTTACAAGCACGGATAGGCTGCTAGACCGAGTGGAATCACAGAGAGAGAGAGAGCTTGATTTTGGAAGAGAGAGGAGGCCACGGCCACTGACTCAAAATCGCCAAAAGGTTGCAAAAACACTACAAGAAATATGTACATTGTCGGCGCGAAAATAATGCTATCATATGTCTTTCATAGCGTTTTCATAAATGCTATCTATGCGGCAGCTATCTTAGATACCAGCCCTACGATAGCATTTTTTCGGGGTGCTATAATAGAGCTGATCTATTATAGCACATAATTTTATATGCTGTAACAATATTAATAATAGCAAATAATTAACGTAATAGTATATATAATTATAGCATTTGATTTATGTTCTAATTGATTTTTACAGTTTTTGTATGCTATAATACATTTACTGATGTCTATTTTATAATGCTATGATATAATATTATAACGGTCATTTTGTTGCTATTATATTTTTTAACAACCTGCTATCAATTTCTTTTATATAATAAAATGGTTGCATAATCTAAAAACTGAAACTGATATATAGAAATTAAGACATTCATTCCACAAGTGTGAATACAATCCAACATCCAAAACACAAGTTTAGAGTTTCATGACAGAAACATAACTCAAGTCTAAAACAAAAATACATAGTCTAGTCATAAGTTCATTAGCCTAGTCTTAATACCATTTCGGTAAATAATTAACAAGACAAATCCATTTCGGTATAACTAGACTCCAAAAAGAACATACCATCTCCATCAAAATCTCTTCTTTCTCTTCTTTGCCTTCAAATTTTTTATTGTTCTCATCAGCTCAGTTCTCCTCGTCCTCATCAGTTTGCTTCAATGTCTCGACTTGTGGATCAGTTTGCATGCAGGAGCATCAGTAGTACCATCACCAGTGACAACAACAACATCTCCATTTTTCCTTAGTGCTTGAACAAGCAAAAGCTTGTCATTACGAGAGGACCTACCCATATCCTGCATTTTACACCCAAGTTAATACTTGAAATAGCATCAGTAAGGTCACAATCATTGAACTTTCATAATGTTCATAATGTACATTGATTATGTACATTGATAATCACGATTTTCTGATATATATAATGTACATTGATAATAACGATTTTCTGATATGAACTTTCAGTCCATACAAGGTCCAAAGCAACTCTGACAAGCTAGTGATTAGAACTCACACTTAAATCTGAGCTCACATGTGCGTGATTTATAACCTGTGCATGAAACTTTCAGCTATAGGCATTTCAATGTACCTGTCTCTCTGTGGGATTCAAGATTGCTACTATGCCTTCCTTTGGATTGTGTTCTCCTCGTAACTTAAGCTCGTCAGTCAAACAAGCCTCATCCTCATGAATGGGGCGACATCCCTTTCGCCTAAGCCAGCGTCTTCCATAGCTTTTTCCACTGAAATTTCCATTTGTATTTGCTTGGCTGCCTGAGATTTAGAAATTAGAACTGTTAATTAATTTCGCCCTAACCGATCTATTAAGAAAAAACAAAAAATATTCTACCTCAAATTTTGCATTATATGTGGTGAAAGATGTCAACTGCTCCAGAATCATTTCTGCCATTAGGAGTTCAGGTTCAGTAGAAGACTCTAACAGCTTAAAGACATTGGCTCCTTCTTTGCTGTCAGTGTCGTTCTAGCTGTGGACACCATTTATTCCTCTCTGGTACTCACACATAAGACCCTCAACAAGAGCTGAGCGCCTAAGGAAGACAGGAAAAAAAGAAAGAAGATAAGAGCACATATTTATATTGGTTTAGAAGTAATCACCTAACCTGTATATACCAAGCAAATATAAGTTTTTTCCAGAAGTATACAGGGGACCAAGTTGCATTAAAGGGCACACATTTATATTGGTCTTCCAATCATTGCCGTGTTGAGCTTCAGACGCCTTGTTACTTTGAGCTTCAGAGTTATGCAGTGGAGGATTAGAAGATATATGTGGACCTGGAAACATGTTCAAATTGGTGTTAGACATGCTTTCCCATTTCAACCCACTTGTTTTTACCAGCTTGTGAACATCCGATCTTCACTTCTTCAACTTCTCTTTATCATCTCGTGAAGGAGCTAGCTTTTTCTGAAATAGCAACAATTGTTAAGATGACTAAAAAATTCAACCATATATACATACATACTGAGGTGGTGGTGGTGACGAAGGATGTTGAAGAAGGTGAACATGATTAGTGATGGCGTCAGGACAAGACTGAGCTTGAAGAAGCTCTAGCCTCATGAAAGGATGCACGAACTTAAGTGTGTAATCTTTGTCTGCAAACAAAAACACAAATTTTTCCCAATTTTTTTTTACTTTAAAGATGTTTTGTCTTCCATTGTTCTATGTAGAGACACAAACAAGAGTATCAGAGCTTACTCTCTTTAACAGTGCCGTATAGCCATCAAAGAACCTCATCAGCAAATGCCAAGCACACTCCTCCCTAGCTCCCAAAAACTCCATTGTGTTTAGATTTAACTACGTATATAATGAGAGTTTAGTTAGATACTGACCTGCCAATAGGTTTTCAGCCTGGCTCTGTGTGCGATATCTTTTGTTCTTAGTCTCTTTGTGCGAACTAGTCTCCCACGATCATCTCTGAACCAAGCTGAAAAGGTAAACATATAGGTTTACTTAGATTGTTTCCCTTGAATCTCTAAAAGGAGAAAACGAGCAATATGGTATGATGGTTGTTACCTATATCCAACCAGAATATAGCACTCCTGCTACAAATGATTGTATATGCAGCAATAAACCAGTTTTCTCACAGTTGTTTCCATGAATCCACAAAAAAAGGAGATACAAAGAAGATAAATACAATCATACTTACCCAAAATTTAAGCAGTTTCTCTCTCTCAAATCTCTCTACGGGTACGATCATCCAACTAGAGAGTAAACAGTAGGAAAGTTACAGAATTCAACATTTGAGAGATAAAGCGGTGGCTTGAAAACGAGAAAACGAGAAACCTAGAATACCTGTAACTCGAAACCGTAGCTTGAAAACGAAGAAGGAGAGACGGATGCGGCACCACCGGCGTGAAGTGAGAAGAGCATGTTTGCTGTCAAGCCATACCTGTTTTCAGTCTCCTCATTTTTTAGGGATTTGAGATTTGGGGATTTAGGGATTCCGAAGATTTAGAGGATAAAGAAAAGAGTGAGTGAGAGGCTGAGATAAGAAACGAAGGAGGAAGAATATGGTGGAGGATCAGAGGAGAAACTGAGTAGGAAGAGAGGAGGAAGAGATAAAATCAGAGAGTTTTGTTTGAAGAAGAAGAAGAACAGATAAAAAAAAAAGTTTTCAGAGGAAAAAAATGAGTTCCCCCGAAACAAAAAAAAAATTTACTAAGTAAATTTGGCGGACATCGCAAAAATTAGGCTCTAAAACTTATTTTCGTTTCCCGCTTAGTGAAAATTCTATAATAGCGTTTATCAAATGCTATTATATAGTACAAAAATTTCAAACTCATCTACAATAGCAGTTTGGTAAAACGTGCTATCACAATGTGCTATCAATGTTAACTTTTTTTGTAGTGAAACCCTAATGTTGCAATCCCTTTTTATTCACTAATGGGCCCAAGTTTAATTAATTAATTAAACTAATGGTCCATTAGACTATTGGGCCCAAGACACAAATCAGACAAAAGCCCATTTGTTGTCTGCCCAATTCTCTGTACAAATACAGTAAATGTCTCAGCATCTTACGTATTAATTCCATCTTAACTTTCCCGTTAGCTATGGTGTGTGACCCTTCGGGATCATACAATACTGGTAATAAGTCCTAAACTTATAGATCATGAGCGGGCTCTAGCAAGTCATCATGATCACCCAGTATTTATGACTTATGTCTGATCTCGACATTTATCATACTTTCTAGAGATAGTACGGTAGATTTCAGGACATTCCCAACAGATGGAACCCGGTGGAATTGTGCTCTCCCAATCTTTGGCTCTGTCCGCCAAGGAGAAGACAAAGAGGCGCATCTTGAGACCCTCATCAGTCACGCCATTGAGTCTAGTTGTGGCACAGATTTTATCGAAGGTATCCAAGTGTTGCAACGGGTCTTCTGAGGCAAGTCCATGGAATTGATTGTTCTGCACCATATTCATCACCATGGCCCTGATTTCAAAATTGTTGTTGTTCACTGGTGGTGGAATGATGCCCCTTCGATTAGCATTAGTATCTGGTGTATCGCCATCTCCAATGGCCCTGAAAGGTCTCTCACGATGAGCCGGTATCATGTTTCCCTGTCCATCCCTAGCATCCTCATCCTGATGATGCTGCTCTTGATTGCCCTGATGGCCTTGTTGGTCCTGTTGACCTCCTAGATCCATAACTGGCTGCTCTTGAGGCTCAAGCAAAGGCTGAACTACTTCTTCCTGTTCCAACCCGAGTCTCTCTAAGTGAACAGCTCTTTCTAGTGCTCTTCTCTCTCTTGCTAACTGTCTTTCGAGTGCTTTGATATCTGAAACTCGCGCAACCAAATCTGTAGGGCCTCGGCTCCGCAAGTTCATGCACCTGACATCAAAGAGAAATGAAGAAGCAAAGTTAGTAACCAAAACTTGATCTAAATAGGAAAGGAAATCGAATTGATCTATCCAAGTTCCCAAAATGGCAACGGCGCCAAATTGATAACAGGAATTTTACTAATCCCCGAGGTATCAATTCCTCAAGCTGATCGCGTAGCTATGAGGTATCGAACCAATTGGGAGTGGATAAAGACCAATTGGAATACACCTAACCACAAAAGCCAAGCAAATCAAATCAAATGAAAGTTCTAACAGTTCTAAGCTTAACTAATCAAGATAAAGCAACTGAACAAGCAAGCAATCACTAATTAAGATAAAACAAAGATAATCAAATAAAGGAAACAAGGCTTATGGGCTAAGGTCAATGACTCTGACTATCTAGAGCTAACAAGGATGTCTAAACAATCAATCAAAGAAGCAAATCTCAAGCTAGGAACAATAACAATTGACTAATCCAATTTCTTGGTTCTAATCATTTTCCCTAATCATATTTCAAGATCAAATTCTCATTTGTGAAATAAGATAAGGCAAGCATTAACAATCAAGTTCCATAAGCTAATAATCATTCTAAACATTCATTCCCATGAGCTAGAATATGAAAATCCCCTAATAGATCATAGCTTGCATTTCATCAAACACTTGGTGTGCAACAAAAGCCTAAGGATCTAGATTAACTTGATCATGGATAATCTAGCACTAAGCACATCTAGAAGGGTGAGATCAATCATGAATAAGCTCTAAACATCCTTGATTCACTCTAAATAGCCCTAATCTACCTAACCCATAATCCTTGAATGAGACTACTCACTAATCATGCTAAGTTCAACAAAATCCATAAGAATAGTGTCAAACATGATGATTAGTGAAGGATTAAAGAAAAGAGATGAAGAATCAAAGCAAAACAACTCTAGGATTAAGAAAAGATCAAACTTTTGTCTTACAAAGTACTTAGAACAAAACAAGCTTAAGAGACAACAAAAAATCAGGTTTTTGGCTTAAATAGTAAATGGGGTGTGAACCGGGTCAACCCGGAACAAACCGGGTGTTGACCCGGATCCAAGTGAAAATAAAGGGTCTGTATCGGCCTGGTTGCCCGGAATGCAGGCCGATATTGATTCTTCTGGGATTCTGTATCGGCTTGACTGCCCGATATTGAAGCCGATATGCTTCAGTCGAGATCTCGTATCGGCCTGCTTGCCCGATATTGAAGCCGGTACAGACTCTCGGATTAAATTTTGCATTTCTGTATCGGCCAAGCAGGC
The DNA here is from genome assembly GCA_030180135.1 of Orychophragmus violaceus. Lineage (NCBI taxonomy): Eukaryota > Viridiplantae > Streptophyta > Magnoliopsida > Brassicales > Brassicaceae > Orychophragmus > Orychophragmus violaceus. The sequence goes on from CM058236.1 coordinate 11,236,390, forward strand.
CGATATTGACACCGATATGGAATTGGCGAAGGTTCGTATCGGCCTACTAGGCCGATATGGAAGCCGATATTGAGCAGGCTTGCTTCTCCTTGGTTCCTTGAGCTCTAGACTTCTCTTCCAATGCTCCTCTTAGCTCCATGCACTTCAAATCACCTGCAAAATCATAAGGAAACACTCCACAAGCAACCTAGAAAGCTAAAACTTAGCCTAAATGCCTAGAAACTCTAAATGCAAGCAAGACAAAGGAAAAAGAAGCTAAAAGAGCTAAAGAGAGTTAAAACATGCACTAATCAACATCCTAATATGCCATGAAATACAAATATATCAATTCCCCCAAACTTGAACCTTGCTTGTCCACAAGCAAGCATAAGACAATCAATCCATTTGGGAGAAAGGCTTGAAGGTGGGGACTCAAAACCACAAGACTCACATCAAGATACAAGATCTTTCAAAGAAGTTACAAGTTGCTCTAATCACATTGACTATCCATGTACTTCCACATTACCGTTCCCTCAATCCCTACTCCAACTCCCGAGATCCTATAGAACACAAGCAATCATCAACTCAATTCCTTACATTCATTTAGAAGTTTAGTGCGATCTCACAAAGGGGCAATCAATCAATTCCCAATTGGCAAGGTTCAAGAGAGGCTATTTGAGGTGGCTAAGTAGAGTTTCTTTTGGGGTGGTTAACTCTCAAGAATAGGAGCAATTGGCATTACACAAAATCTATCTAAGAAAGGGAACAATTCATGCATACAAAGTTCTTTTCTCATTGTTCTACCCAATTCCTAGAAGATTTCTCTATACATTCCCATAATGAAAGACAAACACTCACCAAACCCCCAATTCATTTACCAAAACACTCACCCTTTTAGCTCTTTTCTCTCTTCTCTTTGTCACTAGGAAACACTTAACTGATTTTTCTCTTTTTCAAACTTGAGCAAACTCTTTCATAACTTACCCCTCTTAAAACTTGATCTTTCTTTCTTTTTTTTTTGATTCAATCTAGGGGACTTACTTCTTTTTCTTTCTTTTTTCACAATGCTCTCTTCTTAACTTAGTTCCTAGTGACTTCTTTTCCTTTTTGAACCTTATTCAACTCTTTTCATTTATCCTTTTCATTCCCAAAACAACTCTCATCTCTCCCCCAAACTTGTTTCCCATCCTAGTGCTAGACTCTTATGGCAAATAGAGCTAGCTAAAATGAGAAAAGACCATTTGTCGTTCCCGATACTCTCAAGTTTTTTCACCTGCCAAAAGCTATCAAGGAAAGGCCTCACTCACAAATCATTTTGGCTTCAAGGAAAGGTTTGGGTTCATTGGGTAGGGGAAGCCATGATCATAAGATCAATGGTTGTCCGAGTTAATCAAAAGAGTGGCAAAAGGGAAAGCATAACTCGGGCAAGGACCATGGGATTGCATTTAAAGCCCCTAAGCAAGATATTTCAAAATTCAAATTAAGTCCAATATCATAGAATTGAGCTAAGTTCATGCGAGCTTCACAAGGATAGGGAATTTCGGAATCTCGAAGTCAAGCAATGGGTTTTCCTTTGTTTTGAAAATCAATCAAAGCAACGAGCAACTTAATTGGTGAGCCTCTACAAGGCAAAATCATCATTGTCCCCAATGCATGAATCCTAGAACACTAGCTAGACTCGATCCTATATGCTTTCTTTTTGTGAATTTTTTTTTTTTGAAAATTTTCAATTTTTTTGATTTTTCTATGCCTTAAGGATGCATGAGACTCAATAAAACGATAAAACGAAAATAAGAACAAAGAACACAAGATTAGCGACTTGGTCTCTCCCCAAAACTTAAATCACACGGTCCCTTGTGTGATCTAAGAAGGAGAAAAGACCGGAAACAGACGAAATGCAAACAAAGTAAAGAAAACAAGTATGTACAAAGATGGAGTGTTACTTGGTGCTTTAAGTGGAGTGGAATGGGATGAGAGCTCAATCCTTTGTTGATTTCGCCATGACCTAGGCTCAGTCCGATTGATCCCCAACTTCACCTACTGACCAAAACCTGATAAAACTTAAAGAAAGAACATCAAAAATAACAAGAAAAAGATCATATGTACAAGGATAAACATGGGAATGTCTCCCAAGTGCGCTTTTGTTTAGAGTCGTTAAGCTCGACTTTTGCAAACCGATTTTTAGGCGATTGGAGAGTGAGTCCTGCCCTCGAGAGTGATGGTCAGGACCTGAGAAGTTAGCTCACTGAGATTGACTGAGTCACCTTGAAACCTTGGACTGATTGAAGCTTTAGCACTTGCAAATTGCCTAGACTTCCCCTTAGACTTGACCTTGTACTCAATGTAATCACCCTTTAGACCCAATGGATGCAAGCTGATACAGTTGAGAGATGAGGGAGTTTCGAAAGGCATTAGAGCTTCCATCTTGTCCTTATGTCCTTTTTCAGCTCTCTTAACTCCATCCAATCCATTGGTTAGAGCATTTCCATTATGCCCATCAAACAAAGATTGTAGACTCTCACTATCCATGATCTCCTTTTCAAACTCTTGAGCCTTTGGGTGATTGTTGAGAACCTTATCCTTTGCAGCCATTGCAACCCTTGGAGCCCTCTTTGTCATCATATCCACAACCTTCCCTTTTGGAGCTTTTTCCTCATCGTTGCTCAGCTTCTTTGACAATATGGATCCAACATACTCAGTCCTTATGGTCATGGGAGGAGTTCCAATAGTTCTATCCACCCCCTTCTTTTGAGCACGTCCCATGTGCTCGCTCCATGATCCATAAGTAGTGGGTTTAGGCCAAACTTGCTTCCCGACATTTGCAAAGAGCCTTGCTTCCTCTAACACATCATCCTCATTTGGAGATAGGATGACACCACAAGTGTGGAGATTTGTGCTCCTCAAAGGATAGTAGACCTTCTTGTCAACATTATTCAGCACAACGCGTTGCTTTTTGAAATCCATACAAGCTCCAGTTGTATTGAGGAAAGAGGTACCAAGTAAGAGAGGTAGTTGGGTACTCTTCTTCATCTTCATGACAATGAAGTCAGTTGGGATTGTGCATTCACCAATCTTCAGTGGATAGTCCTTGATCATTCCCATTGGAGTTTTTGAGTAAGAGTCTCCAAATGTGATAGAAGATGGGTATCTTTCCATGCTCTTAATCCCAAGGGTTTCCACCATATCAAGAGATATCACACTCACAGTAGAGCCGGAGTCACACAATGCATCAGTAATCTCTAAGTCTCCCAAAGTACAGCGGATGGTAAATTTACCCGGATTGCCGAGCTTGGGAAGCACTTTTGGTGTTGTTTGGACAGTAGGCACAATATCTTCAGCAAAGGAATCAGTAGCACTCATCACCTTAGCTGGTGCAGCATAGGAAGGCTTAACTACAGTGGCTTTCATCTCCTTGAGAGGGACAAGTGCAGCCGGAGGGAGTTCATAACCATAGAGAAGTGCTTCAAGTTCATCAACCTCTCTCTCATGGTCTGGTTTCTCATGATCAACAGTAGAGAAGATTGCATTGCAGTAATCTTTCGGGTTCTTCTCCGGGTTTCCGGGCAGTGTACCAGTAGGTCTAGAAGTGGAAGCGTTCGTGTTTTCAACATTGATCAAGCGAGAAGTCAAATGTTGCAGCTCATTCTTTAAGTTCTTCACTTCCAAAGCCCCACTTGCTTGTCCTTGGATTAGTTGTTGCATCATTCCCCTTAACTCATTATCCAAACCCGAAGAGGAAGAAGCTTGTGGCTGTTGTTGCCCAAAACCGGGTGGAGGGTATTGTGGCTTTGGAACATAACCCTGTTGTGCTTGAGGTTGAAGCTGAGAGACAAACCCTTGTTGGTTGGTGTAAGGGACAAATGGCTTTTGTTGTGGAGCTTGTGGAAAGCCTTGTTGCCCTTGTTGTGGAGCTTGTCCTTGGGGTTGAGCTTGGTGATAAACCTGATCTTGTGGGTTGGCAACATTGGGGTTTCTGTAAGAGAAGTTGGGGTGATTCCTGTAGTTTGGGTTGAAACCCCTGTTGAAACCTCCTTGGCCAGCAATGAAATTGATCTCTTCTTGGGTCATATCACCTTCAAGACTATAGAGGACGGGCTGAGAATCTTCGTAGTTGCCTACAAAGCTGATTTGCTTCTGACTAGAGCTGATCATCTTGTCTATCTTGTCATTTAGAGACTTGATTTCCTTCTCGTACTTCTCATCCGTAGAAGATGATCCTCTACTAGTCCGCTCATAGTCCTCATTGTAATTCCCATCACTTGTAGCAAGGTTTTCAATCAATTCCATAGCCTCATCAACTCCCTTGCCTAGGAAGTGTCCATTGCTGCAAGAATCAAGCATTGCCCTCATTCTAGGAAGCACTCCTCGGTAGAGGTTACTGAGTAGTGTCTCCTTGGTGAAACCGTGGTGTGGGCATTGAGTGGTGAGCTTATTGAACCTTTCCCAAGCTTCAGCGAAGGTCTCGTTGTTTCTTTGCACAAACCCGGATAACTCATTGCGGAAACGGGCAGTTCTCGTAGTTGAGAAGAATTTCTTCAAGAAAGCCTTCTTAAGGTCTGCCCATGTAGTGATGGAACCCGGTGGAATTGTGCTCTCCCAATCTTTGGCTCTGTCCGCCAAGGAGAAGACAAAGAGGCGCATCTTGAGACCCTCATCAGTCACGCCATTGAGTCTAGTTGTGGCACAGATTTTATCGAAGGTATCCAAGTGTTGCAACGGGTCTTCTGAGGCAAGTCCATGGAATTGATTGTTCTGCACCATATTCATCACCATGGCCCTGATTTCAAAATTGTTGTTGTTCACTGGTGGTGGAATGATGCCCCTTCGATTAGCATTAGTATCTGGTGTATCGCCATCTCCAATGGCCCTGAAAGGTCTCTCACGATGAGCCGGTATCCTGTTTCCCTGTCCATCCCTAGCATCCTCATCCTGATGATGCTGCTCTTGATTGCCCTGATGGCCTTGTTGGTCCTGTTGACCTCCTAGATCCATAACTGGCTGCTCTTGAGGCTCAAGCAAAGGCTGAACTACTTCTTCCTGTTCCAACCCGAGTCTCTCTAAGTGAACAGCTCTTTCTAGTGCTCTTCTCTCTCTTGCTAACTGTCTTTCGAGTGCTTTGATATCTGAAACTCGCGCAACCAAATCTGTAGGGCCTCGGCTCCGCAAGTTCATGCACCTGACATCAAAGAGAAATGAAGAAGCAAAGTTAGTAACCAAAACTTGATCTAAATAGGAAAGGAAATCGAATTGATCTATCCAAGTTCCCAAAATGGCAACGGCGCCAAATTGATAACAGGAATTTTACTAATCCCCGAGGTATCAATTCCTCAAGCTGATCGCGTAGCTATGAGGTATCGAACCAATTGGGAGTGGATAAAGACCAATTGGAATACACCTAACCACAAAAGCCAAGCAAATCAAATCAAATGAAAGTTCTAACAGTTCTAAGCTTAACTAATCAAGATAAAGCAACTGAACAAGCAAGCAATCACTAATTAAGATAAAACAAAGATAATCAAATAAAGGAAACAAGGCTTATGGGCTAAGGTCAATGACTCTGACTATCTAGAGCTAACAAGGATGTCTAAACAATCAATCAAAGAAGCAAATCTCAAGCTAGGAACAATAACAATTGACTAATCCAATTTCTTGGTTCTAATCACTTTTCCTAATCATATTTCAAGATCAAATTCTCATTTGTGAAATAAGATAAGGCAAGCATTAACAATCAAGTTCCATAAGCTAATAATCATTCTAAACATTCATTCCCATGAGCTAGAATATGAAAATCCCCTAATAGATCATAGCTTGCATTTCATCAAACACTTGGTGTGCAACAAAAGCCTAAGGATCTAGATTAACTTGATCATGGATAATCTAGCACTAAGCACATCTAGAAGGGTGAGATCAATCATGAATAAGCTCTAAACATCCTTGATTCACTCTAAATAGCCCTAATCTACCTAACCCATAATCCTTGAATGAGACTACTCACTAATCATGCTAAGTTCAACAAAATCCATAAGAATAGTGTCAAACATGATGATTAGTGAAGGATTAAAGAAAAGAGATGAAGAATCAAAGCAAAACAACTCTAGGATTAAGAAAAGATCAAACTTTTGTCTTACAAAGTACTTAGAACAAAACAAGCTTAAGAGACAACAAAAAATCAGGTTTTTGGCTTAAATAGTAAATGGGGTGTGAACCGGGTCAACCCGGAACAAACCGGGTGTTGACCCGGATCCAAGTGAAAATAAAGGGTCTGTATCGGCCTGGTTGCCCGGAATGCAGGCCGATATTGATTCTTCTGGGATTCTGTATCGGCTTGACTGCCCGATATTGAAGCTGATATGCTTCAGTCGAGATCTCGTATCGGCCTGCTTGCCCGATATTGAAGCCGGTACAGACTCTCAGATTAAATTTTGCATTTCTGTATCGGCCAAGCAGGCCGATATTGACACCGATATGGAATTGGCGAAGGTTCGTATCGGCCTACTAGGCCGATATGGAAGCCGATATTGAGCAGGCTTGCTTCTCCTTGGTTCCTTGAGCTCTAGACTTCTCTTCCAATGCTCCTCTTAGCTCCATGCACTTCAAATCACCTGCAAAATCATAAGGAAACACTCCACAAGCAACCTAGAAAGCTAAAACTTAGCCTAAATGCCTAGAAACTCTAAATGCAAGCAAGACAAAGGAAAAAGAAGCTAAAAGAGCTAAAGAGAGTTAAAACATGCACTAATCAACATCCTAATATGCCATGAAATACAAATATATCAGGTTTATAGATAGAAAGTGAGAAATGGAGTGGTTTAGTGTGAGAAGTAACAGGCGATCGGGACATGGTGTTCGGGTTAAGTTTCGAGAATTCGTTAAGCCATAGATCTGAGTAATTCCATCACCCTTAGCTTTAATTCCATAAACTTCCTCTCATTTAGATCCTTGTTTCTATATTTAGCGGGGAGAGTCTCAGAGTTAAGGAACGAGCCGCTGAACGGGTGAGTCTCGGTATCTAGGACTAACAAATTTCTGCAGGTCGTGTCTTAAGGATTGAAATACTCAGAGTATCTATCCTTTAAACACGTTTTTGTGTGATTTACCTGTACTGTTATTGAGGTTTAATCCGTGTTTGATTCAATTGATGGATGCATGCATAGCTCTTGTTATTTTACGGTTAAGCATGTGCATGTTGAGATCGGATGATTACCCATTGATTATGTGAGTGAGATTCATTGCAGTTGTGGATATGGTTACATGCATAATATTTGTATTGATTTGTATGTTTCTCTTTGATTATGTGTTGAATCATTGAGATTGTGTTGGCATGCATGATTGTTGTGATAAGTACAAGAACTGATTAAGATCCACTCAGAATTTTTTTCCATGATTCTCATAGAAATGCATGGTAGATTTCTTTGAGTATGGGTGATAATGCATGTTTGATCAGACGAGTTGTTTTGCTCGTATGAGTAGCTTCGTGAGATCTTTGATCCACGTAAGTCTCCCTTTCGATTTAGAAACGGTGTATGTAATACCCTGTTTCCAAAAAGAGGGTCAACGGACAGAAGAAAAATCAACATGGACAAAATTATAATTTTGCCAAAGTCCAGGGGCAAATGGTAATTTTACCAAAAGTTGAGACGGAAGCCGAGACGGGCCAAATGTTCTTTTTTTCAACATACAGAAAATTTAGAAGACCAAAGGTGGAAGAAACAGAGCTTAAAGGGGTTTTTCGGCTTATCGGGAACGAAAACCGACTAAACCGAAAAAACTTCAAAAATTCATAACCGGAGCTACGGAACTCCAAATCAAGTTATTCAAATTGCTAAAGTCATCTAAAATCAGGGAGAATCAGTTTTTGTAGGTTTGAGGATTTATGAGAGCAAGGAAGGGAATTCTGAAATAATAACTCCAAAAAGGCTAAAACGAAGCATCGAGAAGAACGTGTTTAAGTGTTGGTTTAGGATGTATGGGGAAGGTTTTTTGGTTACAAAAACAATCCTGGAAACAAGTGTCTCATGTGGGATGGCGCCACCTCTCCTCAGAACATGCAATGCATGGAAATAGTACATTGAACAAGTTTGCATGCAAAGAATAACATATCTAATCAAGTTCAATTCACCATTTCTCTCATCAAAACCTCTCTCTAGCCCTCACCCACGACATCACCTCTATCCTCTCTCCAGAATCATCCGAAAAAACCATAAATTCTTCAAAGAAACTCAAAAACATTCATAGTGTTCTTGAGTGTTCTTCAAGACTTGCATCATAAGAAATCCCATAACTCTCAAACCATAGATCCAATATTCAAACCACTTGAACCAATAAATTCCTCTTGATCTCCTCTACAACCACCACCCCTTCCTCGCTATCGCCGTCGCCGGAGGTCGCCAGAATCTCGCCGGAGAACCGCCGCCGGTGAGGTTCTCTTGGTTCTCTCTCTTCCTTTGGAGTTTTAAGCCTCTCTCCTTCTCTCCAGTAGCTTCATGGTGGATCCAGAAGTGTTATCAGTCAACTGAGCTCAGTAACAGTCGCCGTAAAAGCTTGGAAGTCGCCGGTCAACGCTCCGCCGCTGCGGTCAACACTGGAGCTCAGCCACTGGAGAACCCTTTCACCATCATTCTTCAAGCCGGTTCAACTAGGAGTGGTATAGCATTGATCTGAGATGGATTTGGTTTGGATAAGTGAGAGATCGGTTTAGTTTAAACCAGTCAAAGCGAAAGTCAACGCCGGTCAATTGTTGACTTTGATCCTGTTTAACTAAACCGGTCAATTGTGACTTGGTTTGGTGGTTCAGCCGGTTCAGAGTTGGGTCAACCGGTTCAATTCAGGTCAACGGAAAGCGTGGTCAATGGTCAACCGGGCAGTCGGTCGACGCCGCCGGTCAACGCGGTCAGTGCCGGTCAACGCCTGAAACCAAACCAGTCAACGACCGTTCAGTGATTTGGGAGTGTTCGGGGTTCGTGTTAATATGTTCGGGATAGTCCGACGCTCTCGGGATTCATACCGCATCAGATTCGTCAGTCTGCACCAATTCACTGTGAGTCGGCTCAATCCGTAGAGTGGTTATTGCATATAGACAGGGAACCGAGAAACCGTAGAATTAGGAATTTGCATACCCGTAATTGAATTTGAATGATTGATTGATGATTGAACGGATTGATTAACTATAAACCGGTTAGGGTTTGGAGATGCATGCTAGGACTTTAGGGTTAATGGTTAAACCGTTGATTGCCGTTAGGTTGTTAGAATGTTGATTGATGCATTCATATAGACATTGCATGGTTAGGACCGTATACGCATATATATGTAATAAAGAACGATATTGAAAGCATCTATATACGGGAATTAAGACGATATTAAATACGGAAGTGAAACCTAAACAAACGAATAGAGTATGTAACGGGGTTGGGATTAGGTTTAATAATGAGTTAAGGGTTAAGGGTTATTAAGTGAATGAATTAAGTTAATCATGAGACGTCGGGGAGTTTAGTAAGCTAATAACTCTAAACCGACGGATCGAGGAGTATTAAAGATAATTAGAAAGGTATAAGTAAAAGAAGTAGTGTGATTGATGGTCCGTCTACGGGTTACCAATCCGCTAATCCAAGGTAAGGACAAGAACGTATTAAAAGACATTAGAAACCCTAATAGGCTTGCTTGCTCGGTTGATTCCGGTTATGGCGTTAATCTACTGGTGACGCCGGAAGGTGTGTGGTTAGGAGAATACGGGGTCATGTCCTAAGGCCAAATCGCATGGAAACTTAGGTTACCATGAGGTAGCCCGAGTCACTGTGTATCGATGGACTTAGAGCAGTGTCCTAGGTCGTGTGACTTCATGTTTACATATGGGAGTTGAGGTTTAGTTACCATGTCGGTGACTATGTAAACCCGTGGAAGTTACCGAGATGGTGAAAGGGCCCGTGTGGGTGCGTGTTTTCGTGTTGGGCGATAGATAGATCGAGTTCCAATCGAGAGCATGTGCTGCAGTGCTCCTGATTTCCTTAATCGCTTCTCTTTCTTTTAGCAAGTGCTTGTGTGTTGTGAGTTTATCATGTCATGGTAGTACAAGATCGACCGTTATCCTTGTTGTTTGTTATTTTGGGGCTTTTGGGCGGGAATTTGTAGATATTAGATAGACTAGAAGCCGTAGTGGGGAGCCGTCTCACTGGGTGATCTTAGATCGCTCATTAGACTCTTTTTGTGTGTTTTCAGGTTTAGCAGCGATGGACGCGAGAGGTCCTCGATGTAGTTTCAGGATCGCTTGTGGCGGGGTTTTGATTCGATATTTTGTGTTTTTATCGGTTCGGCTTTGGCGCCATTTTGTATTGTGATTTGGATGTTGTATTTGAATGGCAAAATTGTTTTGTAATTCGGTAAACGTTTTGTAGACGTTTATTTACTCATTAATGAACATGCTTCCCTGATATATTGGTTAGTCCGAACCGGAACAACTCACAGAAGCGGTACAGGTTGTGAAGCTTTGTACCGTGGAAGTGAGGATAGCGGAGTCAAGGACGGGTCAGTGCGAGCCTTTGTCTCAAACCGATCTGTCTCTGGCTTTGTCTTGTGACGAACTTTTCCTGTTTGAATTTATCGGGCTCGACTTGGTCATTTTCTTGTTTGATTTTTGACCGGTCAGCTCGTCGGTCAGCGGATAATGGGAAAGGGGCTTTACAGTGTAGTTTCGTGTTGTGAGTAATTGAACGTGGAGTTTGTACTATGTAGGATTTTTGACTCGTGCACAATAAACGATATTGTTTATGGTTACATTTTGTAATAAATCTTACATAATATTAATATAACAAGATTTATTAAACTCCACATTTCACAGTTCCAGTGATATGAGTTTAGTCCGAACTATCACAACTCGAGGTCGTAGTACAGGTTGCAAAGCCTTAGGCTATGACTGAGAGGTAAGTTAGGTATCACGGATGGACCGGCCTGACCTCGGGGATGACTGGACCATTTGATTTATTTGGATATTGTGACATCTCTGACCGTCTATGTCTATAGAACGTGTCGAGGGTGTTACAGTCAATGTCCTCAACATCAAGATTACATAAACCACAAGTAGCAACAATGTTTTATCTCCAACCCAAAAGTATAAAGCGGAACGGTAATGTATCCAGATGGGCTAATGAAAAGGTGAATGCATGCTTAGGTATATGTCCCTTGAACCACACTACCTTACTCCACTGCTGTTTTTGTTTACAATGTCTTATGTTATCCCAATTTCGCTTGGTAGAGAACACATATTCACCAGAACCATCAGTTTCCCAATAGTAAAGGTCAAGATCAGTACCTTGCAATGGAGCACCCATGATCAAGAGCTTCGCTCTGAGAGTAATGATCTTCGAGCTCCTGCTCCTAAGAAAGGGAAGTCTCCAGCAACTCGGGAAGTAGCAAGCGTCAGAAACAATGCTGCTTGCGGGTTTTCCCAGTAGAGAAGGACCATTCTAACCAATAAACTCAATATGAGTCCCGAGATCAAGCCAATGTTATACCAAAACTCGCATAATTCCCATTTGTAACTGAACATCTGAGAAAGCGCTTAGATAGACTCCTTAGACCAATCATAGATCGCCAAACCCAAGAAGAAGTTGCCGTTGGTTCAGCCATCCAAAAACTCTTATTTTCAGAATATGTTTTCTTATCCAAGCGACCCATAGTGAATCAGACTTGGAAAAGAGAAGCCGAAAAATAATAAGGTTCAAAGTCTTGTTCCACAGACCAAAGTTTCTCAGACCAAGACCTCCCTCATCTTTCGGAAGATAGTAAACATCCCATGCAACTTTAAAACCTCCCTTCTTAGCTATATCCTCTTCCAAAAGTAAGTGATTACACATACTCTCAATCGCTTTAATGCAGGTTTTAGGAAGGATAAACACAGAAGACCAGAAGTTAACAGTACTGTAAATGACTGAAGAAATCAATTGCAGTCTGCCGGAAAAAGATAGAGTCTTTGGGGACCAGTGATTAAACCTTGCAGAGATGCTGTCCATAAGGGGGGAGTAATCTGATTTCTGAGTTTCATGTGCATCAGAAGTAGCCCGAGATGTCGTAAAGGGAAAGATCCCTTTGTAAAGTCAAACACAGCCAAGACATTCTCTTCCTGATCGTTCTGACCCGCACAATAGAGCCCAGATTTATCTCTGTTCATATCCACACCCAAAAGTCTGTGGAAAGCATCTAGAGTGGTAGTGATTGCATCCAAAGAACTCGGTCGACCATCAAAGAAAATCATAGAATCATCTATGAAAGTGAGATGAGATATTACCGCATCTTTAGCTTGAGGGTGGTGGCCGATGAGACCAGCATCAAAGTTAGAGTCCAAAACCCTTGCAAAAACTTCCCTTGCTATCACAAAGAGATAGGTAGAAAGCGGATCTCCCTGTCTCAACTCATTGCTACCTTTGAAGAAGCCACAAAGATTACCATTGATGTTAAGTGAAAAGCTCGTTGTAGTGATCCATTGTCTGATCCAGTTAACAAAAATGCTAGGCATATTCAGCTCTTGCAGCACCATGATGATGAAATCTCAACGAAGACAGTCAAAAGCTTTTTGAAGGTTAACTTTAAGGACTCCCGGCGAGATATATTCTGCTGGTTGAACTTTTGCACAAGTTCGGTGGCTAGAAGAACATTTTCAATGAGCAATCTTCCTTGACAAAAGCTGATTACTGAAGGGAGATCATCAACGGGAGAAACTTTTCAAGCCGTCTAGCTAAAATTTTCGAGATAATTTTGTAGACAACATTATATAGAGAGATCGGTCTAAAGTCTGTGAAACTGTTTGCATTTGTTTTCTTTGGGATAAGAGTAATGGCAGTACAATTACGTTGCTTTAGAATCTGACCTGAAGTTAAGAATTCCGTAATGGCTGCGGTTACTTCCTGACCAATGAAGGGCCACACAGCTTTCAAGAACTCAGAGTTGTAGCCATCCGGACCCGGAGCTTTGTTAGATGGAAGAGCAAAAATCTCTGCCTTAATCTCCTCACTGATAAAGGGAACAAAAAGCATGCTACACATCTCAGAGGAACACTGGAACAACAAGAGAGATCGTATAAGTTCAATGTTCTCAAGAGAAAGATGGTGAGTGTTTGATGCGGACATCAAGTCATCATCAACCAAGGAGCATGAAGAGGACATAAATCAACAAACCAAGATCCTTGGAGAGAAGCTGTTTGAGCCCAACAGAGACATAGGTGCATGTCTTGGAGCATATCTACCCAACCAGGACGACTTAAGCAACAAATCAACCTGTTACAGAAACTTAACTCATCAAGGAATCATCACGAAGTGGAAGTGTTTCGAAATATTTCCAGATGAAGAAGATATGCAAGTTACAACTCAGAAGATTTCCAAGGAACCTGCTGGAGACCAACTGTCACTTATTGGAGAGTACAGATCGGACCAGGATGAATCAAGTTCTAAACCAACTTGTTTTGGAAACCTTACTCAACATAGGTTCAGTGAGAATTGGATTAGGTTCAAAAGAAATTTTGGTTTAAAAGTTATTCAACTTCTAAACCAGGAGATGATACACTTGCCTTATTTAGAGCCTCGCGGCTTTAATATCAAACGGCTCTTTCCTCTTCAATGTGGCTGCATTTTGGACGTTTTCCTTCTTGTTTTAGGGATGACAGTCTTTGTTGGTGGTGTAATTGTGATTCACCTTCTTGGTTCTTGAGGAATTTGCCACCTCGAGTAGTATGGGTCTGTTGAGATATCTTCTACAAATTCCTTGCGTAGAAGTTGCTTCATTTCTTCCCAAGTGTGGTCTGGTAGCTCAAGTTCAAGTCTGAGGTAAGCATCCTTATCCCACTCTAGATAGGCTTCTTCAATGAGAGTATCTTCAACAATGGTTGTCTTCTCCTCTTTTGGAACTTGATTTTCTAGTAACCAATCATCCATATCTCTTTCCCACCTTAGATAAGCTTTTGGTCCTTGCACACGACCTGAAAAGCAAATGTTATATGGATCTTCTTGACAAAACTCACCTTGGTATTCTTCTCTTTCACTTATTTCAGAACTGGTGTTGTTCTCCCATGTGTCTTCAGTGGGTTCTTCTTCTTCTTCTTTGTAGTCCGGTTCTTCTCCATAAGGATCTTCAAAGTCAGATTGATCCTCCCATGCTTCCTCCTGCCTTGAATCACATTGTACCTCGCCTTGGTATGGGTCTGGAGGTGCTGGTTCAGGTTCTCTATCACTATGATCCTCTTCATAGTCTGTGCTATAACAGTACTCTCCATGTGCTTCTTCTTCAAGCTCGGATCCTTCCTGATCATGCTCAGCATCTACATCAAAGCTAACTTCTGATGCTATTTCTTCTTTCCAAGATGCTTCAGAGAACTCTTCTTCTCCATTCCATGAGTGCTCTTCATCACCCCAATCAACCTCTGAGGTAGTGTAGACACTTGCTCCATCTTCATCTCCCATGTTTTAGTACCTGTTTCAAGTTTGAAACAAGTGTATCAATGTGTTCTGAATTTACCTTAGCTTAAATTTAAGCCAAAGTTGAATGTGATGCACGGTTTATAAATGGAATAATTGCACCCACTATATCTTTTTGGGAAAGTAATAGCAAAGATGTATCTTTCAAAAGCTTGTTTCAATTTTGTATCTTTTTTTGTCTTTTAGTAAGTTAAAATGTCTATTTTACCCTCCCTTTTACAGTCAATTTACCAATCTAATTACTTAGTTCATCTAACTATTTACTCTTATTAGTTATACATTTGCTTCTAATTTAGTTTGTTGTGAATTAGTTTTAACTTAACCAAGTAATTCATACACATTGTACAATATGAATATATGTCCCATATATGTCGGACCTGTTTAGAATTTTTGATATATTTGCTCCCAACTCATGGATACCGAAGCTTATCCAGACGAAAATATGAAATGTGTTGTGGTTTGTGGCTCTTGGCTCGTCACCGGCGATGGAGAATGGAAATTCATCGTGGACATGGAAAGGGTCTCTCGGGTCGTCCCAATGAACATGAGCATGAAGATGAAAGAGGTCGTTGCTGCTGTTATGGCCGAGTTTGGTTTGGAATGTGCTTCGAAGTTAAAGCTCAGTTACACGCCTTCTCTTACTTTGTCCTCTGTTTGCAATGACAGCTAGCCACCTATCATCGTCACAACAGATTTCGGGCTTTCCTGTTTTCTAGATATACTGTCATCTGACCGGTCAACGAAGCTATTTTTGTCACTGGGTAAAATAGTTAGGAAAGAAGGCGACTCTGTAAAGAAAAAGGCTTCCAAGTTAGTTCACCGAGTGGGGTCCATAACTCCTAGGTATCTATTTGGTGATGCAACTCCCTCTGGTAGCAGAAACTCTCATGTCATGCTCGACGATGACACTGTTGAAGCGCTTGACTTGATGTTTCGTTCATGTTCACCTCCAGTCAGACGTTCTGATGGATTAATAGTTCCATGTGCAAGGCCATTCGTTAAACAAGAATTTGTTGATAAGGTTTCAAATTCTCGAAACGATTCACCGGTTCAATGTGGTAAGGTCATTCCTTGTTTTCTGATAACTTCGATCCCGATAAAATTCCCACTTTAACAACTTTATTTGTCTTTGGTTTCAGAGTATCCATCCAACGCTGATTTAACAGACAGAAGTGAGAAACGTTTGGGAAACAACAAGCCACCATTCAGCTTTGAATTATTGGACAGCGATAGTCAAGAAGATGGCCTCCTCAACGAGAATATAATATCAAAAGCGCTACCAAACATTCCACCTAGCGACGATTTAGTGGATATAGAAGTTAATTACGTTTCAGGTATGAAAGAGAATGTCTCCAATGACTGTGGGAGAAATAAAATAACGCTCCTCCCAACCCCCCCCAAATCCCACTGCATTAGTGAATAGTTCTGTTGAGCACGCTCCAGACAAGAGGGACCCATTCAGTTTCAATTTGTTAGATAGCCAAGAAGATGTATCCACCCGGTGCCTGACCATTCTGATATGGTAGTAGGAGGTGAAGAAGATAACTGTACGCCTGATAGTGATGAGAATGGATCGTCAGACGAGGTACCAGTGGATGTTGGCAATGTGGATCGTGAGTTTTGGTCCAACCTCATCGATGATGAGTATGGAGGCTCCAACGCCCTGGATGTGATGTCTGAAATCTCCGTTGGAATAGGTAATACATCGAAACGTAAGGCTGTTGAATCCCGTCCTGTTCAGCAAGAATACGTGTTTAGGTGGCGCGGTACTGAATCTGGTGGCAATTCATACCCTACCGAGGAAGAACCAGCTGATATCCCGCCATTGGTGGATGACAACACTTATCAACGAGATCCCGTCCCTGAATTAGATTTAGACTCAATGGGTGATGATCTTTACAAGGGTAAACTATTCAAGAGCAAAGACGATTGTTTGGTATGGTTAGCAATCCGTGCCATAAGGAACAAGTTTCATTACATAAAACCTGTGTCCACTCTTCACAAGGTTGTTATCCATTGCCCGGATAATAGTTGCAACTGGCGTGTTATGGTTCATGAGTCGAAGGACACATGCTTTTGGGAGGTACGCAAGGCAGAGTTACATCACTCTTGCTGTACTGATACTAGGAATAAGTACCGGAAACTTGGGACGACAAAGGTCATTGCCACGGTTTTCAAAGATAAATATTCAGATCCCGCATCTGGTCCGAAACCGACTGGACTCAAAGCCTTATTGATGAAGGAATTGCGTATCGATTCATCTTATAACAAGTGTTGGCGCGCACGGTCGAAGGCAATCACGATGCTACGAGGTACAGATGATGGATCGTATAGGAAGTTGCCAGAGTTTTTACATATGCTAAAACTCGCTAACCCTGGCACGATTGCTGATCTCGAAACCAAGGTAGACGCATTAGGCTGCGAGCGGTTCCTCTATCTGTTCTTAGCATTTGGTGCATCCATTAAAGGTTTTGCGAAGGTTCGCAGAATGATTATAGTGGATGGTACACATTTGAGTGGTAGATACGGGGGGGGGTTATGCTTAGTGCAAGTGGACAGGATGCAAATTTCCAAGTCTTTCCACTGGCGTTCTGTATCGTGGACAAAGAGAATGAGGAGTCCTGGACGTATTTCTTTTTCAAGCTTGAAAAGATTATTGCTGACAGCCCCACATTAACCTTTATTTCTGACAGATGCCAGTCAATATACAAAGCAAAAGGTAGGATTTTCCCGCGTTCTCACCATGGAGCATGTCTTGAGCACGTCAAAAGGAATGTTAAAGCAAGGTTTAAATCTGGAGGTCTCGCGCAACTGGTCAATTTGGCTGGGAATTCATACAGAATTGGTACCTACCATGAAACATACAATCGTATACGCAACAACAATGCAGAATGCGCAAAGTATCTTGACAATATAGGCGTTGGACACTGGACCAGAGCATATTTCAAAGGTGAACGTTACAATCTTATGACAAGCAATATAGCCGAGACATTGAACAAAGCTCTACTTGATGGTAGGAGCGAACCTATTGTAGATCTTGTCAAGTGTATACGGTCTATGTTGACTAGGTGGTTCAGTTGTAGACGAAAGAAATCAGCGGCACACAAAGAAGAAGTTTCCATCGAGGTTGATAAGCTAATGGATGAACATATGCAGTCAGTCCACGGTTCTAAGATAGCTAGTGTTACGAACTGGAATTTCAAAATTGTCGGCCAGTTTGGGGGGGAATCGTTTCATGTTCTTCTGGAGGACAAGCGATGCACATGCAGGTTATTTGACAAGCTTAAAATCCCATGCGGCCACGCCTTAATAGCCGCGGACAGTCATGAAGTATCCTACGCGTCTCTATGCGATTCTCGTTATAAGACATCCACTTGGAGGGCGACTTATGAAGGAGTGGTCAACCCAGGTGGGAATCCTAACGACATCGATATACCGGCTGATGTTCGCAACCGGTACCTTTATCCACCAGACGTTAACAGACCATCTGGTAGACCTAAGGAAGGAAGGTATCCATCCATCGGCGAATCCCAGGCAATACCCTTACCCTTTGATGTTTATATATATTTACTCTTTATAATTTTCTCATTTTTATCTCTGCAATATTGTATTCAGAAGGAGAAAACCCCTCGATCAACCCCAAACCGATGTTCCAAATGCGGAGGAGTTAATCACAACCGTGCTACTTGCAAAACCTAATAACAAACTCTTTATAACGAGCCATGTATTTTGTTTGATTAAGAATGGCTACTTAAAACGCTTTCATCTTGGATGGCACCTTTTATTGTTTAGCTGTCCATCATTTTCGATGGATACCTGTTGCATTACTTTGTTTTTATTTGACTTGATGTTGACTATTTTTGAAACAATTGATGTGGGTTTTGTTTTCCCCCATAAAGCTACTACTACGATTTACTAAGCAGGCGGCCAAAACTTTTTCTTTTGACCGAAATCTAAGTATATTAAACTTAGATTCAGCTATACTTGATTTACCCATACTTACTTACTTCTTTCGGTTCCCTTCAAATTATCCATTTTACATACCTGTCGTGGATGGTTATTTTTATTTAATTTTCGTAGCTACATCACTTTCCTTATATATTGAACATGTTTCAGAATACTTTGGACCTTCTACCACACGAGTTATACCACTGAGACCCCCTGTTGCGTATTAACAACTTTTCACAAAATGAGTTTCGCTTCTGTTTCTACTGTTCCAACTTCTGATGAACCATTACCCTGCAGATCGGTAGGCATCGCAGCCCCAACCATGTGTTGGTGTGGGGAACGCATTGAAGTAGGATATGCTAGAAATCGTGCTAACCTTCATCGAAGGTGGTTGAAATGCCCACAAGCTAGCCGGGTTAGAAAAAGATATAAGATTTCTCTTCTATTCTACTTAATTATTTTCCCATCCTTTCTTTTGAAATCCACTTTCATTTTTCTGAACAGTTCCCAATCGAAGGTCATGTTCGCGATTGGGTTGACGACGCGATTATGAAAGAGGTAGACAGGGTTTCAAAGGATTTCAAGAAAATACAACAGGACGTTAGTCTTTTACAAAATTGGTCAAACGAAGTTCGAGACGAATTAGCGTTCAAAATTGCTAGAAAGATCTCCGTCGAGGTCGCAAAGAACAACAACTCTTTTCCTACAAAGAAGCATGTGGAGGAAAAGATGACCAGGTTGTGTTTTATATGGGTTACCGCAGTGTCTTCTTGTGCAGTTGCTTGGGCTTTTTGCCAGTTGAAGGGGGAACCTATATCCCGGCTGATTGTAGTGATTTTATAATAAGCGAGGATTCGACGCCAGTAGCTTTTTGTTGTACACTTTCCCATCTTCTATACCCCCTACCTTATTCAATCAACTTAAACTCATTTTCTTCGTTTTGTCTTTCTTTTGCCACTTTTCGTTATGTAATTGAGCTGGATACACTCTTTATCATATTTAACGCCCAAAAATGGATACCAATCTGAACTAATTGTTAAAAACTACAACTACATATATGGATACTCAAGTTCTATTTCAATTTTTTTCTATGTCCATGAATACTCAAGTTATATTTGACCTTCTATATATGGCCATGGATACTCACTCACTGTAATATCAAATAGGGCTCATATTTTATACCCATTAAGTTGTTCAAATTGTCATTTTCCCTATTTACTTATATTTCGTTTATGTACTCCCACACTGTTTTGCTTGTCATAATCATTTAATGAGTTGTTTTAGTATTATTTTAAGGTCTAAAGCAATATATAAATATGTTATGTTTGCTCACATACCCATCTGTCCACACTTGCCCTTCGCATTACCCAAGATGAGCTCAATGAACCCCTCCCCTTTCATCGTTCCCTCTCCGACTCTACTCGACTTGCCAGCTGCATTAAGGAGGTCTATACTTGCAATAAATGCTAGTGAGAACATACTCGAGCATTTCAAAATCCGAGCTGTCTGCAAGACACTTCGCGACGATGCTGATCACATGGATACCTTGTTTGAGGTTGACCTTATCAAGACGCACCACGATTATCAAGGGATACTCCATCTTGAACGCGCATGTCTAGATGCGAAGAATCCAACCGCAATTTTTTTGAAAGCGATATCGGATTTCTTGTACACAGATGGAAGAGCTAATGCATTTGCCCGCCTTAAGCAATGCGCGGTCCTGGGAATCAAGCCCGCCTTATATTGTTACGAAGTCATATGCCGTTCCATCTTTCCTGAGCTGGATTCAGGTTCAACGATTCCTTTTCTTTCTCGTTTTGCTATCCGTAACCTTAGAAAGCATGTCCGCAAATTTCAGCGCATAACTTGGCCCATGAACATCTCCGCGCATCTAACCGCTATATCTGACTCTACTAACCATGGTAGAATTTCATCATGCCCGTGCTCTGTCCATCGCTATTGGCTTGACTTTCTAGACGAAAAAGTTAAAGGTCTCGGTATGTGCGATCTCTGCTTTTGGTCTATTGAAACTTCTGTTTTCTTCCGTGTAATCCCGGGTACTTTTACCTGTACATAGAAAAATACCACATCTGTATGGATACACGGATTTGTTTTAATATTCACAATACGGAACTACACATACCTCAGATCCAAACTCTACGTCTATTACAGTCTCACTACTAATCCAATTGTTTTTCGAGATCCTTTCGAAAGAAGTATCCATGAAGCTCATAGTTGATTCATGGTCAGGCATCCTCTCCAAGAATCCGGGAATACATCGGAAAACTAGAAGTTGGAAAGCAAGCGGGAATCCATAGACGACCTTTGTTTGCTGCTGCAGCTGAGTTCTGAATGTTTTAACCGGATCTTCACCAATTTTTCCCGTTCTCGGGCCAGGTTTCATTGAATTAATTGTTTTAAGAAACGACATTCTTCCTCATGGATAGCTCAAAAAATTATCAACATCGCTAAGCATCTCAACAAACTCCGGCGTTGCTTTTGCAACCTGGTTGCTACAAATAAGCACTCCATCAACAATACATATCAGCGCAAGCTTCAACCTTTTTGTTCCATCCATGTCTCTATCCTCAAGCATTTGAAGTATGTCTGAAATCTTAACCCCTTGGTCCCCCTTCTTCATGGTCTTACTCATCTGTCCAAATAAATCTTCCCATTCTGAAGTACTTCTCACCACCACTATACTCCGATCTTCTGTGTCTTCTTCTTCCGGGAACTCGCAACAATTTAAACCTGTTATCATTCCAAACTCAACTAATGAGAATCGCAGTGGTTGCCCTGCAAAAACTGTACTCAACTCGTACTTCTTTTTCGTTATTAGTTGTCTCCCCAGTAGCCCATGTATCAATTTCCCTGAAATTGAACACTGCTTTACCGGGAGCCTAAACAAATCTCCAAAACTAGAATCCCGTAATCTCTCCCACTCCGACATATCCTTCAATAGCTGCCAAACTTTGTTTAGTATCTCCGGTTTCGAGTATATATTCAGTCTACCATCTGGATATCGATCTGTTTTGTACAATCTGCTCGGTAGTTCTTTGTCCACCATTGCCTGAAAAATACAAAATCAATCGCAGTAGCTTCATTCTCAGATTGGGGGTCGAAACAAAATTGGTTATTTCTAATCGTGTCAAGCTTACCTTACTGTTGCTGTAGAAGAGAGAAGATCGTAAGAGAGAAGATCGAAAGAGACCAGCTTTTTTTTCTCCCCTTTTTGTTTTACCCTAAATTAAAAGCCTCTGATCAATTATTAAATTACCCCAACTATAAAATTTCTAGTTAGCAATTGAGTAATTGCTTAGGCCATTTAGTCATAAGGGCATTTTTGACTTTTCATTGTCTCTCTCATCAAAAAAAGATACACAATTGAACAAACATTTAAGAATATACCAATTTGCAAGAAAAAGATATAAAAGATACACTCAGTGCAGTTCAACCGTTTATAAATAGAACAATATGTTCTGGAATTAACCTTTAAGACAATGATAAACTAGCTTATATGATTATAGATGTCACACAAGTCCAATTGATTTCGAAAATACAGGGAATAAAGGCTGGAAAATTGGCTTTCCTTTTCAGCTTGCAAAATCACACGTTTTGGATTAAAAAAAGGAAACAAAATTTTCACACAATAAAGGGGAGTCTTTGTAAGCTGGTTTTGGAAAACTCAAAGTAAGGAAAAAGGAAACAACACTCTTTTTAGCCTTTTGCTTAAGAAATTCGAATCAAATAAGCTAAATTTCTTCTTCTTTGCTTTACTGGTTTTAAGGTTTGCAATAAAAACAACAATGGTGAAATCAACAGAACAATAGAATGATGCAAAGTTTTTTGGCTTTTTGGTTTTAGGAAAACAATAGATGAATGAAAAACAGGATGAACTAATGAGATAATGCTAAACAGAATCTTTTTTATGACTTTTTGATTTTTGAATGCAAATGATGAATGATAACAGAACAAGATGCAATAATATGACTTATTTTTGAGTTTTCTTTTGAGTATGCAAGCAAATGAAATAGGATGATAAACAAAACAGAATGACAAATCAAAACCGAATGATAAAAGTAGAATGATTTTTTTTATGGTCTTTTCTGGTTTTTATGAATGAAAACAAAGAACTGATGCAAAACAGAATCACAATTTTTATGGATTTTTGATTTTAAAAGAAATGAAACAACAATACATAAAAGATAAGGTTGGATGAACCAAACTTGATTGATAGGAGCTTTTGAAGCTCTGATACCAGATGATGTAAGATCAAAACCTTGATCTCACAATGATGGACGGATGAGGGATGCTAGCTGGTTGTACAACTCTCTCTAGCAAGCCGGTGGATGATTTGATGGATTTGTGAGATAAAAAGTGATTGTAAGCAACTCTCTTGCTCAGTGGGCTTGATTGACTCTCTCAATCAGATTGCAAACTATCTGAATCACTCAAGAATAGTCTGAACCGAAACTCCTAAGATGATGTGAATCACTCACAAAACTCTAAGAAGAACAACTCTCCAAAGAACACAACTTTGAAAAGAAAGAAATTACTCTGATTATTTCTGAATATATTGAAAGGTGATTTAAAAATGAGACTAGGATGAGCTTATATAGTGCTCAATACAATTGAAAGATAAAAACTAAGCAAAAGAACAAATAATCTACATTTAAGCCATATGGCCATTGGAGATGATTTAGCTTGCCAAATAAGGAAATTCGTTGGCTCTTGTATCTTGACAATTTGGGGAGATAATTTTGTGCCTTAGGGACATTCTGGATGATGTAGATCACGTCCAAAAAGTAGCCACATTGAAGAGGAAAGATCCGTTTGATATTAAAGCTGTGAGGCTCTAAATAAGGCAAATGTAGCATCTCCTGGTTTAGAAGTTGAATAACTTTTAAACCATAATTTCTTTTGAACCGAATCCAATTCTCACTGAACCTCTGTTGAGTAAGGTTTCCTAAACAAGTTGGTTTAGAACTTGATTCATCCTGGTCCGATCTGTACTCTCCAATAAGTGACAGTTGGTCTCCAGTGGGTTCCTTGGAAATCTTCTGAGTTGTAACTTGCATATCTTCTTTATTTGGAAATATTTTGAAACACTTCCACTTCGACCTCGAAACTATACAATCTGCACCAAGAGAAAGCAAGTTAGCCTTCATCCTAAGTTGAGAGTCTAGAACCTTACCTTGATTGTTTTGTGGTCTGGTGATGTAAGGGACATCAGGTGGTTCTCCTTGGAGCAAATAATCCAGTATCACTCCTCTTCGCTGGTCCTTTTGGCACTGATATTTTATTGGTGATGCCTCGATGTTCTGAACTTGTTCAAGCAATAGGTTCTGTTCCGATGTAACTCCTTTGTGTTTTGCTCCTTTTGTTCCTGAAACAACATTGACACTTTGGGCAAGAAACAAGTGCATTACAAGTTCTCTATGAGAAGATAAACTTGTTGATTCTAATTCCTTAGCACTAGTTTCAGATAAACTTTCTACTATGTGTTTTAAGCAGATTTTTTCCTCATGCTCTTGTATGTTTAGTATACTTTTCAACACAATTGTGGCTTCATGAGAAATAAATGGAGTCAAAGAGACACTTACATGTCTAACACCTTCAATGTTCTTAGCTTGGTCTGGTGGTTTCTCTTTGATGCTCTCCTCTTGTATAGTACCTTGTCTACTGTTGGTACTTAGTGTGATGGCAATGTCTTGTACTTTCTCTTTTATGTCCATCTCTCCTGCTCCTGCATCAAATCCCTTTGACAAAGACAAGTGCATTATACTAGAATTGGAATTTACCAAATTAGATTGAATCAAACTATCACTGGTTTTGGATAATTCAATTTTCTCTTCTAGTAATTTAACAATCTTTAGTGGACAATGTACATCATAGTGTCCTCTCTTATGGCATCTATAACATGTCTGATTTTTAACTTTATTAGAGTTAGAAAACTTACCTTGGTGTGGTGCTTCTGGTTGCTTATGTAGGGTACTGGAGACATTGACCTCTTCTTGTGGTTTATTGGTACTCTTCTCTTGTACTGCTTGCTCTACTTGTTCCTTCCTAATCCTGGAAGCTTGTGGCTTATTTTTGCTGGACGTTTTCCTTATTGTTTTAGGGATGACTGTCTTTGTTGGTGGTGTAATTGTGATCCACCTTCTTGGTTCTTGAGGAATTTGCCATCTTGAGTAGTATGGGTCTGTTGAGATATCTTCTACAAATTCCTTGCGTAGAAGTTGCTTCATTTCTTCCCAAGTGTGGTCTGGTAGCTCAATTTCAAGCCTGAGGTAAGCATCCTTATCCCACTCTAGATAGGCTTCTTCAATGAGAGTATCTTCAGGAATGGTTGTCTTCTCCTCTTCCGGAACTTGATTTTCTAGAAACCAATCATCCATATCTCTTTCCCACCATAGATAAGCTTATGGTCCTTGCACACGACCTGAAAAGCAAATGTTATATGGCTCTTCTTGACAAAACTCACCTTGGTATTCTTCTCTTTCACTTATTTCAGAACTGGTGTTGTTCTCCCATGTGTCTTCAGTGGGTTCTTCTTCTTCTTTGTAGTCCGGTTCTGCTCCATAAGGATCTTCAAGGTCATAGTCCTCTCCATGTGCTTCTTTTTCAAGCTCGGATCCTTCCTGATCATGCTCAGCATCTACATCAAAGCTAACTTCTGATGCTATTTCTTCTTTCCAAGATGCTTCAGAGAACTCTTCTTCTCCATTCCATGAGTGCTCTTCATCACCCCAATCAACCTCTGAGGTAGTGTAGACACTTGCTCCATCTTCATCTTCCATGTTTTAGTACTTGTTTCAAGTTTGAAACAAGTGTATCAATGTGTTCTGAATTTACCTTAGCTTAAATTTAAGCCAAAGTTGAATGTGATGCACGGTTTATAAATAGAACAATATGTTCTGGAATTAAACTTTAGGACAGTGATAAACTAGCTTATATGATTATAGATGTCACACAAGTCCAATTGATTTCGAAAATACAGGGAATAAAGGCTGGAAAATTGGCTTTCCTTTTCAGCTTGCAAAATCACACGTTTTGGATTAAAAAAAAAAAAAACAAAATTTTCACACAATAAAGGGGAGTCTTTGTAAGCTGGTTTTCGAAAACTCAAGGTAAGGAAAAAGGAAACAACAATCTTTTTAGCCTTTTGCTTAAGAAATTCGAATCAAATAAGCTAACCTTCTTCTTCTTTGCTTTACTGGTTTTAAGGTTTGCAATAAGAACAACAATGGTGAAATAACAAGAACAATAGAATGATGCAAAGTTTTTTGGCTTTTTGGTTTTAGGAAAACAATAGATGAATGAAAAACAAGATGAACTAATGAGATAATGCTAAACAAAATCCTTTTTATGACTTTTTGATTTTTGAATGCAAATGATGAATGATAACAGAACAAGATGCAATAATATGACTTATTTTTGAGTTTTATTTTGAGTATGCAAGCAAATGAAATAGGATGATAAACAAAACAGAATGACAAATCAAAACCGAATGATAAAAGTAGAATGATTTTTTTTTATGGTCTTTTATGGTTTTTTTGAATGAAAACAAAGAACTGATGCAAAACAGAATTCAGACAAAAAAACAGAATCACAATTTTTATGGATTTTTGATTTTAAAAGAAATGAAACAACAATACATAAAAGATAGGGTTGGATGAACACAACCTGATTGATAGGAGATTTTGAAGCTCTGATACCAGATGATGTAAGATCAAAACCTTGATCTCACAATGATGGACGGATGAAGGATGCTAGCTGGTTGTACAACTCTCTCTAGCAAGCCGGTAGATGATTTGATGGATTTGTGAGATAAAAAGTGATGGTAAGCAACTCT